>CM014271.1:4805610-4827567 GCA_004135705.1 Alloteropsis semialata | reverse complement strand
GCAATGTAGTTTATTGAAGAAAGACTTACCCATCGCTCGCCCTTCACCTGCTCCGCCTTGTTCTGGAACGACCTGCCCTCTCGATCAGGTACATCGGAGAAGGCCATGTAGTGGTCCCACGTGTAAGCCGGCTCCATACTGACGGCATGCTGAACGAAGCTAGGGAAGTGTAGCCTGCACAAAACTCCAAGGATCCCATTGACAAGGCGGCTGTGATCACCTGGAGTGACAATCAACCAATTCCTGCCCAAGTGATTAAGATAAATTATTAGTTTCTAATGTGATTATAAACATATCAAATGAAAATGTAGTGATAACATCTAAAACTACTTACCTCTTCCCTATGGGGCGAATCATCAGGCGCCTCTCCAAAGGTATCGGTTGCTGAGGGAGATGCGTGGGACCTCACAACCAGACACTAGACGAAGTAGAGAAAGAGGAACCCCCTTCTGCCGCCGCCGCCTCCTCCTCCTCCTCCTCCTACTACTCCACCTGCTCCTGCTCCACCTACTCCTCCTCCTCAGAGGAAGACGACGAAGGTACAGGGGATGGCTCCCGAGCCTGCTTCCCTCAACCCCTGCCTCCAGTCTTCTTCCCTTCCCGTCGACCCCTGCCTCCACCCCTCCCTCGACCACTCCCAGACCCGTCACCTCCACCGGTTACGGCTTGGTAAAGCTCATGTACTGATTTCTTGAAACCACCCACCATCTGCAATAAAAAAGAGTAGACCAATCAGCCCAGATAAACATAAAGTAAATAGAAATAGTTGCAAAATAAATAAAACCAAATTATGAAATAATATGGTATTGCAAATAATAAATACAGATCTTACATGTCTTAGAAATAATCATCGTGATCGGGATTATCATGCCCGTGCTCCGGAGGAGGAATGTCCTCATCATCACTATCACGCAAGTCAAAATTATCATGCCCGTGCTCCGGAGGAGGAATGTCCTCATCACTGTCATTGCCTAAATGTAATCGCTCTAGTAACTCTAAATCCTTCGCATTACGAACCTCATCTCCAGCGTCCTCGTCCACAAATATTTCATTTTCTACTTCCATTCCGATCGCATCGGTTAAGTCAATCTCAAAACTCCCTTCTAGCCCATCTTCTTGGAAGAACTCTCCGTCATATGCGTTTGGGTCTATGTTGTAATCTTCATTGTTTGGGACAGGCAGCTTACCGTGTGGCGATACCTTGTACACAACATCCCACCCCTTAAGACGCTCGTTAGTTTGGCACGGGTATGAAAGATAATAAATCGTCTCTTGGTAAGACGGTTGATTGTCGAATTTCTACTAGCCCAAGGTTAGGTGTCCATCTCACTACTTCGGGATCAAACCAATGGCATTTGAATATGACAGGATTAAGAGGTTTGCAACCATGAAACATGAGTTCGTATATTTCTTCAATTTTGCCATAATACTCGACCCCATCAAGGCCTGGCGTAAAAACACCAGAATTTGTGGTTCTTCGATTGGGCCGACTCTGCTCGTAGCGTGTTGTGTGAAAACGATATCCATTCACGTCGTAACCAGAAAAGACCTGACCCTATAGCCACAACCATCGGCAACCTGTCTCAACTCGGCACCCATAGACGCATCAGTTTGGCCCTGCAAGTTTAAGCATGCTAGTTGGTTGAATATTATTCGCTCGTACGAGAAATTAAATAGGACAGCTAAATTAGACAGTACCTTATGTTTGAACCAAAAAATGAAATCAGGCAATCTATTTCCCGCACCCTGTTTAAGAAGGGTCTCAGATTCCTGCAGTGTAGGTTCCCTTGAAAGACGCCAGAATTGATGAATAAATTCCCTATACCAACGAGAAACAAAATGAGTTGGATGCAGAATAGTCACTACCAATCGAGCAACAAGTTTGTTGAGCACTTACCCCATGTACGGCTCCACCTTGTCCAGAATAGACACCTCCTCCAGAATGTATGCCTCAGCAATGGACGCTTCAATTTTGCATTTATTTTTACATTTATTTCGAAGAACCTTTTGACATCTCTCAATTGAATAGCACCAACGGGACTGCACAGACCCCCCCATTCATGCCTCATATGGAAGGTGCAGAAGCAAATGCTGCATCGGATTAAAAGAGCCGGGTGGAAAGATCTTCTCCAACTTACAGAGCAACACAGGGGCCATTTTTTCTATTTCTGCAATCACGGCCCGAGATATTTTCTTAGCATAAAGCTGGCGGAAGAAGAAGCTCAACTCTGCTAGCACTAGCCATACATTATCAGGGACATAGCCTCGAATCATCACCGAAAGAAGCCGCTCAATCTATATGTGGTAGTCATGACTCTTGAGCCCGTTGATTCGCATAGTAGATAGATTCACTCCCCTCCTCAGATTCGCTGTATACCCATCAGGGAACATTAACGTTTGGAACCATTCTAGTACTTCCCTCCTTTGGGGCCTCATCAGGACGTAATCGGCCTTAGGCATTTTCCATGACTTACCGGCTGCGGGAGGCGGCATGTCTAGCTTTGGTCTATTGCATAATCTCGTCTGATCCACTCTAGCCTTAACATTGTCCTTTGTCTTATCAGGAATAGTCATGACTGAACCCCAAATTGCCTCGGCCTAATTTTTTTCAATGTGCATTACATCAATGTTATGTGGAAGAAGAAGGTCATCTATATAAGGGAGCCTCCACAAGCCCAACTTATGAGTCCAGGCATGTTGCTCACCATATCCCACAAAACCACCTTCCTCTTGATTGACCTCGAGTGCATCTAACTGAGCACGAACCGCGGCACCTGTCATCATTTGCGGTGGAGGGTCTTCAACTACGACATCTTTCGTAAAGTTCTTCTTGTCTCGTCTGAATGGATGGTCAAGAGGGAGGAACCGTCGATGTTTGTCGAACGAAGAATATTTGCCACCCTTGGGCAACCAAATAAACTTCACAGATGTCTTGCATATTGGGCGAGGTGGAGTCGTCGGATGACGAGAGGGGGGATGCGGGGGAGGGGTCCGGGGATGGTTCCGCTTCTAACGCCCGATTATGGGCGCGCGGTCCATCCCAACTCCCGAGGCGGCCGATACCCCCAGCACACCGTCCGATGATCCGACCTAGCGGTGCAAGGTAATAAACTTTATATGTTATCATTCTATTTTTATTTAATATGTTGAATATCACTATAGAAACTAACAATCTATCTTGATCAATTTGCAGGGGTTGGGACGTGGTAGAGCGGGGTGCTTCTCACAGCCGGAAGGTCAACGGCATCCTGGGTCTTCTGTGCAGGGCAAACTTCCCTGGCATAGTTACGCACCAAGGAGTCCAGGAGCCGGCGGAGTCGTTCGCCCACTACTACGACGCCACGGACGACCAAGAGGACCGGGAGGGCAGGAGCTTCCCCAACAAGGCCAGAGGGTGCTTGCCGAGCTGTGGGTAAGTGTTTCCCGCAATACATATTTCAACACATATATATATATGCATGCTTTCTACATTTGTCACCACTATATCGCATATATATGTAGGATTTTTACAGATGCGCCCCGGGCCACGAGGTGGAGGCGGGTGAGCAGGCAAAGAGGGCGGCTCACAAATTGGTCAAGGACATGTACTACGAGGCGCGGATCCAGGCCGTCATTGACTACTGGAAGGACAGAGGCACAAAGCACTCCAAAATTGAGGCCAGAACCATTTACCTGACCCACGATCAATACATCTCGGTAAATATAAAATTTTAATTACGATTCCTTATATGATTAAGCACGTATAATCTAATCTTCTTCTACATCATCCTGCGTAGGTGATTCCCTGGTGGTGTGCCTCGCATCCCCAGGCTTGGGAGAAGTGGGTGACCTACTGGTGCTCCCCTGAGTGGATGGAGACACACCTGGCTGCCCGGGAGCGCCGTTTGCTGATGCCAGGTCCAGCACACCACCAGGGCAGCCTTACCCTCCCCGAGTACAAACAAAGATGGGTATGACATCTCATTTTATAATTGAAACGCTCAATTCTGCAATATTTGTAATCATATTGTTTTTTTGTGTGTTTTGTAGTCGGCGGCACATGGAGGCGAGGAGCTGACTGACTTCCAGGCTATTGCCGTGTCCCACATGGGCAGGGCCACGTCCGAAGTCCGCTACAACCCCGAAGCCGGGCCGGAGGCGTACAGCAATCCCATGGTCCACGCCCGCCTCACCACCTACTCGGAGATGGGACGCCAAAAGCATGGGCCTGAGTGGGATCCGGCCGCCGCGCCGCTTGATGGTGAAGTCATCATGAGGATGGCAGGAGGCAAGAGGCATGGGAGGTACGCCGTCGGCGACAGCACGATCGACACGGCCAGTACCCCCACTCTCTCCCAGATCAAAGCCGGTAGCGCTAACCCCGACATACGCCAGCCGCAGACCGCTAGCCACTTCAACATGCAACTAATCCAGGTTATTTCTGCTTTATTACACTTTAGTTCATTTTTCCTTACCGTTGAATTCTAACGTTTTGATGGAATATTGCAGGCCCAGCTAGAGGAGGAGAGGAGGAGAACGACCATGCTAGAGGCCCGGCTGGATGAAGAGCGGCAGTGGCGGGAGCAAGAGCAAAGGCGGCGGGACGAGGAGCAAAGGCAGCGGGACGAGGCCGAGCGGCTCCGCATGCAGCAGATGACCGAGTGGTACAACTGGTTCAACGGCATGGCGAGGGACATGGGCCGATCTCCGCCTCCGCCTCCGATGACCTTTGCCCCGCCAGTGATGCCACCTCCGTCATATTCTCCTGTGAGTCACCGCTGAAACTTTATAATTTCATTTCGATCAATGACAGCCTTAGAAAACTTAGATTCACAACCGTAGCTTAGAAAACTTAGCTCTACTTTGTTTCTGTCCTAAAACTTGTGCAGAACTTTGCTGGATCGGCGGCGGCGTCGAACGAGGCTCCTGCGGCGGAAGAAGACATGCCGACACGCCTCAGCCGCAGTCTGTTCGGCCCACCGCCTGGGCCTACTCAGTGATGCTGTGCTTATGAACTTTGTGATTATGAACTTAGTGTGTTTGTGAACGACTTGTTAGTTGTGAACTTATTGTGGATTTATGGTTGTGGATGAGATACTATTTGCTATGGTTATTGTGGATTTATGGTTGTGGATTTTATCTATATCAACTGCCTATAATATGTATATATATCTATATGAACTGCCTGTGATGTATTTTCAGTGGGGGCACGTTATACCTGAGCAAACAAATGAAACAGGGGCAATTTGGCACCTTTGCCGAGTGTACACTCGGCAAAGAGGCCCTTTGCCGAGTGTTTTTGATCATACACTCGGCAAAGGTGCTATTTCTGTTACATTCTGATGCACCTTTGCCGAGTGCCGAGCCTTTGCCGAGTGTTTTATTTCGGGCACTCGGCAAAGGTGCATCAAAATGCAACCATATGGTCAACCTTTGCCGAGTGTGTTACCCTGGACACTCGGCAAAGGTTGGGACTTTGCCGAGTGTCACTCGGCAACACTCGGCAAAGCCTGGCACTTTGCCGAGTGTTGCCAGGTGGCACTCGGCGAAGGCCCGCCGTCAGCCGTCCGCCGCCGTCGCCGCCACGTCGGCGTGACGTCAGCAAACGACGGCGCGCCGTCCGCCGGGCCGTTACGTGCAAAGTTTGCCGAGTGTGGGCCCAGGCACTCGGCGAAACCTTTGCCGAGTGCCCGAGATAATACACTCGGCAAAGAGCGCCTTTGCCGACTGGAGCTGTGCCGAGTGCTCTTTGCCGAGTGTAACACTCGGCAAAAGCTTCGCCGAGTGTATTGTGCCCTTTGCCGAGTGTTTCAGACACTCGGCAAATACGGGGTTTCCCGTAGTGTTTGCGACAACTCCCATATTTCTGTTCCACTGCTAGGGCCGGTAGAATTAGTTTATCGTCCAAAAATATCAGTTATTTGAATTTGGCCTACCACCAAACTAGCCACGAACGCTCGCGCGCATTTTTACCGGCCGCACACCCTCTCATATTTGTATAATATTATTATGTGTAGCTTTATACGTTATATGGTTCGATCGAAAAGAATCTATGATCATTTCCACACAAAGTGCTAGTTGTCTCGTCAAAATTTTGTTTGAAAAAAATTCTCCATCACTGATAGTATTTCGATATATCTTATGTTCCTGTTTATCACTAATTATCAGTGTTTTTGTTTATCAATAATGTAAATCCTGGTCCTTTCTATATCTTTGCCATTGTTGTGTGTGTAATTGGTAATCTATGCGCTGCAGGGAAGAACAAATGAAGTATTATTGGGCATACAACAGCAACAGTCGTATGACACACACTATCCTTAGCGCATTCATCAACCTCTTGTCCTTGGGATTAGTTGCTATGGTGGCTGTGATCTATGGTGTATCCTATGCTATCGAGAAAGCACATGACAAGATGGTCGAACTCTCTAAAAGTGAGAAGACAAAGCTTATCGTTGCAAATGTGCTGAACTGGGTGCTTGTCTACTTCAATGAGGTGCGTGCCAAGTTCATCAATCAAGGTGTAGAGAAGGTTAGCAATGGAGTTGCTACCATTGGCCGCGGTGTTGCTTCCGTCAGTCGCAGTGTGGCTTCCATCGGCCGTGGTGTTGGCCATGTAGCAAGTGTGGCATGGGACACTGTGGCCATTTGGAGGAGAATGGGAAGGAGGGAGGAGAAAGACAAGGAGAAGGATGAGTGAGAAGTGGATGAGAGGTGGTATTATCAAGAATGATCGCTCCGCAGTGCAAAACTTGTCCGCGGTGCAAAACTTGGTTATGTTAGCTTAGTTTAATCTTTCTTAGTTTATTAGAATTTGTGATCTTAGTGCATTATCGCAGGGTATAATATTTGGTTTCATGTTGAAACATGCGGCAAAGTTAGATTATGGTTATGTCAAGATTGCTAGTTGTTGTGTATGATCAAATGAATGTGTTGCAAAGAGGTCGTGCATGTATCTCAAACTATCAAGTCCTCTCAATTCTGATCTTTCGTCGCATTGGAGAGCTGTTGTGTATCATCTGTCGTGCAAACATTCTGACTTTATTGGGACAGCCAAGTTTGGAGATCTTGTTAAATGGGATGTTTAAGGGGTGGCTTTATAGATTTGCAATCGTAATTATGGGCTTTGGGTAAATAGCACCTAATATTTTTATAAAAAATAGCAATTGATTTTGGACTTTTTTGTTCTTCATTTCCCGCCAACTTTTGCTATGTTAAGGTTGATCGTTTTATAGCAATTGTGGGGCCGTATTGATGGCGTAACTAGCAGTGTTTTTTTTTCTAATTCAATTGACGATGGGTCTGTACTAAGCTAGCTAGTTGCTTCTCGATTGTTGCTTGCATCCTGTGGGTAGTGGACTTGGAAGAATCCTCCAACGATATCTCTCGCACTTTCTCTGGGCAGTGGGCCTGAATGTCTGATGAGTCGGATCCACGCAACGGGCTATGGTCCGGAGGAAATACTCCATGGCCTGGCCCTTGTGGAGGGATTTTTTTTTTAGGAAACCAACAGTCCTTGTCACGAGACAAAGGAAGAGGAAGGGGTACAATAGGGAGTAGAGATCAAATACGTGATTACATCCACGAAATTATTGCACCACGGAAATAGCTCGTCAACACGAGTCGAGTTTTATGCACGCACAACCCATAACTGCATGTGTTTAGCCAGCATTCTATAGCAGTGTGTATGTGTGGCATGAATATGATTAAAAACCATTCTGTTACACCGTTTCCGTGCCACCAAGAGCAGTAGAAAGAGCGGGTGCTGACCATTGTTGGAATGTGCTGGTTATCAAAGAGCAGAATTCCTCCAAGTTGGTAGACTCTTCTAGGTTGTGGTGCATCCTAGCCCAAAAGTTGCAGATTTGGGGGCATGAAACGAACAATTAGGATCGAGCACAACTGCAAGGCTGTGAAGGAACGCCTGAGTGCAAGTGTTGCCATGTCCCATCACCCAGAAGAAAACCTGTACTTTCTTGGGTGCAAAATCTTACTATTACTAATTGGAGGCTCCTAGGTGGACACTCCAGAAAAAAAAAGAGAAATCCTAAAAATTCTCACAAAAAGCAAAAACATCTGGCTATCAATTGGAACACTCAAATCATCATAGCCATTAGATCTATTATATTTTCTAAAAAAATACCCACCTATGCCATTATAAAAATAGCTTAAAGTAACCCCCTAAATCTGTATCAAAATTACCCACCTCTACCATTACATAAAATAAACCAAAATAACCCCTAATCTTCATCAAAATTACCCACTATGCCATTATAAAAATATTTAAAATAATCTCATAAATTTGCAACTAAATTACCCACTACGTATATCTAAAAAATCACTTAAATTAACTGTTTTACATCTATATTACCCACATATGTCACTATTCAAAAATAAAATGAGGTAATCCTACATTGGAATTCAAATCACCTTAATTAAAAATATACAGCAATATAAGATTCTAAGTCATATATTTTATACACTATTGCTATATTATATAGTGATTAAGGTATATACGCATAATGTGCATTGTCATTTATAAATATTGTTGACGCGGAAAATCGGCGGTCGTATCCTCAGCGAGCAACACAACAAGGCCAGGGAGATCTGCTTCACTCCGGTGCTGGTCCTGCACTTTGTCCAGGTTCGCGGCGTGCCAGTCAATTTGACCTGAAATTGACAAGGGAATAAACGGTTAAATTACTCTTTGATTGTGCTGGCTCTATTCTAGACGACAGATGCACGTTGGATTTTAGCCAAGACCCAATCAGACTTGTATCAGCCGATGCCAATCGGACCTCAAAATCGGACTTCATAGATGACATCAATCGGACCTCAGTCAGACATCGAATCGGACCTCAGAATCGGACTAATCAGGATCGGACCTTGATTAATGTAACAGATCAGCCTTTGAATAATAAAATAAAGCATAAAATATGGCCGATATGCAAGTAACGGATCAGCTATGCCTTTGAGCAAGATATTAAATAATCAAAGTGTGAGCCGATACGTCGTCCATCCTGCCTAGTTGCCGGTTTGATTCATCTTATCGGACCATCTAGCTAACCAATCGGACCAGAACTATTTCGACACGGTTTCACAGACGGATGCAGCGCACATACTCCAGCTATGATCAGACCAGATAGCTAAACAATCAAACTCGACTCACCAACCCAACAACTAAACAAGATGCTCGCACAGGTAATTAGTCAGATTAAGCAAATAAACAATAAAACAGTAACAAAATCGTTCCGATATTCAAAGCTGTCTTTCAATAGTCAATAGGAATCTAGCTCCGACGCAGGAAATCTAAATCAATCTTGACGATCAAAGATCAATCTTTAGTATGTTGCGAGAATTTAGCTCCGACGCAGGGAATCTAAATCAAACCCAACACCCAAAGAACAACCAGATAAAGCTGTGAAGATGAATCGGACCTAGAACGATATTGTAAGATAAGTATTGCTCAAATCGGACTAAACCAATGCTCATAGCTGTTGAAGAATCAGATTAATTCACATGGCGCAGATCTAAATCAATCTAGCAACTCCAAACAACCGCATAAGCTGCCTTCTAATAAACAAGATGAATCTAGCTCCGATGCAGGGAATCAGATCAAGCCCGAAAACTAAAAGAACAACTCGGTAAACGATTAACTACTGAATAATCAATAGAGATCTAGCTCCGACGCAGGGAATCTAGACCAATCTTGATGATCCAAAGATAAATCGGTTGAACACCATAAACGAGAAAGGGCGATGCGCCTCAATTCAAAGTTTACACTAGTTCGATAAGTTGACAATCTTACTGGTAAGCCGGAGATCAGGAACTGATGCAGCCCATCCACCAATGAGTTCGTCGATCTACTCTAACCTACTCCTAGGGTTTTGGCGTGAAGCCGGGTTGTATTGATTGTGAGAATAGTTCTTTACAATGGACGAGGGTTTATATTTATACCCTGGTCATGAAGAGTCCTGATTGGACTTGACTAACTTGCAAATAAAGTAAACTAAATCTAATATAAAATGGGACTCTCAATATGCCCTCTGAAAAGGAAATAGTCCCCGCTCATGCTATGCTTCCTTCTTAGCCAATGCGCCTTTCTTCATTCATCATCAGATCGGACTTTTCCTGCTTATCAGACCCCCTTTCCTGCATCGGCTTCCTTCTCTGGCACCATCTGTTTGACCATTCAACGGGCCCACCGCGCAGTACCAGCCTCACCACGTCACCATCTGACTCAGCATATCCGGTGCGAAAATCTGGTGTCAACAAATATATAGGGGAAGTGACGACAATATAGAATTCTACGTTAAAATTATAGTTCAAACTTATGGTTCATTAAATAAATTCAAGGCATACATGTGATGCAAGTGAAATTTAAAGATTATAATTGTATATGAAAATATTATAGAGTAATTACTAACAAAGATCTATTACAATCAGATGAAAATAATAAGTATATTTCTATATAGGTATTGTATTCAAATATTTTAACAAATGAGAGATAGCTCATAATAGTTTGATAGAAATGTAGCCTTAATTTTTTTATTTGGAGACTCCATATTAGTTATCACGAGACACTAGAAAAAAGATAAATCCTAGAAATTCTCACAAAAATCAGAAACGTCAATCATGTAAACTCTAATAACCATAGTCATTGGTCTATTATATTTTTTTAAAAGTTACCAACCACTATAATTATAAAAGTATTCTAAAATAGATCCTAAAAATGTATCTAAATTATCGAGCTATGCTATTATAAAAAAATAATTTATTAACCCCATAATTTTTATCTAATTTACTCATGCATATCATTATAACGGATAACTTAAAATGACATTCAAAATTTGTATCTAAGTTACCCACGTATGTTATTAGTAAAGATAACCTAAACTAAACACCTAAATCTTAATCTAATTATCTCCAAAAGTAAACTGATATATGATTCTAAATTGCGGTAATTTATCATTGTTAACATATAAATAATAAGTTAAGGTATATACGCTTCAAGAGTGTCACCATGTAGACCATGTATACATGTACTAGCAAACTTACCCGTGTGTTGCTACAGATGAGGATCGTTATATCAATTTTCTAAGCAAGTTAAAGTAATTAACTTGCTTTTCCTAATCTGATTGCGATATACAATAAACTACTCCTAGTCCGATCAGAGGATAAGATGAAGCATGTCTAATCCGCTCGTGAGACGTATGTGACAGACCGCTGAAACATTCCTTCCTTTAGAAAAAGACATATATAGATATAGATAGAGAGGTAGGAGATAAAGATTGATGGGTTCAGTTAGGACTCTAATCCAATTAGAAAACTAATGCTGACAGTTAAAACAGTGGTTACAGTTCATCGCAATAGGTGGAACCCACCTGTCAGGACAGACAAAAAAAAAGAAAAAGCAATCCTCTCTTTAGAAATAGGTAAAGATATGTGTGGAAGTAATGAAAAATATTGATTTTTATGTTAAATATAATGTATGGAGCCGCGATACAAAGTGTAAGAATTGTGAATGTGGATGAAAAAGTGTATAAAGTCATTACTAATTAAAAATCAATTTCAAATCAAAAATAATAAGTACACAACTTTATGATCATTATGTTGAAGTATTGACAAAAATGAAAAAGTAGTATGTAAACAATTTTGACTATTAGGTAGGAGTTTAATTTTTGAATAATTTTAAATGTAATAGTTTTTTAAAAACATTAGCTCGTGCAGGAGCACGGGTTGATGGACTAGTTATCCCAATTGTGTTGCTGCGGCTGTGTAGGCACGCCGAGAGGCAAGATTTGTGGAGGGATTGTGGATCGATCGAGCCGCATTTGGCATGGCGTGCCAAACAGTGAGAAATAGATCAAATTCAGAGTCGATATGATGGTGATGTCGTGAGTTCAAAGCATTCGCTCGGAGACCAAGCTTTTGTAGGGGCAAGGCAACGCAACGCAAGCATCGACGCGCCGAGAGGCTGGCCGGTGTGTTCTCTCCGCTGTCTGCAACAGCTAGATCAGGTCTCTCAGCTGCAGCCCATCTTGCTTGTTCATGGTTTCTAATGTCACAAGTAGAAAACTACTTACCCATCCAATTCATTCATCTTGGCCAGATTTGGGTCCAGGACTAATGTGGGCATTAGTCCCGGTTGTTGGAGCCACCAACAAAGACCAACAAGGATGGCACTCATGCATTACTCCCGGTTGATGGGTCCAACAGGGACAAAAAGGTCCTCTATAGTCCGGTGCGGGTGCCCGCTCGATGCGTACTCATACGGTACGCCCCTCACTCTCCTTAGCTCTTCCTTTTTTTGTCCTGCTGTGGGACTGGGATGCTGATATCCGTTCCCTTATCCTCTCTCTCTAATCTCTATCATTTCCTCTATCTCCCTATGAGCAAATCAAGCTGAGGGTCGGAAGGGAGCAATGCGGCAGGCCCGCGGTGGGCCGGAGGGGCGTGCAGGCGGATGGCAGACCGGAGGATGAGCTGGACTGCCTCTATCTCACCATCGCAGGACCAGGGCATGTGCAGCAGGGCCATCGCTGCGAGGCCCAGGGAGTGGGCGGCTCAAGCGCCTCGCTGCCGCCGCGAGAGGGAGCAGACGTGGGCCCCTAGCTATTTCCGCAAGCGGAGCAGGAGCAGGCGGCGCAAGCTCCTCTCCGCCTGGGCGCCATCGTGAGCTTGGTCGACGTGCCACGAGCAGGAGGGCAGTGGGCGGCCGCCACCAAGAGCTTGGCCGACGTGCCGCAAGGTGGAGACCGATAGTTTGTCTTATTCTTTTGCCATTCTCCATATCTTTTGGTGATTGAATTGTTGTGAGTTGTTAGTGTTTGGAGGAATTTGAGGAAGATTGGATACGATTAATTTGGACTGAGGCTTGCTTAATTTTGTAATTGAATATGGTGAATTTGTTGTTGTTGTTGTTGTTGTTTGAAGGAATTTGAGGAAGTTGTCTGACTGAATTGGTAGATTTTGTGGAGGGAGGCTTGCTGCAGGACGAGATAGCAGGAGAGGGCACCGGTCGACCAGCCAAGCCGGTGAGGGGTCCCATGATGGGGCAAACTAGCTACCAGGCTTAGGTCACACATTGTTTTTTATCTCTGCAAAATTTATCACTCCCGGATGGTAATATAACCGGGGACTAAAAGTGATCTTAGTCCCTAATGCCCACCAGAGACTAAAGATTAAGATATTTAGTTCTGGATATATAGTCCAGGTTGAAAATCCGGGACTAAAACCTGAATAAAGCCTCTTTTTTAAGCAGTGTGTCGATCACATCGCACGATCTAGTGATCTAGCTTCCTAGTTTCTCATTAGGGGTGCACCCCTGCTCGGGTGCACGAAAAAGTTGCACGATGTGCAGAGATCCGAAGGCGGACACCGGACAAGACATTGGATCTGATCTGCGGCGGCCGCAGGAAGCGCGCTCGCGCTGGCTGGCTCGATCTGGCTGTGGCTGGCGAGCAGCGCTCCATCAGATCACCTGCTCGCGCATAGCGCGTGACGTAAGACGAGACACGGCTCGGCGCAACAAATCAAAGCACCACATCTAGCTAGCTTTCATTTCGACGTGCAGTGCAGGTCGATCGTGAAAGAGTTGAGGCTGGCACAGAATTGGCTGATCCTGTGCCTAGCCGAATCGAAGGATCAACTATCTCTGACGGTAGAGAAACTTTCATGTTTGGAGAAGAAGCCAGAGAGAATACAAAGTTGAAGCTAAAGTCAAACTTTGGTGGGTGGTCGACAGAGGAGGAAGGCAAGAATGTCCCAGCCACTACTGACCAGATGTGGAGCCAGCAGCCTGTTCGGTTGGCTGGTGGCTGGTGGCTGGTGCTGATTTGTTGTGAGATTGAAGTACTGCTGGCTGGCTGGTGGCTGGTGGCTAGTGCTGATTTGTTGTGAGACTGAAGTACTGCTGGCTAGTGGCTGATAAGCCAAGCGAACAGGCTGGCCGGGTCAGGAGCTCCAGACTGATCTTCGAGGCTCTTTGATCCATGTGGAGTTTTAGTTTCTATTTCCTTGTTGCAATGGATATGTTGGATTTTCTGGGGGTGATGGCACCTCGAACAAATGCTGTAACAGACTTGATGTCTTTTAAGGCGGGGGCAATGCCCTATAATTCTAAAAAAAAATCATGAAAGAGTTGAGCCATGGAGCCTTCTTCGTTCGAGTGATTGATACAGTGAGTGATGGAGTACTACACTCTCTCTCAGCAGTGCTGGGATCTCAGTTAAAGGTGCTGGCGAAGCAGCCGCATCAGTCATGGCACACACCGGCGGCACACGGCCTCCCTTGATCGAACAATCTTTCTCGAATGAACAATGAAGCCTCGTGCACGTACTGGCGGCTACGCACCGTGGGTACGTGCCGGCCAGCAAGTTTGTCGTCGTTTTGGCGACCGGCGCGGCGCTGGCGGCTGTTGCCCGGCCGCCTGCTGGTCTGGTCTGGTGTGTAGGATTCAAAAAGGCAAAAAGCTGTGTGCAGAGATTCCAAAGCCGACCTGGGATCACGCGCAGTTCATGCATGGGGCAAAAGGGGGAAAAGGCGGAAGAAAATCAGCTGGCAGAATATGAACCAACCGGTGATGCTCTGCTTGATATCTGTTTGGTACTTAAGTAGTAAAAATGTGTGAGGTTTTTTTTAAAAAAATAAACATCCGAAATCTACCATGTAAGTTTTGAGTGAACTTGCCCAATGTTAGATAGAGATTTGAGAATGGACGTCCAGAGAATGCCACAAAACCATGCATGCTCCTTCTTAAAGCCTTGTTCGGTTAGCTAGAATCCCCATATATTTGAGGGGGGTTGAGGCGTATTTTGATTTTTGGGGATTTAATCTCTCCCAATCCCCCTCAATTCCCCTCCAACAGAACAAGGCCTAATTGGTCTGCTATCAACCTATCATTGTTTGCTCGAGGATTAGTTCAATCCTGTTTTTACTAGTAGTTTCATTAGAAGTTTGTAAATCAGTTAAATTGGTCAGACCACATGTTTGCCCATCAGTTGGATCGGACTTTCACAGTTAAATTGGTATGACGATCATCCTGCAAATCTAATTTCTTTTATGGCAAATAAAGAACTCTTTTCTCCTTCTGAATTCTGAAAGATTCAGTACCCCGGCCGTCTTGTATTGGCTAGGAGGAGTTGAGTTACAGTTACGCTCACACGCCAGGAGCAAGCAATTAAGGCGTTCGCCAACTTTTTTCATCGCTACAGTAAATTCAAATGTTTGGATATTAATTAGGAGTATTAAATATGGATAAATGACAAAACCCATTTCATAACCTCGAAGTGAAATTGTGAGATGAATCTATTAAGTCTAACTAGACCATGATTAGACAATGTCGTGCTATGATGGATTAATTAGGCTTAATAGATTCGTCTCGTGATTTCTCGTCCATCCATGAAATTATCATAATCTTCGATTTAAAATTGCCAAAGTAAATTTCGCAAAGTTTCTCACCGCAACTAAACAGGCCCTAAGACTGTTTTCAGTGCTCATGCTGGCTCACGATTGATGGCTATTTGAAAAGCAATAACCTCAAACCGCAACCCCACCAACATGGAAGCTTATACCATACGGCGCCTCTCTTCTAACCAAGTAATGGCATAATGGAAGTATGGAACCACAAGTTCCTTTTTTTAAAGAAAAGAATGAAGAAATATCTTTCCCACTAGCAGTTTAACCAATTATGCGTGCGAGCCCGACATCGCCCCATCGGACCAGCGAGCAAACCTCGTGTTCTTGTTCAGCGCAACCCCGCCGAGTGGGTCTGGGCCCACTGGTCAAAGAAACAAGCTGTTTGGATTTGGGCCCAGCGGCACGTGTTTGTTTTCCCGGCCCTTTTCTTTGGGCCGCCGCGTGCCCAATGCAATGCACCGGATCGGAATGAAATGCACGGCACAACACAGCTCTCCCTGCTCGCGACGCACAGCTTTAGGCTTTAGCCCATCTTGTGCGTACGTGTCAACGTGTGCGACTAGCTTCCATTTAAACGGCGAAGAGAGAGTCATGTAACCGGGAACAGAGTGTTCTTCTTGACATTTTTTTTATTCCACATGGACCAATAAACGTTCTCTTCTCTTCGATCAAATTAATTTTTTAAACGAACGGCAAGAATTTTGCCAAAATTTTATTGGAAGAGAAAAAAACAACGGTAACACCACAATTACAGCTGGAAACAGGGAAGGAACGAAAAGGACGAACAACTCTAGGAGAGCGAGGCCCTTCCAGTTACAACTCTAACGAACAACTCCATTCAAAACAGCCTAAATTACACTTGGTTGAGTGGGTAGCCAATTCAACTCCATTTAAAAGGACGATCAAATTAAAAATGGGCAGCAATTTCAGAAATGCATGGTGTAACCTGGATGCGCATCGCATCAAGCGAGAGACCAAATCCACGTGACGTTCAGATATCCCTCACATACTATGACGGTGGAAAGCCCAGTTTTTTTGGGACTACTACGCCGAAACTCCGTACAAACATAAATTCACGTACCGAATCATGAATATGGAGGAAAGGCGGTGGGGCCGAGAGAGTAGTGGGCCGTCCACATGAGCCAGCCCAGAGCCTGAAAACCTATATAGCTTCGAGAAGCCCAGAAGCTATACATTTCTGGTGTTTGAGATTCGGGCGGTCCATGACCGCAGCACGATCTCTTTCATCTCTCCCTCTCTCTCTCTCACTCTGCGTCTCCTCGTGCGTGGCCCGCCGCTTGTGCACGCCGTCGGGGTGGAATCCGACGACCTCGGAGGTGGGACGGAGCGGTCAGCGACGAGATCAAAAAAAGATGGGGATCATGTCTGACCCCCCGCATCCAAGCTATAGCATTGGTCTCTCCCCCTGGTGAACAACGACCACTGCCAACTAATGATACGATAGTGATATTATGATTTATAATTTCAAGAAATAAATCTATATTCCAAAACTACAATTGGCTAACGTATTTAATAAATTATTGCATAAATCGATAATCACAAAACGTAGGTATAGAGAGATTCCAAAAAAAAATTACCTCTTATGTGAAAACCTTGCACTGACATCGTTCCCCCTAGCTTGTTGGACACTGTAGACACAAGGGTGTAGTGAAAACGTGACGCGCAAAGATGAACCAAATTAGTGTGCACGAATCTCATTGAGCAGTGAGGCTCGCCAAGGCGACCGCACGAAGCAAAACATGTGTGATGGAACCGGTGATCCTAGCTTGGGAAATGTGGTGAGGATCGGAAGTAGCATTATTTTGGCATTTTATCACGGGTGCCCTAAGACCAAGAGGAGGCAACATGCTTGGTCTTGGGCAAGGCCAATGTGGTATTGTGGTGCAAGTTTTATGCATGGAACCCGTAGACCCAGCCGGTGCAGGAGGGGGAGTGAGGAAAGGCATGGCCAAGCGAACATGCCTACGTTATTTCCAAACACACATCCTCCATGTTTGGTGCATTGACTGAAGCCACCGATCGAGCCTGTTGCATGCTAGTGTGACCCCATCCCCCGTAGCCATGGCATCAGCCTCTGCTGCAAGCAAATCGAGTCAGGTGAATCTGTAATCTGGAGAAGCAATGATGGGCAAATCTTTGAAATACGGCATGTCATTGCAAGAGGTTCTAAGGGCAGCTCCAGTGTTGGGATAAAATCAAACAGTGTTCGATCAAAACCGAACAATGCACACAGTGGCCATCGATGTTCTGTTGTTGTCAGAGCAGAAATCGACCATGGAACTCGGTTCGACGTGAGCGCAATAAAAAATCTCCGACGCCGCTGCATCCACCAGGCTGACTTTTCCTTCTATTCACGTGAGCGAGGACAACAGCTGGATTCCTGATTTAGCGGGTCCCACAAGTCGGCTTCTACGTAGTGGGGAACGAACCGAGCTTTTGTTCGCTTCAGTGCGCGGCAGCGGTCGACGCAGCACTGGAGCTGCCCTAATACACACAAGTTAACCCCGATTCGCTGATCCTTGATACAGGAGATCTGCTGATTTCTTGAGAGATGTTTGCACATTAAACACGTAAACTGACAGTCAACACATACTGGCCGGCTAGGGGCCATAGATAGAGACGTCTACACAAGACAGGTCACTTTTAAACGGGGCACTGCTGCCTTAGACGATCAAACAGCTGGCTTGGAGGGTCTTGCTGGTTCCCTCTTTGATTCCCTAATCTTTGACAAGATAGACGATAAAGCGTGTCCCGAAGTAGCCCAAAGAACCAAAGCCAGCAATAGCCATGAGCCATCAGCCATGTATTCCTCCTGTACGCCCTCCTGCCCTTCCGAAACTCCTTCCAGAGGCGCCTGCAAAATATGACAAGCAAAAGGAAATGGGCGATGCATATTAGGACGGTTGTTGAACAGAAAATCTAGATCATCAGATGTCAGGAAAGGATGACAAGAATTGTACTCCTCTTCTTGATCCAGCAGTGGCCCAATTGCCTTACGGAGCTCTTCAACAGACTTGTACTTGCTAGGATCTATAATTTCTGGAAATCTTTCATTATTCCCTGTCTTGTCCTGCAGCTCAAAAATTAAAAGAAAACATCATATATATGTCCTTCTTGTATTGTGAAATTAAATCAATCCAACACAAACTGTGTTGCTCTGCCTTAGATAACGTCTCAAAAAACTTGCACTGTCTTCATCAGATTACAGTAGCCCAGCTTTTGATAAAGGAAAACAGGAATGCTGGTGTTACACAATGCTAGTTATTGAATCATGATGATCCGTGTCAATGTGCAGCTAGGATCAATATTGACATCTTCAATAGTTCCCCTCGTAGTTCTGACTGACAAGAGGAGCTACTACAGTGTATGATCTGGTATGTACCTTGCAGCAAAGTTCCATCATTACCTATTCTAGATACCAAGCCGGCGCATTGTTTGCTATCTGACCATTGTTACCCAGGCTGAAGAAAGGTAATCATTTTTATTTCTAATTTCTTATCAAGTAGTAAAGAACAACAGTTGAGCCAACTGTGCATGAAAGAATGCTGTAAAGTGCCAGGGAAGTTCTATGAGAAAGTGGAATATTAACAGAACACAAGCAGACACAGATCAGTACAAGAAAGCAATGCAAAAGTATCAAATGTGCACTTGAAAGGCGTGCACCATCTTTAATTGCATTTTGCCACTTATTTGAAAAAGAATGGCCGGATGGATTAAATGTGGAAATTGTAACAACGTGGAGTTTGAAGCTGTGCCCAAAAAGGATTTGGGATTGACAAAGGGACTAATCCAACGAAATGGATAGGGATTCAATTGCCTAACGTATTGAGCGCAACGAATTCCCTCCCAACAAAAAGATGCCTGCAAACCCAATCCAGGAAAAGAATAGATCTTCAATTAGCGTCGACGGCAATATTACTCAGGACCGGCGATTAAAAGACGGAGAGATTAATTGGTTGATTTGCCATCACGTGATCACAGCAGATCGCACATGTCCACCCCTGTATATACATGCCGTGCTTGCTGATTGCTACGGAGCGGGATGGAGATGGGGAACAAACCTTGGATGCGACGGCGCCAGATCGCGGCATCCTCCCCGTGTGAGGCCCCTCAACTTGCCGACCAGAGAGCGCATCGCCATGGCACCGATGGATCGGCGCCGGCGGGATCTGGAGGAGAGGACAGCGTATTGAGGGTGGGAGGCTGCGGCTATCAATCTTCCGTCAGGAATTAAATCTGAAACTGTTGCCACAGCAATGCCGTGATCAGTCGCCCTGGTGGCCAGCGTCAAGTAACAGGTGGGATGCGAACCCCGGCCCTCATGATCGCGGTATGCATACGAGATTACGTTACAGAACCTCGTCATAGGAGTACTACAAAAACGCTTCACCAAGTGAGTTACACGTGAGGAAGAAGCACGGACTATTGGACTCGACTTGGGGTCACAATGCAAAGGTTTTTTTTTTGTAATTAGGCCCATTTGATTGCATCGGCCCAATTAGAATGGCTCGTCACGTCATTATGGGCCCCCAAAACGACCCATTTAAAAATTTATATATCCTGCATGGCTTGTGTTCCAAACGTACTCTGGCACTATGCTCGCAACAAAGTCGTCTCTAACGAACACTACAACACTTGGGCGCGCGTTGCACGCCCTAGTGGTTGGAAAACAACTCCTACGCTAATTTGATCCATTGATTAAGAATAATATAACTTCTCATCTTGGAAAAGAGAAAGGCAAAGTGAACACAAAAATTTAATCAATAGAACGAACAAAGAGACAACATTTGGAGTTCAAAACCAACAATTTGGCAATATAGGCGAATGCAGAATACAAATCTGGAGTTCAAACCCAACAATCTGGACATACGTGTGAACGCAGGATACAAAGATTGCATCAAAATATATGTGAATTTATAAATATCTGGTGATTGGAAAAATAATGCAGCATCAATCCATAACCTCCCATGCTGCCTACATAAATAATTCTAATGCAACATATGGCAACAAACACATCATCAATACTACTTGTTCTTTGCTCAAGATGTTTGACGTTTGCACGCACCACTGCTCTGGAAACAACAAAAACATGGAAATTGAACATCTTGAGAAAATGATATATAGTGGCTACTAATTCTAGAGACCTTCATGCCGCAACGTACAGGTAATTCAAACTTTCATATACATTTAAAACCTTTGTGAGCACATTCAAGATTCTAGATCTGATATAAGCTGAGTCCCATAGGGTAAACCTCAAATTGACAGTTGAGGAGCTAGCTTGCATCAATCAGGACCGTTCTGTGCATTTAATCAAATCCTAGGTTACTTGTCTATCTTAAGTGCTATAGGAATACAGATATTTCATCCAACCTATCATTAGACTCTGTTTGGTGACAGGATAGCTCCTAATGCTATACTCAAATGCGAGATTAACAGAAGACCATACCAAGCAGGCAAACTGAACTTACCCTTACAATGTGACCCCTAATCACATTGTACACACCGACTGTGCAAGTTCGGTTCATTCTTTTAGCAAAAACTAACCGAGGCAGATCATGCCAACCTTGCCTTTTTTTTGTTTTTAAAAAGTTCATACCAGCCATATCCAATGAGTCCAGTACTTCAGTATAAGACAAATCGTGTTGTTGAATAACCACAAGTTATTGAAAGCATAGAGCAAGCTTCTCTAAATTTAAGTTAATACCAACAGCTACAAATCATTTAGGCACTAAATTGTAATCCTTTATCCATTCGATCACAAGTATCTAACCATCATGCAAATTTCGTTGAAAGAATACAGTTCTGATTTAGTGATCAAACAGTACATACCAACTGCGCAAGTTTGGTTCATTCATTTAGCAAAAACCAACCAAGGCAGATCATGCCAACCTTGTCATACCAGCCATACCTAGTCAGTTCAGTATAAGCCAAACCGTGTTGTTGATCTTCTGGCCAAGGGAACTCAACTTTGTGAGTGTGATTATCAGGTCAACCTGTCATACAGAAGAAAGAAAGCTCAAGTTAGGACCAATTGAACAAATAAAATTTATACTATTTTCAACAAAATCCTGAAAAAAATGTATTGAGTAATCACAAACCTTAAGATCCTTTACGTGCCGAGATATACTACTTTCAAGTTCTCTTCTCTCAGCCTATGGTAGAATTTAATCAAAATGTAATTACTTGTTGATCTGTCAAGTCTATCTGAGCACAATATGTCACAAAAATAACCAAAATGAGATCAACTAATAAGCTGCAGCAATGAATAAACAAAAGAGGCGATGATCCAATCACTAATCATTAAAATCGACACTACATGCAGCTGTAGACTCAAATGTACAGGACTTATGAAGTGAGCATATCTTCACTTTATAATTATCGATATTGTGGTTTTCCTGATATCGCCTCCTTTTGTATCCTCTATTTCAATCCAATATGCAACATAATATATCCTTAGAATACGTAATTCACTTCAAAGCTGAAATAAAAAAAAATATTTGGTTGTCTTTCTGGCTTTCTTATTTTGAATCCTACAGTAGA
>CM014271.1:4780380-4804610 GCA_004135705.1 Alloteropsis semialata | reverse complement strand
TCCCCCGATGACGGCGACGACGACTGCATGTTACGATCGAGCTAACCACCTGCAGCTTATGCCCTGCCGCTTCTGCTGCTTGGTGCATGGGAAAATACGGGTTAGTTCGAGGCCGGCCCCTAGTTTTATATATACGTTCAGGTTGCACACGTCGGAGGAGCCTGGGGACGCGGCCAGAACGAGTGGGGATGGTGAAATGTACGGAGGCCTTGCTGAGTTGTCCGACCAACAACCTGGGTACAGCCGTACAGAGAGGCTGGGCAACACGTAGACTCAGACTTTTAACCGTACGGTAACCGTGCCTTGAGGTCATGATCGAGTCATGACGTGTGTTTGCTTTGGACGGTCTAGTATGCTGGTTAGAGGGTCGTCCGGGGAACAAAAAAGGAATTGTCGCATAAGTTGCGTTTGCAACTCTTGCACTTCGAGTCTTTTCGTTCTACTTCTACAACCAAAGCTCTGACACTTTGACAGTTTGAAAATGGTTTGCTTTATTCAAGGAGATAATTTGTGTATTTGCATGCGGTAATGCTTGTTGAACCAAAGCTCTGACCCTCTGACGGTTTGTGCATTTCAGTATAATGATTAGAGCATCTCCAGCATAATGCTTATATCCACCATCACAATATTCTCTCTCTCCAATAGTTATTTTTGTGTTTTTGGTGACCACATCTGTAGAAG
Source organism: Alloteropsis semialata (assembly GCA_004135705.1). Classification (NCBI taxonomy): domain Eukaryota; kingdom Viridiplantae; phylum Streptophyta; class Magnoliopsida; order Poales; family Poaceae; genus Alloteropsis; species Alloteropsis semialata. The sequence goes on along the minus strand of CM014271.1, from coordinate 4,803,929 downwards.
ACTACAAAACTAATCTAAAATACCAATAATCTATAGGGGAGAGGGTGCATCGCCCTACATACAAGAGAGAGGAGCTAAGTTTTTGGTAGTCGGTAATTAAAAAGATATTAGTATTGAAGAAGAGATTGGTAGTCCGCTGAAGTAAACTTCAATCTTCAAAATCTAGAATTTTGGTATTGGGAATGGATATGAAAAAGGAGTGCTAATTTGTGGTGCTAAATTTTAGCCACGACTCAAAAATTTTAGAAAAAGAAAAATGCTACAAATGTTAAAATTAACACTTCCATTATAGCATATCTAAACAGACCATATCATATACGAGTGTTTTGGGGATAGTGTACGGAAAGCAAATCAGGTACGCAGAGTCGTCGTTCAATTGCAAGTCAACCGAGACACGTCGTTCTATTAGCCCTCTTAATTTGCGTTGAAAAGGGAGTCAAATTAGGCTCCTGCTTAGCTTATGCGTGCCATACGCAAAGTACGCCATGCAAGTCAGCACATTGACCAGGGATCTATAAATTGTCCGACTAGCTCAATGGTTACGCGTAAGTGCAAACATCAATGGTTACGCGTACGTGCAAACAAGACAAATTTAGCTCTTGGTATATATAGATAATAGATAGGTACCCATTGGAGGAAGCTAGCTAGGAACTCCTCACATGGAGATTACTCCCTCAGTCTCAGGATATAAGGCGCGGTCAAACTTAGCACAGTCTTCAATAATAACATTTGACTCTTAATATCTCTTATAATATAATATTTGCAGCAATAAAATTATAGTTGTATGGAACTACTTTTAAATATGAATACAATGGTATCATTATTGTAAGACAAAGTTTTTATTATATAAGATTAATAATCATAAGTCAAAGTTTTTAAAGTTTGAATCTTAAATTACGTGTGTGCGTTATATCCTTAGACGGAGGGAGTATTTGACATGTGCCATCGCTTTCTTTGATTACGCCAAAGATGGGACCACGTGGATGAACTTCTTATCGCTACATATGGTCTGATTGGGCCTCCTCGCCGCGTGTTAACACTGTTTTACAATTTTTTCAGGTTGTGCCACAGCAACTGTTGTTTTGCATGTCACGACACTACTACAGAAAATGTTTGTAGGGGCGGGTAAAATGGCGTTTGTAGGGGCGGCGCCGAAATCCGCCCCTGCTTTTGGCTGCTAAAAATGGCCATTTGCAGGGGCGGGTATTTAGGCCGCCCCAACAAATGTTTTGCAGGGGCGGATGATGGCATGGTCCGCCCCTGAAGATGGTGTTTCCAGGGGCGGACTATGCCATCACCCGCCCCTGGAAATGTCTTCTTCAGGGGCGGGCCACGCCATCGCCCGCCCCTGCTAATGTCTTTCTAGGGGCGGGTATTGGCATGGCCCGCCCCCGGAAATGTTTTGTTCAGGAGCGGGCGATTGCCTACCCCGCCCCTGAAGATGGTGTTTACAGGGGCGGGTCATTCCATCGCCCGCTCCTGGTAATCATTTTTTTTGTTTTTAAATTTGGTATTTTTTTCCTTTTGGTTTTTTAATATTATTCGATTTGTCTAATACCATTTCTCCGGCAAATAATATAAAAGTAATCACAAACAGTCACAATTTAATCTCTTTGTAAATTCTATAAAAGCAAATCCAACATAAAACAAGATTGTCATCCAAATGATATTACATGTATATTACATTAATCACACAAGTTTAGTGTCCACACTCCACACCCTCACATGGTTAGGCGATACTTCTCCAAGTGCCAGTTACGAAGAGAATCATATTTTTTTCATAGAAATAATCTTGTAGCTTATCGATGTACTTGCCCTTCTCATGAAGCACATGAAGCATTGTGAAGTGACATAGTTCGCTGACTATCTTGAGAAGATCTTCCTCTTGGAGTGGTTTAGTAGCGCTGAAATCAGTAATCAACTGCAATTTACGAGAAATGAATGTAAAATGAATATTCACACACATTCAGTATTGAAATATGATAGTTAGGCTTAAGCGAGTGATAGTTAGACATAAAATGAATGTGCTGAAATATGGTAAAGACGCTTACACGTTCAGTATTTGGTGTGTAATGCTTGCGGCTCCTAATATATTCACACACATAATAGCCGCAAAGCAAGGTACCGGCTGGTTGCTTATGGCATGGGTAGTGTGTGCGTGGAATCCAATCCTTTACTCCCTCAGGAGCCGGCCCTTTATAATGGTCAATGTAGAGAAAAAGAGCACTACTTGAAAGAATGGGACAAGTTAGTATATAATCATCGCCTCAAATATTTTGTAAGGTGTGGAGAATCTTATCGGTTGTTACCTCTTCAGGATGACACAGAAATCTTTGTATTCTGATTACGGGTAATCCAATGAGTCAAAGACCACATATTTGGCTTCCCTCGGCAATAGCATAAAAGCAACCCAGTGTTGACTGTCACAGTGTTATGTAGCGACGATAAGTATCAAGCTAATCGATATATGTAGAATTTGAGAGAGAAATTTGCAATATTGGGACTGCAAACATTGACCCTTTGCAGTTTTGCCATTAGGCCCACATTTCATGGACACAGATGGACCTATTTTGTCATTCACTTGGAGTGGCAAAACTGCAAGGGTCAATGTTTCCTAACTCACAGTTTTATACGGTGACCCTACAGAAAAGCCTCACCGTACGAAAGCCCATTCATCCTATGGTCACAAGCAGCAGTGATATAGTCAGGCCGCGCACAGTTTGATCCGGTGGTTGTAATATAGTGTGGAGCGGATGATCCACTTGTGACCATAGGATGAATGGGCTTTCGTACGGTGAGGCTTTTCTGTAGGGTCACCGTATAAAACTGTGAGTTAGGAAACATTGACCCTTGCAGTTTTGCCACTCCAAGTGAATGACAAAATAGGTCCATCTGTGTCCATGAAATGTGGGCCTAATGGCAAAACTGCAAAGGGTCAATGTTTGCAGTCCCAATATTGCAAATTTCTCAATAATCAATAATATTGGGACTGCAAGAATTGTTGGAATTTAGACGACGTACCCGAAAAGGTAGGGCGCCCATATGCAACTCGCATCACGATGTCGATCCAACATAGTTGCTATGTATATTGCCACCTTCTTCCTAAGATCAATGGAAAGCTCCTTTCGTTTCTTTTGTCTCTCCTTGTGCGTCTTACAGTCCTTTAGATCTTCGGCGTCGTCTGGGTAATTGAGGGGGAAGTCCCACCTAGCCTTGCAAATAATAAAAGGGTCAAGATACCCAACCTTGGTCTTCGAATCCATTGCGAGGCGACCTTGCATCCTGCACAACACATCGCAAAAGAATTCATTTTGAGACTACAAAGGCCAGTACCATATGCATATATACATGGTGTATGGAGATGAACCACTTACATACACCACAGTCTCATGGGGCTTAGCTCCATCATTTGCAAGCGGTACATTGCATGGAAGTCATCGAAATCCATGACTATGTCTGTACTTCGGTTTTCCCATCTATTGCAACCAAACACATCCACATCGACCCGTGCCCATACAGTTGTGAGACCTAGGGTGCATGCCCTGCGGTACCAACTATGGAACTTCTGCATTTCACCAGGACAATCATGAAGAGCCCACCCGGGTAGCAAGTCTTTGCCATACACGAATTTCTGCGGGCAATCTGGCAAATCTGGTATGTCATGAACCCCAACTTTACAAACGAAATCAGTGTCTGTACGAGGCTTGGAAAACCCCGGTCCAGTCACCACTGCTTCCTTTCTATTCTTTTTTTTTTGTCGGAGTCAGCTTCTTGTTTGCGCCTTTGTTGGCTGTCATCCACCTGTTCACAACCTCAGGCTCTGTATTCTTGTATGCCTTTATCACCCGTGGCACCGACCCATTAACCGCTTCGGTCGTGCTGGCGACTTTATGACCATCTCTGGCTCATATTGCTGCACTGGTGATGGGGGTTGTTCCTCCTGGTGTACTTGTGGTGATTGGGGGTGTTCATCCTGGTGTAGTTGTGGTGATTGGGGGTGTTCCTCCTGGTGTACTTGTGCTGATTGGTGGTGTTCCTCCAGCTGTACTTGTGGTGATGGGTGTTGAGCCTCCTGTTGTACCTGTGGAGTTGACGGGTTGGAGATAGTGGTGGCCACAATTGCTTGCTGTGGCACATGCTCTTGTGTGTTCTTAGCATGAACTTGTGCCGGTGTCACCATCCTCTGGGAGTAGGGTGTGAGTGAGAGAGGATCTTCAGGTGGCGGAGGTTCCAGTATGATATCTCGTTTATGCCACGGTGCATTCTTTCCTACGGCTTGTCCCAAGGTTTCAATGCCCTCATCAAGGGATAAGTCTAAGAAGTGATCATCATGTCTTGGATCCGTAATTGTGAGCACTCTTACCCATGCATATAATGGCGGGATAGGCTGTCCCCCTAACCCAGGACTATTGCTCACCACCAACGCCACACCTTTGGCAGCCTCCTTTGTCTTCCCACTTCTGCCTATCGGAATGTGCAACGAGCAAGGAGTGTCAACAGTTATAGCATCTACCGGGTATGGTTGTGCTGACGTAGAGGCAACACTACTCCGACAAAGGGTTGAGGGAGCGGGCGGCGGCGGCGGCAGCGGCATCATTGAGTTATTGTTTAATGATGGTTGGCTCATCATTTGTCGTTGCTGGTGCTCTGCAAATGCCGCCATGAAATATTCATTAAATCTTGCTTGCAATGCTTTCTCCGCCGCTTCTTTAATTTGATCCTTGTACCGATCGTGTCGCCTGTACCTCTGCCTATCATTACTGAACCCGTCCTTAAAGGTCAAGTGTTTGGACAAGCCTCTGATCCGGCCTCCATGCTCTTTCGTGCCAAGGGATTCGCTGAGCATATCATTGTCCCTATTCGGAACAAACTCGCCTTTCCTCTGTGCTTCGGCAAGTGCTAGAATCTTCGCCCCCACTACCTCGGTCTCAGGTTGTGGGAAGACCAATTTCTCCCCCTCCGGGCGTCCTTCCCTCCCTTTAATCCACTGGAAGGCGCGCTCGTCCACGCCTTCAAAAGGGTCCGGTTGCCCAGCGGCTATTGCGTCCTCTCTTTCCTTTGCCCACAACTCGGCCTTACCAATGTAACCACCCGGCCCAAGGCGAACTCGATGAATGTTTCTCAATGCCAGTTCTCTTTGCTTCTGACTAAGGGCTATAGCATCCAGAGAGGTCTTTTGCCGTATGAACTCGGCCCACTGTGCATCTGTTATATTGTAACCCTCAGGCTTCGGCTTGCCATCCTGGACTAACTTGTTCAGTTCACCCTTCCATCGGCGGAAACATTCACCCAAATTAATCAGGGTGCGCGCACGTACTTTTTCCATGTCGGTGTTGCGAGGAAACTTGAATGATTTAGCAATGAGATGCCACATCTCCACTTTCTTCCCTTCAGGCACCTTTGACCAATCTTGGATCGTTGGGTCCACATGCACCTTTGTTCTGATTATTGCTCCAAGGGCGTTACGGAACTTTGCACGAACTTTTGGAGGGTTCTTAACCTCTCCTGATGGGCTCAGTTCTTCAACCATCCAGGTGCCTGTGGGGTATTTGTTTCTGCCTCGTTGCCCCCTTCTTTTTTTAGGTTCACTGGTTGTGGCGGTGCATTCAGCCTCTGGCGCAGATGACTCCAACTCAATTTCTTGTACTGGTTGGGGGCTTACTCCACGTCGGCGGCATCTCCTTTTCCTTACCGGAGAACGAGGCACCTAACACGATCATAAGAGTCGAAAGTACATGAGGTGTTCATCTATCCAATCAAAATGTACATGAAAGCGGATCAGTAGGGATCGCCGTTACCTCACTAGCCGGATCAAAATCCGGGTCAAGCTCTGTCTCCGTACGACCTACACGAGGTTCAGTGGGGTGTGGATTAAGAGGGTCCATCCACACGCCGCCAACCCACGCGCCTTGTCCTATTTGAGGTCCGTCTCCATCTTCCCGGTTCTCCTCATCCCCGGAATCTTCTTCTTCATGGTCATCCTCAAAGACATCGTCACCGTCCCACTGGGTCTGGGACCCAATCACGTCCAAGTCGAACCCATTCTCATGATCATCATGATTGGATGACGATGGCTCATCCATCCTCTAGATGAAATCACATGTGACAATCAAAAACACAAAATATGTTAAACTAAAAATGTTCTTTTCATACACATGTGTATCATATATACATCAAGCCAGGGGCGGATCCAGCACCGGGTCGGCCGGGGCTGGAGTCCCCCCTACCGCTGCCGAGTTCTTGGAGCCCCCAACAGCCTCTTCTCAAAAAAATCAGCCATTGTAGCACTGCTAGAAGGGGACTGCTAGAAGGGGCTAGAGGTTGAAGATGATGAATAATTCGTCTCCTATGTCAATTTTTTAGTGTTGTGGCTTGGTATGGACCGACAAATTGCATAATCTACTTGACTCATGTTGTATTGTGATATATTCATCTATGTATCCATATAAGACTCCTTTAAATTACAACACTGGTTCTGTATTGGATATGATTGGGACAACTAGCTTTTTTGTACAGTATTGAGTCCCCCCTATCAATTTTTTCTGGATCCGCCACTGCATCAAGCACTTGCTAAGCATTTCATCGAGCACTTAGTTGCATGATGGAGGACCTCCTCTCACCTTCGACTGGAGCGGCACAGGGGGGCGGCGAGCGGTCGTGGACGGCGGCCGGCGAGGACGCGTCCCTACATGAAAGCTTGGCAGGACACAATTAATTATTAGCATCTTGTGCCCTAGCTTGCTTTATTCTCCATAAAATCCTCTTACTACAACGCAACTAGCCAACTTGCATGAAAGGAGAGAGGATCATTACCACTGCTTTGCTTTGCTGATAAGCAAGAAGTAAGGAAAATATCTCTCTCAGGTTGCATAGAACTTCAGGAGTCCGCATTAGGGCAACAATGCTAGCTCAAAGACCAAACCATGCATAACTTCGATATTTATCTGTTCCTTGTGTGACTAACTAAATTCAACACAGGTCAATTTATTATATCAACACAGGTAAATTCAACACCGGTGTCATGATATACAACCTGTGTTGCATTCACTGAGCTATATATAGCTTTGAACTGTCTCCAATTTGTATATCATGACCGAATCAAAGCTATATATTACTATATTAGCACTGAGCTCTTCAAATTTAGATTCATGCGGATTCTGCAAATATTCTCTAGCTGGCTCGTGCTGCTTTGTTTACTGCTAGCTTCTTCCTGATCCGTTAGTTTGGTTTGATTAGTTGCAGACACGTTGACCATCATCGATCCCGCGTTGCGTTGAAGAACCATGCCTAGCATATACAGTATATGGCAGTGATCCTACTGGCAAAGAAAGCTGCTGGCATTCGTGCAGCTACAGCCGATGGACGTGTTACTTGTTAGTGATCCTCTCAAGTCTGAATCCATCCGGCTGGCCGGCGACTTGAAGGCAAGGGCAAGGGCCAGCCCCCAACTGGCAACTACCACGAATGGAACATCCCAAGTGCAAGGGGCGCGCCACGTGGCGGCCAGTGGGTCGTGGAACGTGTCAGGATGCAAGCCACTGGCAGAGGGGTTTACTATGTGGCAGTGGAAATAAACATTATTGGCTAGCTTAATGGCATTCTCTCTCCCCTCTCTCTTTTCTTTTCTCCTCCAAATTATTTTTTTCCCATAAACAGTCTGGTCTCAAATCTAGTGGCACCACATTATCAAAACAAAAATCTAGTGGCACCAAATACCTCGACATATTCTAATTTCGAAAAAAGAAAAATCTAGCACGGCTCTAGATGGTGTAATATACACTCAAAAATATATGAAAAAATAACAAGACAAGGTCATATGCACTAGAGGACAAACAATATCCACTCATTTACATGTGAATAAAAGTTCTCGTCTTTTATAATGTACTCTCTTCGTCCCAAATTATAATTTAATTTGTATTTATACATTCATAAATATTACTATAAATCTATATGCAAACACTACATATATAGAAAACCCAAAATAAAATATTTTAAGTTATTTATCGATGCATATCATACTCAAAAAAGAAGTAAGGAAAATATCTCTCTCAGGTTGGAAACTTTCCTATATTTGTGGTGTTTTACCCTAGAATAACCAGTTCGTTCACACTATCAAACAAGAAAATATTTTTTTTTACTAATAGAAGACAGAATTTTGGGTTATAGATTTTCCCTGGGCGGCAATAAAAATAGCCACTCTGAGCAGCTTGGTTTCACGTGCTTTACTGATGGTCTGATGCGACGAGATGAATAGGAAGGGCATTTTTGTTGATTATTTGTTCGGGCATGCCCAGTCTACTCTAACTAGCACTACTAGATATTATTACGAGGAATGAATTCGTGTGTTTTCACTTGAAAAAAATATCCAAACAAATTCCATGTCGCGCACGGCATCTACAGTACCCTACTAGATATACTACGGAGGCATCCATTTATGTATTTTTCCAATGAAGAGCAACATATTTTAAAATCTGTTGACAAAATAAAAATCTGGAGCAGGTCACATTTTCTCTGTCGGCTCCACGAGGCCACCATCGACGACGGCGACGGCGGCGAGCGTCCGCTGCGCGGTCACCCACACCTGGCCCGACGCGTCCGGCCCGGCCGGGTCCGGCGTGGGCTTGGCCGCGGCCACAGCGCTGCGCCGCAGCGTAGAAGCCGCTTCGCCGTCGTCGTCGTCGTCGGCCGCGGTCATCGGAGATACAGCCAGACAGCGCAGACTCGCGTGGGGTGTCGGCAGCGGGGCAGACGACGAGGCGTCCCCTCCACGTGGCGCGCCAGGCGAAAGCGAAACCAGCCCTGGCCAACACGGCAGCGCCCTTATCCATTGGGCCTGGAAAATCGATGGACGCAAATACCCCCGGCCCAGCCGCCAAGCCTAGGGCTCATCGAGTTCGAGTCATCGTCTACCGCCGCCGCCGCTGTTTCGCACATTCTTTTCTGACGCCAAGCTTGGCTCGAGCGAAGGCGACAGGTTTGAGCTTTTTAAACAGGCGTCTCATCATCTGGCTCTTGGATGGTAGCAGTATTTTGTTTTTATTTTTTAATTTACGACAAGAGCACAGGGTAGCTGCATTGGGAGAGAGAGCCATGAGTCAACAGAGCTGGGAGAAAAACTAGGTTGGTATTTAATTTTTGTACCAAAAAATATTTGACATGGAACGCATGAGTTGAAACTCGTAGCCGAATTGTTTGAAAGCAATTTTTTTATAGAATGCAACATGAAACTACGGAGTAGTTATAGGTGCATGTCAACAGGAATGTGCTTGTCTGGTGGGAGAAACGGCTGCAAAACCAATGCTTGTACATGTTGTTTTTAGCGGTGCCTCATCCAATGCATGGAGAAGCAAATCGTAGGCCGGTTTAGTTTTATTGGGGAAAAAAAAGAGTGTGGTTGCCGAATTTCCAAGCTGGCTTATTGAGGCCTTCGAGGGCAAAAAAAAATGTAGTACAAAGATCTAAAGCTTGGAAACGAAGGAACTTTCTGTGATTCTTACCTTTTTCTCATCAGAGTTTTATTATGTTTCAAACATGACTTAACCCAGGAATGTATGGAACAATAAAGATAAATTTTCTTAATGGTTGAAATATCAACCTCAGTCTTCAAATGGTCACTGGATTATAAAAAGAGAGGATCCCAGTTCCCTTTGCAAAAACATCAAACTTTTTCTTTTAAAAAAAATCAACAAGAACAAAAAAAACCGCCAGCAAGCTTTGAACTCCAATAAAGAGGCCAGCAGGGGCAATCCAGACATTTTGCGCATCTCCCTTTGTCTCATCCCCTTCCTCTCCCGCTGGCAGTTTGCCCAGTTCCTTCATCTGGCAACATCCACGGCTCGCCACCACGGCACCACAAAGCATCCAATGCCTTCCCTCGTTGCCTCCCTCCCTCCTTAATCCCACCCTAATGCCCGCCCGTAATCACTCCCGCCGCCACTAAACCCCTTCCAAATCCCGCCGCTACGCACAATCTCCGGGGTTTAAAGCCCAGACAGCTGCCCCGCGGGCGTTTCAAGAAACGGCAGAGCAGCGGGAGGAGGCGGAGCGGCGGCGCCGGCGAGATGGACCTCGCGTCGTTCATTACGTCCGTGCTCACGTCGTTCGTCATCTTCGTGGTGCTGGTGCTGCTGTTCACGTGGCTGTCGCGCCGCCCGGGGAACGCGCCGGTGTACTACCCGAGCCTCCTGCTGCGGGGGCTCGACCCGTGGGAGGGGAGCCGGGGTGGGTCCCGCAGCCCCGTCGGGTGGATCCGCAACGCGCTCTCCGCGTCGGAGGACGACGTCATCGCCGCCGGAGGGGTCGACGCCGCCGTCTACCTCGTCTTCCTCTCGTCCGGTACGGCCAACCACTGGCTACTGCTCTGTTTTTCCTCCACTTTCAGAAACCTTCTTTTTCAGAGTGTGGGAGGCCTTGGCTTTAATTGCGGTTTGTCGGCTCCCCAGGTAGTTGATGTTTAGGCTATGCGCATGGCTCTTACAGAGTTACAGTTTAGTGTTTTTGGTTGTTCAAAAGAAACTTTTTTGCAAGATATTTCTCATGTTAGTTTTTTCTGGCGTGATTGTCTCATGACAGGTGCATCTACTACGTACAGTGGAATTTCGTTTGTTTGAAAAAAAAAATCTATTGCTTTTCAACCATTTTTATAATGGATTTATTTTTGCTAAAAAAATATATACAAAAATTTTGGTTGTTTCCAGCACGTTGATGTATGTATGATTGCTTAACTAATGTTGTTTGCACGTTAGTTAAGTTTATTCTGCAGATTGTTCTTTGAAAGCTTATTTGGCATTAGATAAGTTGGTTAAAAATAAAGTTAGGATGCATTTTGGTGGTCGGGTTTGGTCAAATACAGATTTTGGATGAATTTTCAGCAATTAACAGTATTTGACTTATTTTACTCTTGGTGAGTTGATGTTTCAGTGTTGTCGATCTTGGTGTTCTCTGGGATTGTGCTACTTCCGGTTCTCCTCCCAGTCGCAGGAACTGATCATGAACTGGAACATCCTGCTGCTGATGCTGCAGACATCAGCAAAACAAATGGTAGCAACAACAACACAGCTCAGGACTTCTCGCAGATTGAAAGACTGGCATTAGGCAATGTTCAGGTAAGTAATCAGTTTATGATTTTTCTTTATTACTATCTCCGCCTCAAATACATGTTGCTTTAAATTTGTCCTGTGACCATCAATAGCCAAAAAAATATGTATCTATATTGTCAATATAAGGTCAATTACAACTAGATGCATCATGAAAAATACTTCAATAACATATAACTTTATCTGTTAATAATATATTTTTGAAGATTCTCTGGTTAAGGTTATCATTAGGTGTCCAGAATGTCATATATTCGTACTACTACTGAAACCAGCATGTTTTTGCACACTCTCTGCAGCCAAGAAGCATGAGGCTGTGGGCATTTCTGCTGTCAGTCTATTGGGTTTCCTTTGTCACCTATTTCGTCCTATGGAAATCATACAAGCATGTTTCAAATTTGAGAGCAACTGCAAGATCAACACCAGATGTTAAACCAGAGGAGTTCGCGGTGTTGGTGCGAGATGTCCCTAGATCCTCTCCGGACGAAACTATAAAGGACTCTGTAGATTCGTACTTCCGGGCACTTCACCCTAACACCTTCTACAGATCAATGGTTGTGACAGACCACACAAAGGTACTTCCACTTTAAATGTTTAGGGAGGAGTTACATCCCCTTTGACCCTTTGCTATGTTTTACATACTCTGCTTTAAAGATAGACCCCCCACCAAAAAGAGAAGGAGAACTTACTCTTCTGTTATGATCACATTGCATTGCAGGCTGATAAAATATACCAAGAGATTGAAGGTCACAAGAAGAAATTTGCTCGTGCTGAAGCTGTCTATGCAAACTCAAAAACTGAAAGTAACCCTGAGGGCACTAAGCCTACTCATAAGACTGGATTCCTTGGTCTTATTGGTAAAAAGGTTGACACAGTTGAATACTGTAGTGAGCAGATTAAGGAATTACTGCCCAAACTGGAGGCCGAACAGAAGACTACCCTTGGTGACAAACAGCAGCGGGCTGCGATTGTCTTATTCAATAGCAGATCTGCAGCAGCTTCTGCATCTCAAACTCTCCATGCTCAGGTATTTGATAAATGGACAGTTATGGAAGCTCCGGAACCACGTGAGATAATATGGCCCAATCTTTCGAGGAATGTTTATGAGAGGCAAATCAGACAGGTTGTGATCTATATCATTGTGTTTCTCACGGTGGTTTTCTATATGATTCCTATTACTGCTGTCTCTGCTATTACAACTCTGGACAACCTGAGGAAGAGGCTGCCCTTTCTGAAGGTGGTAGTGGACCAACCAGCGATCAAGACTGTCTTGCAGGCTTACCTGCCACAGATTGCACTTATTGTGTTCCTCGCCCTGCTGCCTGCTTTTCTTACGTTTCTCTCGAAAGCAGAGGGGATCCCTTCTCAGAGCCATGTAGTCAGGGCATCAGCAGGAAAATATTTCTATTTCATTGTTTTCAATGTCTTCCTTGGCTACACAATTGGAAGTTCATTGATGGACTCTTTGAACAGTATTATCAATAACCCTAAGATTAGTGTGATCATAAATATGCTGGCCACCACCCTGCCTGGAAGTGCAACATTCTTTCTCACATTCGTAGCACTGAAGTAATTACTTTTTTTTCACTTTGGCAATTACCTATTGTCCAATTTTCGGATCTAAACATGTTTTAGCTGCAACTATTGACTGTAACTCTGATTGTTGATGTTTCCAGATTCTTTGTTGGCTATGGGCTCGAGCTCTCTCGTGTGGTTCCTCTCATCATTTTCCACCTGAAAAAGAAGTACCTATGCAAGACTGAGGACGAAGTGAAAGCAGCATGGGCTCCTGGTGACCTGGGATATAACACCAGGGTTCCAAATGACATGCTCATCGCAACAATAGTGTTGTGCTACTCGGTCATGGCACCTTTGATTATTCCATTTGGTGTTGCGTACTTTGCTCTTGGATGGCTTGTAGCAAAGAATCAGGTGAGCTTGGTGTTCAGTATATATTTTAACAGAACTTCAGCATAGTGGAATCTAAAAGAGAAGATATGAGACATCTGAAGGTAATGCTGCTGGTTATTGATGTATCCTACTTTTCTTCCAATGCAGGTTCTGAGAGTTTATGTTCCTAGCTATGAGAGCAACGGGCGAATGTGGCCACACATGCACAAGAGGATCATCGCAGCACTACTCATCTACCAGGCCACCATGATTGGTGTCATTGGCCTGAAAAAGTTTATTTATTCACCTATCCTTGTGCCACTCCTCCCGATCAGCTTCATCTTCGCCTACATCTGCCACATGCGCTTTTACCCTGCGTTCGCCAAGACTCCTCTGGAAGTGGCGCAGAAAGAGCTGAAGGAAACACCGAACATGGAAGCCATCTACACTGCATACATCCCTCCATGCTTGAAGCCCGACAAGCTCGAGGATTTGGATGTCTTTGAAGATGCTCAGTCGAACGCCGCCTCCAGAACCCCGTCCATTTAGTTTGCGTTCTTGTCCATCACAGTTGCGCGGAAGAAATGCAGAACCGTGTTGTCAGATTTGTGCAGGGTGTCCGATGAGTTTCCACGCTTGAACCCTCTGAGCTTGTGTTCCAGAATAGGAATCTGTTGTGAATGTCTGCTCTCTGCTGGACATGTGTAGAGATTGTTGTAAGTATAACTGCTGTGGATATCTGTGATTCTGAGTGTCTCCTCCGCTCATGCGTGTGTGGTCACTGTACACGATCTGCCAACTGCCATGTTGCTGTGTACCAATCTGATGCTCTGTGACTAGTAAAAAATTAGGTGAAAATGTAAGGGTGTATTTGTCTTTTCATAGCACATTTGACACCATGACGTGCCAATAGGGGGAAACTAGGTGGAACAAGGGTTTCTTGTGGTGGAATCTGCCCACCCGGGTTCGAGTCTTCGACTCGGCACGGGTGTCACATTTTCCTGGATTTATTCCAGGATTTAACCGGCGCTTTTCTTTCGGCATGGATGTCATATTTTTCTGGATTTATGATTTGCGTGTTGCACGGTAAGGAAACACAACGAAAGTTTTTCGCTTTGATGTCTTATCTTTATTTCCACATGATCTAGACGATCGAGACCCTTTACATTTTTTCTTAGAGAGATGCTATTCCTATATTTTATTGTTCTGGCGCCTAAAATAAAGAGTTTGTTGAAGCGATTTGTTGGCCATATTTTTTCTTAGATAATGGAACAAACTGCCCCTGCCTCTGCACGACAAGTCGTGCACACAGCAAAACGTTAAAATCCACATAAGACATCTGGAGCACTTAGGCTCACACCCACCCTAGGAGGAATAAAGGAAAAGTCTATAAAGCGAGAACTCTCAAGCCAGACTGAAACCTACAGCATAAGACATCCCAACGCAGGGGCGCTTACACTGAAATAAAACTTCCTGTTAAAACACAGACCACTAAAGCCAAATAAAAGAAAAGACTAAGCTTCAATTCTATTGGCAAACTTCCAACCAAAATGAGCGAACACCTCCATAATGACTATTTCCAGCTTCCGGCAACCACTCCTGAGATTCGCTTGTTCTTCCTCAGTCTTAAGAAACACGAACCAGGTTCGAGCCCAGTACGTCATCCTGAAAATTACCTACATGAAAGTGTTATGTTTAGCTTTACCGAATAACTTGTCATTTCTATTCAACCAAAATGCCCATAAAAGGGACGATGCAGTGACCAAAATTTGATTCTTGACAGAGGGGTGAAAACCAGCAATCCAAGAATGAAACATGTTCGAAATGCATGAAGGTGGTTGAAATCCAAAAGATATGCTAATGGTATTCCATATAAAACGAGCAAAAGGACAATCGAAGAACAGATGTTGGATGGTCTCTAACGTATTGCAATAACAACAGCTGAGATTTCCGTGCCAGTTTCTTCTAGCGAGATTATCCTTTGTGAGGGTCACTCCCGAAATAAGATACCAAAGAAATATTTTAATTTTCAAGGGTACTTTAATTGCCCAGATCGGACATTTAAGGGGAACGATTCCACTTTGTAAAAGGGATTTATACATAGAGCGTACCGAAAAGATACCACTGCTATGAAGATTCCAAATAAACATATCTTTCTGCTGGGTTAGATTAATCTCAACCACTTTGGATACTAGCTCATGCCACGAAGATAAATTTTGTCCCACCAACGCCCTTCGGAACGAAACACTCAAGGGGGTAGTGCTCATAACTTTTGCTACTGTATCATCTTTCCTTCTTACTATTCTATACAAATTTGGGTATGTTACACTCAAAGGTTTGTCGCCAATTCAGGTATCTTTCCAAAATCTAATTTCAGCTCCATCTTCAATTTTGAAGTGGCCACCCTCTAGGAATTGATCTCTGACTTTCATTAGTCCGGACCAAAAATATTTGTTGGCCATATATACGGTGTGTATGCAAGTTACCGATTTTTACATAGTGAACTAGATCGAGTTGTAATTTTAAATTTTGTGTGGACGTGTATCTTACGCCAAATTTCACAAAACTTGAAATCATCCGGGTATGGATGCTTTTCGGTGGCTGGGCCAGGTTTGCGTATATGAAGCCCAAACACGTGATGTTTGCAGTAGCAGGCTCAACCGCAATTCCTTTCGTCGCAGAATCACTTCCTCTAGATAGCACTTAATAGCATCTTGGGCCGATGTTTTAAGGCCCAGTTTCAAACTCTTGGCGAAGTGCGCGAGGAAACGAGCTGTGGCATTCGTATAAACCAAGGCATTATGAACATTCGATCATTTTCTATGATTTCGTTGTGGCTTCCATTCCTGAGGATCCGTTCTTCAATTTTAATTTGACTAGGTTCGTGCCCGTGCGTTGCTACGGGAAGGAAACAAAATTGTAGAAGTGATAAAATTGATGCACCAAAGAAATCATGCTTACTTAGATTACCAATATGAGTGACAGACTGACAGGACATGTATAGATACACATATATTTTATAATTCAAATGAGTACACAATAATATAAAATGACTCAAACAAATCATTAATAATTTAAAAAAGTTCAACCAACACTCTAGTTTTCTCAAGAACAAAACTGCATACTCGACTACATAACAAGAATCACTCTTTATGGGTTCAATGCTGCAGCCTGGAGAACACCACCTGTCTGAGAAACACTAAACCCCCAAATTCACAACCACAAATTGATGCACTTAAAAGTGCCAACAGATAGCTTCAAGTTTAATTATCAATATATCAATAAAATTGACTGCAGATCTGCAAATAAATTCTCACTGCAGCATTCCTTCACAATACTCAATTTTTTATAATGGTGTTATGATATGAAACTGTTTTTTTAAAGTAAAATGTGCACAAATTTGATGGAACTAAAAATATGTAGACTCAATCATACTTATCATCTGCTCAGGCTTATGTGTCACACGCATGCTCTTGAGACACTTGCGACTTGATCGTCGGCAACATGGCTTTCCACCATAGATGTTGCGGCATGCCTGCCAATTGCTGGCTTCACTACCATATTTGCAGAGCCACATCTAAATGTAGCAATGCCAATAATTAATTAGAATTTATGATTCAAAATGTAAAGCAGCCATAACTGAAATGTGAAATGGCCAAATGATCTTTGCATTTTGTCATTCTGACTACCCACAAGCTTCCATTATATGGATGCAACAATGCAAATGTGAATCGCCAACATAAACATGTGAAATTAGTAACTAACTGAAACAGTGTAGACCAGTTTCAGTTTACCTTAGTGCCAGATATGATCCTCATCTCTATTGATCTACAATGCTTTCTTTTGCCGACGATCTGCCACTATTTATGCTATCTTTTTCCTAAAAAAATTGGAATCATAAACTCAGAAACACTCCTAAAGGCAACCAATCACATGTGCTTCTAATTTCTTCTAACAATTACAAGCTCTTCTAGCATATTTAAACCACAAGACAAAAAGAAGGCTTGAGAGGAAATATGTAGAATTTTCACAATAAACATTATTAGGACAGACTCAGTGGGAGGCTTATGAGTTTCACCAATATTAAAATATACTTTCTAGATTATTAACATTGTACAGCTGACACAAGCTGAAAGGAGAACAGAGCCACCATAATTGTTTTTTACCTACAATGAAAATGATCACCGACCAAGCTTGCTTGGCCATAAGTAAAATTAGCTGGCACCTAGCAACTCAACAGAGAACATTACCATTCAGCTGAAATATGTTTTTCAGTTAACTGACCTCTCTTAGATGTGGGGTTTTACTATATAGCCAGACGACCCTAAGCGACTTCTGTGACACCAACTATCAAACCAATGAAATATGAAAATAACATCGGAACAAACAAGCAAACTTTCAGCATTCAAAAGATCAGTACTTTCACCATTGCAGTGGATGCTCCCAGCCAAACAAACTTTTGGAACCGGAAAAATAACAAAATTATTCAGAAAAAACTTATCTTAGCCAAAGAGTTTCAGTGAAAGTGACACATCTGATGGACTTGATAAATTTTAGTGGTGGTCCTCTCAGGCTGCTTGATGGACTTGAGAGCTGACTGAATCACCTGTACTCCATGCTGCACCTCATGGCCTTGGACTACCAAATTACAGGATGATTCTCCTAGACCGGACATTAGTGATGCCAATCATCCACTGAATTTAATCATCTCGAAAGGTCTCTAATATGCACGCAACAGAAAACATAGAGATTGGTAAACAATTAAGTAACCTGCAAAATCAATGGAAACCATTGGATTCCAAACATCCAAGCCTGCAAATCCACAATCAGATGTTCCTATGACATTTGGTTCAATTGAAGATGAATGGTCTCCACCGCTTCCACCCCATCTCAATCACCATTAGCAATAGGGAGTCGCAGCTCGTGCAAAGGGGATCGAAGGTAGGGTGAGGAATCACCCATAGAAAGATTTGTACCCAGGAATCACGCTCGGTGCACATGGTGCATCTTCAGGAACAAATCCTAGTGCCAGGCAATCCTGAAATGATACTGCACTCACTAAAGGAAAACCAACCGGGAATATTCAAATTGTGGTCATATTATATCTTTTACCAAACAGAAAATTCTAGAGGCATATAAAAAGTTTACATATGAAATAGATCAGAAGATAACTAAAATGCGTGGTATGTGTGTCTTCATATATACCTGACACTCGGCAACATGATATCACAAATAACAAGTTGTTGACCAAGAAAACATTGTGTTAGTGCAAACTGATTCTATATAGTCCCAAACTATACACACCTCTGTAACACATCTGGTTAGAACGCCTCGACCGGCCACCTAGACCTTGCTACATAGGTGCCTCCGTTAGATTCGCCACAAGGACAGCATTTGTAACTCCTTGCAAACTTCAGCCTCAAGGATTGATACCTCTCTGGCCAGGTCTGCAGACTTAATTAATTTCACAACAAAATAAGGAATGAAATATTAGAAGGTGTAACCTACATTAGAATTAAATTGTTTCCTTCCCGATAAATTGTCTCACGCCACCAACTTGGCATAGTGATGCACTGAACCACTTGCACCTGAAAAAAGTAGAAAGACACAAATTTAGTAGCATGCCAATACAAATTCAGTGTGTTGATGATCTCAATACATGCAATGCAATGGCCATTCATTAAAGAGGAGCAAGAGAACTGTCTTTACATCAGGCTTTTGATATTCGAAAAAAGATACTATCAAGGTTAATGCAATATACCTCCACTCAGTCTCCTTCAAGGTTAATGCAATATACCTCCACTCACTGTCTCTTCCTGTTTTTCTTCTATTTCAGCGAGGACACCAGCTACCAAATTGTGTGTAGAACAACCTGCCAAGCAAGTGTGTGTCAAAGATCCAAACCTGTAACTAAGATAAGGTGATTCTTTTCTAACACACACACACACACACACAAAGGGAAAAGCGGCTACCAACCAGTACCTAAACAGTGAAATGCCAGGTTGTTTGCTTATCTCATATATAGCAACAGGCTGGTTCTTGTATATTTGATGAAATAAAGAACTGTATTTGTATCCCTTGATGGCATTATATGGATAAATTGCAACTGGAGCAGCCGATTAAGTAATATGCACAAAATACCAAACCTGAGTAATCTTTTGCTAAACCCCACATAAGAATTGTGAACTAACCTAATAACACATAGCGATGGGACCTCAAAGATAAAAGACACATTTCCTCATCTAACACATGCATCATACATGTATTTGTACTGTGTATTATGATTGTAGGAGGTTCAACTTCTTGAAATTGCTCAAAATTCAAGGGCAGGACCTTGATCCTCAAGACACTAAGATTTTTTACCACATCATAAGCCCGTATGACACACCATGGGGAAAGATGAAAATAATTACATCAAAAATACCACAGAGCAAGGAAACATGATTGATTCAATCACAGCTTGGATCTTGTCATTGGTTCTATCAGATAGGCATGTGAGACTCCAATAGGCATTAGTTAGGACATTCTCATCCCGATAAAGCACAAAACTGGTAAGTAAGCTTACAGATTTTCAATACAAGTATCTCATATGAGTGTACAGAAATTTTTACCTCACAATTTAGTAGCGAGAAAGTACATAATCAAAGTGCCTCAAAAGGCCATGTCCTAATGCAGAAGAATATGCATGCTTATATGTACATAAACTAATCCTTTTATTTACTTCTCAAGTTTCAAGTAATTTTCTTTCAAGTTTCAAACCGAACATATCTAGGAAAGCACTCCAGATCTTCATAATCTAGCAAGAAGAAAATGGGTCTGCGACGGGGAAGGACGGTGAGGGAAGGGGGAGGCGGAGAGGAAGGGGACGCACCTGCGTGGAGACAGCCCTGGATTCGGACCCGGCGAGGGGGAGAGAAAGCGGACGAACCAGGACGGCGGTCGGCGGCGGCGCCCACCACCACCGGATCTAGCAGTACCGGCCAGGGCTGGACGTCCATGGAGGAGCCGCCACCGGCCGACGTCATCCGAGCACCGGCGCAGCCCGGCCTCGGCGTCGAGGAGAGGAGGGGCAGCGGTCCCGAGGCCTCTTGCTTCACACCAGGGAGGGCCGCGGCAGCCGCAGGAACCCCGCCGGAGGGGAAGAGACGGCGGCGTGCGGGGCGCGTACGCGAGCGAAGGGGGCGGCGTGCGGGGCGAGGGGCGGCGTTCGGGACGCGTACGCGCGTGAGGGTCGGCGTGCGGGGCGTGAGGGCCGGCGGCGGACGTGTGGGGCGCGGGCGCGGGCGCGCGTTACAGGCGGCGTCGGACGGTGGCGATGCGCGTACACGCGTAAGGGGCGGCGTGTGGGGCGTGAGGGCCGGCGGCGGACGTGCGGGCGCGCGTGACAGGCGGCGTTGGACGGTGGCGATGCGCGCGGACGGGGCGCGCGTGCGTACGATAGGCCGAGGGGGGCGCGGTTCGGTGTGGAACCTACGANCTGTCGGCTGCACGAGCCCATTCTCGACGGCGAAGGCGGCGGCGCCGGCCTCCGTGACACACACAGCTGGCTGGGCGTGGGCTCGGCCGCGGCCACAGAAACCGCTATCGCCCATGCTCGTCGCCGTCGTTGTGACGTCGTAAATCTCAGCGTGGTCAACTCAACTGGTC
Source organism: Alloteropsis semialata (assembly GCA_004135705.1). Taxonomy (NCBI): domain Eukaryota; kingdom Viridiplantae; phylum Streptophyta; class Magnoliopsida; order Poales; family Poaceae; genus Alloteropsis; species Alloteropsis semialata. The sequence goes on along the minus strand of CM014271.1, from coordinate 4,783,299 downwards.
ACAGGAGACACGTGGGGTGTCGGCAGCAGAGCAGAAAGAGCGTGCCCTCTCCACGTGTCGCGCGACGAAAGCGAAAAGCGCCCTGGCCCCACACGGCAGCACCATATCCACTTCGCGTCCTCCTGGGACCCGTCTCTTCTCCCCGGGAGATCGCTGGACGGAAATGCCCCTGCGTTCTCGGGTGTCGGCCGAGCGCCTGCGCGCCGCGTGCCGGCCGGTGCGGCGCCGCCACGTGGGCCGGTGCCTCGGGCCCATCGGCTCATCTGCCTGCCGCTGCCAATGCCAAAGTGCCAAGCTTGGCTTGGCTTGGCTCCAGTGAACGCGACAGGTTTTAGCTTTTTAAACAGGAGCCATCTCATCCTCTGGGTCGTGGATGGGAGCCGTATTTTACTGCAAGAGCACAGCAGGGTCGGTGCATCGGTATACACAGTTTACTGCAAGAGCACAGCAGGGTCGGTGCATCGGTATACACAGTGAAAAGAAAATGAGAAGCAAGAAGAAGAATAATAAGACTAGCTTAAGATGCATTTTCTTGGACCAAAACCAACCAAAAGAGTTTAAGATGGAACGCACGAGTTGAAACGTACAGTACTGTTAGCTAGCCAAACTGTTTATTTGTTCGATTGGAGTAACAACGGGGACACCAAGGCAAGTGTTGTCTTCGTTTCAGAAAATTAAAAGGTCGTTTGGAAACAAATACTTGTGTTAGGATCTTGATCGAAGGCATGGAGAAGCAAAGGCCTGTTTAGTTAGGAAAGTTGCCGAAAAAAGTTGTCATTGGGAAGCGTGTTTGTGAGAGGGGGCACGGTTGTCAGTGTGAAAAAAGTTACCATTTTGTAGCAAAACTTGCCAATCTAAACAGGTCCTAAGAGTTTTATGCGAACAATAAGAAGTTCTGGTTGTCGTATTTCCTAGCTTGCTCGTTTGCTCCTCGACAGTCCTCGAGCGAGGGAGCAAATATAAAATAATGTAGCCCCTCCATTTTCCATGTGGTATTTAGCTTTGAGTGTAACCTAACTCAAAACTTTTCCGATGTGTAATGAAGTCTCATGTGTTTATTACCTTTCCTCATTAGAGTTCTATGCTTCCAAACGTGCCTTACTCGGCACTCTATGGAAGTATAGACCTTGTGGTCCTACCAAGGAGGGTACAATGGTCACTGGATTAACAAGTCAAAAGAAGATCCCAGTTCCCTTTGCAAAAACAACATCAACTCGCCTTAAAAAAAGAGCAACAAACCAAAAAACAAGCAAAAAGAAACCGCCAGCAAAGCTTTCAACTCAAAAAAAGAGGCCTCCAGGGGCAATCCAGACATTTTGCTCATCTCCCCCTCTGTCTCTCTCGTCCCCTTCCTCTGCCCCGGAGCAGTTCCTTCATTTGGCCCCCACGGCTCACCACCACGGCACCACAAAGCATCCAATGCTTTCCCTCGCTCCCTCCTTAATCCCACCCTAATGCCCGCTCATAATCACTCCCTCCACTAGAAACCCCTTCCGAATCCCGCCGCTAATCACAATCTCCCGTGTTTAAAGCCCGGACAGCCGGCGGCTTGAACAAACAGCAGCAGGAGGCGGCGGCGGCGGCGGCGGCGAGATGGAGCTCGCTTCGTTCATTACGTCGGTGCTCACGTCGTTCTTGATCTTCGTGGTGCTCGTGCTGGTGTTCACCTGGCTGTCGCGCCGCCCGGGGAACGCGCCGGTGTACTACCCCAACATCCTGCTGCGCGGGCTCGACCCGTGGGAGGGCCGCCGGCGCGGGACCCGCAGCCCTGTCGGGTGGATCCGCGACGCCATCTCCGCGTCGGAGACTGACGTCGTCGCCGCCGGAGGGGTCGACGCCGCTGCATACCTCATCTTCCTCTCCTCCGGTGCGCCCACCAACCTACTGGCTGGTCAAATTTTCTTTTTTTTTACAGGGATTTCTTTGTTGCTCCCTTTTGCTTGAGGATCATTTTTCTTATTAAGAACTTAACAATAGTGGCTTGGTAATTTGGGATTTATAGTCCGTTAATTTAGGGGATATTTAGATGTCTTGCTTTTTTTGTGTAGTGATATTTTTGCTCCAAAAAGAATAATCCCCCTCCCTAATTTGTATTATTTGTGTGTGCTCTGTTTCACTTTGCCATTTCAAAGCCGTTGATGGGCTAATGTTGTTTGCACGTTGCTTCAACTTATATAAAGAGCCTTACTTTGTTTCGAAGATGCCGTTGCTTCACCCAAATTTGTTTCTTTTTTAAAAAAATAAAATAATTCCGGCCTCTGTCGTCACGCACAGCCAGTTCTTATATAATTCACCCAAATTTGTTAATTTAAGTATTTTTTTTTCTTTTTTGGTGTTTGCACGCTGACTTGTGTAGCATTGATGAAATGTTGTTTCACGTTACAGGGTTTACTAGTTAAGTTTATTCTGCAGTTCATCCTCAAAAAGATTTTTTTAGCAGTATAAAAAGTGGTTAAAATGAATAATGAAGATAGGATGCATTTTGGTGCTTGGGGTTTGGGGTTTGGTAAAGTATAGATTTTGGACTAACAGTCAAGAATTATCAGTATTGACTTCCCCTCTTCCTTTGTTCCAGTACTGTCGATCTTGGTGTACTCTGGTATCATCCTACTTCCGGTTCTCCTCCCTGTTGCTGGAACTGATAATGCCCTGAGATCTTCTGCTGGTTTCGGTTCGGTTGAAAGACTAGCAATGGGTAATGTCGAAGTAAGTATTCATTTAATGATTTCTTTGTTGCATAAATGAGTATAGGGCGCTCTAGTTACAGCATTCGTATCCTGGACTTTTTTCTCTGGAACTATTTTGTTCAAATTCGAAGCAAGACCCCACTCACTAGATCATGTATAGGATAGCTATAGTTATCTGTGCTACCAAATGCATCGTATGATTTAAAACACTAATTATCGTTGTAATAGAATC
>CM014271.1:4747724-4774738 GCA_004135705.1 Alloteropsis semialata | reverse complement strand
TGCCTGGGCGCGCCGCCGCCGGCTGCTAGGGCGCGGCCACGACGCGCCGCTGCCATCGGCCCCCTCCCGGCTCCCTCCGCAGCACCTTCGTTCGTCAACTCGCGTGCAGAGCAGCAGAACAGCAGGTAGCTAAGCCTTTTCTCTTCACAACTCACTGTTTTTGCTTGCATAAATGTGATGAATGCATATGTGATGAGAGTACTCATGTGATGAGCATGTGCTATTGTTCATCTGTAGGATGGACTTGGACAGTATTTTAAATCTAGAAATTCGGATTATTGCGTCCAATTGCCTGGATCGATGGTTCTGCTTTAACAAAGTTGTGGATGCTGACTTCACCAACTTAAAAGATTTGATTGATGAAGTTGCAGAAAAGTATCCTCCTAAGGGCGGTGAAATACTCTCGATTTCTTATTGGTGTATGGATAAAAATGCTTACATTGAAGTTCGCTCAGACCAAGATGTAGTTGACATGTTTGCAAAACATAAGGCTTCAAAGCGATGCTTGTTGAGTGTTTCGTACCATAGCCCTGCTAGTGAGCCTCCAGAGGTCCCACCATGGAAATTTGATACTGTCCAATCAATTGAAGCTCCATTCACACCTTCAGTGCCATGCCCGAGCATAGTACAACCTAGCCTTGAAACTCAGAGTGAAAATCCAACACATCCTCCCAATCCTTCTAGTGACTCAAATATTGATTACTTGGCTAACCCAAACCCATCCTTCGAGCATGTGGGCATTGATGATGAATGCTTGTATATTGACATTGGTCCCCAAAATCCAATACCTGCTAGAGATGAATCAGGCCATGAATCTGATAGTGACGATGAATCTGATAGTGATGATGAATCTAATAGTGATGATGTGGTAGAGGATGTAGATGAAATTGTGAAAGATAGAGAGCCTGCACAGAAACCTGATGCTGAGTATGACAAGAAGGATCCTCCTATGACAGTAGGCACTTTGTATTCAGACATTGCTGCTTTTAAGTTGGCTTTAGCTTCACATGCTACCAAATATGAGTTCCAGTATAATATTGAAAAGAGTGATCCCACTCGATACAGGGTGTATTGCAGTGGCAAGGATTTTGGTTGTAGGTGGAGAATTCATGCCTCTACTCTGCAGGATGGTGTCACAGTTAAGGTAAACTTTTATTTGAACATTTTGTAGTTTCAAATGCATTGATAATTTTTTTCCTACCAAATAACCACTTGATTGCTATCTTCGCAGGTGAAGAAGAACCCATACCCTCATGAAGGTTGTCAGAGCACTAGGAGGGCAGGCACTTGTGTTGGGGTGACTCAGTTTTGGGTGTGTGAGCAAGTGCTTGATTGGCTGAAGGAGGAACCGACATTGCCCCCCAAGGATCTGAAAAGGAAGCTGAAGGAAAGTCACAAAATTGATGTGCCCTACAGGAAAGTTGTGAGAGGTAAACAACTTGCTATGGATAAAATTTATGGACCTTGGGACAAAAGTTTTGATAACCTGTACAGATTCAAGGCTCAAATAGAGGAAAGCAGTCCCGGATCCTTTGTTGTGATTGATCATCACACCATCAAGAACAAGATAAGGTTCAATAGGCTGTTTTTTGCCTTGAAAGCTTGTGTTGATGGTTTTCTTCGAGGTTGTAGGCCATATCTTGCAGTAGACAGTACATTTTTGACAGGAAGGTTCAGAGGCCAATTGTGTATAGCTTGTGCAGTTGATGGGCACAACTGGATGTACCCAGTGGCTATTGGTGTCGTTGACTCAGAAACAAATGAGAATTGGGAGTGGTTTATGGAGAGGTTGAAGGAAGCTATAGGCATCCCAGTTGGTCTTACATTCAGCACTGATTGTGGGCAGGCAGTGATGCATGGTGTTAGTGAGGTTTTTCCACAAGCTGAACATAGAGAGTGTATGTACCACCTTGTACAGAATTTCAAGAAGAGGTACAGTGGACAGATTTTTGATGATCATCTATGGGCATCTGCATATTCATGGAACCCTTACATGTTTGAGAAACATTATCAAGCAATGGCAGAAGTAAAACCAGAGGCTATGAAGTATCTTCAGGAAACTCACAAGAAACTTTGGACTAGGAGTCAGTTCTCCACATTGTCAAAGGTGGATTACATTACCAATAACTTGGCTGAAGCCTTCAACAAATGGGTAAAGGATATCAAGAGCAAGAATCTGGATGACCTGTTGGATACCATTAGACAGATGATCTTGATTAAATGGAACAATAGGAAAAAGGTTGTCCAAACCTTTCAAGGAAAGATTTTGCCTCATATAGTCCAAAAGTTGAGGGATGACAGCTTCAACCTGGACATTGAAGTGATCACAAGCTCACCTGATGGTATTGCAGAAGTTTGTGCTAAGGGAAGTTCTGCGACTTCCTTCAGGTTTGTTGTCAACTCTGTTGAGAGGACATGTTCCTGCAGGGCTTGGGAAGGGTCAGGAATACCTTGCAAACATGCTGTTGCCTATATCACATCAATTGCAGGTGCAAAACTAGAAGACTATGTGGATGAGTACTACTCAGTTGACAAGTTCAAAGCTGCATATGAAGGCCGAGTGCCTTGCATTCCTGACAAGTCTATGTGGCCTAAAGCCACACATGGCTTCTTCATGCATCCACCATTGCTTAAGTCAACTGCAGGAGGAAGGAGGAAGAATAGGATGAAATCTGCATTGGAGGGAGGTACCAGTAGAAAAGGAAGAGGCAAGCAACATGAGTGCCCAATATGCCATGAGTTAGGGCACCACTGGTACAAGTGTAAGAATGGGGATCCAAATGACATAGCTGCAATGGAGGCTGAGAGGTAAACTTTCTAGACATAGTTGCAATCGTAGACAATCTACTTGTAATCCTAGGCCTAACCATTAATTTTATTTCAGGGGTCCACCAAAGAAAAAGCTGAAGAAAGCATCTATCACTACCACAGAGACTAGCATTGTTGTGGCCACTCCTGCATCAAGGATGGTATTCCCACACAATGAGGCGGTGGCCAATGCTACACACAAGAAAAGGAAGAGAGGTGCCAGCAAAAGGAAGGGGCCACCAACCACTTCAACAAGTACGGGCAATACCAGGTATGGTCTTACCATGCATTCCTGAAGATATTTCCTAAAGTAAACTATGCTGTCATTTATAAAGATGGTCACTATTACTTGCTTTCTTGTGCTAGGTCTGCAACTGGATCCAATGATCCTGTTCCTCTCCAAATTGAGCAAGCTCATATAGTTCATGAAGAAATTGGATCCTCTCAAGCCTCTCTACAAACAGTGCAGACGCCACGGAAGAAACGTGCCATCATGAAGAAAATTACACCAAGGAGGGCTCCAATTAATGCTGATCCAGTGCCCCCAACCAGCCCAGCTTCAAACACCAGAAGCAAAAAGAAACTCCAGCTTGAATAATTTCTGGTTCATGTTTTATGTGATGAAGGAACTACTTTTGTTGTCATGTTTTATGCAATGGACATGTAATAATTAAGACACTTGTGGTTGGACTGTTTGTGATGAACTTATGTGATGAGCTTAGTTGCTTAAATATTGGTATGAACATATGTGATGAGCTTATGTTATGTTAAATATTGGTATGAACTTATGTGATGAGCTCAATGGTCTGCAATGGTCATGCCAAATTTTCTGCGTATTTTTATTATTTTTAAATAATATTTTCGCATTTTTATGATTTATTTGCCTTTTAAAAAATTATTTACGAATTTTCCTATTTTTTAAATGAATTAATGTATTTTGAAACATATTAATAGCGTATTTTATGATTTATTAGACTTTTTCTAAAATTATTTGCGTAATTTTCTTATTTTTGAAAAATATTAGCACATTTTTCTTATTTTTAAAATGTATTTTAAAATCCTTCTCAAAACTTTCCTGTAACTTTCCCTCACAGACGTACGTTGGTGGAACTGATACAATGCAGAACTGATGCAAAACTAGCAGAAGGGCATAATGGTCAGTTATACCTCTGTTAGCCTCTGTTAGGTGTCCATCCGTCCAAAATGGCGTACACGTCAAAAGAAGTTCGGACGATGGCATAGACGACCGACTAAACTTTTTAATGGCATACACGGCACGAGCAACTTTACTAATGGCATACATGTCAAAGACTCCTCTCTCGTCCCCTTCCTCTGCCCCGGAGCAGTTCCTTCATTTGGCCACCACCACGGCACCACAAAGCATCCAATGCTTTCCCTCGCTCCCTCCTTAATCCCACCCTAATGCCCGCTCATAATCACTCCCTCCACTAGTAAACCCCTTCCGAATCCCGCCGCTAATCACAATCTCCCGTGTTTAAAGCCCGGACAGCCGGCGGCTTGAACAAACAGCAGCAGGAGGCGGCGGCGGCGGCGGCGAGATGGAGCTCGCTTCGTTCATTACGTCGGTGCTCACGTCGTTCTTGATCTTCGTGGTGCTCGTGCTGGTGTTCACCTGGCTGTCGCGCCGCCCGGGGAACGCGCCGGTGTACTACCCCAACGTCCTGCTGCGCGGGCTCGACCCGTGGGAGGGCCGCCGGCGCGGGACCCGCAGCCCTGTCGGGTGGATCCGCGACGCCATCTCCGCGTCGGAGACTGACGTCGTCGCCGCCGGAGGGGTCGACGCCGCTGCATACCTCATCTTCCTCTCCTCCGGTGCGCCCACCAACCTACTGGCTGGTCAAATTTTCTTTTTTTTTACAGGGATTTCTTTGTTGCTCCCTTTTGCTTGAGGATCATTTTTCTTATTAAGAACTTAACAATAGTGGCTTGGTAGTTTGGGATTTATATCCAAAAAGAATAATCCCCCCTCCCTAATTTGTATTATTTGTGTGTGTGCTCTGTTTCACTTTGCCATTTCAAAGCCGTTGATGGGCTAATGTTGTTTGCACGTTGCTTCAACTTATATAAAGAGCCTTACTTTGTTTCGAAGATGCCGTTGCTTCACCCAAATTTGTTTCCTTTTAAAAAAAATAAAATAATTCCGGCCTCTGTCGTCGCGCACAGCCAGTTCTTATATAATTCACCCAAATTTGTTAATTTAAGTATTTTTTTTTTTCTTTTTTGGTGTTTGCACGCTGACTTGTGTAGCATTGATGAAATGTTGTTTCACGTTACAGGGTTTACTAGTTAAGTTTATTCTGCAGTTCATCCTCAAAAAGATTTTTTTAGCAGTATAAAAAGTGGTTAAAATGAATAATGAAGATAGGATGCATTTTGGTGCTTGGGGTTTGGGGTTTGGTAAAGTATAGATTTTGGACTAACAGTCAAGAATTATCAGTATTGACTTCCCCTCTTCCTTTGTTCCAGTACTGTCGATCTTGGTGTACTCTGGTATCATCCTACTTCCGGTTCTCCTCCCTGTTGCTGGAACTGATAATGCCCTGAGATCTTCTGCTGGTTTCGGTTCGGTTGAAAGACTAGCAATGGGTAATGTCGAAGTAAGTATTCATTTAATGATTTCTTTGTTGCATAAATGAGTATAGGGCTCTCTAGTTACAGCATTCGTATCCTGGACTTTTTTCTCTGGAACCATTTTGTTCAAATTCGAAGCAAGACCCCACTCACTAGATCATGTATAGGATAGCTATAGTTATCTGTGCTACCAAATGCATCGTATGATTTAAAACACTAATTATCGTTGGGATAGAATCGTGTAGCTATTTGCTCTTCTATTAGGCCCATTAATTTTAAAGTGTTGGTCGAGATGAATTGTGGTTCGTATTCCTCAGATAAGTGTTAGCTTTATTATATGTTTAAATTCTTACTCTTTTATTGAATGGCAGAGCTGCCTTTATTCAGAAAAGAAGTTACAATTACTTGATGGACAATTGGCTTGTATCATTTTATTTTTAGAAGTTTTCTCTAATCAACATTGTGGATTTCTGGTACATGGAAACTCGAGGGAAAACTGGCATTACTCTTAATATTCTCAGTATCTGATGTTTACAATTAAATTTTTCAATAAGCACAGGCTTTCCATGTTATGGTTAAGCCTATCATTAGGTCATGTACTGACAATACAACTGAACTCTGCATGTCTTTAATCTATGCAGGAAGGAAGTAAGAGGCTGTGGGCATTTCTGTTGTCAGTCTACTGGGTTTCCTTTGTCACCTATTTTGTACTTTGGAAATCCTACAAGCATGTGTCAAATTTGAGAGCTACTGCAAGATCAACACCAGAAATTAAACCAGAGGAGTTTGCAGTGTTAGTGAGAGATGTCCCTAGACCGTCTCCAGATGAAACAATAAAAGATTCTGTAGATTCATATTTTCGGGCACTTCACCCTAACACCTTCTACAGATCAATGGTTGTGACAGACCACAGTAAGGTACTTCTACACTTGATTTTTTATAGAGGAATTGTGTCCCCGTTGTCCCTTTGCTATGATTTTACATGTGCTTTTAAGACTTGTCTAAAAATACCTCGCAGAAAAAGAAAGAGAACTTTCTTCTTCTTTTTTATCACATTGCATTTTATTGCAGGCTGATAAAATATACCAAGAGATTGAAGGTCACAAAAAGAAAATTGCTCGCGCTGAAGCTGTCTATGCAAACTCGAAAACTGAAAGTAATCCTGAGGGCACTAAGCCTACCCATAGGACTGGATTCCTTGGTCTTATTGGTAAAAAGGTTGACACGATTGAATACTGTAGCGAGCAGATCAGGGAATTACTGCCCAAACTGGAGGCTGAGCAGAAGACTAGCCTTCGTGAGAAGCAGCAGCGTGCTGCCATTGTCTTCTTCAATTGCAGATCTGCGGCAGCTTCTGCGTCTCAGACTCTCCATTCTCAGGTGTATGATAAATGGACAGTTATGGAAGCTCCTGAACCACGTCAGATGATATGGCCCAATCTTTCTAGGAAAATATACGAGAGGCAAATTAGACAGGCTGTGGTCTATGCCATTGTCTTTCTCATAGTTGTTTTCTATACTATCCCTATTAGTGCTATCTCCGCTGTTACGACTCTGGAAAACCTGAGGAAGAGGCTGCCCTTTCTGAAGGTGGTAGTGGACCAACCGGCGATCAAGACTGTCTTGCAGGCTTACCTGCCACAGATTGCACTTATTGTGTTCCTCGCCCTGCTGCCTACTCTCCTTTTGTTTCTCTCGAAAGGAGAGGGGATCCCTTCGCAGAGCCATGTGGTCAGGGCGGCATCAGGAAAATATTTCTACTTCATTGTTTTCAATGTCTTCCTTGGCTATTCAATTGGAAAAACATTGATCGACTCTTTGAATGCCCTTATTGATCACCCTGGTGAGATTGTGGATATGCTTGCCAAGAACCTGCCTGGAAGTGCGACATTCTTCCTCACATTCGTTGCACTCAAGTAATTCCTTTATCTCACTTTTGCAGTATATTGTCCAGTTTTCAGACTTGAGTATCTTTGAGTTTAACTGCAACTATAGAATATGACTCTTTGATTGCTGATATTGACAGATTCTTTGTTGGCTATGGGCTTGAGCTCTCTCGCTTGGTTCCTCTCATCATTTTCCACCTGAAAAGGAAGTACTTATGCAAGACCGAGGATGAAGTGAGAGCAGCATGGGCTCCAGGAGACCTGGGATATAATACCAGGGTTCCAAATGACATGCTCATCGCAACAGTTGTGCTGTGCTACTCAGTCATTGCACCTTTGATTATTCCATTCGGTGTTGCATATTTTGCTCTTGGATGGCTTATAGTGAAAAATCAGGTGAGCCAGGTGTTATTAGTTTAACATAGTGCTGCGCATTTTGGTACTCTTGATAGATGATACTGTATTTCTCTGCTGTTTTGGAGATTTATTTTTTCTTATGCTAGCCTACCCAATTTGCTTGCACTAAAAGGCTTTGCTGTTGCCAAGCTTCTCGTGGTGGACTGGTTAGAGCGTTGTACTCCGGGAGGCGGGAGCCATTGAAACTCATGTCCCAACCCGGGTTTGAAGCATGGCACCCCTAGAGCAAAGCCCGAGGGGAGCCTCCCGTGGTCGAGTTTTTTAAAAAATATATATAAAAAAAAGGCTTTGTGGTTGTTTTCTTCTACTGGGGCTAATTTTGTTAAGTGGTTGTCTGGCAAAGTCGGTTACTAATTTATCCAGCTTTCCTTCAAATGCAGGTTCTGAGAGTTTATGTTCCTAGCTATGAGAGCAATGGGCGAATGTGGCCACACATGCACACAAGGATCATCGCAGCTCTGCTAATTTACCAGACTACCATGATTGGCTTCATCCCCCTGAAAAAGTTTTACTATGCACCTGTTCTTATACCTCTCCTCCCGATCAGCTTCATCTTCGCCTATGTCTGCCATATGCGCTTTTACCCTGCATTCACCAAGACTCCTCTGGAGGTGGCGCAGCACGAGCTGAAGGAAACACCGAACATGGAAGCCATCTACACTGCATACATCCCTCAATGCTTGAAGCCCGACAAGCTCGAGGATTTGGATGTCTTTGAAGATGCTCAGTCACACACCACCTCCAGAGCCCCGTCCATTTAGTTTCGAATTCTCGTTCCATCACATGTGTGCAGAAGAAGAAGACCCAGGCACTTACTGTCAAATTTATGCAGGGTGTCCGATGAATTTCCCCGCTTCCACTTGAACTCTCTGAACTTGTGTTTGAAGATAGCAATATGATGTGAAGTGTACATACTTGGCCATAGTCTGCTGAACATGTTTGGATCATTGTATTGGAGGTAGCTGCTGTGGATATCTGGGGTTCTGAGTCTACCCATGCATGAGTGGTTACTGTATACAATCTGCATGTTGGTGTGTGTTGCAAATCTGTGAGTCGGTTTATTACCTGATACTCTGTAACTATAACAGAACTACTACGTTAACGTTAGTTGCTGATGAAAGTCCATGGTGTCGAGTGGTTTATCTATCTTGGTTGATTCCTTGATTCAACATTTTGCACTTACAGTATGAATGTCCTGCTGTCTGGTTCATACTTCGGTGTTCATGAGAAATAAAACTTGCATTGCCTAAACGCAAGCAATGTCAGCTAGATTTTTGTTGTCATTGGTTGCATGCCCATTTGCTGCTGGACTCCAAATTGCACCGTGCAGAAAATTTACACAAACTCTTCCGGTGCTTCTTTTGCGTCTCTTGTGATAAAATTCACTACCCTGGTAACATCTGTCTTTGAAGCAAATTTGGCCAAAATTCAGCCTCTAAATTCAGAATCCAATTTGAAGAACTGACCAACCAATTGGGGTTGTCCACTGCAATTTGAAGTGCAGGCGCCCGTGCAGACGGAGCAGCTCCCCGCGCTTTTCCCTCCGGAACCGCAACGGAGCCGAGCGCGCCTATGCTTGACGCGGCCGGTGGCCGGTCGCCGTCCACGCACCCGGCGCTGCGCCACTGCGTCGCGCTCCTCCGCCTCCACCTCGCCTCCCCGTCCCTCGCCGCCGCCAAGCAGCTCCACGCGCGCGCCCTCCGCGCGGGCGTGCCGCCCTCTCACCCGCTCCTCGCCAAGCACCTCCTCTTCCACCTCGCCGCCCTCCGCGCACCTCCCCTCCGCTACGCCGTCGCCGTCCTCACCCGCGTCCTCCCGGACCCGGACCCGTTCTCCCTCAACACCGTCCTCCGCATCGCCGCGTCCTCGCCCCGCCCGCGCCTGGCCCTCGCGCTCCACGCCCGCCGCCTCGCGCCGCCCGACACGCACACCTACCCGCCGCTGCTCCAGGCGTGCGCGCGCCTCCTGTCTCTCCGCGACGGGGAGCGCATCCACGCCGAGGCCGCCAAGAACGGCTTCTCCACGCTCGTCTTCGTCAAGAACTCGCTCGTGCACCTCTACGGCGCGTGCGGCATGTTCGAGAGCGCGCACAGGGTGTTCGATGAAATACCCATGCGCGAGCGCAACCTCGTCTCCTGGAACTCGATGCTCAACGGGTTCGCCGCCAATGGCCGCCCCAACGAGGTGCTCACTGTGTTCCGGGAGATGATGGACGTGGATTTCGCGCCGGATGGATTCACTATGGTGAGTGTACTGACAGCGTGCGCCGAGATTGGCGCGCTTGCTCTTGGGAGGAGGGTGCACGTGTATCTTGCAAAGGTTGGATTGGTGGGTAACTCGCATGCTGGCAACGCCCTGATTGATCTGTACGCCAAATGCGGCAGTGTTGGTGATGCAAGGAGGGTGTTTGAGGAGATGGGAACAGGACGGACAGTCGTCTCATGGACATCACTGATTGTGGGCTTGGCGGTGAACGGTTTTGGAAAGGAGGCACTTCAGCTGTTCAGTGTGATGGAGAGGGAGAAGCTTGTTCCCACAGAAATAACGATGGTAGGAGTGCTGTACGCTTGCAGCCACTGTGGGCTGGTTGATGATGGGTTTATGTATTTTGATAGGATGAAAGAGGATTATGGCATCACACCGAGGATTGAGCATTTGGGATGTATGGTGGATCTGTTGGGTAGAACTGGTAGAGTCAAGGAAGCTTATGATTATATCGTCACTATGCCATTGGAGCCAAACGCTGTCGTGTGGAGGACCTTGCTCGGTGCCTGTGCAATGCACAAGAAGTTGGAACTTGGAGAAGCTGCTTGGGCAAGGCTGGTTGAGCTTGATCCAGGGCATAGTGGAGACTACGTTCTCCTCTCCAACCTTTACGCTGCTGTTGGGAGATGGGCGGACGTTCATGTGCTTAGGAAAAAAATGGTGAAGGATGGAGTGAGGAAGAACCCTGGGCACAGCCTTGTGGAGCTCCGCAACTCTGTTTATGAGTTTGTCATGGGTGATAGGTCTCATCCTGAGAGTGAAAAGATATACAAAATGCTTGCTGAGATAGCTGAGAGACTGAGACGTGAAGGCTACATCCCTCGCACAAGCAATGTATTGGCAGATATAGAGGAAGAAGAGAAAGAGACTGCTTTGAACTACCACAGTGAGAGGCTGGCCATTGCATTTGCCTTGCTGAAGTCTCTCCCTGGTACTCCCATCAGGATAGTGAAGAACTTAAGGGTGTGTGGGGATTGTCATATGGCGATTAAGCTAATATCTAAGGTATATGAGAGAGAAATCATTGTGCGGGATCGTAGTAGGTTCCACCATTTCAAAGGTGGATCATGTTCGTGTAAAGAATACTGGTAGCTGATTAGTGCACGAATTGACTGTCCTATAACCAGACAAGTTGCACTGGATTCTGGTTGCACATGTCAACAGGTTCTGTTCAAGTTCAGAAATGGCTAGTCATCATACATGGACTCAGCCTCTGCATCCAGCCTCTGTTGCACCTGAGGGGCAATTTCGAGGGAACCTCATAAATTTAGGTTGTATCATCACATCCCTACTCTTAAGTTTTCAAATGAAAGATGTTTCCAGATACAGTAAGAACTAGGTTGAGAAGTGGATTTTTGCCATACCTCACTACCTTGTAAAATGATAGACGTTAAAGTAAATAATAAAATTTTGATTATGTATTATCCATTTCACTGAACAACTAAATGTGGAATCTGGCTGTTCTAATCCTAGAAACTATAAAGTTCAGTTCTGATTCAATAGAGGTGCTTGCTATCTTCCTTATGCTGATGGGTAAATAAATAAATATTTACATTTGTGTCCACTGTCTCGATACAGATCTGAAGCCTGATAGTAGGCCTGCATGAAATGATCAGGCCATGCTTTCGCAACTTTCTTTCCAACAACATCAATGCAAGACTGAAGACCCTTACATCCTTATAAAGCTTGTAGAGAGCAGGTTAGAATATAGCTGCTTTCTTCATGACACCATGCACCAAAGCTTTAGCTTATATTGTACAATCTCTTTAACCCTGTTTAATGATGTTGCTTTGCTTCAGCTCATTGGGATTGCCTCTGATGTTTTCTGCACTAGTTACAGTTCTTCATTTTCCTTTGAAGTTTCTTCCCGGTATATCATTATTCGGCATCCTTTAATTTTTTAGAATTCTAGTTTTGTCCTAGATGCAGCTCAGGCAAAAGAAAAAAAAAATGTGGCCTTTTCCCTTTAATTCTTTTCACCGAACCACCTTTATTGGCATACTGCCTTTTTAAAGTGAAGTCTCTTCACTTACAGCAGTACTTTCCTATCTAGTGTTATTTATGGAAGTTTCTCCATCACCACCGACAGTTCATCATTTCTCATCCTTCAGTTTTGGAATTCCAGTTTAGTTCCCAGAGCAACAGAGGCAATTATTCTTAGCTTTTTCCTTGTTCACGGAAGCCCCTTCGTTAGCTTCAGTTTTTGTAAAGTGAAGGTTCTTCCCTTAATACACAAGGAAAGCTCTGCTTCATTAAGCCCAACATATGTTACCATGAAACAACAAAGAAAAGGAATGAGAACATGCACTTGGCCCCTTCACATCTCCTGGAATCTAGTGGCTAAGTTTCCTTTTGTCCTTCTAGAAATCATGCCCATGCATGCATATCAGCATAAGAATCCCATGGTTTCCTGACCTTCAAGTCATTCCCCTCAATATTCTATTGTATTTATGCAGGTCCCTGTACTGATTGTACAGTCTAAAAACTAAGTGAGATGCTGATGTAGTCCTTTTGTAGCCTACTTTGCTTCAGGCATATTGCAAGAGCTGCAATACCAAACAATCTGCATGCATTGTTCTTAAACATGATAAAGCTCACTATTTATTTCTATTCAATGGCATGAGCGTCAAATTTTAGCAGTAAATTGTCTTAATTAGAGCCAAGTTGGTCAAACTGAGACCACATGGCCTGAGGATCCAATAGACTGGCCCTCTGTTAGGTGCAAAATGCATCTCTCTCTCTCTCTGCAAACTGGCCCCCTGTGCCACTTTCCATGCCACCTCCCTCCCATGGCCATAAATATGCACCATAGCGAGCACCCAGGGGGTGCTTTCCGTGTGCACGTCTTGCTTAGTGATCCGAGTGAAATCTATCCCTTTTCCCATGAACAGTGGCTGCTTTCCTGTGGACACAGATGCTCTTCACACATACTCTCGTTATATTCCCTAGCCACTCGCACACGGGGCAGGAGTGCTGGTTCATCGTTCTGTAACTTGTGCTTCAGCCATGAAGAGAAAGGAGCTGATGATCATGCACGGCCTTCTGATTCTTGGATGGTTCATAGGTTGGTAATCCTGGTATTGAATTCCTCCTTACCTGTTTATACCTGTAAATATTCAGACTGGTTGATCACAGCAGCGTCATTTCTCTGAATTCATATCATAACTCGATCTCCCGTTTCCTGCGTGTTCAGCAGCCTCTGCAGCCGGCCGCGTCGCGCCGCAGGAGAAGGCGGAGTCGGTGACGCCGATCCCGACGCTGTCGCCACCGGAGGGCAACACGACGTTCATCAACGGCCTGACGTGGTGCGTGGCCCGGCCGGGCGCCTCCCAGGAGGACCTCCAGAACGCGCTGGACTGGGCGTGCGGCCCCGGCGGCGCCGACTGCTCGCAGCTGCAGCCGGGCGGCCCGTGCTACCAGCCCAACACGCTGCTCACCCACGCCTCCTACGCCTTCAACATCTTCTACCAGCAGAACGGCAACTCCGACATCGCCTGCAACTTCGGCGGCGCCGGAGCCCTCGTCAAGCGGGACCCGAGTACGTCACAGCTTCTGCCTTGTGCTCCATCCATCGGGTGTTCGTTCTGATCATGGTCATCACTCATCACATTGTTCAGTCATCTGGATTCTGATGGCCTGCTCTTCTCTGTTTTCTTTTCAGGCTTTGGGTCATGCAAGTTCCTGGCATCTGAGTAAGTTTAATTCTCACCCCCAAATGTCTCATTTTACCACTGTCTAGCGGTAGATTAATGATTCTCAGGACGGATAATTTTTTGTTGGAATGGTGCATGCAGGACTTCTGCAGCTGCTTCGTCGGCGATGCTGGGAAGGGCGTGGACTGCCATGGTCGCTGCATCTCTGATCGCACTTCGGCTGCTAGTGATCTGATCAAGCACTGGGTGCGTAAAAATGTGATGTGACGAAATCTCTGTGTCATGGTGGTTTCATGCTGTGGTTCTGTAAGGAACGGTGCTCTTTTTTCGTGTATAAAAATTTTGTTAACGAATACGTATATCGGTGTGTTTAGAAATAAACAATGGTGTTCGAGAGTTCGTCATCAGGATCTAATCTAATAATTCTAATTTATTATCTATTTGAGGAATTACAAACCCTTTTTCTTCTACTTGCAGTAGGTGCTTGTGTCAAGATTTCACGTATTTTATTTGCACTTCGCAAAGCGTGGTCGCGTATGTAACAAAAATTTCGCATCGAAAGGCTACGGAGAAATACGGGCTATGGCCCAATACGAAGCCCGCAGCCCACCACCACAGTAGGACAGTCGTCTGCTGGGTTGGGAGATTGGGAGGGCTGCGGGCTGCGGCCTGCGGAGAAGTGAGCGACGCGCGGCGGGGCGACAAGCAAATGTTTTAGTCCCACCTCGCCCAGTCACGAAGCTAAAGCACACCTTATAAGCCGAGGCGTAGACGCTGCGTTGTCTCTTCGGAGACATCCGATAAAATTGGAACGATACAGAGAAGATTAGCATGGCCCCTGCGCAAGGATGACACGCATAAATCGAGAAATGGTCCAAATTTTTTTTGAAATTTTGCGCACTGGTCCCTGGCGCGTCGGATTTTTCTTGCAAATATGCCCTCGGGACTGTCTTTTGGGTCCTTTCCGCCCTAGTCTGTCTTCACGGTTTCGTCCTCGAGCGACTTGTGACAGTTTGGACCACGAAACTTTTTGTTTTCTGTTAGTTCCTTGTTACTTTCTCTGCCAGGTATACATATATATACTCGTTATTTTTTTTTGTTTTGGCCCTTTGATATTCTCCCGTCTAACAGGCGTGCCCTAAAGCATCTATTTTTTTGCCCTTGACGAATTGGCCACGTTCACGATCTCGTCCTCGGAGTACACAAAACCTAACTGCTATAATCGTTTTACACTCGAGCACCTGGGTACCACTACTATGCCCTTGAATCTTTCTTTTAACACTTTTGCTCCACTATTTGTTGTAGTAGTCAATCATTCATGTACCAGTGTACCACACAGAGGCTGTGTTTAGATTGAGGTTGATAAATTTTGCAGGGTATTAAATGCATCTTTGACCACTAATTAGGGGTATTAAATAATGTCAGTTTACAAAACTACCTCCACAACCTCTAGTAAATTTCCGAGACGAATCTAATGAGGCCTTTGACCGCATGATTAGAGGATGATTAGAAGATGGTTACTGTAGCATCACTGTAGCAAATCATGGATTAATTAGGCTCATTAGATTCGTCTCGAAAAGTTACGCTCATCCGTGGCTGGGTTTTGCAAATAGACTTCATTTAGTACTCCATGCAAAAAAGATTCTCTTTTGCAAAATTTTCCAGGGAGGAACTAAACACGGCCAGAGTAGGTTGCCTTGATTTGTTTGACGCATGCGTGGTGATTTCTGGAAGGATAATGCAAAATACAGCCTCTTTTGATTGCCCTTTGTTTAGAGGAAAAACAAAGAAAATGATTTGGATCATGCATCATTATTGACTTTAGAGTAGTAGATGCTTCCCACGGACACGTACACGCGTCACCTGTGGAGGAGCTTTCAGGCTTCCAGAGACTGCCTTCACCCAACTCCTAGAATGCGCGAGATGGACGTCGGATAGCTTGTGTGATGCTCATATTAGTCATATATATAATGGCACCATCAGGTGCCTCATAAGCCTCACAGGCTCCGAAGATCTTCGATAGTTGAAGATGCTCAGTGCAAGGTGAACAGTTGTTGTGCTTCTTCCTTCTGTTTCCGTTTTCTTTTTCAGGAGTTCCATCAAATTACCGTTATTTTTCCCCTTCTCATGTTCCGCTAATTATTTGGTGGCTTCATCTCTTTTTTTTTGAAATTCGAGTTTCTCTTCTTTCTTTTTTTTGCAATTCGAGTTTGGGGCCGTGAGGGTTTGACGATATGATGATGATTTATCATGACCATATGACATGTACCGCTGATTGACAGTGTCCAGATCTGATGACTCTCTGTCACGCTCCGTGAGTTTCTATCTTCGTTGTTCGATGGATCAGCTGTTGTTCATGAAGAACTTACTTCTGACACCTCACAGAAAATGAAGTTCTGTGCTCGTCGGCTGTTTTTTTTTTTTTTTGGTTTCGAGGTCATTGTTTGTCTTGCTATTGCTAATTGTTGATGTAGAGATATTTTTGTGAGCGAAAAGAGGAGAATGATGATAATCGCACTGACGCCCAGTCATACTGTCCGTGTCGATGGCGGATCGTTGTGGTGACTGTCATTCCAATTCTGACTCCTCGTTTGCTCCTTTCGGATTTTCTTGATTTTTTTTGGCATTATTTGTTCTTTCGGTTGGTCTGCATCTTTTGTGCACTCTTTGGTTGCTCTGTTTTTTCCCCAGCGTGGTCCCTGTTTGTTGTTGGCTGTTAAGTTGTTGTTGTTCTAGCAAAAAATTATCCGTTGGAAACTAGCAGATGAACAGAGGGAGACTCTGTTTGGAACGTGCGTGCTCTTCGCTAATTATGTGGAAACTTTAAACTATTTTCTTTGGAATTTCTGCTGATTCGCTCCCCCCAAAAAAAATGTAAGCACGATGTACTACTGAACCTGACAACTCCGGGACAAAAGGAGGAACAAGCTATGTCCATTGGAACAAGACGCATGAGCGCGCGCGCGCACAATCAGTGTACACACGCACGTGATGGAATTACATAGGCCGGCGCGGCGGCGAGGATCATGAGCCATCAGCCACACAGCCAGAGAAAACACTTCAGCCGATGATCTGGTCGAGGGCGCCGGTGTTCTTGAGCCCGAGGACGATGCCGACGCCGATGATGTGGCCGACCGCGCCGCAGGCCAGCGTGTCAGCGAGCGTGAACCCGGCGGGGTCGCCGGTCTGCAGGCCCGAGTCGCGGGACTCCAGCTTCAGCCCCGCCGTCGCCTTCCGGTTCGCCGACGGCGCCAGCCCGAACCGCCCCGCGAACAGCATCAGCGTCGTCGACAGCACCATGATCTGCAACCAGTTCATACGTACGTACACCATTATTATTACCAAACGAAATCTGTCTACTTGAAGCGAAGGCTCCAGAAGCAATCCAAATTGATTGATTGATTGATTGATTGGTACTGTACACACCTGGTTGGTGGCAGAGCCGATGTAGGCGCACCGGATGCCCTGCGACCGCTTCCGGCCGACCCTCACCGACGGCAACGCCACCGCGGACCTGGGCGAGGCGTAGCCCCGGAGGCCGTGGAACTGCGGCACGGCGGCGGACATGGACGCGGCGGCGGAGAGCTGGCAGGCCATGGCGACGCCTGTCTGTGCTTGCTCTCTGTTCCTTATGAATGCAGAGCGGTATGGTATTTCAGTCGTGGCGGTTGTGGAGAGCGTGTCTTAAAACTGACACGGGAAATGTGGGATGGGAGCCACAACGGGGGAGCTTGTGGCCAGCGGCGGCCACTGGTGGATAGGTTCCGGATCCTCGGCGCTGACGTGGCATGCCCTGGTTAGAGTAGAGGAGCTGCCACGTTGGATTGGATAAGATACTGCTCTCACATTGCTTGCTTTGCTGGGCCCTGAGAGGTACAGCTGCAGGGGTGCTGGTGAGTTCATGGTTAACAAGCTTCGGTGAAGAAAGACCGTGCGTTAGGGTAAATAAACGGAAATTGATGGAACTGTAAAAATAAACGTCCCTCTTCGTCCACAGAAAATGAGCCTGGCTTTACCATGTATGAGAGAAAACTACCTCATGTAAGCGAAGACAGCTTCATAGACTACACTCGTACAAAGAATGTGGGACCGGCATTCTATTCTGACCAGTATTCGCCCAAGTAGCCGACGGTCAGTCGATAATTTTAAGCAAAACTACCTCATCAACATGCTTAATATGAGAATGGCAGCTGACAAACACAGCATGTGCACAAATACAGCCCCCCAAGCAACACCACTCTCTCACTCTGACACTCCTATGTACATTTCATGACGAGTCAGAGGAGCAACCAGCTGGTGCTGCTCCTGATTTTAGAAATCAACCAGAAAAAAAAAACCTGTACGGCAACACGCACAACCATCCAATGCCCATAACTCACGCTGCCACGCTGCAAATCCTACTAAATACACGCACTCTAACCAATTGCTGTATGGAACGACTTCCCTAATACAAACTGTCAGGTGCATCAGGTAGATATCTCTACTCCTCATGCCTCGATCTTGAGAAGCGTGTTGAGGGAGGTGCTGTTGAACTTCTGGGCGAGGCCTCTGATCGTGAGGATGATGACGTCTCGCATGTGCCGCGTCTGCACCATCAAGTCCGCTTCGTTCTCACCATCCACAACAATCTTGAAGCGGTGCTGATCATTGCGATACAGATCAACCTGCATGGTCCAATTCACTGTTACCATCGTATCTACATCTAGTAGTCTGTAGTCGAGAAAACATCTATTTGTAATAGATTCATAGTGGTAACAGCAAATTATATCTGCTGAATTCGCAGGAACAACTCACATGGAAGGGTGGAGCATATGTTCCTCGTACTTCAGTAGTCGGGAATGATGTCTTGGATCCGGGCTTTACTACTTTAATCCTCTTTCGGTTGACTTCCAAAACTCTCCGCTCCAAATGTCCCATTACTTGTGCCTGTTGTGTTTGTGAAAAGCAATTGTTAGTTCTCACTGTATTATGCTGAGGAATTTACTGAAGTCCAGGGTGAGCAGGCACGCAACGGCATGGGGTACCTTTTTGGGTGTTCGATCCTTGTCACACAGAACCTGCTCAGGCAAAAACAAAGAGAAAATTGCATTAAAGATAGCTGATAGCATATAGGATTGTTGTGGAAATAGCACAAATTGGGCAGTATTGGTTTGAATGTAGGTTTTGAAAACAAAATGGTCCCTCTACTGTGGAATTTATCAGCACCTGGAAGTTGGAATTGGAGGGGAAATGGCCTACTAAGACACTCATTCTCAGCAGCAGCCAAAGGCTGTGCAAGTAGCTCAGTATGGTGGCTCTAAAATACCAGCAAAATAAACAGTTATAAATTAAATCAGTGTCACCTCAAATTTGACTGAACCATCATCCAGCTTCTGTTTCACTTCCTTGTAAATTTCAGGCTCTGCATAAGTGACAGTAGCAGTTGGTACTTAGTGCAAGCCAGATAAAACTGCAAGGATCAACAATAAGTGAACATGAACAGGAAATGGTCCGGTAGGTGATTTGACTGTACCAACTGCAATTGGCTCTGTTGAAACTGAAATAGGTTGTCCCTCAACTCCATCCTCTCTAACAGGTGTATAAATTGCAACAAGTCTATATCCTACATCGTCAACATTAGCTTCATACATTCTTCCAATTTCACCTGTATAAGAAGTTGGTTCAGCTATATTATAACTTCGAACCATATGCATATTGCATAGAAGCGCCAAAAATTGGGCAAACATTCATGCACACTAAAAGTTAAACAGTACAATCACTAGCACGACAGATTTACAGCAAAATCATACCAGGTATAGAGATAAGATCAGGGCTTCCGACCATCGATCTGAGCCACTGTATTTTACTCTTGCCTTCTTTGCCTCCGCTATAGGTACCCCGAACAGCATATAGGTTAGTGTGAAAACCTCTTCCTTCAATCTCCAGTTTTTCAATTTTAGGCCTTCCTGTTAAAACCAAATAACGAACTGTTTAATGATATTCCATCATTCCTTTCAATGATACAAACACAACAATCAATGTTATTTGACTTTCAAGTCAGAGTTTGACATTGCATTAAAGACTAAGCCAATAGTGCTTTTTTAGTGTGCAGTATGCACAAATTCATTAATAAAGAGGACAGAAGCATGTATATGCTGAACTAACAAAAAGAATCTAAGTGCAAAACAAAGGCCCCGAGTAACTAGAACTTCGATGAATATTACAGGACCAACAAATATTGGAGTCAAGGATGTGGTGGTATCTGCCTTCAGAACAAGAACAGATCCTATTTTGGAGCCAGTCATACTTCTTTAAAATAAAATCTGAATCATACTGGTCAAGAAAAACAAAACTCTTTCTTTACAAAAGTATAGAATGTTCACGCGTCACCGAAAATATGTTTCATGAATTGTAAAATGCTTTGCAAAAGTAGAATGTTTGCTCACTAAAGAAAATAACTTTCATGAATTATAAAATGCAAGTTAATTTGGTGTTAAGAAAAAGAGGCATAAGTGGAAGACAGACCTGGCGAAATAGGACCAGTCACAGCTGATACCAACTCACTAGATCGTCCAAATACATCGGTGACAAAGCATTCGCATTTCAGGCAACGACCAATATCCTCAAAGCGTACTTTGTATGAGCGAGAGCATTTGGTTGCCAATGGTTCAAAAGACTGATCCTCTCCTGAACCAGTGGAAACAAACCTGCAACCAGAGATCCACAGTAAGTGCTACATACACATTAAACAAAGTTGAGAGAGGGAGAGAGAGATTCACTTCTTACCATTGATATTTCATCTCGCTCTTATAGTTTTTCCATATATGTTGTTGGATCTCACTGCTTGGAATTTGTTCAACAACAGTTAGTGTTTCTCTCTCAACCTGATTTCCCTTGAAAACAAGTGTCTCGATTTTGAGTGGTTCTGAAAGGAAAGTGATTATACATGTGGTTACACAAAACTGCAAAGATAAGGGAGGGCCCAAAGCCAGAGAAAGTTGGGTTGGAGTATAGAGCTGTAAGCATGGCGGGGTGGCATAAAGCAACATTCAGTAGGTTCAGAGACTTGCCTGGCAAAATTACATCAGATGGTTCAGACAGCTTTTCTTCCCCAGTTATCCCATCTGAACGAACAGGAGTATATCTGCCAATGACAAAATTGCTTATTAAGCCATGTTCTACTGTTTTCTCAACCAAATTATTCATCATATCATGAACAATTTCAAGTATATCTGCAGTATGTCATTGTAAAATAATGTCTATATTAATAGTTTTACCTTACTATACTACGGAATAAAGCCATGCAACTGAGTCATATCACCAGTATGTAAAAACTATTATCAACACAGACTAAAGTAGCTTACCCAAACAATAGATAGCAGCTGTAATCTGCATCTGTCACTTCATATGTGACTGAATCAGCACCATCTATATGAATCCTGGTTCCATCACTAGATACCCTGTACCACCTATACAAGCTTGATCCCTCATATCCACCATAATAGGTGCCTAGTCCACAATATACATCCGAATTTTTCTGCTCCAAGTGAACATTTGAAACAGATGGAAAAGCTGCAAGTATTATGAAAACGAGTAAGGATCTGGAGGCAATGAATGAACATACAAAAATGTCAAGGAACCTATCAAGGCAACCTGCCATGACTGGGTCATCAGTGATAGCCATCACCGGATCGCCAGTCTTCCCATCACATCGTGTAGGAACCCAATAAAGAACCAGATAGGAACCAACATCATCCAATGAAAGCTTGTAGTTTCTGTTGCAAATTCCATTTGAGGGATTAGTTCCTTATATGAATCGTCCAACACTAACAAATTTGATACAGCAAGTAAAAGAACGCACAAGGTTTCACCAACAACTTCTGAAGATGCAGCAACCAGATCAAATTCCAAGATATCAAGTTTCTCTTTATTTCGAAACCATGTATATTTCCCAGTGCCTTCCTTGCCACCAAAGTAGGTTTTGATGGGAGAAATTTCATTGTCCTCAAAACACTCAGGTAGAGTAAGGTTGACAGCCTTGGGCTCCCCTGCATGAAAGAATGGGTTAACATATAGTCTATACACTGAATCACATAAAACGGTTGCCTATGTTATAATTTTGTGGTGGTCCTACTGCAAGCCAAAAAAAAAAAAAACCCAAACCTTTTGTAGCAAACAGTTTAAAGTTACAAGCCATGTTTTAGAGCTACAATAAGGCAATTTCGCGAAGAAACACGAACCAGGTAAGATTGTGTCAGAAATAACACTCCTGGGTGACCCCTGTAACCCGTCTTCTCGTACAGGTGTATATATAAGTTCGATCCGGCAATTGACATCATCTAGATCAAGATCTAGATATTCTATTACAGGAAAACAATTATCAGTTAGTTCTGCAAAAAGAAAAAAGACAGCAAATATTGGAGCCGAGTGTGATAGCATATGTTCAAAAAAGACTACATGAACTGACCATCATCAGTCATTTTTTCTTTGTGTCCATCGCCATGTAATCTGAACCATTCTTGGATGCAACTTCCCCTCAAACTAGAATAAGGAAAGAATTTAGCAAATATATAACATTAATGATAAGCTGGAACACCATTAGTGTATATCTCACCCTCCAGTATACTCAGCATGGAAGGTCAAACGGCCACCTTCAACCATAGACCCAGCTAGTTCAAGGGATTGGCATGTTGGTGGCCCTGTAAAGAAGTAAATTACACAAAGATGTTGGTTCGTTTACTCAATGTAATTTCATCAAGTAGAAATAATGCCCCCACAGATGCAAGTGTGCATGCGCACAAAGCAACACAGAAGTGTATGTTTTCCAATGAGGTAATCGTTGTCAATTTATCTACCTGGTATAATAGGACCAATCACTTCTGTCGACACCAAAGAACCATGAACTCCATCATTTCTGACAGGCTTGCACAAGACAGAAATGTAGGAGCCAATGTCATCACATTTCAAGGTATATGAAGAACTTGTTGCACCTTCGATTTCTTTCTCAGTTCCATCAGAACTTGCCTACAACAACAACAGCAAAGCTCTCAGTCCAAGTACCCTAAGAGTTGAAACCCAGCAAGAATTTATATGGAGGAAGGAGGATGCAAATGGTCATGGTACAATCTGGTTATAAACTTATAAGTACTTGTATACATTGCCACGTAAGGAAAAGTAGTAATCAAAAACAGCAACCTACCAATATCCAGCGGAACATTGTGTCTCCTTCTTCTCCTCCCCAATATCTTTTGCTGGCAACCATAGTTGTTCCTTCAATGGGCTCACCAGTTACTTCAAGAGAAAGTATTGTCGGCAATCCTATCAGAAGTGCAAGGAAATCGAAACAAAGTTGTTATGTATGAAGAATTTGTCTTGTCATAGGTGTCAGAACATATCACAACACAACCAAGGAAAGATGTAGGGATTCATATGTACAAAAAAAAAGGAAAAGTTTTTTTTTTCTTGAACATTAAAAAGAGCTGAAGCAGGAAACCACAAAGAATTTAACAGTGTACAACAATTCTTCTATTTCATTTATTTTTCATATCTTTGAGTTTGTCACATCATGGACCATATTGCAAAAGCATGTGTGATATCTATTTCAGAAAGAATCCAGGTTCATTCACTAGTTTGTTTCTAAATATACATCTCCTGTCATCCAGAAAAAGGAAGCAAATACAAAGATCTCTTTCATGATATAGAACAATGTCTTCCATTTCAAAAAAATTGTTCAAGGTAGAAATAGAAAATAGAAGCACCTGGAGTAACTCTGTCCTTTCCTATGAATGCTCTTGCCTCACCAACAATACCATCATCCCTGATAGGTGTGCATTTGAAGGAAACAAACTTTCCAACAGCTTCTTTTGAAACACGGTATTGTAGCAAACCAGATGCCTTTGAAGCTGGATATCCTTGATCATCTTCAGTCTGTCAAATTTTATATCAGTGATGCAAAGTGCCTAAAGAACAAGCACTTTGCGTACCGAACTGAGTAGCAACTGATGCTGAGAACTGAGTAGCAATAGCAACTGCTGCTCAGAACTGAGTGGAAATAGAAGAACAAGCACTGCTGCTCGGAACTGAGTAGCAACCGGGAAAAAAATGCATACCTCATGAACATGCCAACTATATAAACTATTTCCTTCATGTCCCCCGATGTACCCGTATGATGCTGTTAATATCTGACCCTCAGAGAATTCACCAGTCACTGTTAAGAAGTTCAGGCTGGGTGGCAGTGCTGCAACAAGGAAAGGTAATGATGCTGTTTAAATATAGAAATGGCAGCACAACTGGCAAAACCACAAGTTTGTGCTTCCCCAAAATGGTTTAAGAGCTTAAAACACAGGGACTACTCAATACCCATCACTTCTACGAAAAAGAGATTGCTAATTATTTAATCTATCTTCAAAGTTTCATTTATCCTATATATTGCAAAACACGAAGATTTAATCTCAGTTTGAAAGGTGCTACAGAAATATCCAAGGCAAATTTGCTGGCACCTAAATTTGTGGAAATAGAAGAGTAAGCACTATCATTTCTCCCCTTCTAGGAGGTCATTCGAATGAACTATTCCAGATAGTTGCCATTGAGTGTGGAAAGATAGTGGACCGATGGGCAGAACCACAAATGGCCACGACATGTGAACATAATAAACATAACCAGAGGCATTGTAGCACAAATAATAAGGTGGACTGACATGCACTTACTTTCGACAACGCCATCCGATATAGCATAAGCTGGTTCACCAATTTCACCATCAGATGCCACAGGTGTAAACTTTGCAACAATATGATATCCAACAGCACTTAGAGGAATGCGGAATGTCTAATGTAGAATCAAAATATTGCCATTCAGTTATATCGCATTAAGCAAAATAAAACAAATAAAAATGGATAGTGATTTGTGCAGCAATGGCAGCAGTAGAGAACAAAAGTGATCTTACCTTAGAAACTTTTGATGTACTAAGGGCTTCAAGCTCATGGTCATTCTTAAATTCAGAGGAAGATGCCTTGTACCATTGAACCCTGCTGCACCCTTCAGTTCCACCTGTAACAGTAGCACTAGCAGATACCTTGCTTCCTTCCCTTGCATCCCCAATGATCTTTAAATCGAAGACTTTTGGAGGGGCTGACCAAACGAGGAGTGCAAAGCAATCACACATATATTCAGTTCTATCCCAAAAAGAAAAACGTCACAATTGACACAAATGTCAAACTTTAGTACCTTTCTTAACCACATCTGTTAGCACGCACGCAGATTCACCTTCCTGGCCTGGAGAGGTCACCAGTATATGTTAGTGGAAAATAATATTTGTGCAAACAAGCGGTAGATATGTTACAGCTAACGCTTGCCAGTTCAACAGACCTTCAAGGTTGACTGGGGTATATACAAATTTGAGGTGCCTGGCCACATCCTCCTTAGTAAGTGTATACTCCATGCTGTCTGACTGCACAAGAAGAAATTCACTGCACAGAAAAAATAATTGCCCATTAGCACAAAATATGTGTGACGTGTCCATAATCATTCAACGTAGTTATATGGATTACTTAGAATGACAACTAGTGGCGCATACCCATTTTCCTTCTCTCTAAACCACCGGAGTTTGCTTAGTCCCTCTCGGCCACCAAAGTATTTTCCCTTTCCTATGATAATGTTATCTTCAACAATATCTCCCAGAACATGTACGTTGCTGACTGATGGTGTTGCTGAAACAATGTCATAGGCAGACAGATATAAACATTAGAATGGAGATATAAATTGGTGCCAGTTCCCTACACGCTAATAAATAGATTTCTTGAACGCTACTCAAATAAGAAAAAAAATACTTTTAAGTACAAGCAAACAGTCCTATGAAGAATTAAAGAATTGACAACTATAACCAGATGAACCATCATAAAAGCTTTTTACCTGCCAATGCTGTATACAATAATACATATATTCTTGAAAACAGAATTTCCTAAGAGAAGGAAGGGCCAAATTCTTCCGTCAACAGGATTTTGAGCATATATATCATGTGAAACAAATATAAGCAATTCATTACTTTTGGCCAAATTAAAATGCATTGCTGCCCTGTTACAAACATGATGGCAAAGAAGCTTTCAACCCAACTAAACATGTAGCAAGCATGTTTAGATCAGTAGAGGGGAAATTCGAGAAAACTAAGAGAGTACAAGAGTACTGTTGGAAACATAGGATAATTGCAGGGACAAAGTACTATACCAGCCTTCACAAAATCTGTCATTGTACATTGCGGCTCCCCCTTGATACCTTCATCTGTAACAGGTGTGTACATAAATACCAAACTTGAATTGATATCATTGACTGTCAGCTGATATTCCATCCCCTCCGCTCCATCAATTACTACAGCATTGCCATTCCACCTTCGCCTTAACCAACTAGACTCAAAAGAGGGTTAACAGAATCAGTGACATTTCTTAGAAAGGAAAATTTTGAATGCCTTTAGAATGTTTATTTGGCCAAGATAGAGACAGTGTAAATAGGGTAAACAAACCTTGCAACACCTTTTCCTGGTGCCCCACCACACCAGGCAATTTCAGGAACTCCAGTTAGTATGTTTCCTTCCACTAGTTCACCGCTGACTGTCAAATTGATGACCTTTGGACATCCAGTGCCTGGTAAACAAAAACTGATTGAGGAAAGGAACATATAGCCCCACTTTACAGTTTTGATTTAAGTGAGTAGGTGCATCGGTTATATTGATCTCGCTAGGAGCAGCCAACAGGACAGTAAAGCAATTAGCACCCATGAATGCCAAATCACCTCCAAGAACCCAAAATATTGTGCAACAGCAAATGAACTTTCTGAGTACTTTTACTGAAAGGATTTCATAATTTTACAACAGGAGCATTATACAACTATCTACACTTCTACATACAAAATTTGCCTCCACCCAACAACTAGCCTGATAAATCCGGCTTAACACATGCTGCTTAATAAGATGAGTCTTTAACGTACCTCGAGAAACAGGTAAAGATACAGCAAAAATGGGTGGAAATTCAGCACCATTCAATATCGGGGTGCATTCAACTTTCAAACATCTTCCAATGTCCTCATGCTTCGGCCAGTACACCTTAGGTTTATATATAGCAAGGGTTTAGAGCTTGCTAAAAGGTTGCATAACAGCAAAATGGTGCAACAACAACGGCAGATAATAGCAAAATCATGAACTTAGGATTTGCAGATAATAGCAGTATCATGAAAGGTACAAGTGTTTGTATTAGATAAGACCAGAAAACATTAATTATACGTGAAAAAATGTATACTACATGCTATGCTAAAAGATTTTGTAAGATATTAATGTGGTCTCAATTTCATGTCATGGGTTTTATGGCCAGATCCTTTTCCCAAACAACATATAAATATATGATAGGAATAATCAATACAGCTAGACACT
>CM014271.1:4712100-4734649 GCA_004135705.1 Alloteropsis semialata | reverse complement strand
ACATATGAGAAAATCCAATTCGAATGTCCCAAGGGGAGGAAAGAGAGGTAGTGCACGACGGATTAGAGATCCGAAATCAAAAGATCTTCCTGAGCCGTGAGATGACAGAGGCAAAATTGCAAAAAACAAATCCTTTCTCGTAAAAATTTAAACTACGAATGAGAGGCTCTAATCTAACTGGAAAACACACACAAGGTGACCCACGTGTCAGTGACCCTAGTGTGGGATCGTAGAACACAGGTGGGAAACCCCCTTCTCTCCCCGTCCCCCGTCGAAACGGATGGCGAGCGGCGAGCGGCGGCGCGGCAATGCGGCCAGTGGGCGGCGGCTCCCGCGGGGCAAAGTTTCTAGGCGGCGGCATCTGATCCGAACCTCAGAGGAGGCAATAATTTGGTGGAGGAGGTTCCCCGCGCCCAGTTCCTCTGCTACTGGGCGGCTGTTGCGGCTTCGTCTGTTTCGGCGAGGGCGGGTCACGCGGCGCGGAGGGTGGAGCCATGCCGCGGCGTCGAGGGACTCGACCGGTAACTGGCGGGGAAGAGGAGCCGCGAGGCGTGGGCCCCGTTGCCTCCGGCGCATGGGCTTGGCAGCTTCCGGGGAGGCTCCGTTCTAGGCAAGTCTTCTCCAGTGGGTGTGACCGTGCCTGTCTCAAATTACCAAATTACTTGCTGTCACCATACCAATTGATTGATGTTTTCCTCTTGCATAAGCGTCTTACACCAATTCATTGCTCGTGATCCTCACTGCATTACTAGGCTGCGGTATATCTAGCTTTTTAGCAAGGATTTAGCATTACATAGGGCTAGCTTCCACCCTGGTTTTGGTTTTGAAGCTAATATAGTTTCTGTACACGTCATTAAAGTGGCAGTCCACAGTAGAATGAACACTTGTTGATGAAATAGTGGGGTGAAATGATAGTGTCAATGAATTGTTTTGGATGCCAGTGGAGAAACATGTGAAGTTTCCTAGTGTTATTCGCGCACGGCATCTATCACTGCAGTTATTTGCTCACTGGTGTCACATTCCATTCTTGTAGAAGCAATTTAGGATTGTTGAATTTGCGTGACAATGTTGAACAATGAGGCTCCTAGTCCTAAAGACCCTGAACTTGTGGCATATCTTATACTTGATTTGTTAGATCCAAAACGTCACTTGCCTTTCCCAGTTAGGTAATCCTATTTCTACTCTAGACTAACTCATATGAATTTGTCTTAATATCTCAAAATAGTATAATTGCCACCGAGTTGTTTCAAACTCAGATTGCTTATGATAGCATGGTTTAGTCAGATGCCTTACCAATTTATATGAGATTTTCTGTAATATATCTGTTGTCAATTCTGATGTAATGATATATCTTCCATTTTTTTATTAAGTAGTATGTGATTGATCTGTTTGGAAAATCTTGGTGCTTGATCACTTAATATAAATGGGGAAATTGTTAGGTAGATGTGCTTACTGAATGATTGTAAGATATATTGGTTAAGTTATCTTTGTTCTTTTTTAAAAAAATTATAAAATACTATATTGTTAACCCATAAATGTCAATCACCAAATCCATACTCGAGAAAACACTACTAACTAGCTTAGAAGTCGTGAATGATGCACTGCTATTTCCGTAAAGACAATTACATAATTTAGACAGTAGACTTGATTGCATCAAAATCACAGAGACTTTCTTACACTACTGACAATTATAAATATTCAAAACACCATATCTTTTAAAAAAGGCAGTGTACAGAGCATTCCAAATCCAAAACATATATAAAAAAATGATAAGTTATTACTTATTAGTAATAAAGAAATTAACCCAAAAGGAAAGGGTAAATAAAAGGGGGCATTTATTTTTACGTTATAATAACAAAGGGAAAAAGGGCATAAGGGTCTTTTAAGTAGAATGCTGAATCTGGCAATGATTACCTTCTCTATTTTCTTCGTCTATTTGAAACCGAAAAAATCTTCCGTCTTCCTTCTACACACCCCACTTCTCCCCCCTAGGACTTGTCTCTGTCTCCCTTCGTGGCAGGAGGCTGCAGCGCGGTGGTGCAGGCGGCGAAGGACATTAAGATGAAGCTGGAGGAGCAGCTTGTGCTCAACCTCTGCAACCCCGCGTTGCGTGGAAATGCCCTTGCTGAGCTCTCCAAGGTTCCTCCTGTGCCTTTTCCTCATGTGTAGGTTATACATCTCCATGTTTAGAGATCTGGCATTTCTGATCTCTAGCGAGGTTTCTTGCCAGGAATTTTTGTCGCCCCAGCAGTAAAAGTTCGCATCTTGTGATCCTGTGTGGGTTTCTGGGATTAGGATGGTTGAGTTTTAGCGATTGGTTACATGAGTTGGCGTATAACTGTGGTAATTTAAGAGCATTCCTTTCTGATCGGTTCTTTGTTTCCAAAGGGTATACTGTTTGATCTCTTGCGGATCTTATCTTGAGGATCCATGGTTATATTGTACGATGCAGTTCCATATTTGAATTCATTCTGACTGCTACATTTGGAAGTCACAATAATTTTGGTATTTTTTATTTCTGATGTCTTAATTTTGGTACATAGCTGGATTTCTGCTGTATGCGTTGTTTCTGCAGAAGATTTGGTTTTTTCGGCCAGTTTCGAGTTCATCAAAGTGGACTGATGTATATACACGGGCTGTTTCATATCCGTGATGTCTGATACGTGCCTATTTGATCTGTGTTATTGGTCTTCTGGTGTGGAGTCTGACATTATGTTTGATCAGGATTAGGAAAATGTTCGTCTTTTATTTATTTGTCTGTTTGACAAGTAGTAGAGCAAGCTGCCATGTTCATATGCAGTGGTTGGCATGATGTTTACGTATGCAAATGCAAGGATTAATATTTGTAGTTTGAACAGTGTGTATTTGTGATTAGAAACTTCGAGAATGTTATTTGATATCTTAGTGTTAAGATGTCTGTAGCTTACTGCAAATAATAATGATGAGAAACCTTGAAGTGCTGATGGCTCATTGCATCCACTGGGCAGCATTTCTGTTGCAACTTAAGAGTTTGTTTGCGGAATGGATGTGTTTTATTATTTATGAAATTCCCTTAGTAAATTTGTCAAACAATTATTATATCCCTTTATATGCATATTAACATGCTGAATGCCTGAGTTACATGCTGTTGTTGCTTTTCTGAGGTCATAAGGGTATGGACTCATTCCAAAGTAAAATGTTAGTCATTCTGTAGCTGATCAATCCAGTAATGACAGCAGCAGGTGCATTTTCAGTCATTAGCATGGCACAACTTTTTTGAATGTATCAAATTTGGTATCTGATGTTCTTTTTGCAACTATTTTTCAGAAAAGGGAGATGTTTCCGGATTTGGCTCCACTGATGTGGCACTCTTTTGGCACAATGGTTGTGCTGCTGCAGGTATGTAGCAACACTTTGTGCTCTTCTATGCTTACTTATAGTACAATCAAGCTTAATAGGAGCTTTGAGTGTATTATGCTATGGTCTGTTTCCATGATCAGTCTGTTAGGTCAGTATTTTTTTATTCAATCCTCCGAGTTCATGGCTATTGCAGTTTTTCTTAATATATGTTTGTTAAGCTCAAACCAATCTTCTTGGTCGGCCTTTTGTTCTTACTTGGTATGTTTGGCTTCTTGAAAAAACAGGAAATCATGTCAGTGTATCCTGCACTTTCACCCCCGACGCTATCTGCAAGTGACTCAAACAGAGCCTGCAACGTCCTTGCACTTCTTCAGGTACAGTTTTAGGAAAAAATGGGGTTAGCAGCAGAAAAAATGGCTGCCGGTTGCAGCCATTTTACTATCGCATCACATAGTGTACTGCAAAGGGGGTTTTTCTTCCGTTTCTTGTTGATCATTTTAAGCTACCGACTTTATGTTACTGTATATTTTGTTCACTTCTCCTAAACTTGCTGCAGTCTGTCGCATCACATCCCGAGACCAGGACCCTTTTTTTAAAAGGTAATGACTAATTAGTATGGGCCTTTGTGTGAAATGCATTGAAGCTGTGCTTTGCTAGTTACCCTATGTTCTCTCTCAAAGTTTTGCCATATTATCATGTAGTGGTTTATGTTAGCTGCTGTAGTAAATATTCTGAAGTATTATGGATTTTTTACTTTTATTATGGAATTTTGTTTCCTGTATTCGTTGTCATTGGGTTATTCACTCCCTCTTATTTCATCCTTTGTTTTTGCAGCTGAAATGACTGAGTACTTATACCCATTATTGAACACTACCAGCGATACCAGATCTTTTGAGTACCTGCGCCTCACCACTCTTGGTGTGCTTGGTGCTCTCGTTAAGGTAATTTATACTTAAGCCTTTATTTGCTTCACTAAACATGCAATGCAATAATCACTGAAAATTTTTCTCGTCTTAAACATTGAGCTTTGTTCTGACCTTGTGTGCTTTCTTTTCTATCCTATATTTCATCATAATTAATATTTTAATGGTGTCATACTATGTTCTATGAAACTACTTTAATTTTATGGTGTTCATCAAAGAACTATCAATTTAGAGCATGCTACATCAAATGTCACATTCTTTTTTCTTGAACAACAAATGCCACACTTTTGCAGTGCTCTAGAACCAATGCTGAGCTCCCATGCCCCATGGGAAAAATCAATTTCACTCCTAGGAGCGGATGCTCCCATCTTTGTTGGGACATACTAACAATAGGAGCAGTTACCCTAACAGTGATAAATTCATGGCCAGCAATAATAGGAGCAGTTTTTATCAAATATTTGTTCTGTGAATGAGAAAGAAGCTTTCTTTGTCTTGTGATACGTGCAGGTAGATGATAGTGAAGTTGTCAATTCCCTGATAAATAGTGAAGTCATTCCTCTATGCTTGCGAATCATGAAGACAGGCAGTGAACTCTCAAAAACAGTATGTCATATCATCTTCTGTGTGAAATGCTGTCGTCTTTTGCCTCTGCTCATCCACGCCATATCATGTTATTATATTCCTTGTATGCTAGGCTCTCTAATTTTTGCATGAAACACAATCTGCAATCACCTAGCATAGCATAAGTTCCATCTACTGGCTTTGCTAGCCATGTGTTGCCCAGATCTTGAGAAGTTTACTTTGCATGTTACAGTACCCTCTTCGAATATATCATATAGTTTACATGTTGTTTAGGTGAGGTGGACTGTATGTTCTAAAATGTAGCCAAGCAGGTCACCAATCAACTTGCAACTTTGAAATATGAAATGAGGCTTATCAAAGACGATTCAGAAATTGTTCAGTATTGTTGCTTCAGCTTACCTTTTGCTGCCAATTTCAGTAGCATATGGCACTCCTGCTATATTGATTGACATATAAATGCTGCTAATCTCTTTGTAACATCTCTTATTCTCTTCTACATAAACCACAAAAAGTTGAGTAGGAGCCTAGGTTTCTCTTTGCAGGTGGAGTTAATTTCTACTAATCTGACATTCACTGCTTTAATTCACTAATCAGTCAAATGCATATCCAGGTGGCCACATTCATTGTCCAAAAGATCATTTTAGATGAAGCTGGGTTGGAGTACATCTGTGGCACCCCAGAACGTTTGTATGGGATAGCCAGTGTTTTAGCAAGCATGGTGGCTGAACAGCCCTCAGCCAGGTTGCTGAAGCACATAGTCCGCTGCTACCTCAGGCTGACGGATAATTCCAGGTATGTGCGGCCAGTTGCTTACTAGCAACTTGCTTCATAACATGCAACATTTCTTCCCACGCAATGACACCCATCTCTTCACCTCTTTGTCGCAGGGCTCGTATTGCACTGCAAACAAATCTTCCTGATTCTCTGAGAGACAGGACATTCGATAACATCCTTGAGGTGAATCCTGCTCTCAATTCATCAGCTGTCTCTAATCAACCACTACACCACTTACACCAAATTGAAGGTTTCAGTCGAGTGCTAACTATATCTTGTTACTGCAAACACAGGATGACATTGTTGCCATGCAGTACCTCCAACAGCTGATGGATAATCTGGCTGTACCCGCGGATGGAGCACCTCCTCCAGTCCCAGGTCCTGAGGCGGCTGGGGTAACTCATTCAGGCCCTACTCCTGCAGCTGGTGGTGCTCCACATCCTGGCCCGGGCCCTGTGGCTGGTGGAAGCACTGTAGGTTCCTCCCAGGCAGGACCGAGCCGCGTTCGTCCAGTCCCAGCTCCCGTGGCGGGTGGTACGCCACATACTGGCCCGGGCCCTGTGGCGGGGGGAAGCCCTGGAGGATCCTCTCAAGCAGGGCCGAGTAGCGCTCATTCAGACCCAGGTCCCGCGGCAGGTGGTGCCCCACATCCTGGCGAAGGCCCTGTGGCCACTGGAAGCCCTGGAGGATCCTCTCAGGCAGGGCCAAGTCGCAGGCGCCGTTGATGTAAACCGATCTGGTCGCTGCAATTCGGAGTTCCCTACAACGGTGCAATATCTTTTCGCGAATCGCAGCTAGTGGAAAACCCTGAACCTTAGTGTTGTAGTGATTAGCGCCATATCATTTTGGTACTTTGGACGCCTAAAATAAAATAAACTAGGGATAGAATTATAGAACCCTTTTTCATGAAGTTCATCTGATGCATCGGTTGGTTCAATATGATTTTTACATGCGGTGCATGCTGGAGGGTTTCTTGAGCTTTTGCAGGGTAGCACTGTGAGATGTGTTTTGAAATGTGGAATTCTGGAATGGCCTGAGAAGCCGGTGATGATATGCTGCATTGCTGCTGACCGGCTTAAACTAGCAGAAAAGGGAGTAGCATACTTTTGGTTTGACTTAGATTGGGAGTTTCTTTCTGGGTGGTCAGCAAGCAGGCTGAGAAAACGACCAGAGGCCAGAGCTGGCTCCTGATCCAGCGCTGCTAAATTCCTAGGTCGTGGCGCGTGGCCACGAACTTTGACATTCTGAGTTTAATCATCTGTTGCTGCCATTCTCTCGCACATGTTTGTTCCTTTAGAACACGGCGTGCACATGCTGAAGACCATGGATGGAAGAAATGGCGGCTGAAACCAACATTTTGCCTCTATTATTCTGCCTCCTTGTGTTAGTACAGCACACTACTCGTTTTTTTTTTCCAATCTCATAGTGTGCCTCTTCTCTGAAGATACAAGCACTTGCAATATGTTTACGAATTTTACAGGATTTAGCTCAGACTGAACGAAATTGACGATACAGATTTCTGAACAAACCTGAAGCCCCTTGAAAGATAATGAACCTCACGGAAAGTGGCAATGCAAGCAGCAAAGGTGGCAATGGAGCACCACAAATTCGGCAGTCACTGTCAGAGGACTGAAGAGCCTTCCCCTCCTTTCTTCAGTATTCTCTCCTCCAAACTCTGCCAAACCCGCGTCCCTCTCCTCCCCGTCGCTCGCCCCGCCTCGCCTCCCGCAGATCAAAACCCTAGCAAATCCCTCCGTCGGGGTGGTCTGGCCATGGCTTCCTCCGCCCTCGGAGTTCAGGTACTCACCACTCGCCAGCCTCCAATTCCGGGCTCGTCTTTTGCCGCGCGCGCCGCAGATTGGCTAAGCTGGCGATGTTGGTGCCCTGCAGCTGCAGGTGGCCGCGGCGCCGGTCGGGTCGGACGGTTTCTTGAAGGGCTCGTCGCTCAAGGTGCGTGGCTCGGATGGTTTGGGTGTGTGCTGTGCTGATGCCAGAGCTTGCTCCTTCGTTGGGGAATCTCTGGCTGTCGTACTGCGTTGGCACTGTACAAACAGTATTCCGGAGAGGCGAGATTTTTAAATTTTGCTCCTGTAGTAATGCTAATACTAATACGATTTGAATTGAAAAATGTGTGTCGCTGATGACCTTCTCTTGTTGCTAGAAACATCTGCAATTCTCTAGAATTGGTCAGATTTTTGTCACTGTCTAATACTGTGTTAGTTTGATTATACTGTCAGTAGCCAGATTCCCTTGTCAGCAGCTTATTTAGGTGTTAATGAGTTTGTGGGAGTGTCGATATTAGTTGTTATCAGCCGCTGCCGACTTATGGATGAAGTGGCTGGTTCCTGCTGAATTCTTTTTCAAATAAGCATAATATTTGCTCATATCATTTCAAAATTAAAAAAAAATGCTCATAAGCATAACTCAAGACAGAAGCCACTCTGTTTTTTTCCCAGACCATGTTAGGACCATGGGAAGTTTTAAGGGATGTAGGGTTGGATATTATAAGTGCACATGTATTATTGCAATATTCCTGTCTTAGTAGACCCTTAGTGGATTAGATATGGCGAATTCCTGCATTCCTTTGCTCCTTATGATCCTGTATGATCTGGGCCTTACATG
This sequence comes from Alloteropsis semialata, assembly GCA_004135705.1. Classification (NCBI taxonomy): domain Eukaryota; kingdom Viridiplantae; phylum Streptophyta; class Magnoliopsida; order Poales; family Poaceae; genus Alloteropsis; species Alloteropsis semialata. Next base: position 4,726,409 of record CM014271.1, on the reverse strand, counting down.
ATTCACTTGTTAGATTCAGGGTAACAGTAATCTAAACTTCCAGAACCAACCATGCATTGGGATGACATTAGCATGGCAAAACAAGACCCGGCAATCAAGGCATTTGAACAAGGTCTTCTGCTTGTCGGTTCAACAAGCAAGCAAAAGCAAAGTTGCTGTTAAACCTGTTGAGTTGGAGAATGCAAAGGAGCCACCACTCAACCTATACAAACCAAAGGAGCCTTACACGGCCACAATTGTTTCAGTTGAGAGGCTTGTAGGCCCCAAAGCCCCTGGTGAAACATGCCACATTGTCATTGACCATGGTGGCAATGTTCCATACTGGGAAGGGCAAAGTTATGGGGTCATTCCTCCAGTAAGCACTTCCTACCTTTGCTAAGCATAATACAGTACTTCTGTAGTTTTTTATGAATTTAAACTTCTGTCCTTCCATTGTTTGCTGGTGTGCACCGGTCACTGAATTTTGTTGGTCATTGTTGCTATAGATAAGATATTATTCAAGTCTACGCTGTTGACATTATGGTTCAATCTCTTGTCAGAAAACTTTTTGTTTTAAATCTGGAAAAAAGTGTATCCAGTATTTTCAGTTCTCCTACTGCTGATAACACGACTAGCGATTTTAAAACACTTAACAATGACTTGTAAAGCCCTGGTAAAATAAATGCTGGAAATTCCTAGCTCACTTTCTGTTAACAAGACAGATGGTGTAATTATTTTTGTGCGAACGACTAATTAACACCCCAAATTTAATTCTATTGCTATCTGCAATTCTCATCTTCTTTCTTGTAATCTGCATTTCTTACATCTAATACCTTCGTTGCTCACATGGCCTCTCATACATTTGTTGCCAGGGAGAGAATCCGAAGAAACCTGGATCCCCAAATGCTGTTAGGCTCTATTCTATTGCTTCTACTAGGTATGGTGATTCTTTTGATGGAAAGACAGCAAGCTTATGTGTTCGCCGTGCAGTTTATTATGATCCTGAAACTGGAAAAGAAGACCCCTCGAAGAAAGGTATCTGCAGTAACTTCCTGTGTGACTCAAAACCAGGGGACAAAGTTCAGATCACAGGTATGGAACTTATCTTGAAAGCCGTGTATAATAAAGGCATTGCTATGTGTTTTCCAAGAATAATGGTGGCCACTAACCACAAAGTGGCCCTTTCAACATTTTCTTGAGTTCACATGAGCCGTAAAATACATACTGAGATCTGTTTGATATGATCACATATAGAGGGTATACTTTGCGTGATTGTCTTTTATTTTGTCTTCCTTTTATAAGTGATACTTTCACCAGTGTGTAATTCAAGGAATATGCTGGCTATTCATGTCTTAAGTGTCTTATAATGGTTTCTCTCCATGCAGGCCCTGCAGGCAAAATTATGCTTCTTCCTGAGGATGATCCAAATGCAACTCATATCATGATTGCCACTGGCACTGGTGTTGCTCCTTACCGTGGCTATCTACGGCGTGTGTTCATGGAAGATGTCCCAACTTTCAAATTTGGTGGTCTGGCCTGGCTCTTTCTTGGTGTTGCTAACTCTGACAGCCTTCTCTACGATGAAGAGTTCACGAACTACCTTCAGCAGTATCCAGACAACTTCAGGTTTTGAGAGTTATTCAAGCCTAATCATCTTCTTTCATTCTATCCTAATGATACAACTGAGAATGCTACAATATGGTTGTCATTTACTTCCATAGTTCTGTGTGACTGTGTCTGGCTGAAGTAAAGCTGAATGGTTCATGTTGAAACATGAGCTGACCTAAGTGTCGGTGATGTTGCAGGTATGACAAAGCTCTAAGCAGAGAGCAGAAGAACAAGAACGGTGGCAAGATGTATGTGCAGGACAAGATTGAGGAGTACAGCGATGAAATATTCAAGCTCCTGGATGATGGCGCGCACATCTACTTCTGCGGTTTGAAGGGGATGATGCCAGGGATCCAGGACACGCTCAAGAGGGTGGCTGAGCAAAGAGGCGAGAGCTGGGACCAGAAGCTGTCACAGTTGAAAAAGAACAAGCAGTGGCACGTGGAGGTCTACTAGGTTATGAAATGGTACGGATTGCGATTGTTTTGCAATGATTGAACAATTGTGGCCGCAATGTAAAATTGTTGAGTTTATTCATAAGCTCCTGCTCCAAATGGCGAATAAAACGAAGCACATGCTTTTCAGTTGGTGGTACTATTTTTTGGAGACCACTACCAGTACAAGCTTTTCTTGCTCAATGAGTTGTTAAGCAAAGGGTAACTTCGGCCAAATGGCGAATAAAACGAAGCTCCTTGCTTGATGAATATTCAGACTGCCTCTCTGTAGTGCATTGTTGAATTATATGCTATCCATTGTGGTCGATATAACTATACTGACCCAGTCAACTTTGGCCCCTAAATAGAGGACAGAACTGTTTGTTTTCCAGGAAGGAGAAAGGTGCAAAGGCCATCATCTCCACTGGCCTCACTTTATTCTGCTGGGGAAAGGAATTAATATTACGTTAATGCTAATCCCATGGTCCTGCATTCCTGCATGATTGCCGATTTATTTTATGGTTGCGTGTCTTGGTCCTTCCCAGATCACCAGCAGCAGTTTCAGGTCAAAATAAGGGAAAACAGGAAACGTTCAGCGATCTCCCCGCCTTTCCATCGCCTTTTCCGCTGTTCTTATGGACAACAGGCAACTGAAGTTAGGTTGCAGGCATGCAGCAATGGAGAAGTGACAAAAAGAAGAGCTGGATTCACCTGATGCTTGTACACATCTAGTTGCCTCCATGACCTGTAAAGTTTTAGGTCTCCATGATCTGTAAAGGCTCTGTTCAGTTACGAGTGTAGACAGTCCTGCAGCAGGTTTCAGGCGTTGTGGTGAATACGAGTACATATTGGTGGCCTACATTTGCTGGCATTTTCATGCACATCTTGTGAGCACCACCGCTGGAGCACTCCAGAATTTGGCAGCCATTGTTATCACGCGTCAAATGTTCTTTACTGTTTATCTCACCAAGGAATTTGTGACTTCTGAGAAAATTTCGAACTCTTAACCTTGCAAGCTTATATTTAAGCTTGCAAGATTTCCAGCCTGTTCGCTTGGCTTATCAGCCACCAGCCAGCAGTACTTCAGTCTCACAACAAATCAGCACCAGCCACCAGCCAGCCAGCAGTACTTTTCTCTCACAACAAATCAGCACCAGCCACCAGCCAACCGAACAGGCTGTTCTTGTGAGAAGATTTCTAGTTAGGCCCTGTTTAGTTGGAATGGAAAGTTGGCAAAATTTACTGTAGCAATTTTAAATCGAAGATTAGGAGGACTAAACATGATCTAATTATAAAACTAAATACACGGATGGACGGAAAATCGCGAGACGAATCTATTAAGCCTAATTAATCCGTCATTAAGATTTTCCCTATGAACCACAATTTTCCCTTCCATCATAAACTGATTTGGAAACTTAAAATTCCTCTAAAAATTAAGATTTTCCTTTGGTACCTACAAAAAGGGGTCATCCTAACCAAGGATAATCTATCGAGGAAAAATTGGAAGGGCAGCCAAAAGTGTAGCTACTGTAATTGTAATGAAACAATTAAACACTTATTTTTTGATTGCCATCATGCTAAGGTAATCTGGAGGACTGTCCAAGTTGCTATTGGTTTAACCCCACCTAGATCAGTAACCCACATGCTGGGGAATTGGCTTCAAAACTTTAATTATCAAGAGACCATTATTATTCTAACAGGGGCAGCGGCTTTATGTTGGGCAATATGGCGTTGTCGAAATGATATTATTTTTGATGACGTTAAACACTCATCCTTTATGCAGGCTATTTTCAGAGGAACCTACTGGCTGCGATTCTGGTCACTCTTGCAGCATGAGGAGAAGACAAAGGATCTATTCATGAAGGCGAGCACTTCTCTGGAGATGGTAGCTTTAGATTTGTTTGCGAATCATAGATGGAAGCATAATAATAGACTTTGTCAAACTTAATTTTGCTTTTTTGTTCTCCTCTAAATCCAGCAATGAAGCTGGAGTGGTGTAATAATTGGAGGCTGTGTACGTTACTACGTAGAGGCCGGAAAATTTCCATTATCTATAAAAAAAATTAATCCGTCATTATAGATTGTTTACTGTAGCACGATGTTGTCTAACCATGGCCAAATTAGGCTCATTAGATTCGTCTCGCAAAGTTACCGGGGGTTATGGAATGGGTTTTGTCATTAACACACGTTTAATACTCCATGCATGTAAGATTCCCTTTGATGAATAGTGAAATTTGCCGATTTGCCGTTTTACCAAATGAACTAAACAGGCCCTTAGAAGGGTTCTTGTGACTGAATTTTTTTTTTCTTTTAAACTTGCAAGTTGGAATGAGGCCCTGTTTAATTCAGCAAGATAAGTTTAGAAAATTTACTGTAGCAAAACTAAATCAAAAATTAAGAGAGCTAAATATGATCTAATTATAAAACTAATTACATGGATGGACGGGAAATCGCGAGACGAATCTATTAAGCCTAATTAATCCATCATTAATTCACATTTAATACCCTTAATTAATGTCCTAATATTTGATGTGACGGGATGAATAGGAAAAATTTATGGAATTAAACATGGCCTGAGACTTATTACCCCTCACTTGATGACAAAAATCGAGTACTTTCTGTTAGCTTTGCGCAATGAAAGAAGCCACATGGTTTGTCGCCATCTGTCCTCTTTGATGGTCAATCAGCCGATGCGAACATGCCATAGAGCCAAGCTCTCTAGATCTAGTGATCTGCTGCTACTAAACTAGCTAATAAAACAAATCAGATCCCAAGCCGCCAAATCAGTATGCTAACACATGGCGTCATGACTCATGAGAGCTCTCCAATTAAATGTTCCCCCATGCTGCAACGCCCGTTTGCTTGCAGCTTGCCAAGTAGAGTGGTACTAGTTGAGATCGGTGCTGCTCAGCTCCATTTACACTTTACTAAAAAAAAAAGGCTCCATTTACACCCGAACATTTTTACTATAAAATTGAAGCTCCTGAAATTGATTTTTTTTATCTCTTGAAAATTTATCTCGTCATCTTTTTTTTTATAAGGGGAACAAAGCCATAAAACGCCAATAGCAAAAGCCACGGAGTACGAGCAACCAAAACCAGCTGTCCGCTACGTTGCAGGGCATAGGCAAAGCCGTGGAGGCCGCGGCTCCGCGCCCACTGCAGCCGGGGCCCCACCACGACCCGGAGAGCCGATCCGACGGCCACCCTCAAATCCCGCACGAATCTCCATGCGTCCGCACTCCCGTAGCCCAGTAGCCCACTGACCCATCCAGCTCAGCGCCCCACGCGCTCCCACTACCGCCGACGCGCGGGCCCCGCCTCGCCCATCCCGCGGCCACATCACGCATTACTCCCACGTCCCGTCGCGCCAACCACTCCCACCGCCCTGCGGGCCCGTGCTCCGGTGGGCCCGCTGATAGGTGGCCGCTCCGGTCCAGTGTGGGGCCGGCGCGCCCGCGCTCTCCGCGCCGCCTACGTGGCCGCCCCGGGTCGATGCCATTTTTACAATCCCCTCCCGGCGCGGCGAGGTGGTGACTGGTTCCTCCTCTGTTTCTCTCGCTTTGGCCGCGAGTGAGCGCGAGCGGCCGCGTCGTCGTCTTCCTCGTCGCGATCGCCCATAAAAAATCCACGCCAATTCGTTACGGCCGGGCTTCGATTCACCGCCACCCCTTCCCCGCTTCTACTGCGGCCTTTATCCCCAAGCCGGCAAGCCCTAGCGGGGAGCAGTGCCGACCACCCGCGGAGGGCTGGGGAGAATAACTGAAGAGCCCCGCCTAGGAGGGTGCTGAAGCGGCCGCTCCGGCTCCTGAAAATGGCGCGGATCCAGCCTGTAAGTTACTCCGGTGCCCCCGCGCTCATTTGTTCGGGTATATGTGGTGACTATGCTGTTCTGGGACATGGGTAGCTCGAATTTGTTGGTGCGGTTCGGAGCGGGAGATGGTCGATGGGGTCATGGTGTGTGTCGTGTGGTTAGTTGGAGGCGCTTCGCGGGTGTTTTTGATAGGGTTTTGCCGTTTGGGTAATCGAAGTGGATGGGCGAACACAGTGGTTTCACCGCTCCAGGGCGTGCTCTGCTTCTGGTGCCGGAGGCGACGAGCAGGGCAGGGGTGAATTGCTCTGCTCGCCTTGCAGTCTCCAATAATTCACTGCTGTTGGTTACTCCGGCACGGTTTTTTTTTTTTTTTTTTTTTTTTTTTTTTTTTTTTTTTTTTTTTTTTAAAAAAACGCAGCTGGTTGTTGGTGTGGCTGAATGGGATAGTTGTTTTACCGCAGCTGGTTGTTGGTGTGGCTGAATGGGATAGTTGTCGATAGTACTGCGTTCTGTTCCCGTAATGCTACTGTCACTGTTGGCTGTTACCTCGCATCCTTCACCAAAGCTCGTCTCCTCTACCTTGCGTTATTATTTTACTTTACTATGGTAACGGATTCGGTGTTTGATAACCATTAACCAAAGGACGATGGTACCTGTTAATAAATTTGAGAACAGTGATGCAATTTGAATTCCATGTCTTTTAAGTATTCAGTGCCGGGCTGTACATTTTGGGTGTTACGCTGAAGCATGTAGCATAAATGAAGTTCATCGAAAAAAGTAGCATAAATGAAGTGTTCTTGTTTTTTCTTTGGTTAAGCACCTTAGAACATGTTAGGGGATGGTTTAACATGCCTATCTGACACCTGTATCTTGTTAAGATCAGCTTGAGGCAACATTCCATCATGGACATTTTTCTAAGTCCATTTGATTTTATGAGAATCATTGTGTGGATTACATTTGTAAGGAATACTTGTTTCCTTTTGCAATGTTAGTTGCAAATCACCTGTGGCAGATCTATTGTATATCTACTGTCAGGAACTAAAATTTTTGAACTAAGATAGAAACTTGCATGGTTAAGTTACTAGTCTCATTTCCTATGATTTTAAGTCTCTCTTGTTTTCATGAGAGCCGTCGAGTCTATTTGCATCAATTCTAAGTTGTTCTGAGTAACATCGACTTCCAAATCTTATATGATAAATGTTGCAGGTATTGGATGAAAGAATGGATCCGTTTCTTGGTAGATTCACTAGACTATCCACCATTGACCAATCATGCTGTACTGCTCAGAGTGGCCTGTCCTTGTTCAATGGGCCTTTCCATGACCCTAGGATTTCCCCTGCAGAGCTTAATAATGGACCTATCGAGTTCAAGGATGCAATTGCGCCATCTCATGCTGCAAACAACTTTGAACCATTTGCAACTGTAGTGTCAAGGTTGCATCAACACCTTCTGGATGCAAATGTTGAGGTTACTTATACAGAATACTTAGATTTGATGAAAGTAGAAGTTGATCAGCGGCTTAATAAGCTCACCGAGGATATAAGGGTCTTCAAGAGCTACAACTTGGCCCATAAATATGATGCAAATGGTTCATTCTCCACAGCTTGCCATGTCGAGAAGCTGACTGAGATAGATGAGGGGTTCAGCAGCTTGGAAGTTCTGCTGGTTGTGGTGTTCCAGCAAATTAGAGAGATGCTCACATTGGTCAACGCTTCAATTCATGATCTTCAGTGGGAGCATGAATTACAGTTAGAGGTTACTGGTATTATTATTAGGGACTGCATTAGAGGTCTTCAGGATGAGCTAGAGAGGAAGTTATATGAGCAAAGTTCCATAGTGAATAGTCTAAGGAAAAACTGGCAGGAAACTGTGGCACAGTGTGCTTCCATCCGTGAAGACCTTATTGCTATTTCTGATATACTATTACCTTCAGAAGAGGAACCACATATTCCCCTTTGTAGGCATGAAAGTTTGGGTAACTGGAGCGACAGATGGAAGTTCAGTTTTTTCGGAAAGATAACACATCGGGATCGCTCTCTATCTTCCTCCGAGCAAAACCAGAATTCTGCAACACAGAAATCTATAAGTCCCAGTGAAGTGATTTCAGAAAAATCCGATTTCCAACATCTGAAGGGTATGAAGAGACAAGACATGCTTAACTACTTCAGATCTGAGATCAGTAAATTGAAAAGGCTGCATGAGTTGGATTTGCAAGAGAAAACAGAAGAGCTGTTCAAATTCAAACGAGAGAAATGGTCATTGGCTCTCAAGTATGATGTAGAATTCGAGCCTTTAAGGAAGAAATTCCCTGAGGTCATCTCAAGATTTGACCAAATCATGTCCAATGGAATGGCAGCACCTACAACCTGCAGTACTAGTGATGCACTTGATGAAAGGAGGAGGTTGAATGGTAGAATTGATTCACTGTACCGTGACAACCAGCATCTACGGTGTTTGCTTGCAGAGAAGACGAAGAATGTTCAGGAATTATCATGCCAGATATCTGATGCCAGAAGGAAAATGTCACTTCAGTATTCTCTAGAAAAACAACTTTTGAGACAAGTCAATAACACTAAAGAAGAGCACGAGGATCTTTTTGTTGAAAGCACTATCAGAGATGAAATTTACCAAACTTTTATAAGAAAATTGGTTGATAATCATACGGACATCTTGGAGGATACTGCCCAAAATTTTCATGCAAAACTGTCCTCACTTGAAGCTGCACTGTCAGAAAACGACAAGGCGTTGTGTTTATGTAATGAAGAAAATCAGAAGCTAAAGGAAAAGTTGTCAATACTAGAAAAGGACCATTTCATCCAATATAGTCAGCAAGATATAGAGCTAAGCAAGCAAGAGAGCGAGGAAATGATACTCCGTGATATTGAGATGGAGCCTCGTGTGGCGCCACAAAGACCATACGAACTTTCTGAGCAGGATATGCAGTATGAGGAGCTCATCAAACTGAATCAGACTTTAGAGGTTGCGTCAACCACCTTAAAAGAAGTTGAAACAAAGAAGTTGGATTACAGTGGTATCCTAGGTAAAAGAGAGCAACAAGAGCAGCTGGACTGCATTCTCGTATCAATCATGGATTTGTCAAAAGAATTCGTGGAGATTGAACATAAAATGTCAGAAGATATAAAAGGAAACGAGAAAAAGTACGTCCATCTCTCTCCTCCTCCTCTGTCCCCTCAGCTGTTCAGTAATCATTTTTTTTTTCTTTCAGAACATAAAGCAATACATTTGAGTATGTTTTTTTTTTATGGTTGTGTGGTATGCTTAATGATTTTTTTTTGGAACCCAACTGCACTTGTTGTTAGACGAAAATTGGATGCAAAATGATGCCTGTAAAAATTCTTACTGTGACTATAATTTGTAATATGAGATTTATTCTATAGTCTGTAGTCATTTGTTTGTGGGATAATCCATACCATTGATGCCAGAACAAACTGATAAGAGTCGTGACTTCAGGACAGCAAACCTGAATGATCGATGCAACCATATGGTACAACAGGCCATCGTACTGACAAAGAAAGGCCTATGGTACAAGCAAATGCTCGACACAAGACGTTCTGAGCTACGCAAAGCAGAATCTGAGGTATGTTTTCCAAGTCTGCTCAAATCAGACATTTCTTTGTGCTTCTTAATTTTTTGCTTACATTTCAGCACAAAGTGATTTCTCTCTGTTGCAATGATGCACACAAACATTCAAGGATTTTTACTGAAGGTTCATGCTCCTTCATGTGTCAAATAACTGCATTTAGGAGTTACTACTCAGGACTGCAAACAACCAAATTTGAGCAAGATAGAATACGCTCAGCTCTGCATAGAATTGATTTAGTTCCTTCTGAGCCTTTTTTCGTTAAGTGTTATTATCTTGTAGACATTTTGTGCACATTATGAATTAATTCTCATAGATGTTTATTCAGATTTCAGAATGTGAATGTTTCGTTCTTTATAATTTTTAATAATGAGCTTGGAATTTACTAACTGATAAGCAAAGTATTGTTAATTATAATTAGATATTTCTGATAGCATGCAAGTGGGACACTGCTGATATGAATTCCGTCTGCTTTAGTATCTATTCATGATATGTTTTTGTTTGAGTACACTTCTGTTTGACTGCAACACGCCAACACCAAATCCATGTTGCAACTTCTTTAAATATTTTTTTCTGTTTTATTCAGGTTGACCTTTTGGGAAACAAGGTCAATGCACTCTTAAGCCTTGTTCAAAAGATATATATAACTCTTGAGCACTACTCTTCTGTTTTTCAGCATCATCCAGTGGTAATTATCTCGAGTCTCCAATGTTAATTTTTCCTATCTTACCTATTAATCATCTACACCTTGAGCTGGTGCTTCTTTATATGTGAATCGACTTTGTTTAAAGAATTCTGTACCTGTGCTTTACTTTGTAATTTGTCTATTATACTTGAGAACTCAGAATATTATTTTTCTGTTCATAATGAAATGCTTGTACATGGTCCCTTATAATGATAGCCAGAACCGAGAAGGACAATTCATAATTAATTCTGTGTGTGCAGCTACTGGATGCTTTCTTGAAGACATGCAAGCTTGTTGCAGGTATAAGAAGCAGACAAAAAGAGGAATTACAAGATACCACATAACCTGAGCAGCTAGGTGAGTTGGCATTTTGTTGATCAATGATAGAATCAAGGCGCTAACCCAGTTGGTTGAATTTCTGATATTGCTAAATCTTCATTATGAATTATTGTGATGTTAACTCATATATTTTCACATGACATCGTGTCTTTGTAACTCTTCTTTTGCTAAATGTCCATTATTAACACTTGTCATTTTACAGAAAATTTAGGCCCAGAATTAGTTGAGAGTAGCTTAAGAGCCACTGGAGAGCTATTAATTTCCTGGTGGAGGAACGGCATACTGTCACAAGGACTATGGGATCGATCCATGGCCAAATGGACTCTGCAGATCTGCAGCCACAATGAAGTTGAGATGGTCAATGGACTGATTTTTGAAACCTAGGGTATGAATGTCAAGGAAGTTGTACCGCAATATATTTCTAAATTGTAGTAATAATGTGTTTGTCTAAACATCATTTCGTAATGGATGCAGTTGTACCTTCGCTGCTCACTTCGCAGAGGATTTGTTAGATTCACGTCCTGTACGGTGTATATAGAAGTGAATACACCTTCAAATGTACAGATTATGAGTTCATAATCTGTGAGGGTGATAGTATTTTTGTCAGCAGCATGTATAGAAATGATTTCGCTCTTATACAAGCCATAGTCATATTGTAAGCAGTTGCTACTTGAAGGTACCTTAACAAGATTATAGTTATTTATCCCACTTAAAAATTTGTAGTCCTGGTTTGTACTAATGGTCTTATAAACGTGTACAGAATATTCTTATGTATTACATTTACCATTTTCGAGGAAGCAAACCCTTTCCAGGGCAATAAACTTTTATTTTGGATACAGAGTCATCTCAACTTATTGAAATTCCATTTGTTTCTCAAGAAATTATTGAAATTCCATGGCGATTGAGCTTCTGAGAGATGTATGCATGGCTGACTGCTACAGCTACTATGGTCATTGCTTGGTTGTTTGGATGAGCAACAGATGACTGAAACTGTGGTAAGTGCAGTTTCTTTGCTTACTGCTTCTAGAGCATCTATGTTTCTTTGCATGCTTGCTATCACAGTTTTGACGACAATTTCAATTTTTACCGGAGCAAAGTCTCCGATAAGCACACATGTTCTTTCTTTCACTCTTCTTTTGTCGAAGAAACTTCCATTAAACCAAATTTCTTGGTAAACCTTTCTTTCTTGACAAGATTACAACCTTTTTAAGCAATCTGTTACAGCAAAAGGAAAAGGCTAGGTGAAGGTTTGACGCTACATAATATACAATATGTGGAGGTTTCGTTATTGAACATTTCTAATATCACCATCTAATTCGCTTGCTATAGCATTCCATGCTAGTAATGCTGCACCAACTGCTGGCTCCACCTGCACGTACAATCAGATAAAAGTTCATGAATATTAATTTAGAAAATTTCGTAGTAGGATCTGAAGATGTGTCAGTTTGTGAACTGTATTTATTTGATATTTGTTTCCAGTGTTCCGCTACTTATTTGTTAAAGATAGCATAATCTGAAGAATGTATCTTAGATTCTGCTCACCTTGGGGTGTATTGGATAGGCACCTGGGTAATTCTTGGTAACACAATCTATCACTTCTTTCCCAATGTCCCACCCCTTGTTTGCCTCAAGGACTTTACCAACCATAACAAGTGGAAATTGATGTTTGCCATCTGCCAAGGAGAAACATCTTAAGAAATTCTCCCATGAATGATCTCATTAATGCAACTTTGAGGGACTTGTTTAGTTTATATGATCACTGATTTCTTTCCCTAAAGTTATTTTTTTCTTCCTGAGATAACTCTATGTATTTGATGTATATTATATATGTTTTGGGTAAGATAATCAAAGAGGATTCATGTGTTACCTTCACCACCAAGTTCAAGCCTTTTCACTACAGCCTTGACACTGGAAGCTAGTTCACCAACTGAATTATGTAGGATCTTGTTTGCCACCTCATCGCCACTTTCAGCGGATTCTACCACAACCGGAAGAAGGTCAGCAATGCGAGCCCAGGATTGGTCTTCATATGTCCATCTGTCATTGGAAGAATGAACAGGTAAGTAGAAGTTGTCATTTATGCTTAGTAATACAGATGCTATTGTAACTTGACGAGTTCTTATTGACTTGACCAAACCTAAGCTACTGAATCACCAAACTTGTTTATGAATATACTCCTTTATGTAAAGTACGAATAGTGAGTACTCAAAACGGATTGGGCTTGTTAATTCATCTTGTGAAACTACCCTATACAAAGATGATGTTATCAGGCAGTGTTTAGGTTTGTTATCTGAACTATTGCAAGTTACTTTAGTTTAAGTTGACCCATTTTAGTTTACTGAAAAAACTATGCTATTGAAGTGTGCTCTTTCTACATAATAAAGTGAAACTGATAAATCCACTAAGACGGATTGGATTACCCTATCAATTCGTCTGGGGGGGGGGGGGGGGGGGGGGGGGGGGGGGGGGGGGGGGGGGCGGGGGGGGGGGGGGGGGGGGGGGTGCTAGCCCAAGAAAGTCAAGGATGTTGTTTGTAAGCACCGTTTCAGGACCCCTGCCATCATAAGCTCTGACCACTGCTGTCATTGCCTGTGCAGAAATCCCATACCCACTGCATATGAAATGCCACATAAACAGTTAAACAAATTCACCAATAGCAGCCACATAGAGTAGAAAGATATGAATCAGCTTCCACAGACTAATTCAGTACTCTTGGATTAATGTTACTGTCATACATTAGAAAACATAACCCTTTTGACTAACCTGCCCCAGTCACCTAGAACCGGCCCTGCACCTGCTGCTCTGGCCTCCCTGCCATCACTGGTGAACCCATAAGCTATTGTCCCTGTCCCTGCGATCAGCACGCATCCGTGGAGCTTGCCCATGGTTCCACTTGCTAATGCTGCCACGGCATCGTTCTCAACAAACAGCTTGACATGGCTTGGAAAAATCTCCCTGAAAAAAGGAGGTGTTTGGTTACATTCAGTTTCAGAGTTACTAAGACAGCAGTTTTCAGATTAGTATATATGCTGAACGTGGACAGACGTGAGCCACTCCAGCATTCTCTGCTGATCAATTGGATGGTTGACGCCTGCTACGGCCAAGCATACGGCACAGACGTTCGATCGTCTTCGGCGCGCCTTGAGCAGCGCCTGCGACATCACTCTCTCCAGGGTCTCCCTTGCCCTGTCCTCTGAACAATCAGAAGGAAGAAAAGGAAACATCAACCTTTTTTACCACTTGGCCCAATTTTCACCAGTAAGGAAACTTGCATAGAATTGTCTACTGGTTTATCCATCACGATCATTGATCATAACTGCAGGAAACTTGTGCGGAAGCAGCTGTGATGGTTGATGCTGTTACCTCCGACGGAGTTTTGGTTGGAGCAGCCTGCGACGGTGCGCGCGAGGACCGGGAGCGGGTCGTTGAAGGGCATGGCGGCGGGGATGCAGACGCAGACGGTGTTGCTGGCGCCGCCGTCGACGCCGAGGATGACGCTGCCCATGCGCGGGCTCTGGCACTCCTCCACGTCCCACATGTCCCGCCCCGTGTGCCGCTGCATCCTCAACACTCTTGAGTCAGACACTCGAAAGAGAAGGACGACCCTGCCTGCCTGAAGGACAAGAGGAAGAAGAAGAATCTTCTCGGGCCACCAACTGCTAGTCTGCAGCTGAGGTGAGCTTTGCTCCATATATATGTAAGTATTAGGTGCTCTCCGCCGGTGTCTAGACAGGGCGAAAGGGACGCCGAGGAGGAAGATGACGGGGGATCCGGAGGGCGGCTGTCCGCACGCGCGTCCAATGGCGCGACGGCCGATTTGTTTAGTACCTGATTGTGCCGGAGCCCGGAG
>CM014271.1:4635895-4711100 GCA_004135705.1 Alloteropsis semialata | reverse complement strand
TCCCGAACTGCATTCGAGTCTTGATGGAAAGTAAGATCATGGTTTTTCCTCCGAATGGAAAGGCAAAGAGCCGCCAGGTCCGGTCGAACGGACTCGGTAACTAGATGATCTCGCCACCAAGAATTTGAAGCTGATCACCAGCTGATCCGATCGGAACCCGTCGAGCGGGACGCCGAGGCTTCACTCGAATTGACCCGTTATCAGCTCATACGGACACCGCATTTTCGGCCAGCGAGGCAAAAATACGGCGCGGTCCGGCCCCTCCACCTTTTGCGAAAAAGGTGCATGAGGGGTAACGATGTAAGGAGAAACAGGCCTCTCCACCCGCACCCTGCATCGCGTGGGGTCCCAGGTCACGAAACGAGGCCTGTAAGAGGCCGCGCCACGACAAAACAAGGCCGAGGATGAGCCTGAGAAGTCTCCACCTCGCCCGACGAGTCCCCGCCTCTCCCGAAGAGTCTCACACCCCCCTGCAGGCTCGAACAGCTACGTCGCTTTACCCTTAAAAGTACCTGTACTTTTCAATTCGCGAGAATAATCAAAGTACTGCGCTATTCCGAGTACTTTATTCGCGTACGGTCGTTTTCCGAAATGTACCCCGCAAGTCCCCAAAGCTAAGCGGCGGGTGATCCCTTCCCTGTGCAGGATCGCCCACCGCTCGGGGGCTCCACCCGGGGCCCGGTGCCCCTCCGTTTTTTTTCACAAAAACTCGACAAGTGATCGCTCTCGCGCGCGATCAAGCGGTATACTTTTGCACTTGCGAGAAAGGAACGTCAGCTCGAGGGGCCTCGTGACCACGCTTGTCCAAGTTTCGAGTGCTCACGCCCCTGCGGCTACGGCGCTAACTTGCGGGCAAAGTCCAAGCCTCGGACCGACGTCTTTTTCCCGAGAAGCAATAAAGGAACCGCCTCGACTAGTTGTTGCTTTCAGCATATCGATCTGCTGCTTGTCATTTTTCGAATCTTCCGAAACTACTCGGGGGCTGCGAGTCCGAGTGCCCAATCTCCCGAGTTCCTACGCCCCGGTGGCTACGGAACAGAGTCCGACGGGCAGGACCCCGCGCCTTTCCATCTCGACCCGACCCCCAAAAGCATTCGGAAGAAAATGAAAATGGCAAACAACAGATAAAAACACGAGTTTTTTGAGCAACAACGATTATCCTTTAAAAAGGAGCTTTGTTCATTACACAACAAAATGACTAAGTCCTTTATGTCTATCCTACTCCAGCCCAAGATCCTTCAGGGCGGCGGTCAGCACCTTGTCGGCAAACGAGGAGGATTCAGCTTCAATCTCATCATATTCAGCATCCTCGTAGCCGGAGGCCCACCCGCCTTGCAGAGCCTCCCGATCCATGGTCGGGTAGTGCGACAAGAACATAGCAATGATCTTCTGCGCCACGCTCCGAGCAAGATCCGAGGCCTGCGCCCGAGTCCTCCCTGTGACAAGGGCGAGGCGATCCACCAAGGACGGGCCGCCGCTGACGTTGAGCTCCTCCAACAGGTGCTCGACCGCCTGGACCAAAGCCTGATGGACCTCGGACTTCTTCTCGAGGGCCCTCTGGCTCTGCTCGCCCGCCTCCCTGGACCTCCGAAGGTCCTCGACAACCCCTGCAGGCAACTCTTCGTCAGTGTCATTTTGCAGGGAGGAAAACAAGAAGAAGGACGAGCGGAAACACGATACTTACTGGTCAACTCCGCCTTCAGCTCATGACCAAGCTGCACCAGCTCTTGGTTGGCAGCAAAGGCCTTGGCCACCTCACGCTTCTCGGCCTCGAGCTTGGCCTCCAGGTCAGCCTTCCCCTTCCGCAGGGCTGCATTGGCAGACAAGCCTAAGCAAACGCGCGCCACGCGAGGAGAACGGAAAGAAACCGCCCGACAAGAAAAGGGGAGGGATAACTTACCGAGGATCTCCTCCTCCCGCTTCCGGGCGATCTCCTTGAGGCGGGCCCCCTCTTCCTCCGCGGCCGTCAGCTTCCCGGCCAGCTCGACCAACTGGTTGTTGGCCGTCTTGAGGTCAAGGTCGCGGTGCTGGACGTCTATCTGAAGGTCCACCACTTTCGCCTTCAGCCCCTCGACCTCCTGCACGGCGGCAGCCTTTTCCCGATTGGAGGCGTCGGCGGCCGTCAGCGCCTCCATCACTGTCCTCTCGGCCTCATCCACCTTTGCCTCGAGGGTGGCCCTTTCCTCCGCGGTGTCCTCAATCGCCTCCTCTCTGGCCTCCCGGGCCTCGGTCAGCTGGGCCTCGAGCTGCTCCTTCTCGGCCTTCAGCTGTTGCACGGCGTGCCAAAGCCCGGACTCCCGGCGGAGGAACGCCGACTTCTCGGCACTGCGCTCCATAATTTTCTGAATGAAAACAAAAAGAAGAGCGGTAAGACACACCCCAAAACGGCGCCAAGACTAGAAGAACGAAGCCCAAGAACTCACCCGGGAAGGCCCGATGATCATCTTATTGAAGACCTCCTTCATATTATTGAGGCCCTCGGCGAGAAGTTGGCGCTGCTCCCTCTCCGCCGTGTCGTTCAGCTCGAAGATGGGATCCGCCGGGTTCTGACGGTCGTACCACAACAACCGACCCTCGCACGGAAGGTTCGGGTTGTTTTCGATGGGTACGATGGTGTCGAAACGACGATCCATCGTCATCATCCCCGGCGTCTCCCGGAGGAAGCCCAGGCCCTCGCTCGAAGGGCTCGAAGGGCTCGGGGACTCCACGACCGGCCCCCTGCTGCACTCGCCGATGACCCTCCGCGAGCTACCCTCCGGCGAGTCCTCGAGCACGACGACCTCCGGGGGAATCACCCCGGAGGGCTCGGGGGCTGCAGCGGCTGCCGGGATGGCAGCATCTTGAGGGGCGCCAGATGTCCCGCCTCTGCCTCCTTGGGGCCAGCCGTAGCCCCCGGAGAGGCAGCGATCCCGCGGCCATCTTCCCCGGCCGCGTCGCCGGACATGGCGACCTCCCTCGCTCCGGGGTGGGCCACCTCCTCCTGAGGAGTAGGCAGAGCTGCCTCAACCAGCTCCTCGGCCAGCTCGGCTTGGAGCGCCGCCACGGCCGCTTCCGTGGGGACGGTCTGTGCAAAGGCTAGGCCCGTTGGGAGTGCGTCTCCCGGGCTGTCGCCGTCCCCCTCCGGCACCTTCTCCTCCACAGAGGGCGCCACCCTCCGTGTCTCCTCCTCGGCCTGCTCCGCCGAGGGCACCGGTGTCACCACCTCGGCCCGCTCCGCCGCGGGCTCCAACGTCGCCTTCTCGGCCGGCTCCGCCGCGGGCTCCGGCGTCACCTTCTCGGCCTGCTCCGTCGCAGGCCTCGGCGTCTGCGCCGCCAAGCGTAGCGTCTTCTTTGGCGCCACCGCGAGCGGAGTGTCAGCCCGACTGGTTCATCACAAGTCGGGGAATCCGGCTGAGAAAAATGGCAACTACAGAAAAAACCAAAACCACTCGAGAAACACAGGTCATCACTCACCTCGACGAGATGGTCCGTGTCCGCTTGAATCCCGTCGGCGCTGGGTCCTTCGGGGATGCGGGCCTCTTGGATCCCGCGAGCGTCGTCGGGGCGGGGGCCACTGGCGCGGTTGCGGCGTCCCTGCCCGAGTGGGGCGCCGCCCGACCAGACGAGCCTCCTCCCTCGACCGGTAACGGGTCCGGCCGCCTCGTCGTGACCCTCACCGGGGCGGGAGGGGCCTGCGCCTCCACCACGGGCGTCCGGGGCGCGTCCCGCCCTTCGCTTTGCGCCCGCGTCGTTTGAGGGGCCGGCGGCGGCCGCCTATCGTCCCGCGGCGCGAGCCTTTTGGGGGAGCGCGACGCCCCCGAGGACGAACCCCCCTTGTGGGCGCGCTCCGACAGGTCCCGGCTCCGGCTCCTCTCCCGACGAGGGGAGACCGGCTCCCGTCGGGAACTCCTCCCCTCCTCGGGCGTGTGACGGGAGGACGGAGGCGTGCGGCTGCGCCTCTCGCGCCGGCTTTCCCCGGAGGACCACCGATGCCGGTCCGACCTGGAGCTTTCGCTCCTCCCTGCGTCCGGCGGTGGCGGCCCTCCTCTCCCGCTCGACCCCGGACGCTGCGCCGAGGACGAGGCGGTCATCGCCGTGACCGCCTTGAGCTTCCTAGGAGACGCGTCGTCGTCGCTCTCCTCGTCATCACCACTCCCCGAGTCGTCCTCCGCAGGCTCTGACTCGGGGTCCTCGTCCTCGGAGACCTCTTCTCCCCTCCTCCTCCTCCTGGACCGCTCAGCGTTTCTCTCACGCTTGGCGACCTCTTTCTTCTTCCACTCCTCCCGGCGGTCTTTCCTCGCCTTGGCCCATTCGGCCTCGGCCCGATTCTTCGCCTTGTCCTCGGGAAGCGGCGGCCGGGAGTAGGAGCAGTCAAGGCCCTTCATCTAAAAGAACTCGGGATCAGCCAACTAAAGACCACTCGGGGATTCAAGGCGGATGAAGGAAACCTTACCAGAGCCCGGGTGCGGGCGTTCGGGAGCATGGGGAGAAGGCCCGGGGGAGGATATGCGTCGTGACCCTTCCCCATCGCCGCCGTCACCCGGCGCTCCACCTCGGCCTCCGAGGGCAAGGGGCTCATCGTCACGGTCCCCACGAAGGGGGCCTTCTCCGGAACCATCTGCCAAATCTGGAGGGTGCGCCGCCTCAGCGGCACGATACCTCTTGAGAGGTACCCGCCGAGGACCTCCGCCGCGGACACCCTCGCGTCGCGGAGTCGCGCGAGGGCCTTCCAGATGTTCCCGAGGAGCTTCTCCTGCAGCTTCTTCTCGGGCCCATACGCCCACTCGTCGGGCGCCTTCTCGAACGTCTTTCCGGTGTACACCGGAAGAGGGTTCTTGGTGTCGTTCTTGAGGTAGAACCACATCGGGTGCCAGCCCTTGTTCGAGCTGATCAGGGTCCCCGTGATGTAGTCCTTCGACCGCCCCTGCTTCGCCTTCAACACGGCGCACCCGATCGTTGCGGGGGCGCCGCCCTCTGCGGGGTGCAGCGCGAACTTGAAGAAGTACCTGAAGAGGTCCCAGTGGGCCTCCATCCCCAGGTACCCCTCGCAGAGCGCCATGAACACCGCCATCTGTTGCACCCCGTTGGGGTTGATGTGGTGGAGCTCCAGCCCGTACTCGTTGAGCACGGCGCGGATGAACCTTCCAGCGGGGACGGAGAACCCGCGCTCGTGGAAGGCGACGAACGAGACGACGTACCCCCGCGGCGGTCGGGGGTAGTCCTCCACGCCCGGAATCTTCCACTCCTCGGCCGCCGTCAATGGCGGAAGCAACCCTTCCGCTACGAGGCCCTCCAGCTGCCGGAGCGAAACCCGCGAGCGCTCCCAGGTCGACATCGTGAAGCTATCAGAAGGAGGAAGCGCGGGCGGGGAAGGAGGCTCGGTCGCTCACCCTCCGGAACGGCGAAGCAACGGCGGCGGAGGATGCAAGAGAACAAGCGCAGCGCAGCAGCGGCAGAGGAGACGAGACGCACGATGGGAGGCGAAAGGCTCGGGCTTGGGTAAAACCCTAGGCAGCCGCAACGCGAGGCTATAAATAGGGGCGGAGCGGAACGGCTGCGACATTAATTGCGCGGGCCCACCACCGGCGACGTGCGACGTGCGCCCGTCGTTTCACCTGACCTCCTCAAAAGGCGCATCCACCCCCCACGCGGCGGAAGAACGGGCCGACGCTTCCGTGCCCGGCCCGTCAACGGTTGGGCAGCTGCCCGGCCCACCAACGAACCGTCCCCGACAAGTTTTCCGATCCCGACAACATCCAAGGCAAACCACCCGGGCACAAAACCTTAAAAAGAGCACCAGCTCTTCTCAAGGCTCGGGGGCTACACCCGGCAGGTGCGCTCGCGCGCCCCCACCGGAAGAATCGTGACTTACCATATCTACGCTGCCATTCAGCCTGGGCGCGAGCCTCCATCTCCCCCCCAGGCTCGGGGGCTACTGACGAAGGTCTGAATTAGGGGTACCCAATCAAGCCCTTAATCCGGGAGCTCACGATAATCCACCCCTCAAAAGCAAAAACCGAAGAACCAAATCAAAGCAGATTCTCCATGCCCCAACAACTCGGAGGCCGCCCGACGAGTCTCCGATTCGCCCGACGAGTTCTCCGCCTCCGAGCGGTTCCGCGGCTCGCCCGAGGAGTTCTCCGCCTCCGAGCGGTTCCGCGGCTCGCCCGAGGAGTTTCCGCCTCCGAGCAGCTCTCCGGTTCGCCCGGGGAGTTCTCCGCCTCCGAGCGGTTCCGCGGCTCGCCTGAGGAGTTTTCCGCCTCCGAGCAGCTCTCCGGTTCGCCCGGGGAGTTCTCCGCCTCCGAGGAGTCTCCGGCTCGCCCGGGGAGTTCTCCGCCTCCGAGGAGTCTCCGGCTCGCCCGGTAAAACTACTCGGCCACGTCCCGGCCCATCCAGCGCCGTACCCACTTGGTACCCGCCGCGTCAGAGCATGATGGGCGTCCGTCCTTCGCCACGGCAGCCACAGTGGCGCCCGTCTCATCCGAACAGGAACGCTACAGTCTTGAGAGAAATGCATGCGCAACACCAGGTGCCCAAGGACGATCCCAGGCGTCCATGGACGACACCTGGAACCCGAAGAGGACACCTGGAGTACCCAAAGGCCTCGAGCGAGTCAACCACGACCCGGGAACTACCCGGGAGCTTACCCGAGAAGACATCTACACCAACCACCCGGGACGTACGATCCCGGGTCCGGCGGGATGCCCACTCCGTCAACACCTGCTCCCTGTACGGCTCGACGCGCGGCGCCAGCTAAAGGCCTCGGGGGCAGTAACTCCCCTTGTAATTTTCTTTCTTTCTTACCCCCCGCTCCCTTCTCTCCTTGAGACTATAAAAGGGGACAAGGGGACATCTGTGGGGGGGGAGACGAACATCAGTCGAACATTCGGACACAGCACGCTCACTCGCACAGCACAGGGACTTGGGACCCTCTCCCTCTCCCGACCAGTTTGTACCCCCTACTACAGACTTGGACTTAAGAACATCGGCACACACTGGACGTAGGGTATTACTCTCCGGAGGCCCGAACCAGTCTAAACCCCCTGTCTCTTGAGTCACCATCCGGACCCTGACACGCGATCGTAGAAATTTACTTGCCGTCGGTAGATAACCCCGACACATACGTACACCGTTTTCGCCCCACAACTGTAAAAGTTCCTCAACCAATGGCCTTAGATACACATCAATGTCGTTGCCCGGTTGCTTCGGGCCTTGTATGAGAATAGGCATCATCATGAATTTTCTCTTCATGCAGAGCCATGGAGGAAGATTGTACATACACAAAGTCACGGGCCAAGTGCTATGGCTACTGCTCATTTCACCAAAAGGATTCATGCCGTCCGTACTCAAAGCAAACCTTATGTTTCTTGGATCTTCAGCGAAGTCTTTGAATGTTCGGTCAATTTTTCTCCAATGGGACCCATCGGCAGGGTGCCTCAACTTTGAGTCTCGCTTGCGCTCTTCTTTGTGCCATCGTATCATCTGAGCATGGTCTTTATTTCTGAAAAAACGCCTCAAGCGTGGTATTATAGGGGAATACCACATGACCTTCACAGGAATTCTCTTTTTGATAGGCTCTCCCTCTACATCACCAGGGTCGTCTTTTCTGATCTTGTACCGCAAGGCGCCGCAAACCGGACACGCGTCCATTTTCTCGTACTCGGGACCACGATACAGGATGCAGTCATTTGGACATGCGTGTATCTTCTGCACCTCCAACCCCAGTGGGCAAATGAGCTTTTTTGCTTCGTATGTTGTCGAGGGCAATTCGTTGTCCCTAGGAAGCATCTTCTTCACTATTTTTAGTAACTCACCAAAGCCCTTGTCCGATACACCATTTTTGGCCTTCCATTGCAGCAAATCCAATGTGCTCCCGAGTTTTTTGAGTCCCTCTTCGCAATCCGGGTACAAAGGTTTGCGATGGTCCTCTAACATGCGCTGGAACTTCAACCTCTCCTTCTCAGTTTCGCTTGTGTCCTTTGCATTTTGCAACATCTGACCAAGATCATCTGCAGGCGCATCTTCTCCATCCTCTTCCTCAGCATCACCCATTGTAGTATCAGCAAAAGCAGGGTATTCAGTAAATCCGAGAATGTTGTCATCAACTCATCTTCTCCGTCTTCCATTATAACACCTCTTTCTCCGTGGCTGGTCCAACAACTATAGCCAGGCATGAAACTGTGTCTAATCAAGTGGCTGTGAATGACCTTTCTTGAACTGTGCTCCTTCAGGTTCTTGCAGACCCCGCAGGGGCAACTCATGAATCCGTTTTTCTTGTTTTGCTCTGTCACATCTAGAAAATGATGCACGCCTTGAAAGAAGTCACCTGAACGTCTGTCGGCGTTATACATCCATTGCGGTCCATCTGCAAGATTAGACAATGTTTAATTAGTACAAATAGTAAGTTTATTTTTGAAATAAATGAAAATTACCATCCTAATTCATTAAGCAATAAATTATAATCAAAGTGAGTAAAATAACTAAAGTATAAATATGAACTAAGTAAAGTATAAATATGAATTTACTAAAGTATAAATATGAACTAACTAAAGTATAAATATGAACTAAGTAAAGTATAAATATGAATTAACTAAAGTATAAATATGAACTAAGTAAAGTATAAATATGATTCATTAAGCAATAAATTATAATCAAAGTGTGTAAAATAACTAAAGTATAAATATGAACTAAGTAAAGTATAAATATGAATTAACTAAAGTATAATTATGAACTAAGTAAAATATAAATATGAATTTACTAAAGTATAAATATGAACTAAGTAAAGTATAAATATGAACTAACTAAAGTATAAATATGAACTAAGTAAAGTATAAATATGAACTAAGTAAAGTATAAATATGAACTAAGTAAAGTATAAATATGAATTAACTAAAGTATAAATATGAATTAACTAATTTATAAATATGAACTAAGTAAAGTTTAAATATGAATTAACTAAATTATAAATTTTAATTAAATAAAGTATAAATATGAATTAACTAAGTATCAATATGACTTAACTAAATTATAAATATGAATTAACTAATTAACTAAAGTACAAATATGAATTAATAAAGTAAAAAATGAATTAGGATAAATAACTAAACTATAAATATAAATTAAAACTAAATTGTGCTGAAAACCAAAACTTTCCCATTTCTCCATTCCACTAAAACTCAAATTTCTCTATGTATAAAAGATGAAACAAGAAATACTAACCGTAAAAGATGAGAGGATGAAGATATGCTTCTTTTAGACCACTTGGAGGAGCTAAATCTTCAAAATCCGAGAAAAAATGGGCATGGCCTCCCCTATGCTCCGGCCGGCGCCATGAACGAGCTCTGTGTTCATGGCTCGGCCGGGCTGGGGGAGGAAGAGGATAATTTGTAGGACCTTTTAGTCCCGGTTGGTGGCTCCAACCCGGACTAAAAGGTCCCCTTTAGTCCCGGCTGGAGCCACCAGCCGGGACTAAAGGCCGCGCCACCCTTTAGTCCCGGCTGGTGGCCTTTAGTCCCGGTTGGAGCCACCAACCGGGACTAAAGGCCCCCCAGGCGCCCCCCCAATTGGACCCGGGACTAATGCTCCCTTTAGTCCCGGTGCCAAATATGACCAGGACTAAAGGGGGAAACCGAATGTGGTTTCTCCAGTAGTGGCTGTATTCTAATATTATACGTTGTCGGTGAAAACTCCTTGACACATGCCTCCAGTGGCAATTCAAACACGTGCTTTTCCTGTCAAACTGAGACTTAGACTAGAACATGTTCAGAGCCAGTAGGAGAATTGAAACAAAATGTCATTATTTGAGCTTATTTCTTGATCCTAAGTTGACCGGTGGAAAAATTTAACATGTGTGCAAATATGAAGTGGAAAGCACGCATAAAATGGACGTGCAAACATTTTAAAGTGGGTTTCATCGATGATGGATACAAGATTTTCAGTCACATTCATTGTCTTCGTTGTACAAGGATACTTCCACAAACCAGGCATTGCGACTGGTGGCATAGTCGAGAGCTCGGTGATTGCAGCTTCGCATGAGCCTGTATTCTTGTACTATGATATATAGACAAAGCATCATATATACGTGATGTTTTCATGTCAGGACAAGGAGGCCATAATTCATTTGAATCTGTCTTATGGACATACAGAAGCCTCTGAAGTAAATAAAGCCTCTGAAATAATTAAATGTTCTCTGTCCGCGGACAGTCATCCTTGAGCACATGCATGCACCAAGCCCTTGCTCACCGGTATGCAGAAGCCTCTGAAATAACTAAATGTATTTGCCTTGAAGTTCTGTCATGTGATGTCAATAAATTTACCAAAAATAAATAAATGTCTCAGCCGCATGCAGCTTATATATCTGTATATATACAGATATACCAAGGGTGCCCATGCCACCTTCATGTATATCTGGAACTTTAGAAAATATGACGGCAGGTTCAAGTTGGTTCGTGGAAAGTAGAACTTGCAGTGAAATGGGAGGACGAGAAAGAAGAAGAAAACTAAAGTTTTTAGATGGCACTGGGCAGTAAGAGTATGAGGCATCAGGAAAGAAAATCGTGAAGCATGCAGTAGACACCGGAAACAAATAATATTGGATGCCACGTTCGGAGCGCTGATGCATATTGCACCATAATCAGTTTGCTGTACAGCCAAGGCAACAAGTTCACCAACGCCACCGTTATCTGTTGACTATTTCTTCGACAGCTCTTTTTTCCATGGCCATTTTAGCAGTTAGTTGTAGTGAACATTTCATTCTATCTCTAGACTTCAGGACGGAACTACTGTAGGGTTATGTATATTTAGTCCAAGGCCTTCATGTAATCTTGATTTGCATGTCGTTGGCAGAGCTAGCTCAAGCATATAACACGTCTGAAATTGGCTACACTTTTAGCATGATACTATTCAGTTTGGTTGGAACTCCATTTCCGAAATCGAGGATGCAACAACTGTAAACCTATGGTGACTAACTAGTCTATACTGCACAAACTAAAGAAGTACAGAGAATGGAAGGCAAGAATTGTCTTGAAAATGTTTAGTATGTATCTTCCAGATAAGTATAAAGGTTAACATGAACACAGAAGAGGCACATTATGGTCATGGACTCTCTGTTCCTCGACACTCCATTCTCCCAAGTTCCAGCTGCTCCATCACTGCACGGAAGATTCATTTTTTCTATCACCACACAAGCACCGTATAGTCCTCACACATATACAGAGTCCAAAACTCCCTCGAAAGTAATAAAGTTTATGTATTACTCATTTTAAGTTGCAAATATAATAAGTGTATGGTCAGCTTTTTCGTTCATTTATATACATATCGGAAAAGGATAAACACCTTACCATATGGGAACCTCGCTCTATCCTCGTATTCCATTGCAATTAGAGATGATATTGTATAGATGATATCCTCGTATCTGGCAAATCTATCAGTGATTCAGTAACAATTCATTCTATAGATGATATTTATAAAATCCGTTTGTTGTACATCGCAAATGCTTTTCTGTCAAAGTGTATAGTCATAACAGATGGCTTTTGTTGAGAAAACCAGCATTGAATAGTTAGTGCATGATTTTGGCTAGTTAATGTCCATAATAGGGTGCTCAGAAGTTCTGCCGTGCAACATATACACATAAGTCATAACTAAGGAAGCTAGTTAACGTGATTACAGACCCTGGGTCATCATGACTAGGACTTTGCAGTAGGGATGTGAGGGGACGGTAAAGAAATAAGTAGCTGGTGAGAAACTAATACTGGAAAATGATACGCAATTGGTGAAATTAGTAGCAGAGAGCCATAGGCCCTCGTCCTGCCACCAGCCGACTGAATTGTTTTGGAGCTCGCCATGACTCTGTTATCTCTTGATTGTTGCATGGTTCGTGTGCAATGCGAAAAAGGCAGCCGCCAAGGCGGTGGCCTCCATTTGAGCAGTGGATCCCGAATCATTACTGTGGTTGTTAGAAGAGGATTGTTCCCTTAAAGCCCAACCCAAGCACCCACAAGTAGTGGCTTCATTGTCCATGTCAGCAAAAAGTAGTGAGGATACTAGCAAAAAAATTTTACCACCCAACCCAAGCACCCACACTTTACGTCACTTTTTCTCCTTTCCAAGCAGCACTCCTGTCCCTCTCTCTCCTCAGGCAGTGCGACTTCTGCAGGCGCCTCTGACACCCTGCGGGGCAGCTGCATGCGCTCCACCGTGGAGACCGAGCCAAGCTGGCTGCTCAGGCCACTACCGAGGCCACCGCGTTGGGCCTGACTCAACATAGTACAAAATCCTGGAGGCTAGGATCCTAGCACCCTCTTTCAAAATAGGGGCACCTTTAATATCTAACCTACCTAGTACCTTGACTTATGTACAGATGTACAGGAATCAAATGTGGATATTTATTTTGCCCCCACCACAGAGTAATGGCAAGACTTTCTTTCTCCATTAACAAGTTTGAACTTTGTAAAAGTCTGTAACCAGTACTATAGACACAGATATAAACAGATCTTCTAGATTGAAGATCATCAAATATCAGTTTTATGATACCTAGAAGGCATGATAATTGCATCATAAATTTTACAATGTTTGGGGGTAAAATGGATGGCTCACGTTGCTCAATCCGACGGCTGAAAAGTGATGAGCATTGAGAGGCACTCAAAATAGAGGCACTGGGAGGCGCTCAGTGCGTACTGAATAAGTTACTAGTTAGTGGGACCATAGGCACCAAGAGGCACTAAAATTTGTGGGAGCAGCCCCAAAAATAATAGGTGGTATAATTGCCTTTTCGAATTTTTTTTATTTGATCCTGGGTAAAATGGTAAATCTATAATTGTAGAAATAATGTTTTGAGTAAATCTATAATGGTAAATCTCGCAGCGCACCTGTTTATCAATTATTGCTGGCAACAATCTGCACCATCAGGTTTTGTGTTGAGGATTTTGAAATGTGTTCAATTGACACTTTGCCCTATCCAAACTGGGATTCCTGATTACTGCAGATAAAACAGGTTATTGCTCAGTACTGAATTGAAATTTGAATTTCTATCTTCAGTTGCACTTTCCAGTTTGTAGCCCGATTGGTCGGAGGGTGAACAATTCGTTTTCATTGCTGCACTTAACATCTCGTGTGTCCTTCACCTTCACGGACATAGGATCGCGGGCTCGCGGCTCGTGATCGCCGGCCTGACCAGGAGTCCGTGCAGCCACCGAGGAGCACTAGGTCCAGGCCATCAACGCTAACGGTGGAGAGGAGGGTCAGTGCACTACCGGAAATCGACGCGCTGCCGTGTGCCTTCTCCTTTGCCGTGAGCCAAAACTCGGGCACACGGCAAAGGACCTCTTTGCCGTGTGCCAGCCTACAGGCTCACGGCAACGAAAAAACTCACGGCAACAGGATACTTTGCCGTGCGCCTCGAGGTCCAGCTCTCGGCAAACGAGGGACACACGGCAAAATGCCAGCTTTGCCGTGTGCCTGACGCCCGGCACACGGCAAAGGTGACGTCGTCCTCAACGGCCAGATGACGGCCCTCTTTGCCGTGTGCCCCATGTGGGACACACGGCAAAGGTTATTTTTGCCGTGTGTATAATTCCTTTGCCGTGTGCCTTTTGTAGGCACTCGGCAAAGTATATATTTTTTTTCAACTTTTGCCTCCCAAACTTTTTCTTCTGCCCAAATGCCTTACGTGGTACCCAATGTTGAGATTTGGAATATTTTCACTATCCTTTTGCTATATTTAGTTACTTTTTTTCAGTGAAGGGATTTATTGAGAAAAAGTAAAATTTGAACTGCACGAGGGAGTACGCTGCGGACGAGTGCGGGCAGGGGCGATGGCCGTGATCTCGAGAAACCCCCTGTGGCGTGGGGTTCGGGCGTGGGTAGGGGGAAGGGTGGACCTGCGCAATAACTATACTACCCTTAAACTGTTAAAATTAGCTAAAAATAATATTTGAAGGAGGCACTGAGAGGTACTGAGAGGCACTAACAACCACTGTAAAAAGGCTCTTGATTAGGCCTACCCTAATCGAGCTGAAGTGTTCTCGTGCCACCAAATTAACCCCATTTTGTTGGAACTCCAGTTCTCAAATAGATATTGCAAAAACTGTAAACATCCTAAGGTCACTGAGTAGTCAATTACAGCACAAAATAAAGAATAAACTTACAGACTGTGTCAAGCTTGAATGGTCTTTGCATCTTCCAGTTAAGTATATGACGGTTACAAGAACAAGGGACTCTTTTTATTTGTTCAGTTAACACTTAACACTGCAGTATCCGTGAAAAGGTTACACGAAAAACATTCATCCCTTGTCACGTGCACTGAAGTCTTCCTTGCCGATAAATATATGTGCCCACCAGGAGTTCTCTCATGTAACATCGACCAAATTACTACAAATTAATGACCTCACCGAACAGCAGCTCATTTGTGTGTGTATATATACAACTCTTATGTGCACTATGTTAGAGCGATCTCCTACACCGTTACGGCCTTTGGGCCGTAACGGGCTCGGTCTCGCGCCCTAGTTGGGGGCGCCCAACCAATCAATGGTTGGCGGGCCCCCGTTGCACAGTGCTATATAGAGGAGGTGGGGGCACCTGGCTCGAGTCACGAGGTTGGCCGCGGCCGACACACCCACCTACAAACCTGTCACACCCGGTTTTAAGGACAAAACCGAATGATAATCATATGTGCGCCAGGATCAAGTTTACACACATATGAGACTTCATCAGTGATAAACAATAGCAGTATCACGTAAAACAATACAAAAACTTACAACTTATCAGAGTTACAGCTTATCCTGGAAACGAAGGCTCCAACACTTCACAGGCAATCGACTGGGGGTTGCGTACGCCTAGCACCATCTTCAACAACTTCACATCATCTTCTGAGCAGCAGTAAGCAAGGATGAGTACACTTATGGTTGGTACTCAGCAAGGCCACAAGAAATAACCAGAACATCGATTCATTTCCATCTTTAAGTTTATTAATCATGTGAGGGTCCAGGCCGCTCTTGACCGTGAGCACGGCTGTTATAACAGTTTTTAACACTCTGCAGAGGTTGTACACTTTACCCACAAGCCGCGTAAAAGTTCAGAAGAACTTTGAACCCAACCATGCTGTGCTAGCCAGGCACAATACCACACTTCCGAGGTGTGATTGCATAGGGACGCTACGAGGCCTTTACAAAGAATCCCTCTATGTATGTGTTGGTCCCTGTCCGGACGGTTTCCAGAAGGCGCACCTTCTTTCCCCGCACATCCTACACAAACCTTTCCAGCCCATCATACACCCCCAACACAACATAGAGTTCATCTAATTAATTAGCCAAGACCAGAGCCATATAGTACTCGTGGTTGCACTGTTTTCCTGGGTGGTTCTCCATGTTCCAATTAACATCATCATCATAATATATTAACAGCATAGATAGGAGGATGGTTAGGGACACTTGCCTTTCTCCAACGTAAAGGTACTCTTACTGCTCTTCAGATTTTGCTCACTTGGAGTTCTTGATCTTGAAAGCAACGAACAGCGATCCTTCTACTCGAAGCAATCATCGGGCACAAACATACAAAGCAAAACAAACAAGTACAACTAAGAACAATACACCAAACAATACTAAAAGTACAGAACAAGCACCTTAAACTAAAGAGCATGCAAAGACGATCGCGTGGACGCGAAAATCGCCCAAAACGGATTTAAAACGACGAAACTACGCTAGTTACAAGGTTGCAGGGACCTATATGCAATTAAAACTAAAGTCTGCGTACTGTTTTGATAAAAACCGAGGGCACAAACATAAATAACCATAGATCTCAGGGGCTAGCAAGTGATAAAGCCATGTAAAGGATGGCGGGCAAGATTATTTAAAAGAACAGGGGCCTAAACAGATAAACCAAGGGCATATGTATAAATACTTTCTACTGCATATGGACTGCGGGTTGAATATGATAAAACAGAGGGTCTCTTTAACAAAATAGCCGGCGACCGGCGGTTTGACCCCTGGTTGACCGGTACGCTAGATGTGATCTGGACCCTTGATTCTAGATCGGGCGGTGGAAATCAAAAAGGGCGCCGGTGACCCTTTGACACGGCGGCGCCGCCGCGAACCGTGGCGGGGGATCGCCGGCGAGGGCGCTGCCGGGCGCTACAGTGCACGGGGACATGAATAAATGGCACGGGAAGCATCAGTGTGGCATGGGAAGCTCACCAAGGGTGTTTGCAGGGGCTGATTGTGACCGGAAGTTGGCCGGCGGCGGACGATGGCGGACGGGAGCTCGGTTGCACGGCGAAGACGGTGCTCCGGTGTCGGCTTCAGCTCCTGGGCGGCGGGGAACGGCACCGGGGCTGCCTGAGAGCAAGAAGATGGCACCGAAGAGGTCAAGCGGGAGCTCGCACCGGCGAATTGAGGCGGCGGCGGCGGCTTACCTCGTCGGCGGGGAAAAAGAGCTCCGATGGAGGAAATGCGTGCGATTTCAGAGGGTTTTGGTGTGGGTGTTGCGTGCGCGCGAGGTGGAAGCTTCAACGGGTTTTATAGAGGGGCGAGAGGGATTGGAGAGGGCTCGGCCGAGGAGAATTGAAGAGGGGCGGAGCTCTCGGCCATTGATGGCATTGAGGCCGATTCGGCCGTTGCAGGAGGGGAATGAAGGAGAGGAGAGCGAGGCGAGGGCGGCTCGGTGATGGCGCAGTAAAGGGGCTTGAAGAGGGGGAGGGAGACGCGGGCGCGCGTCGGTCGTGGGGCGAGAGCGGCGCGTGCGCGCGGGGAACGGCGGCTCGGCCGTGGCCGTCGCGAGGAGGAAGAAAAGACGCCGACAAGTGGGGTCGGGCCGGCAGTGAGAGAACGGGAGAGGAGAGTGCGGGAGAATATGGGCCGGCTGTTGGGCCAAGATGATGGACCGGTTGGGTCGGCGGGGAGGAAAAGAAAGAGAAGGGAGTTTGGGCTGGGCCAAAAGGAGGAAAAGAAAAGGAGAGAAAAGGGATTGGGTTTGATTTTTGTTTGAATTTGTATTTGGATGAATTTGAGAGATATTTGAGTGGGATTTGAGTTTAGAGAGAGAGATTTGAGATTTGACTTGGGGAGAAAGAATTGAGATTTGGATTTGGAGAAGATTTGGGATTGGATGAGAATTTGAATTGGGACAAGAAATTACAAACAACTCAAACAAAAACAATGCAAAGAGCATGAATGCAACAACCTCATTTAATTTAAAAAAAACAACCAATTATTTTCCTATACTAAATTCCCTGTCAACAAAATAAATGTTGGACAAATTTTAAAATTATAAAAAAAACGTTGTTTTATTTGTTCTTCTATTCACATCCTGAAATTGAAAATTTCAGGGTGTGACAAAACCCTAGCCGACTTAGGGAGCGCTGGAGCAGCAGGAAGCGCCACCGCCATTGGCACCGATGCTGCCGCCTCTGCGTGACGACACCAGCACGGGAGGAGACACCGCTGGCGCCTCGACATCCACGCCATCACCGCCCTCTGCTTCCACTACTACATCTATGGCCGCCATGGCGAATCGCCCGATGGATCCACCGGCGACCACAGATGGTCTAACCCTAACCCTCCTCTCTAGTTCATTGTAGTAGATCTAGGACACCAAGTTAATATTCATGTTTATGAGATAAGAACACCCGTGATCCATTAACTTACTAGAGATCCTTCACTTCTACCAATGGTATCAGCCACTCATCCTAGATTAAGCTCTAGATCCGGGGTAGTTAGAAGTTTTCCCTTTCATTCCATCCCTGTTTCAGAATTTTGGGGAGGGGAAACACCAGAGATCGAAGATTCAAAGCGAATCAAAGAAATCAAAACTCAGAACCCTAACCCTAAAGAGGGCGATGCACAGATGAACCGGACGAAGGGGGCAAGAGACCTACCTGAGCTCCTGTCTGTCGTCGCCACATACCGCCGAGACGGCAGGCACGAGTGCCGAGGAAAAACCGCTCGACGCGGCACGCTCACGAGGAACACGCTCGCCAGTGAGGGGGTTCACCGCGGCGCTACTCAGAAAGCTTCTGGAATGGGAAACGGGGAAAGGGGGACGCTGCAGGGCCTTCACGGCCGGCGGTGCTTGACTCGCAAGGCCACCGGCGTTCTCGGTGAAGCCGGGCGTCTGCGCGGCAGGAAGTAGGACCGGCCAGGCGCGCCGGTGTCGGAGCTCGACGCTCGACTCGGCTCGGCTGCGCGCAAGAGGAAAACGCGCTAGGGTTCAAGGAACTGTTCGGCTGGCCGCTGGTTTTGTTCAAGCGAGAACGATGGAGAGCCGTCCATCGCAGGGTCGCGGAAGCGAACGGCCGGGATCGACCCGCCGTTAGGGCTGCACGCAGGAGCTGGCTGTTGGGCCGCCTTTGGGCCGCCGCTGGGCCACGCAGACGCTGGGGTGTGCTCCAGCCCAGGCGAGTGAGCAGGCTGCCGAGCGTGCAAGCGGGCCAGGTAGCTGGGCCGGGCCGAGAGCGCGCAGAGCGGGCCAGGGAGTTGGGCCGTTTCGGGCTGTTTTTTTCCCGCGGGCCGCTATGAATAGTATAGTTTTTCAATTAAGTTTTGGATTTTCAGAAGCAATCTTGAATGTTTTATGTTCTTATTTGCATGTTTTTTAAGTTTATATCTCTGTTTTAAATTTGAATTAAAGGATGAAATTTAGCAGAGAGTAGAATGCTTCTGAAAATAAGGTTTTTTATTGTTTTTTCGCTGCGTAATTTATTCTCTAGTTAAATTGAACCAAAGGGATATTTAATTAAAGAAGTAGTAATGTTTTCATGAGATTATTTATGATATTATTATTTTCTGGCCAAAGCTGATAATTGCAATATTGTAAACGGTTAAGTTTAAGTAATTATGCATTGATTCTATTTTCTGCCCAAAGGTGATATAGAATTGGTGTAGAAGCATGTTGTATGTACTAATTTTGACCAAAGTTAAATTGATACATGCAATTTTTCTGATATATTATATTAATGTTCTCACCATTACTGGATTTAATTTCAGGAGCTAATGCTATGAGCTACATTCAGGCTATTCCCATACTGGATGGAAACAACTTTGCGGAATGGAGCAGCCAGTTGGATCCGACGCTGGTGATGACAGACATCAACATAGCTGTTACCACACCGTGCCCTACAGTTGCCGTGGCACCGGTGAGAGGAGAAAAAGAGGACGACACGGATTGGGCAGCACGAGAGCGTGACTATGCCCCCGTGACAACTAAGTATGACCTCGAGAAGAGGCAATGGGACATAAGCAACAAGAAGAGCTTGTTGATTATGAAGACAAAGATGGCTGAGGCCATTAGGGGTTCTATACCCGAAAAGAATACAGATAATGTCCCATATACTGCTGCCGAGTACTTGCAATTGGTGGAGAACCAGTTTACTGGGTCTTCCAAGACCTATGCTAGTACCTTGATCAAGAAACTGGTGACTATGAAGTACATCGGTGGCGGTATTAGAGAGCACATTCTTAAGATGAGCAATATGAACTTGAAACTTGCAGCCATGAAGATGGTTTTGCCAGAGGAATTCATAATCCATCTGATGTTTGCTTCACTTCCTCAGGCATATTCGACATTTGAAGTCAATTATAATGCACAGGAAGAAAAATAGGACTTGCAGAAGCTCATTGCAATGTGCATGCATGAAGAGGAGAGGCTCAATGCTGCTACTGGTGGTTCAATCAACTATGTGCAGCATAACAAGAAAAAGAACTTTCCCAATAAGAAAAATAAACCAAGGAATCAATGGGAGAGTGGCCCCTCAAATGTACAAGGAAAGTCTATTGGAAAAGCTCCAACGGAATTTGATCGCTCTCAAAAGCCACAAGGAAAGAAAAAAGTCGCTAAGGACGAATGCTTGTTCTGTGGCAAGAAGGGGCACTGGCAGAATAAGTGCCCTGACTGGCTGGAACACATGTGGAAGAATGGTGAGGACATCATAACATTTGTAGATGAGTCTTTATTTTTAAGTTATGCAAAGTCCACATGGTGGATTGATTCAGGTGCAACTATTCATGTTGCTAATTCTATGCAGGGATTCGTTACGAGCAGGACCCTGCCAAGAGGAGAAAGAAGAATTAAAGTTGCAAACGGCGTGGAGGCTGAAGTGGAAGCAATTGGAGAACTCCCCATAAAGCTTCATGATGGCTTCACACTTAGACTACACGACGTGCTTTATGTTCCCTCTTTGAGTAGAAATTTGATTTCAGTTTCATGCTTAGCAGATGATGGATTTGAGTGCCTTTTTGGCCTTGAACAATGTTTAATTCAGTACAATAAAGTTTGTGTGGGTCTTACCATCTGACAAGGCCAACTTTATATGTTATCTGTGCATGATAAAGTGTATGCATGTGATGAGATTATGTGTGAGACTGAAAAAGATTCATCTACAAAAGTAAGCAAGAAGCGCAAAAGAATTGATGACATCTCTTCAAAATTGTGGCATTGTCGTTTAGGCCACATTTCGAGGGGGAGAATAGAACGTCTAATAAAAGAATCAATTCTTCCGCCGCTAGAATTTTCAGATTTAGAACAATGTATCGATTGCATAAAGGGCAAGTATGTTAAACAAATAAAGAAAGATGCTAAAAGAAGCACGGGAACTTTTAGAACTAAGTCGCGCACGCACGCACAGTTCTGGTTTGGAACTCTGGATCTTAATTTACTGATGAGCACTTTTGTGTGTATCTACTGCAGGTCTTGTACCTTTGTGTGTTGGCAGCTCAGCAGCTGCGTTGTCTTCATCACACGTGTAGAGATATTACAATGACTTCCTTGGTAAAAACGGACATGGATGCTAGACAGGTTAAATCCTATCTTAACGTGTCAGCTTCATCTAGCATCAAATCCAAATCCAAATATTTCCCCAGCTCGTTTTGACCCTCGCATCACATGGAAGGACTCCCCTTCTCTGAAACTTATCCTTGTTGCAGTCGTTGCTAGCAGGCCAGGTGCACCGTGCACTCACTGCTTCTGCTGCTGCCTTGATTTGTAATCAAACGGCATGTTCAGAGCCCGGCCCCAAGCCGAAGGTAAAACAAGCAGTTTTGATTAGGCTAGGATGGCGTGCCGTCCAGTTGGCATCATAGAGTAAACCCATTTGTGTTCCAAATGTCAAGCGTTTGCAAGTGGGTTCAACGCCCGTTTACTCTTGTCACGCCATGGGTCGGGTCGTCCGACACACGCTGCCACCGGTGACGGACAAAACCCCCTGCCCTACCACCACTCTCGGCACGGCCCCTTTCATCACAATTATCTAACACACAAAGGATGCTTTGCTTGATACGCGCTATAATAAAGGTTTGGTCGTTGTTGCCCCCCTTGATTTGTTTGATGTGATCCCTTGAAGACCTCTTCTCCTGCCATATGGCTGAATCCTGGCAAGGCGGGGCTACACGACGTTCAGAAGCAGACAGTGGACCGATGACATCGTCGGAGAGACCTCCGGTTTGCATTTGCACCCAAACAAAGGGAGGGGGGGAAAAAAGAACGTGTGTTGGCAATCTGAAATGTTGCGATTGTTTGGGATAGGTGTTGACGGCCTCATGTCCATCCAAATGGCTCCATCGCTAACGCATGCTTCCTCAGTCGCTCCCGTGCCTGTGCAGCCATCTTTCGAAGCAAAGTACCCGACTTTCTCGCCGCATGCTGTAGTCTGTAGGTTTTTTTTTAAATTATGGAAACGGGTTGGATTCATCGAAAAAAAAAACTCGATTAAACGTGCAAGCAAGACGGAAATATGGGCCTTAAAGGCCTACGGACAGACAGTGACCCAGCCCATAGCCCACAGAGCGAGAGGAAAGCCTCGCCCACGAAGCACATGTTTGTTGCTACCCTTTTGTTTTTTTGTTTTCGTTTCGTTTTACAGCCTTGGTTTTACGACTCTGCGCTCATTCGCTACTAGAAAATAAAAATACTTCAGCGCCAAAAACAGGAAATTAAATGCTTGATAAAAAATTATTGTGCCAAATCCTACAATTTGGCAACTCAACATTATATATAATTTATTGAAACACCTTCAACTTCAATATGCACTCAACATTTTTTGAAACTTAGATTCGATAATTCAAGGACACCTCCTCCCAAAAGAATGCAATTCTAGTTTGTCTTAAGCAAACTATGTTCAATTTGATTAAGTTTCAGAGAAGAATATTCAAAATAGGAAAGGGAGATGTATTTCCCCCTTTATCTAACGCATGAAGGGAGGCGCTATACCCTACAGCAGTGTACTTAGGCCCTGTTTGTTTCAGCTTCTGGCGAGCTTTCCGTGCATAGCTTTCCATATATCCGAAAGCCGGAAAGCTCTGAACAGTGGAAAGCTGGAAAGCTCACGAAAAGTGGCTTCTGGCTTTCCACTGTTCAGAGCTTTCCGGCTTTCGGATATATGAAAGCTATGCACGAAAAACTCGCCAGAAGCTGAAACAAACAGGGCCTTAGACTACTAGTGTAGCCACACTCGTTGCTGGCTTGCTGCAGCACAGTTGAGCACTTGAGCTCAGGGGCGGAGCCACATTGATGCATGTGTATTCATAGGAATACCCAACTATTTTGTAGCAAAATCGAGTATGTGTCAGGTATATACATGTGTATGTGTTATTTGGCAAAAGATCCTCCTCTTTCTAGTAGAATTCAGCCCAACTTGATCGCACTAGGTCACCAACAGCATGCCCACTCCACACCCCTAGCTAGGCTAAGGCCCTGTTTGTTTACCTCATAGATTATATAATCTAGCTTATGAGTCAAGGGCACTATGGTAAAAGACCATCATGGACCACCAAATAATCTCAAATAAGCTACCCATGTGCAGCTTATTTGAGATTATTTGGTGGTCCATGGTGGCCTTTTACTATAGTGTCCTTGACTAATAAGTTAGATTATATAATCTAGGTGAGAAACAAACACCCCCTAAGACCCACCTGATTCAGCAGCCCACTGGCCGGGGGCCATTCCGCCAGTGACCCATGGCCCACCCACCGGTGCGCCTCTCTCTCATCTCTGGCTAAACCTGTGTGGATCCTTTCTTCTTCCACCAGCGTGCCTCTGATGGAACATCACGAGGAGGACCAGTGCCGACCGGAGCACCCTGCATGGCAGTACAGCAGAGAGTAGACTAGCAGGAAGCAGGGCACAAGGGCGTCGGGGATGCACTACAGCAGGCCGGACAGTGGCTGGGTGGCTTAGTCAGCCGCTACGCATATGCGCAGACAAAATCCCCAAATTTTACCCCCTGCGGTTTCTTATTTTTCTTGCATGAATGTTGCTGCTACAAAGTTTGATCAATTTATGTTCCATGTTCATACTATTGTGAATTTTTTTGTATATTTGGAGTGACCAGTTTTTCATTGAACGGGAATACCAAACTTTGAAATCCTGCCTCCGCCACTGCTTGAGCTATGACGACTTGACTTGGGCGCGTGTGCGTGTTTAGATGGGACTCCAAAAAATTTTGCAAAAAGGAATCTTACATGCATGGAGTACTAAATGAAGTCTATTTGCAAAACCTCTTCACGGATGAGCGTAACTTTTCGAGACGAATCTAATGAGCCTAATTAATCCATGATTTGCTACAGTAATGCTACAGTAATCATCCTCTAATCGTGCGGTCAAAGGCCTCATTAGATTCGTCTCGCGAATTTACCAGGGGTTGTGGAGGTAGTTTTGTAAACTGACTTTATTTAATACCCCTAATTAGTGGTCAAAGGAAGGGTGAAAAAAATTTCACCCTCCATCTAAATGTGCCCGTCCGTCCGTTCATGACGGTCCCTCCGTGCATGCATGGCGCAAAAAAAAAGCTGACACCAATACCATGTGGTGCCTGTACGTGCAAATCATGCATGCCGTGCACTGCACCCACCCGCACCGCACGTACAGTACAGGGTCCACTCTCCAGTCCAGCTGCTGATGAGCTAGCTGCCTGGGCACCGGCCGTACACCACAGCCTGGCGTTTGACTTGGAGACCTGGGAGTCGGGGCAGCTATAGCTCGCCACGTGGCGCGGCGCGGCGCGCGCGAAGCTCGCTCGCTCTTCCTGGTCCCTCTCTGCACCGCCTCGCCCCTTCATGCAGGCCATGTTTAAATCGGCAAGATAAGTTTAGAAAATTTACTGTAGCAATTCTAAATCGAAGATTAGAAGGGCTAAACATGATCTAATTATAAAACTAATTACACGGATGGACGGAAAATCACGAGACGAATTTATTAAACCTAATTAATCTACTATTAATTCACGTTTAATACCTTTAATTAGTGTCTTAATATTTGATGTGACGAGATGAATAATGAAAACTTATGGAACTAAACGGGGCCGCAGTAATGCACCGGTGTCTGATGCACATGCGTCCAGGTCGAGAATACATACTACTCTGATTGATCCCTTTATCTAATGGCCCTGTTTGGTTCTTTATAACTCTAAAAGCGCTAAAGGGAATCTTGTATGCATGAAGTACTAAATGAAGTCTATTTGTAAAACCTCTTCACGGATGAGTGTAACTTTTCGAGACGAATCTAATGAGCTACAGTAATCCATGATTAGCTACAGTGACGCTATAGTAACCATCCTCCGATCATGTGGTCAAACGCCTTATTAGATTCGTCTCGCGAATTAGCACAGGGGTTGTGGAGGTAGTTTTGTAAACTGCCTTTATTTAATACCCCTAATTAGTGGTCAAAGTTGTAAACAGTAGTACTAAATTTTATAACTGGTGGATCCAAATAGGGCCAATATCTATGTCGTGCTGCTCATTCCGAATTCTGATTGATCTTCCATTTTTCATGTTTAATCAGACGTAAATAGACGTGCTTGGTCATCTCATGAGTTGGAAGAAAAAAACAAAAAAAAATCTTCATCCATGAGTAATCCAATGCATCATGGCCAAGGCAACATCATGGAACTAGCTAGCTAGTGGTGATACTAGCACAAACTCAGGAACCTGCAGGTACAGAAAATTAAGTTGCCTTTGGTTTGGCTTAGTTCAGAATTGACAGGACTCAGAACTCTCGTCAGCTAGGTTGGCTGTTGACGCTTTACAAGATGGTGTGACTGGGATAGTATGATACTGCGCGTTTTACATTTCTTTTGCAGCAAAAACTAGTATGCGTTTTGAGCAACTTTCAAGGTGTCGTGACGCGTGATTTTTCTTCTTCTTTTTCGTTGTCTGAAACAAAACACTGGGCAAGTCAACTGTCAAAGCGATGTTGTTGACGGAGGCGGCGGCAGCCATGCTTGGTTGGCTCTCACTCTCACCACACAAACAGCTTGTTCCCATCGCATCTCATGGCTTTGGCAGTAAAGGCGCAAAGCAGCACGCTCGTCCTCGATGATGCATGCATGCTCACAGATGACACCGGCCGTGTCACCTCTCCAGATGACGGCCCAGGCGCGGACTCTATGGGCTACTACGGCCCAGGAGACGAGGACGGCGGAGGCAAGAGGAAGAGAAGGCCCAACGTTCGAATCACTGGCCCAGAATGGTCCACCGGTTGTATGCGTGCGGATATATAAGCACGAAGGGAGAGAGAGAAGGAATCATGAACTCTGTAATCGAATGAACTGCTAATCCAATTCCTCCGCCGTTCCTCTACCTGATCTCGTGCTTTCCCTTACTCTCCAATCCTTCTCCCTACTCGATCCCTAACAATTCTGGTATCAGATTCCTTTGATTCTGGAGCCTTCCACCCCACATCACCATTTTACCCGTCTCCAACGACGCCACGGTGCCATGGATCCGAACACGAAGCTCATCATCGACGAGATGCAGAAGCGGTTCGCGGAATTCGACTCCAAGTTCGAGCGCCGCTTCGACGATCTCGACACCAAGCAGAAGTTGAAGGACGAGCGGGTCCAATCGCTCGAGGATTCCATGGAGGCGGCGGCGACGGCCTTCGACAAGTGGCGGCCGCAAGTCGATGGCACCATCGAGGATCTGAAGCTCGAGGTGTCGAAGCTGAACAAGCATGTCGACCGCATCCTCGTCGAGCGTACCCCCACGGATCCGGGACTACTCGAGCACCCCAAGTCGGCGACCGCGCGCCCATCTGCCGGACTCACCGCCGACGGCCCTAATGGGCACCACTCGGAGAATCCACACCGGGATCATGAGTTTGGGACGGTTTTCACCCATACTCATATCCCGGTCAAGGGTACGTTTCACAACCAGATCCCATCTACTGTTCCTCGCATGTTTTCGGCGAGTCCTGATGCTAGTGGTTCGCGTTCCTCTTGGCATGAGCGTCCCTCGATTGGTCAACTCCCTAAGTTGCAGTTTCCCCCCTTTGATCGCGAGAATCCTAAGCTCTGGATTACTCGTTGTGAGAATTATTTTGAGATGTACTTAGTGCCTGAGGAGTATTGGGTTAAGGTAGCAACTATGTTTTGTACTGGAGCTGCTGGTAGATGGCTGCAGTCAGTAGAAAAACGCATCAACAATGGTAGTTGGAAGGAGTTTTGTGTCCTGTTGCTTGAACGTTTTGGTAGGAATGAGCATGAAGTGTTAGTTCGCCAACTGCTTCATATTAAACAAACAGGTTCAGTAGATGAGTACATTACACAGTTCGCTGAGCTCATTGATCAATTGGCAGCTTATGAGACTGCTGCTGATCCTTGTTATTACACTATGAAATTCATCGATGGTTTACTTCCAGCAACTAGATCTATAGTTCTTATGCAACGCCCCAAAGATTTGGATACTGCCTATGTGTTGGCTTCCTTGCAGGAAGAGGTTACTGATATTCCAAGTTTTCCTGAGACAAAGAAGCAAGTGTTCAAACCTTATGCAGCATCAGTTCCCAAGACACCGTTGCCACTTCCACTACCACCTCAATATGATAAGCCCAAGCAGCAACTGCCCCTCAAGCCATCCAATGCAGAGTCTGATAAGGTGGCAGCACTTAAAGCTTACAGAAAGGCCTTGGGTCAGTGTTTCAAATGTGGTGAAAAATGGCACAGAGGTCACACCTGTGCTGCAACAGTCCAATTACATGTGGTTCAAGAGTTGTGGGAACTGTTCCATGTTGCAACTGATGAAGAGCAGTTGGAGCCTGAATCTCTGGAACTTAATGTTGCTATTTCCCAAGAAGCCTTTGCTGGTACTCAAACTCCAAAAACACTGAAGCTCAGAGGTACTTTGCAAGGCCATGATGTTCTTATATTGATTGACTCAGGTAGCACACACACCTTTGTCAGTCAAGCACTAGCTTCAACTCTATCTGGAAGTTCTGTGAGGAAGGTGCCTATTACTGTTCAAGTAGCAAATGGCCAACAACTTTCTTGTCACACTGAAATTCTGCAAGCTCTATGGACAGTCCAACAGTGTGAATTTCATTCCAATCTCAAGGTCCTGCCATTGCAGCATTATGACATGATAGTTGGGATGGATTGGCTTGAACAGTTCTCTCCTATGCAAGTACATTGGAGGCACAAATGGATGCTTATCCCTTATCAAGATGCAATGGTGCAGATACAGGGTGAACTGCCTGTCGATTATGAGATTACTATGATGGAAGTTCATATGATTTCCGCAGATGATGCTCCACATCCTATAGATCCTCAGATCCAGTCATTGATTGACAAATATGCTGCTGTTTTCGCTGTTCCTGTTGGACTACCCCCATCCAGAAGCTGTGACCACTCTATACCGTTGATTAGTGGAGCTCAACCATTTGTCATCAGGCCTTACCGGTATTCACCAGCACTTAAAACAGAGATTGAGAAACAAGTGGAGCAGATGTTAAAGGAGGGGATAATCAGACCCAGTTCTAGTCCATTTTCTTCCTCTGTGGTTATGACAAAGAAGAAGGATGGTTCTTGGAGATTTTGCATTGACTATAGATTTCTAAATGCCCTCACTATCAAAGGCAAATTTCCTCTACCAGTGATTGATGAGTTCCTAGATGAACTTTCAAATGCTAGCTGGTTCACCAAACTGGACCTGAGATCAGGATTTCATCAAATTCTGTTGCAGGCAGGTGAAGAGTACAAAACTGCCTTCACTACTCATTTTGGTCAGTATGAGTTCCTAGTTATGCCTTTTGGAGTCACTGGTGGGCCAGGTACATTCCAGTTTGCAATGAATGACACACTAGCACCTCTTCTCAGAAAATGTGTCTTGGTATTCCTAGATGATATCCTTGTGTACAGCAAAAGTTTTGATGATCATCTCTTGCACATTGAAGCAGTGTTACAACTGCTGGACAGAGATGGCTGGAAGGTTAAGCCATCCAAATGCACTTTTGCCCAAAGCAGTATTTCTTATTTGGGACATGTCATCAGCTCTGCAGGTGTGGCTACTGACCCCACAAAGATTGCTGCAATTAAAAGTTGGCCTGTACCTACCTGTGTTAAGGATCTCAGAAGTTTTTTGGGACTTTCTGGATACTATAGGAAGTTTGTGCGCCATTATGGTATAATCAGTAAGCCATTAACTAATCTGCTCAAAAAGAATATGCTGTTTGTATGGACACCTGAAGCTGAAGCTGCATTTCAGCATCTCAAAGAAGCACTTATCACTGCCCCAGTTTTGTCTTTACCAGATTTCTCACTACCATTCACTATAGAAACTGATGCTTGTGCTGTTGGCATTGGAGCAGTCCTCTCCCAAAATGGTCACCCCTTGGCTTATGTGAGTAAGGCACTTGGACCTAAGACCCAGGGTCTCTCTACATATGAGAAGGAATATATGGCTATCATCTTAGCTGTTGAACAGTGGAGGTCTTATTTGCAGCATGCTGAGTTCACCATCTACACCGACCAGAAAAGCTTGGCACAATTAAACACTCAGAGACTACACACTGCTTGGCAACAAAAGGTTTTCACCAAATTGTTGGGCTTTCAGTATAAAGTGGTTTACAAGAAAGGGGTTGATAACACTGCTGCAGATGCTCTTTCTAGGCACCCTGCACCACCCAATCAACTGATGGCTATTACTTCCATAGTTCCACAATGGTTAACAGATGTGATTGCTTCCTATGCAACTGATTCAACAGCTACGAAACTACTGCAGCAATTGGCAATCCAGCCAGACTCAGCCGGTCATTATACACTGCAGCAAGGACTACTAAAATACAAAGGGAAGATATGGCTGGGAGCTAGTCCTTCATTACAGCGACAAATCTTCACCTCACTACATGACAGTGCAATGGGTGGTCACTCAGGCTTCCCTGTTACTTATGCAAGGATCAAACAGTTGTTCTACTGGCCGAAAATGAAGGTTATGATCAAAGAATGGGTTCACAACTGTTCAGTTTGTCATCAAGCAAAACCTGACAGATCCAAGTACCCAGGGTTGCTGCAACCACTTCCCATTCCTGACCATTCCTGGCAGATTATCAGTATGGACTTCATTGAAGGTTTGCCACTGTCTAAGAAATACAGCTGCATCCTTGTGGTGGTTGACAAATTTTCTAGATATGCCCACTTTCTACCCCTTGTTCATCCATTCACAGCCTTAACAGTGGCACATGTCTTCATGGACAACATCTATAAACTTCATGGCATGCCTCAATCCATTATTACTGATAGAGATCGTATCTTCACAAGTCACTTATGGCAAGAGCTTTTTCAGTTGGCTGGTACCAAGCTTCGAATGAGTTCAGCATACCACCCCCAAACAGACGGCCAAACTGAACGTGTGAATCAATGCTTGGAAACTTACTTGCGTTGTTTTGTCCATGCTTGTCCCTCTCAATGGGTGCAGTGGCTTTCTTCAGCTGAGTACTGGTACAATACTTGCTATCATACTGCACTTCAGACTACACCATTTGAAGCTCTTTATGGCCATCCTCCAAATCACTTTGGTATTGTTCCTGTTGATCCTGCTCCGACAACAGATCTTTCTCAATGGTTGTCTCAGCGAAACCTGATGACTGATCTGATCAAACAGCACCTGCTTCGTGCTCAACAGAGAATGAAATCTCAGGCTGATAAGAATCGCACTGAAAGAGTCTTTTCTGTGGGTGATTTTGTCTACTTGAAATTACAGCCATACATCCAATCATCAGTGGCACGTCGATCTAACAACAAGCTGTCGTTCAAGTTCTTTGGACCCTATGAGATTCTGGAGATACATCCAAT
Source organism: Alloteropsis semialata (assembly GCA_004135705.1). Lineage (NCBI taxonomy): Eukaryota > Viridiplantae > Streptophyta > Magnoliopsida > Poales > Poaceae > Alloteropsis > Alloteropsis semialata. Next base: position 4,681,078 of record CM014271.1, on the reverse strand, counting down.
CATCAGTGGCACGTCGATCTAACAACAAGCTGTCGTTCAAGTTCTTTGGACCCTATGAGATTCTGGAGAAGATTGGAACGGTTGCCTATCGGTTGAAATTACCAGCTACCAGTGCCATTCATCCTGTGTTTCACGTTTCGCAGTTGAAACAATCTCCTGGTCCAGATCAACAGGTGACTCCTACTCTGCCTGACACTGCTTCTATGCTCCAAATTCCTTTGAAAGTTTTGCAGAGAAGGATTTCTACTCGTGGTACGGATGCTGTCATTCAAGTGTTGATCCAATGGTCCGGGCTGCCGATTTCTTTGGCGACATGGGAAGATGAAGTATCCTTGAAGCAAAGGTTTCCACGGGCGCCTGCGTGGGGACTAGCAGGCTCTCAAGGGAGGGAGAATGTCACCTCTCCAGATGACGGCCCAGGCGCGGACTCTATGGGCTACTACGGCCCAGGAGACGAGGACGGCGGAGGCAAGAGGAAGAGAAGGCCCAACGTTCGAATCACTGGCCCAGAATGGTCCACCGGTTGTATGCGTGCGGATATATAAGCACGAAGGGAGAGAGAGAAGGAATCATGAACTCTGTAATCGAATGAACTGCTAATCCAATTCCTCCGCCGTTCCTCTACCTGATCTCGTGCTTTCCCTTACTCTCCAATCCTTCTCCCTACTCGATCCCTAACAGGCCGCCGCGTCAGTGCAAGCCGTACGTCGTCGTGTTGACGCCGACGGCGACGCGTAGGGAGTTAGGCTAACTGCAACAATGCCCTGTATCCCACCCTGAACCTGTAAAGTTAGGGGGATTCATCCCCTGAGATCACTGCAGCGGCATCCTGTAACACACACGCTAAATTTTGGGAGCCGTATTCCCTCCGTCAAATTTAGAGGCGCCCGGATCTCCCCCAACCGCCCGACGAGTCGGTGCCCCTGCGGGAGGCGCTGCAGGCGGACGGAAGCCGTGCCCCTGCGGGAGGGCTGCAGCGGTCGACGGGCGCGAGGCGCCGACGGGAGGCGCGCGCAGCTCTGCGGCCGCGGGCGCCTATGGTGGAGCAGCGGCGGACAAGGGAGGAGCCGCGGCGGGCAACGCTGCGCTGGAGGCGCATGGTGGTGTGGCAGCAGCCGCGGCAGGGGATGCGCGCGGCGGTTTGGCGATGGAAGAGGACATTGCCGCGCACGTGGAGAATGTGGAGAATGAGGAGCTTGCCTCGCCTGGCGAAGCACTCGGTGCTGCGGCGATAGCGACCGACCTTCTGGGCGGCCCGATCCCGAAGAGGCCGAGGACCGCGGGCTCAACCAGAGATGCCGGCCAGGCGACGCCCATCAAGGAGGAGCTGGTACAGCAGGCGAAAGCTCGCCGCGGCGACGGAGCGGACAACGCCAGCGGCGGCATTGCTGCCGCCGTGGCGGAGCTTTTGGATGGCGCTGTGTGTGAGGCCTTCGCCGCCGGTGGGCCCGCGGACGCTGCGGTGGGGATGGCACTGGAGGGCATGTACAAGCTGGCCATGAAGAGACTCGAGCTCGAGAGGGAGCGGGTCGCGGCGGCGGCGAGGGGCGCTGGACCCGGCGGCCGCCCGTAGTTGGCTGCTGGCCTGTCCGTCGCGCGCGTCCGCGCCCCTGCGACGCGGGCGGCGATGGGAGCTAGCTGCAGCGATCGATTCGAGCGTCCATATATCCCGTTTGGAGGGGAAAAAAGAAATGTAGGTGGGACCCACAAATAGAGGATGGATTTGGAGGGTATTGTTGCAGCACATTGTTGTTTGGAGGGTGAAAATTTTTAAAGGATCCTTAAAATATTGCTTTAGGGGGTGATATATAGAGGGTACCATTGCAGATAGTCTAGGGCGGAGAATGCAGATCGAGGAGAGGCAGTGCGCAGAGACCACGGCCCCAGCTACCCGCCCTCACCGGTCAGTCACCGGCACCGCCGCAGCACCGCCGCGCGCCCCAAAGGCTTGCCGCTCTGCCACCACTCCGCCCGGGGCCAGGGCCGTTGATGAACACGTCGTCCTGCCCGGCCGCCGCGTCATCAGCTCCGCACATGCGCTCCCTCCCTGACACCGCACGCGCTTCATCATCGCTAGCTCCTCCTCGTGAAACCAATGCAAGATGCAGATGCCCCCTCTCCCTGTCGTTTCTCGGGTAACCTCGCGCCGTGTCCGGCGGGGACGGTGGTCATGCACGCCACCGGCACCACTCTCGTACTAATCTCGGATTATTTTTCGTTTCCATCAAAATCCGTTAATCTCACGCGCTGCAACATCAGCACAGTATCATATCATATGAGTACTTGTCTGCAAACAACCTCTATTGCCCAGAGCTTGGAAACGACAGCATCTGCGCTTGCTTGCTGCCACAAGCCCACAAGCAACCTGCATGCTGGATTGCTGGCGCTGGATCCAATCGCCCTCGCCCGGCAAAACCTTGCTTTGGGGGTGTTTAGTTCAGCCCATTTTGTAAAATGGTGCAGCGTTGGGTTCCGTGCGCAGAGAAAAAAAAGTACATTGAGAAATGTGTATTTTGTAAAATGAGTGGGAAAGAGGTGGAACTAAACAGGGCCTTCGTCTCTTCCCAGATCGCTGCCGTGTTAGCTGCATTGCTTGTTCAGATTTCGCACCCCATCGCTACGGAGTACGGAGTACAATCCAATCCATTCCCACAGTGCACGCACGCTCGCCCACTGTTGCTGTACATGCAGCCGAGCCGTGCGGCGGATGCAGTGCATCGCATCACTGCGGTGCAGTGCTGACAAACACTGACCTCCCGACGGGACTGGATCCTACTGACTCAACGGGCCAGCGGTCTCGTCCCCGTCCGGCGGTCGGCGCCGCCGCGTCCCAGGCCAGCAGGACCCCTGAGACAGCGGCATGTGCCACCCCGCGCCACGCCTTCCAGCTCCGCCATTTTTTAATCCAAACCTCCCCCCATCAATCGATCCAACAGCTGAGCAGAACCAGCCGCGGACGTTGCGAGACGGCCGCGTTTGGTCAGGGCGTGTAAAAAATTTGCCGCGTAATAAATGCAGCTTTGATCACTAATTAGAGGTATTAAATAAAGTCAGTTTACAAAACTACCTCCACAACCCCCGTGTAAATCGCGAGACGAATCTAATAAGGGCTTTGACCGCACGATTAGAGGATGAGTACTGTAGCATTACTGTAGCAAATCATGGATTAATTAGACTCGTTAGATTCGTCTCGAAAAATTGCACTCATGTATGAAAAGATTTTGTAAATAGACTTCATTTAATACTTCATGCATGCAAGATTCCTTAAGAGAAAAATTTTTCCTATACAAATCAAACGCGGCCGCTCGAATCCCAGTTCGTCCTCCAGCTACCGAGACCACCAGCTTATTAGCTCGTCGTTCTTTCACACGGCGCCGGCAGCCCACACCTCATGTGGGAAGATTGCAGCGAGATCGAGCGAGCCCCGCCGGAACCGCGATCCCCGCTGCAGTGCAGATATCTCTCGCTGTCTGCCCTGCCCCAATCAATCAGCCGCTGCGACCCTGCTCCCTCCACATCGTGGGCGTTGCCTCCTCAGAATCATTTGTTTGCTTTTATTAGTAGCACTATCAGCTTCCTTCTTCCTCGGCTCCGTCGCTGCCATTCTCTAGTCTCAACAACTCTCTGAACCTCACCAGGGAGCCGCCATTTGTTCCTTGTTCAGCTCTCCTACGGCTCTACCGCAATCCCCCGCCTCCTAAGTTTCCCCGCTGGACTCCTGTGTGCCGGCTTCAGTGCTGCCTTCCCTGCTTCTTCATCTTCTTCTGGCGGCGGCGCCCTGTTCAAACCTGCTTCCTGCCGGCGAGAGGGCAAGCTCTGCAATCGTGCAGTGCAGGGATTCACATCACAACGCGTCTCCGCAATCCGTTAGGTCCGTGGGAATCTCTTACTTCTATTCACTCTATTCATATCCTGCTATTCATTTTATTCGTCCATGATTGCTACTGCTTCTCCCGTTTCTTGTTCAATCTGTCGTCTTCCCCAAGAGGATAATGCTCATCTGCACACCATCGCAGGTTGCCGTTTCTCGGCATTGGGGAGATCTTGCCGATTCTGATAGCGTTTAATCCCTCAAAATCCCGGCTTCACGGGAAAGATGAGATCTTCTCCGCATCTGCTGCTGATGCTGGTGGTGTTCTTGCTCCTCGATAATGCACAAGCACAGTCCAAGCCGCTTCTGATCAACTGCGGCTCGGATTTCAGCACTGATGTCGACGGCAGGACATGGGTGGGGGACTCCCGTCCTGCTGACGGCGCCAACTTCACCGTCAGTTTACCAGGAGCCATCGCCCCTGCTCCAAAAGCTGCCGGTGGGGAAGATGTGTATGGAGATCTCTACAGGACAGCGCGCGTCTTCAACGCGTCGTCCAGCTACAGGTTCAGTGTTGCTCCCGGAAGCTACTTCCTCCGGCTCCATTTCAGTCAGCTGTTCAGCAATCTCAGTGCCAAGGAATCGGTTTTCGATGTCACGGCGAACGGCCTGAAGCTGCTCTCCAAGTTCAGTGTCCCCGGGGAAGTCTACTGGAGGAACTCCAAGACCAACTCCACCAGCAACGTCATTGTGAAGGAGTACCTTCTGAATGTCACCTCTGGGAAGCTGGAGGTTGAGTTTGCTCCTGACGCTGGGTCCTTTGCATTCGTCAATGCCATGGAGGTTGTGCCTGTGCCCGGCAACTCCATCTTTGATTCGGTTAACAAGGTGGGTGGTGTTGGGTTGAAGGGCCCTTTCAGCCTTGGAGACAGTGGGATCGAGACCATGTACAGGGTGTGTGTGGGAGGCGGCAAAATTGAGAGGAAGGAGGATCCTCGGTTATGGAGGAAGTGGGATTCAGATGAGCATTACATATTCTCTCTGAATGCAGCTCATGCTATCAGAAACACATCCAACATAAGCTATGTGTCAGGTGACGATTCAACATCTGCGCCTCTAAGGCTCTATGAGACGGCCAGGGTAACGGAGGAGACGTTCGTCGTGGATAAGAAGTTCAATGTGTCATGGAGGTTTAATGTAGACCCTGGCTTCGATTACTTAGTCCGGCTGCATTTCTGTGAGCTGGAGTATCAGGAGGCGGAGCAGCGCAAGTTCAAGATCTACATCAATAGCAAGACTGCTGCAGAGAACTATGATGTGTTTGCAAAAGCTGGGGGCAAGAACAAGGCTTTTCATGAGGACTTTCTTGATGATGCCTCGTCGCAGACGGACACCCTCTGGGTTCAGTTGGGTTCTGAGTCCTCTGCAACAGGCGCTGCAGCTAGCGATGCACTTCTGAATGGCATGGAGATCTTTAAGGTCAGCCGGGATGGAAATCTTGGTCACCCAACAATTAGAATTGGGGGTATGGATGGTGCCATGGAGAAACCAAAGCGTAGCCCCAAGTGGGTACTAATTGGTGCTGCTGCTGGTTTGGTGATTTTTATCTCAATCGCCGGTGCTGTCTATTTCTGTTTTTATCTGCGACGGAAGAGAAGTATTCCAGCTAGCAAAACCAAGGACAACAACCTGCCGGCTACACCAATGGCTACAAGTGCTCGAGCCTCCCCGACTCTTCGCGCAACTGGAACATTTGGTAGCTGCAGGATGGGCAGGCAATTCAGTATTGCAGAAATCAAAGCAGCCACAAAGAACTTTGATGAGTCTTTGGTGATCGGAGTTGGAGGTTTTGGCAAGGTTTACAAGGGTGAAACTGAAAATGGCACTCCGGTTGCAATTAAGAGGGGGCATGCACAATCTCAGCAGGGCGTGAAGGAATTTGAAACTGAGATTGAGATGCTCTCCAGGCTGCGACACCGGCACCTTGTGTCCTTGATTGGCTATTGCGATGAACAAAATGAGATGATCTTAGTTTATGAGCACATGGCGAATGGCACCCTGAGGGGCCATCTTTATGGAAATGACCTTCCTGCTCTTACATGGAAGCAGAGGCTTGAAATCTGCATTGGAGCAGCAAGGGGGCTTCACTATCTTCACACTGGACTTGACAGGGGCATAATTCACAGGGATGTCAAGACAACCAATATTTTGCTGGATGACAATTTCGTCGCAAAGATGGCAGATTTTGGTATCTCAAAAGATGGTCCACCATTGGATCATACTCATGTCAGTACTGCTGTGAAAGGGAGTTTTGGTTACCTTGATCCAGAGTACTTTATGCGACAACAGTTGACCCAGAGTTCAGATGTGTACTCTTTTGGTGTTGTGCTGTTTGAAGTGCTATGCGCTCGACCAGTCATCAACCCTACCCTGCCAAGGGATCAGATAAACCTTCCTGAGTGGGCTCTTAAGTGGAAAAGGCAGAACTTGCTTGAGACCATAATCGATCCTCGCTTAGATGGAAATTACACGCTGGAGTCCATCAAGCAATTCAGTGAGATTGCAGAAAAATGCCTTGCAGATGAGGGGAGGAGCCGGCCTTCAATGGGTGAAGTCCTGTGGCACCTAGAGAATGCTTTGCAGTTGCACCAAATGCATCTGCAAAGTGCAACTACTTATGATCTATCAGGGCGTGAACTGAATCTCTCTGGTACCTCTAATAATATGCGGTGCATCGAAGAAGTGGAAGAATCTGCTCATGGAGACTGTCAGGATGCAGATGGGGAAGCAGTTGATGTCAAAATTGAGGTGCCAAGGGCTGTTTGAATTGGTCTCAGTCAATTGAATAGGGTGAGTGTTCAATTAACAACAGGCTCAGCTGCACAGCCATCTGCAGTATTGTAAACACCATATATGGTTGCCCCAACAATATACTGAAATTCTTTTAGTTCAGTGGGGATGATTTTTTGTTTCTTTTTTTGTTCCTGTGCTGATGTAGAAAGTGCTAAATGATGCCAATTTGATTGATTCTTTCGTAGTACTCTGGAAAGAAACGCAATGCTAAGCATTACTCGGGGGAATTTGCGTATGGAATTAATTGTTGATCGCGTTTCAAATCTGAAGAACTTCATATCTGTTTTCTTGGCCTGAGGTTTAGTATTTTGGTTGACTTAAGATTGTCTTCATATATGCTATCCACAGGAACAGAGTCTTGTTAGCTGAAGCCATAGGTTTCTTTGGTTTTACTGAATTTCCTTAGATTATCGCATTGGACAACACATAACAACATTACTTATTTGTGGATTTCTCATTCACATCTACGGATTCTAGGGACATAGCTGGGTACAGGTATATCTAAACTATGCGACACTGCTTGGTACAGAATTATATTTTTATGCAGCCAGGCTTCAAGAAGCCAAGGCGCTAGTATTGTAAACAAGAAGTGCCCCACCCAGCAAAATTCCAGCAAGAGTGACTGCCCAGAGCAACAACCCTGTCTTTCCTGCATAAATCAAGGGAGGAAGGTTAACTGCCTTGAGAACTGAAACATCCGAGAATTTTAAAGTAGCAGTGAGCATTTCAAGGCTCTTGTTCAGGGAGGGTTTTCTGTGAATACCTCCAACATAAACGTCACCACTTGGAGACCATTCTTCGGGGTTGTATATTGGGCTGCAAGGAAAAAGATCAACCTCGTTCAATTCGAAGCAACAGATGAATTATGACTGTTATTCTGGTTACTGTTTCCTACTGAAAGTTACAGCTCCCTTCTTACCAGATCTGCATAATCTTGTATTTCTTATTGAGTAATTTTCAATCATTTAAATCAGGGTTGTGTTTAGACTTGAAGACTAACTAGAGAAGCTGGTGATGGTAGCTTTTGGTCTGGGTGAAGTTTACCTGTACCCATCAACATTTGCTCCATATTTGCTGACGAACTGATAGACACCCTTCCCCTGATCAAAATTGGAACAATATTAAGTGATGGGGATGCCTTTTCTTTTATTTTTTCTCTTTTGTTCTTGCAACTCAACACTTACCTTGGCTGGCCTTCCAGATGCATCAACACCATCCTTCAAGTTCAATCCTCCTGCAGGCCCTGTATGTTAACAAGAAAAGGCTTGTTAGTATTCAATTCTGGCCTCCTAGGACAGTGCTACATGGAGAATGCCATCGTTCTAAAGAATGGCATGCATGCATCAAACAAGGAACATAAACATGTGTCAAGGGGGGCAAAATAATTATTGTCAGATACTTCAGGTTAACATCTGAAATTTAATAGACTCTGTTCGATGCATGTACTGACCGAAAGGTTGAGAAGTTTGTATCTTCTTTGCTTTCTTGGCCATTACTCTGAAGGTTGAAGATCTTGCTGATGGCTTGACGCCTGGGAAGCTCGATCGATCCAAGAATGGTGATGGAGATTGTTTCAGAGCCAAAGAGGCCGTGACAGAGGCTGCCATGTTGTATGAATGGCTCAAGATCACACACTCCCTTTTGCTATCAATCTCTCTTTTCCTCGGCAAGCTTGTGCGCAGTTCTTGCTTTAAATACAGCAAGAAGGAAGGTTAGAGGTTGCCGCAAGTGACTAGTGACTAAGCTCGATCTGACAAGTGTCAGTTGCTGTGTGGTGCCGTGGACCCATGGGCCACTTTGTTTGATCAGTCTGTGTCCTTCACATGACTGACTGAAGATGGTGGAATCCGAAGGAAACATCTAGCTGGTGATCGGATAACCTTGAAACTCTGCTTGGCTTCTCCAATGATTAGGAGATGTACTTTGTTCTTTTGTGAGTCAGTTTTGTACGTAGAAACAATTTCATATATTCATTTCAACAGCTCACTGTCTCCAGTCCCGTTACGTTATCGTTGGCTCGCAGCAAATCCTGAAACTTCATGCAGTAGTCCACTGTCCAGACTCCAGAATGTTTTGGTTTTTTTTGGAAGAACGATCAAGTGCTGTTGGGCTAAAGCTGGGCCTGAATGGCTGAACCATTCATCACCACCAGGTCCAACAGAAGATCCATGATTTTAGCCGAGTATGGTTGGTTGCAGTTGCAAGCAAATACTGCTAGTATGCTACTGACTAGCCACTACTAGTATCTTGCAACATTGAGAACAAGAAGTTAGTGATTAAAAAAAATGGCAAAGGTCAACAGGTGGCAAGTTTTCCTGAAGAGCAAACAAAAATGGAGGGCATCATCATGAGCTCAACAAACTCTAGTCTTCATTTGCAATGATGGACATACAGTTAGGATTCTCGCCAGAAGCATCTGCAAAAAAAAAAAAAGAGCACCAAAAACCCAGGCAGAGATTGTTTGGGAGTCGCATGGACTGTGCAGGCACGGGTGTGTGTCTTGTACAGGGCTTGCTTGTGTTGGTGCTGACGGGGCGGGGCAATCATGAATCACTCCATTGCTAGTTACTGATTCTGTCTCCCGGTAGAGTGCTGAGGCCCGTTAGATTAACTGACTTGTCTAAGCCCTAATCACTGCCCCTAACCGAAGCTCTACTGCTACGATCACTGCCTCTACTCTCTCTTTTTTCTTGTAAAACTAGAGAGATGACCAGCGCATTTGCGCGGCTAGTATATAGAATTCGAGATATTGTGGATAATTTTTAAATAGTTATATGAGCATTTTAGGCTAATTTTTACGTAACAACAGTTGTAATTTTTTTTCTCCGATTAACGTGCGAAATTCTATATCTTAAGAGTGAATGTAACTTTTCTAATGACATTGGTGGATGATTTTTAAAAATATAATGGACGTTTTAGGCTATTTTTTATATAACGGCAGTGGTGGTAATTTTTAAATAATTAAGGGGGTATTTTCGGCTAAATTTTACGTAATGGCAGTGGTGGGTAATTTTAATTTTTTTTTATTTTCTCTGATTAACGTGGGAATTTCTAGGCCTTGAGAGCGAACGTGGAGGCTCCGTTTGTTGGCCAAATACTAAGATAATAGATAGATAGAAGATGATGACAGAAGCTCTGAGGTTCACTAGGTTCGAGCCTACTGAACTATGGTTCCTCTGACGTAACTCACCAGAGACATTGGTCGCTGGCATATGGGCCCCACGACCGTCGGGCCCAGATGTCAGCAACTACATCAAAGGGAAGTTACTTAGAGGAGCTTCGTCCTATTGCACCGTTTGCCTTTGCCATCCAAGCATGCACTCGGCCATGTGATCTTTTCTTTAGGAAGAAAGCGAGACTATTGGCTAGCACTGTCAGCTTTAGTGTCAGTGACCAAATCCGAGAATCATAGTAGAAAATCCACACTAAAAAATCATTAGGCCAATGCCTGGTGGTAGCATTTGGGCTAGTGATGACAACGGTTGGCATCATGTGTTTCTATTTTGGAAAGGTTGCAATTCGTGCTCTGCTAAAAGAAGAATATCTATCTAGCAATATGGCCGGCAAAGGAGAAGAGAAAAGTGATGCTATTTTGGAGGTTGTTGTGGTTTCCATCATTGTTGTGCTTGATCTTATAGCCCCATGCAACATGCATGGATCAGAAATGTATCTTCTGTTGCAAGTGTTAAGCATGATGAGCATTGAGCACACTCAAAAAGATGTGGTTGAATGTGCTAGTTAGCTGCTAGTAGAACTGGCTCAACTTGCTGGCTGCAAATATTACATAGGTGAAAAGTACAATTCATAGAATGGAAAGATATGAAGAAAAATAATAATAATTTTTTTTGTTCTTTTCCAACCTGTGTGTCCTTTAATTACAGTACTTAGATACCTTTTACTTATTTATACATTTTTCAAACCAAAAAAAAACTTTTAGACATTTATTAATCTGAAGTCAACGCCATTTTCCCAACGCAGTTTTCTAAAAGATGTAAGCTTACAAAAATAACTCAAAAGGCAAAAGGGAGTTAATTAAAATATCTACTTTCTTGCTGAGCTTTTCTTTACGAAGCTGGGAGCTTCGGGAAGGCGTGCAAACTGTTCGTGCTGGTGCCCAAAGCCAGAACATTTGGCGTCCTCTCTTTGCTGTAAAGACGAGTCCTGCATGCACGCGCCCATTCTAACCAGTTACCCTTCATCTCTCAGAATTACTAGTATGTTAGCGGTTGATTGGGTCCATTAGGACAAAACATTATGATCTGCTCTTTGTTTTACTGAATTTGTTGTAGCCTTGTAAACCATACACCACATGAGACCAAGATGCTCATGGGTTACCGTGCAGTAACTCTCAATTCTTCTCTCGTCAGTTTTGCCAGGAGACAAGAAGATTGTACTCCTACAGGGTTCATGTGTACTTCATGAATCATGACGGGCACTGGATTGACCACACCAACTAAAACCTGCTGGCTGGTGACATAAGCAGACTTGATGCACTGCTAATGCCAATCAAGAAAGACTACACTTGCCGCTCTCGATTTCACTGCCTTGTTTTGACCAATGGTTGGTTGTGGAACCAGTAGAATCGTTTGAGGCAAGAGGGAACTGAATGCTCCTGTACAAGTTTGCTGCAGTCCCCACATAATCCATCCAAGCTTTACTATGTTGTCCTATGTGTAGATGCCTTCACAAGTTTGACAGTGACTTACAATGAGCCGGCCTTAACCTGATTAGACTCCTAATTGGCAGAGTTTGTGCTTGAACACAAGCCATGCATGGAAGCACCTTTTGCAACATCTTTTGCATAGCTGGCAGAGATAGTAAAACTGTAAAAGTAATGCCCTCCTTATGGGATCCAGATCAAGGTTAAAGAAATGCTTAAAGCTAGGTAATTACTGCTCAACTCACCTAGAAAGTTTGGAAAGGCTTCAAAACAAAAGCTAGGGAAAAAGTGACAGGCATTTCCTCCAAAGCAGCAACTCAACAAACTTTGGGCCAGCCCTGTACGGCACTGCACTGCATTTCTGCTTGCCAGCAGTGAGTGTGCAGTGGACAATCATGATCCACAGCTTCTCTCAGTTGGCAAGAGAGAGAGAGAGAGAGAGAGAGAGAGAAAGAGAGAGAGAGAGAGAAGCTCTTCAAGACTGCACAGCCTTGAGCTTCGGATGCTGCTGAGCTGAGCTGCCTTTGACCCTTGGATAAATGCCTAACCACCACCTCTCTGGACTCCAGGGCCAGCAAATGCAAGATGAAGATCTGGCATCCAATCCAATCCATTGGCGTTGCAAAAGGATGAGGGTGGTCCATTGCATGGATTAAATTTTTGTTTCAATCACACTTCATCTCATCTCAAATCATGCACTTGTAGACTAGCACTAGTTGTAGGGTCACCACTCACCAGTAGTAGTACCTTGGAGATTTAGGGGCAGGAATCTGTGTAGCAGAAGGGCTGTGAATTAACAATACAAGATCACAGGTGCTGGGGTCAAAATACACATGGCCATCTTTACTTGATGCTAGAAAGATGAGTACCCGTTTGGGTTAAAAAAAAAGAAAGGCAAAGAGGGGGCAAAGGTGTCTAAAAACTAAAAAGTGAGTCTGAGGTTCTTTATGTGAAAAGATTAAAAGTGTCATCCGAATGCTGAGCTTTTTATCCATACTCAAAAACTTTGGTAAAGGAACACTTTCATTTACCCAAGGACATAAGATTAGAGGTTGCTACGTTGTTAGTAAAATTGGAATGGAGAGAGGATGAGAGAAAAGGGGTGAATCAGAGTGAGAGTTAGGATATTTATCTCGTTATAAGAAAAGGAGATATTTTGCTGAAGCTCCTTTTTTTTTGGGGAACGAACCTCTGAAAAGATCAATAGCGTACATGCAGAACATGTTTTTTTTTGTTGTTTTTTGTTGAGGCATATGGTGGTGCATTTGTTTCTGTGATGAGGCAAAGACTGGTGGAATACGGGATGAGACTAGTAGTACAGCGTGTACTTGCGATTGATCCTGAGGCAGTCAGGTGGACGGATACAGATTCAGTTGGGATACAGAGGGATTTGGGAAGCACATGAGATGTAGTATCAGCCAGGGGATCCGATGAGGTCAAAGTCCATGCTCTCTGACCTACCACCCCTCTCCAAGTACCAGCCTGCGTGGCAGTGTCCTGGTCCACATGGCAGGGGTACGGTATGAGGGCTGTTTCTTTTGTTTTTTCACTTTTATATCTACTGTATTTGATTGACCATGCCATGAGCCCATGACTGCCCATGGACGCGGTTAATGTTTGAGCTTGGTAATCACTGGAATCTCTCTCTAGCCTGTGTCCTGACCTGTCCTGCTGCTGGTTGTTTGCAAGTTTGCACTGTCAATGCTGGAAGTAGTACAGCCTGCAGGTGGGGACCAGGTAGTAGCAGGCAGGGTCGGGCCCACGTAACAGGAAGGATTCCACCCACGTCATACTGTACTGGTACTTGTAGTAGCGGCATACATACAGTACATTGTTCTGTAGCACGTACTATACGTGTTAGCGAGAGCCGCAGCGCTCGGACTAACGGCCTCGCGCAACGACCGCGCGCGCCGCGTCCGCCATGCTCGCCATGCCGTCCACGCGCGCCCATCACGATCGCCACGCGCGCTCGTCGCCCGTTCGCTCGCTGCGCTCGCTCCTGCTGACTCGCTCAGATAGTTAGGCATCCTGTACATATATAAATATGAGATGATGAGATCAATACAAACTGAGGCTTGATCAATTCCCACTCTACATGGTATCAGTGAACGCGGGCTCCATCCTGGACAATCCGTTCGCCACCTCCTCTGCTTCCGCTCTCATGGCTCACTCTCCTGCCCATTCTTCCACCTCCTCCGAGGACTTCTCCGACGGTGACCTTCCCCAACCTGCATCAGCCGCCGTTGTGCAGACGGTGAACATCCGCTCTCACGTTCCCGTCGTCCTCGACTTCGACGAGTCCAACTACACCCAATGGCGCTGCTTCTTCGACTCCGTTCTTGGCAAGTTCGGGTTGACGAAGCACGTCAGGGCGCCGACGCCGCTCGAGCAGCGTTCCGCTGAATCGGGTTGACGAAGCACGTCAGGGCGCCGACGCCGCTCGAGCAGCGTTCCGCTGAATGGCGCATGGTCGACCACTGCCTCGTCAACTGGATCTACACCACCGTCTCCAAGCCCATCTTCGACATCATCCACAAGCCCCGCGTCACCGCGTTCTCCCTCTGGTCCGACGTCGAAGGCCAGTTCCGCGACAACGAGCTTGAGCGCGCGGTCATCCTGGAGGCCGAATTCCGCGGCATCAAGCAAGGCGACCTGACCATCCGGGACTACTGCACCAAGCTCAAGCGCCTCGCCGACAACCTGCGTGACATCGGCCATCCCGTCTCCGAGCCAAGTCAAGTCCTCAACCTCCTCCGTGGCCTGCATCCCAAATACCGACATGTCAAGCCGGTAATCAAGTCCAAATCCCCACCCGACACCTTTGCGAGTGCTTGCTCGTACCTTCTCCTTGAAGAGGTCAGCGACGACCACGACACCAAGATGGAGGCCGGCCTCGCGCTCGTCGCCGGCCACTCTGCTTCGTCTACCGGCGGCTCTTCCTCGACTTCCACTGGATCCGCTGACACCGCCTCCGGATCCGGCGGCCAACGCCCCAAGTCCAAGAACAAGAAGCGCGGCCGTGGTCCCAATCCCGGCGGCGCCTCCTCTCCAGCCGCTGGCGGCGGCAACGGCGTCGGCGCTCCTCCCCAGCGTCCCACCTGGGGCGGCCGGCTATAACCCTTGGACCGGCCTCGTTCAGGCCTGGCCCATGCCGTTTCGGGCCCCCGGTGCAGGGGTCCTGGGCCCTCGCCCGCCGTTCCAGCCCAACAACGCCATGATGGCCCAGCATCAAGCGCCCCCAAGCTTCCCGCCAGCGCCCTCGAACGCCTGGGACCAGAGCGCTCTTCTCGCCGCGCTCCAGTCCACCGGCGTCCCGACGCAGTCCCCGCCAAGCTCCTCCGACTGGTTCATCGACTCCGGTGCATCGACCCACATGGCGTCCAGCTCTGGTAACCTACACTCCCTTCGTCCGACTCATCTCCCTACCTCGATCACTGTCGGAAACGGTGCCCAGCTGCCGGTGTCTCACACGGCCGCCGCTACCATTCCTACAAATTCCTCACCTCTTTCTCTCAACAATGTTCTCGTTTCACCTTCCATTGTTAAAAATCTCATTTCCGTTCGTCAACTGACTCGCGACAACAATGTATCTATTGAGTTTGACCCCTATGGTTTCTCTATCAAGGATCTCCCAACCCGCACGGTGATGCTCCGATGTGAGAGTTCCGGCGAGCTCTACCCTCTGCGCCAGCCACGGAACCTTGCACTCAGCGCCTCGGCGGAGACGGTGGATCTCTGGCACCATCGCCTGGGACATCCAGGGAATAATTCTTTGATTCAAGTGTTGCGTTCTTTTGATTTCCACTGTAATAAGTTGGCTGTTCATGTCTGCCATTCCTGTCAAATGGGCAAACACGTTCGGCTACCTTTTTCCCATTCCAATACAGTTTCCTATTTTCCGTTTCAACTTGTTCATTCGGATGTCTGGACGTCTCCTGTTTACAGTAATTCAGGCTATAAATATTATCTTGTTTTACTGGATGACTTCACTCACTACGTTTGGACATTTCCCGTTCGAAATAAGTCTGATGTTCCAGCGTTGCTCCGTTCTTTCCATGCATATATCCGCACGCAATTTGGCTTGCCTTGGTTAGCTTTGCAGACGGATAACGGATGGGAGTTCGACAACAACGCACTGCGTGCCTTCTTCTCCGAACATGGCGTCGCCCTGCGGCTCTCCTGTCCGCATACATCGCAGCAGAACGGGAAGGCCGAGCGGATTCTGCGCACGCTCAACGACTGCATGCGCACGCTGCTCCTCCACAGCGCCGCTCCGACCTCATTCTGGGCCGAGGCTCTCGCCACCGCCACGTTCCTCATCAACCGGCGCCCGTGCCGCGCGACTGGAGCAACGACGCCGTTCGAGGTCCTCTTCGGCGTCCCGCCCTCCTACACCGACCTCCGCGTCTTCGGCTCCTTGTGCTACCCCAACCTGTCGTCCACGGCGCAGAACAAGCTCAGCCCGCGCTCAACCGCGTGCATCTTCCTCGGCTACCCGGCTGATCATCGTGGCTATCGATGCTACGATCCGGCGTCGCGACGCGTCTACACATCCAGACATGTCATATTCGACGAGGGCCGGTTCCCTTTCCGGTGGCTGTCGACTACCGCCACGCCTTCACCGACACCGCCGCCCCCGCCGTTCGACGACGACGTTCTCGCCGCTCCACAACGCCACCCTGCTCCGGCCGTCTGCGTATCAGGCTGCACACCTACGTCTGGCTCACCGCCGGCACCCGGCTCGTCAGTGCTCTCGCCCTTCCCGTCGCCAGTACCATCGCCGGATCAACCGACGCCTGCCTCCACTCCGCCCCCGCCGCAGCTCCCGCCAAGCACGTCTCCATCGGCCGCGCCTTCTTCCCCTCCGGCTACGACATGTACAGAACACGCCGAGCCGGCCCCTCGCCACCCGATGACGACGCGTGCACGCGCAGGGGTGTTCAAACCGAACCCCAAGTACGCGATGGTCGTTTCTTCGTCGCCAATATCTCCGATCCCGGCGTCGGTACGTGCAGCTCTCAGGGATCCCAACTGGTTGGCCGCCATGCGTCTGGAGTACGACGCTCTACTGGCTAACCGAACGTGGCGCCTTGTTCCGCGGCCGCGCGGCGCACGCATCATCACCGGCAAGTGGGTGTTCAAACACAAGCTCAACCCCGACGGCAGCCTCGAACGCTACAAGGCCAGGTGGGTTGTTCGGGGCTTCAACCAGCGCCCAGGCATAGATTTTGGGGAAACATTCACCCCGGTGGTGAAACCGGCGACAATCCGCACGGTTCTCTCCATCATCGCCTCCAAGCAATGGCCGGCGCATCAACTCGATGTCTCCAACGCCTTTCTCCACGGCCACCTCGATGAGCAGGTCTTCTGCCAGCAGCCTACGGGCTTCGTCGATCCCAGCCAGCCAGATGCGGTGTGCATGCTATCCCGCTCCCTCTACGGCCTGCGTCAAGCACCACGCGCCTGGTTCACGAGCTTCGCCACCTTCGCCACGTCCATCGGCTTCAAGCAAACTCGTTCAGACTCATCTCTGTTCGTGTTCCGGAACGGCGTCGACATTGCCTACCTCCTCCTCTACGTCGACGACATGATCCTCACTGCTTCCTCGACAACGCTCCTCCGCAACATCATCGGGAAACTGCAGTCGGCGTTCGCAGTCAAGGACATGGGTCCTGTGCGGTTCTTCCTCGGCATCGACGTTCGCCGGGACAACGACGGCTTCTTCCTTTCTCAGCGCCAGTACGCCGTCGAGCTCCTGGAACGCGCTGGAATGGCGAACTGCAAGCCTGTCACTACCCCCGCGGACACACCACCGAAGGTTTCAAGCTCCGACGGCAAGCTGATCGACGACGCGTCCTCGTACCGAAGCATGGCTGGAGCCTTGCAGTTCCTCACCATCACTCGACCAGATATCGCGTACGCCGTGCAGCAAATTTGTTTGCATATGCACGCGCCGCGCGACTGTCACTCCGCCATGCTCAAACGGGTGCTTCGCTACGTCAAGGGAACGACTGCGCATGGCCTCAAGCTCCACGCCTCTGCCACACCGACGCTCACGGCGTACTCCGACGCGGACTGGGCCGGCTGTCCCGACACCCGGCGCTCCACGTCCGGGTTCTGCGTCTTCGTCGGGGACTCCCTGGTGTCGTGGTCCTCGAAGCGGCCGGCAGACGACGGTTTCCCGTTCGAGCGCGGAGGCCGAGTACCGAGCCATCGCCAACGCTGTCGCGGAATGCACTTGGCTTCGTCATCTCCTGGGTGAGCTGCATTGCCCTGTTCCAAAGGCCACAGTGGTGTACTGTGACAACATCTCATCGGTGTACATGTCCAAGAACCCGGTCCACCATCGCCGCACGAAACACATCGAGCTGGACATCCACTTCGTGCGCGAGAAGGTTGCCCTCGGCGAGCTCCGTGTTCTTCATGTTCCAAGCGCTCGCCAGTTCGCGGACATATTCACAAAGGGATTGCCTACAGCGTTGTTCAACGATTTCCGAGACAGCCTCGCCGTCGTCAAGCCGGACGTCAAGACGGACGACAAGACTGAGGGGGGGTGTTAGCGAGAGCCGCAGCGCTCGGACTAACGGCCTCGCGCAACGACCGCGCGCGCCGCGTCCGCCATGCTCGCCATGCCGTCCACGCGCGCCCACCACGATCGCCACGCGCGCTCGTCGCCCGTTCGCTCGCTCCTGCTGACTCGCCCAGATAGTTAGGCATCCTGTACATATATAAATATGAGATGATGAGATCAATACAAACTGAGGCTTGATCAATTCCCACTCTACACTCGGGTCTGGTCCGCCGCAGCGAAAAAGCTGCTATCCTTGACAAGGCTTGGGCCCACGGCGGATCTGGTCCGCACGAACAAGCATGTCAAGGTCAAGCTCCACCCCCCAGCGCATGCAACTTGCAGCGCTTCGGTCATCCTGGTTGCTTCGCCTTCAAAGCTTCGTACCTCTCCTCTGATCCTCTCGCTACGGCAAGCCGGTAGCCAGCCGCCGGTTATCCTCCGCCCCGTGCGGGGACGGAAACCGAATAGCTCTCCGGACTCCGGTGGTCCTCTCGCGTCTCTTGGCTTGCGTGCCCACGCCAGAGCTCCGTCTCATGCTTCCGACGTGACACTACCGAAAGGCAAACTATCATGGGGATTTTTGATCCGGACAGGACGATGGCTCGCCATCATCTGCACCCTCGTCCCACAGCCTGACGGGCAGAGGCCATCGACGTCTCCGGTCGCTCGAGTAGTCGAGTCTCTGGAGTCCCTTGCAGGATCGACTCTTTAATTTGGTTGCTTTGTGGAGCGTTGTTTTTCCACTCTAGGCTTAGGCCCAACAACGCCACATTTTGATTTGAGGCACCGATTATGTCACGCAGAAAAACACGTTTCATAGATAGATTACCCGCTGAATTGAACAACATGTGTGTGCCTCTTGACTATACGAAGCGAGATCCTTATCATCAGTAGTAGAGACGTGCCTGTCATTGCCTCATTGGAGTCTGTTTCAGCTGATGTAGCTGCTGGATTTGTTTCAGCTGGTGTGGCTGCTGGATCCAGGCAGGAAATTATATATATAAAAAAATGCATCCTTGAGAAATCAGAAGCGAGGGTGTTTCAGAAACCCCAGTTGGCCATTGCAGACATCCAACAATCCAATGATTGTCAGATTAACTTCCAAAATCCAAACCACCCGCCTCCATTAGGATACACTACCACTACCTAGCCAACTGGCACTAGATATGCATGCATGATGCATCCGCAGCAGCTAAACCATCAAAACAACAGAGACCCCTGACCAGCCACCGATAAATTAACACGACCATTTCTCTCGTCCATCCTCGCAAGGAACTCTCGGCCAATCCGGAGTAACTGAGTTCTAGTTGCTGCACTAGAAACCAGTTTATAATCAAGTTCAGTCAGGAAAATGCTAGTTTGAGCACTCAACTACACGTATGAGAGTAGGAAACTGTATGTGCATCACTGCATCCACATCAAGATCATAATGAATAAATTTCTTGCTTATCGTGGGGGTAAAATATATTTCATGAAATGTATATCTTCACGGTAGGCGATCAGTGCCGCATCGTGTTCGATCATTATCACATTAGAGCCAAATCAAGCTACTATTCCCCTCCAGCAAGCAACTTCCTAATTTCTTATGGGTTCAGTGACGTTTACACACGGGTCGCATATAAATACTACACAATGATGCAATAAGCAGATACACTAGCAGCCAGAACATACTACATAGGCATAAAGAGTAAGTGAATGGAAGAAGGCATCAAAGCAGAGCCGAAGAAAGAAGAAGCAGCAGCCACGGCCACGGACCAGGCCAAGAGCACGACGAGCGCAGCGGGGGCCATGGCGGACGTGACGTTCAAGAGCATCGGCGACGTTCTCAAGCTGCTGCCGACGGCGACGGTGATCGTGTACGAGGTGCTCAACCCGATCGTGACCAACACCGGCGAGTGCCACGTCGGGCACAAGATCGCCACGGGGGTCCTCCTCGGGCTCTGCGGCTTCTTGTGCGCCTTCTCCACCTTCACTGACAGCTACACCGGCGCCGACGGCAAGGTCAAGTACGGCCTCGTGACGCCCCGGGGCCTCCTGCCCTTCGCCGACGGCGGCGCCGCCGGCAGCGGGAGGGACTTCTCCAAGTACCGGCTGCAGTTCGCGGACTTCGTGCACGCGGCCTTCGCCGTGGCCGTGTTCGCGGCGGTGGCGCTGCTCGCCGACGCCAACACGGTGGCGTGCTTCTACCCGTCGCTCAAGGAGCAGCAGAAGAAGGTGGTCATGGCGCTGCCCGTCGTGGTCGGCGCCGTCTCCAGCGTCGTCTTCATGGTGTTCCCCTCCACCCGCCACGGGATCGGGTACCCGTCGTCGAAGCCCGAGACGAGCGCGCTGGCGTCGCAGTAGGACGGCCTGCGAGCAAGCTCTCGATTGCTTTTAGTTGCGCGTGCTGCATCTCCGATTCATCGTAGAACCGTGCCGTATGATGTATTTCGCCACACCAGCTTTTGCATCTGTTCATATGTGTTCGCCCCAAACCCTGGATGTCAAGAACTAGTTCGTCTTGTCTGCTTTGGTATTTTTTCTACGAATTTTACCCATTCCAACGCAACGAGCGAGCCATCTTGTGTGGCATGTTAATTAAAAACGTGGCCAAGCATGTTCTGAATGACAAAACACACATGAATAGTTCAGCATATCATCTGTGGCACGAAGATGAATTTGCATCCGAGCCCAAGTGGCAAATAATTGAATTGGGGTTTGAAGTTTAAAACAAAAACACCATATGGATGGACATGCACGAAGCTTTCTTTCCGAACTCTGCAAAAAGATCTTGCATTCAAAAGATTCCTGAGACTTATGTTTGAAACCAAAAAAAAAACTTTATGTTTGCTCGACCTTCTTCCGGATCGCCAAAGCCCAAACTGGGAAACCGTAGCCCATTGGGTGTTGGACTGTTGGTACTGCCTACAGCCTAGCCCAAATATGCAAACTAGACCACAAGTGCACAACCAACACAACTGAAACGGTCCGACCTATCGGCCCAGGCCCAACCACTGCTGCGTGTGCAGGCCTCGCTCCGCGCATCCCCTTCTGGCCAGGAGCTCGCCCACGCAGCCGCTCCTCTCCCTGTCTGTCTCTCCCACACCCCTCTCTCTCTCTTCTCCCCGATCTCCCCCCAATCCGACCGGACCAGCAGGCACCTTCCACTCGAGCGGAGCAGGCGAGGCGGAGGCGGAGATGGCGTTGCGACGGGCGCTCCTCAGATCGACCGAGATCTCCCCCGACCGCAAGGTTCGATCCCCTCCCTCCCCCTCTCTGTCCTCCCATTTCGTTGGGGTGGATCCCACTGCTGGGAGATGTGAAATCCGGCGGGAGAGTCGGACCTGGCGTGGGCTTTGTAGGCGTAGCCTGGGAGGGTTGTTGTGGGTTTGAGTCGTGCAGGGTAGGGGCGGGTTCCAATTGCTTCGGTATTTGCGCAGGGCGATGAAATGAATCTCTGCCATGTAGTGGCTGCTAGATTATGATTGGAAATGGGTTAAAGATTTAAGATAGGGCTTGCTGGCTTGGAACGGATAAGTTTCCTCCCTTCGTTTCTGCAGGACACTGCTGAGTCCAGATTTAAGTCTGTTTGACTCCATTACTGATGGAAATCTATGCCAATGCTACACTTTGATACAAAATGCTAGGAACAAACAAGCTTTGCTCTTCCGAATACACTTATGTCCTGTGGGTGCATTCCACTATAATTGCTACATTACTTCTTTGATTTGGTAAACCTGTGTCAGGAACTCGTTAAGAACTTGTTCGGTTTAATGGGTTTGAGGGGCTAAATCCCTTTTAAGTCAGAACCCTCAATCCTCTTGGGAAGGGGATTAACCGAACAAAGCTAATAGGGAATAAAAGGGGCTTTGCATAGAAACTCTTGCGTGTAAACATTTAGGAATAAGTGAGAATGGATGTTAAGTTGGAGTAGAATATATTTTTGCATCCTTAGACATGCCATTAGTTTTGACAGTACTTCCATCTCTTTTATCGTTAGTATTACATTAATAGCTATGCCTCAGAAAGTCTTGTAGGATGTAGCAGATAGTGAAGGTTTCCTCTTATGCAGACAAATATGCTGTGATACACTAGTAGGATCATCTAAATTGCTTACTTGTTACTGACCGACAAATATGCCTCAGAAAGTCTTAGCAGATAATGAAGGTTTTGGCAGTACTTCCATCTCTTTTATCGTTAGTATTACATTAATAACTATGCCTCAGAAAGTCTTGTAGGATGTAGCAGATAGTGAAGGTTTCCTCTTATGCAGACAAATATGCTGTGATACACTAGTAGGATCATCTAAATTGCTTACTTGTTACTGACCGACCAGCTGTGTTTTATATCTGTTGGGTTCAATATTGTTGAATTGGTTGTCATGTTTTGTTGCCACCTGGTAGGCTGCTATGTACTCCCTCCATTTTTAAATATATGATGTTTATGACAAGCTAATTAGTAATACTGAAAGGTGTAAACCTTTAAGTACATAAACTTATCAGATATCCCGTGACGTGGTTACACCTTCATGTCTTGTACGAAATTAGAACTGACCAACTGACCTGAGATCTTGAAATCTTACCATGAATTTAACTATGTCCTGTTCGCTTTCTCCTGATTCATGATCGATGCTTATCTGTGTTTCATTTGGTAGCCATTTTCTGATTTTTTTTACATGTGTAGAGAATGGTAAATTCTTGGATGTGGTGACCCTTGTAACCACTTTGTGATTTTTTCCTCTTCCAATTTACTCAATGCAACTTGTTAATGCAACAGTATCAAAATTACGATTTTATTGTCCATCTTGATCATGGTATTTGACTCCCATTTTATCTCAAACATAAAGGCCGCTTTTTAGTCACTTGGGAAATTAAATTTCAGTTTTTGCTTTCAAAAGACATTGCAGCAAACTAACCATGAATAATTTGATTTGTGGATAGCGTAGGACTTATGTTTTTGTTAATCACGTTCCATTTCTCAGCCTATTATGATTCGTTTCCATGCCCTTCACTTTAATCTTTCTTTTCAGGCTGCAATCGAGTACTTCCATTCTTTATCAAGGGCACAGCCTGCTCGTTCTCTCAGTGGTGCTGGCCTTTGTCCTGCTAGCAGATCATTTAGCACCCAGGCTGCTACTACATCAAGCACACCACAGCCTCCACCACCACCTCCCCCTCCAGAGAAGACTCACTTTGGTGGCCTCAAAGATGAAGACCGCATTTTTACCAACCTCTATGGTCTGCATGACCCTTTTCTGAAAGGTGCAATGAAGAGGGGTGACTGGCATAGGACCAAGGATTTGGTGATTAAGGGGGCTGACTGGATAGTTAATGAAATGAAGAAATCAGGTCTCCGGGGACGTGGAGGTGCAGGTTTCCCCTCTGGTCTCAAATGGTCCTTTATGCCCAAGGTTTCAGATGGACGTCCTTCTTATCTTGTTGTTAATGCTGATGAGAGTGAGCCTGGAACTTGCAAAGATAGGGAAATCATGCGTCATGATCCCCACAAGCTTCTGGAAGGATGCCTTATCGCTGGAGTTGGCATGAGAGCATCAGCTGCTTACATTTACATTAGAGGTGAATATGTGAATGAGCGTCTCAACCTTGAGAAAGCTCGTCAGGAAGCATATGCAGCTGGACTTCTTGGTAAGAATGCTTGCGGATCTGGTTATGATTTTGATGTGCATATTCATTTTGGTGCTGGTGCATACATCTGTGGTGAAGAGACTGCCCTACTGGAGAGCCTTGAAGGGAAGCAGGGCAAACCTAGGCTGAAGCCACCTTTCCCAGCCAATGCCGGGCTTTATGGCTGCCCCACAACTGTGACAAATGTTGAAACTGTGGCTGTATCCCCAACAATTCTTAGGCGTGGTCCAGAATGGTTTGCAAGCTTTGGGCGCAAGAACAACTCTGGAACCAAACTCTACTGTATCTCAGGGCATGTGAACAAACCTTGCACCGTGGAGGAGGAAATGAGCATACCACTGAAGGAGTTGCTCGAGAGGCATTGTGGAGGTGTAAGAGGAGGATGGGACAACCTGCTTGCAGTTATTCCTGGTGGTTCATCTGTTCCCCTTTTACCAAAGCACATATGTGATGATGTGTTGATGGACTATGATGCACTGAAGGCCGTGCAGTCTGGATTGGGTACCGCAGCGGTTATTGTGATGGACAAGTCCACTGATGTTGTTGACGCGATTGCTAGGCTTTCATACTTCTACAAGCACGAGAGTTGTGGGCAGTGCACGCCTTGCCGTGAGGGCACTCCCTGGTTATGGATGATCATGGAGAGGCTCAAGGTTGGTAACGCGAAGCTAGAGGAAATCGATATGCTTCAAGAGGTCACCAAACAAATCGAAGGGCATACTATCTGTGCCCTTGGGGATGCTGCAGCGTGGCCTGTGCAGGGGCTTATCAGGCACTTCAGGCCGGAGCTGGAAAGGAGGATCCGCGAACGAGCTGAAAGGGAGCTGCTGGCGGCTTCTGCCTAATACGTCGGCCATGTTGTTCATGTACTAGTTCCCTGATTTCTTTCACAGAAATAATGCAAACTGATGGAGCTCATTTCTATGTAAGGAAATGCAGCTTTCCTGATTTCTTGAAACCTTCATATGGATGTTTATTTGATGCACTCAAGCAGATGGTGAATTTTGATGGACTAGATAAACTTTTCAAAGTAGAAACAAACTTGAGAATTGTACTATGTCCGTTGCATGATCCATCATAATATCTGTCATGGATGTGTATGTCTACCTGTTTGTCTCTTTAATATTGAACTATGGTTTAGCTTATAATGATCTCGAAATTAGTTAGGTGTTGAAATCATGTCCACATCTTGGGCTTATGTTTGCATCTAATGCACCAGCATCACCTATTCACCTTCATGGCACGCATGTAGACATGTGGCCAGTGGCCCGGCCATTCATGTTCCATGGCATGTGTGATTAACTTGATTGTGTGAAGTTGGTTGCGGTATCAACATGTAGGATCTGGGCCTGGTGGTTAATACTACTGTTGGCTGCAGGATATGTCCATCAGCTCGTACAGCGTACCGTATTCGGTTGTTGTCAGGGTAGACAGGCAACTGGGGTAGAGCTTGCCGGTTACTGTTAGTCCTTTCGGTCTTTTCTCGCATCAGATATCTGAGCTGACGAGACATGGGGACAAAAAATGCTGCCTGGACTATTGGCAGTGTGTCTGAAAACAAACTGCTTTGCGAGCATGTTGACAGATCCTGGATTCCTGGGATCAAACTAGGGTCCTATTCAGCTTGGACATATTCCCCTTGAAGCGATTATTAGCCATAACAAATGTTTTTGCTATGACATCGCCAAAATCTGTTCCAGCTTCACATCGTTGAAGCATCGATTCAAGTATATTTTGAGAATATGTTTTCTCCTGTAAAACAAGATATATCATTTTTCTATGAAGTTGATTAGTTGAAGCCATGGAGTATGAATTACTCTTGCCAATTAAAGCATTTCACTTTTACGGCAACCAGGTGTGCTGCAATGCCTTCAACAATAGGGAACTTCCAGCCGAAGTCACTCTGAATCTAGAAACATACGCAAGATGGCAACTAGGGATGGGAATGGGCTGGGTCGACCCATTGGGTAGTTGGCCCGACCTCAAAAAAGCAAGGCCAATGGGTCATGTGGGTCGGCCTCAAATAGAAAAGGGGCCATAAGAGCCAGAACCTACCGACCCAATGGGTCAAGTAGGGCCAACCCAAAACCTTAAATTTGTGTTTGCTTGTATAAGTATAGTCTAAAAATGTATTGGGCTGACCCATGCGGCCCATTGGGTCATCGAGGCCATAGTTAAAGTTAGAATTGGGTCGACCCGTGGCCCTTAAAATTGGCCTTGAGGCCATGGGAGCCGGGTCCAAGGCCGGGGCCGGGCGGACCCATTCCCATCCCTAATGGCAACCAACAGAAGGGAAACCTGGCCAAAATACGTTTGCTTCCACTTCTTGGTCACATCACAGCAGCCATTGCAACCTGGCTTCTTCAGACTTACTCCAGCAACCATGCTGTATTGCTGTATACACAATTCCAAGCAACCCACATCACCCCCAAAAAGAAGATCCGAAAAAAATTATTTAGCACCCCATATCCCTTTTCTTGAGCTCTTCTTGCTCATCCTGACTACTCTCTGTTTCCGGTTCCCGGTTTCGGTGTCGGCTTTTTTGACTTGAGGTATGGTTACATCGACCCTAACGATGTGGTGGTCCGATGTTCCTTTGGAGGAGATGACTGTGTAGGATCCAGGGACGAACTTGTAGGAGTTTGGCGATGCGAGGATGTAGTCCACCCTAGTGCCGTACTTGCATGTCCCCTGCACATCTGAAATTCATCCATCGCAGGGTAAGTGTTTCAGAGTTCAGATAATAGGAGATGAAGCTGACTGAACTAAAGGCAAGTTCATAATTCAGATGTTTCACAAAGTAACTGGACTGAGATTGTCTGAGAACTGAATCGTTACCTTGCCCTTTGGCCACAACCACGACAGCTTCGCATTCTCCGGCGAAGTCCTTGGCGTCGACGTACTGCTTCCCCTTGAGGTACTTCATCACCTCCACCTTGGGCGTCGGCTTGCCGATCTCCTCGTAGTACTGCAAAGCCGGCCGTCAGAAATGAGCACAACATCCATCTCGGTGGCAAGAACCTCCCATGATCGCTGAGCAGTGAGAACGGCGACGTGAATTACCTTGACGATGTCGGCCCAGCGCTCGGCGGAGTAGTCGGTGCCGTCGAGCGCGTTGAGTCCGCCGGCGAGGATGTGCGGGCCGTCGGCGGAGCGGATGATCGCGTCCACCTGCTTCATCCGCCACCCCTCGTCGAGGTGGTCGAGGTGCGTGCAGTGGAAGTTGATCTCCCCGGCCTCCGGCACCTCGATCGTGGCCCGCAGCACGTTCCTGCAAGCAACCACATGCCGCTTGCTCAGTGATCGAACGATCGATCACTCGCGGTTGTTCCTTTCATTCAGAAACTATCTGTCTATCAGTCACTCGGATCAGCAGGGAATGATCACTATCACGTTTTGGGGACAAGTCATTTATGCTTGGACAGCGAGGGGACGATCGCCATGTTGCTCTCAGCATAGTTCGCTTGATGCTTCGAGGCTCTTATTATGCACAGGCGTGAGGGCCTGACGGGTGACAGTTTTCCGTGACCATCAATCATGCTTATGCAGCACGAGCTGCTTATGCCTATCGCCCTTGAAAAAGCTGTGTTTACTTCCTTCCCAAAAAAATTTGCAAAAGGGAATCTTTCTTGCATGGAGTACTAAATGAAGTCTATTTGCAAAACCCAGCCACGGATGAGCGTAACTTTCCGAGACGAATCTAATGAGCCTAATTAATCCATGATTTGCTACAGTGATGCTACAGTAACCATCTTCTAATCATCCTCTAATCATGCGGTCAAAGGCCTCATTAGATTCTTCTCGGAAATTTACTAGAGGTTGTGGAGGTAGTTTTGTGAACTGATATTATTTAATACCCCTAATTAGTGGTCAAAGCTGCATTTATTACCCTGCAAAAATTTACAGCTCCTATCTAAACACGGCCGTGCACTGTTACAGAATCTTGGTAAGATTTCTATACATTCTTTCTTTTCTCGAATGCTACATATTCCTTTTTTTTTTGAAAAAAACATGGATTGATTTACTACTCACACAATTTCAACCCTTTAGTTCTGAATTCTAACACCACATTTCACTGAAAAGTAAAAATGTGGATAGTCATGTGTATTACTATACGCTCGCACACTGGTATGAGTATCGAACTTTTCTTTTGAAGAATTATGACCTGAAATTGGACAGGCTTTGGTTTCTACAGGGAAAATTTTCCCTCCAAGGAATCTTGCATGCATGAAGTACTAAATGAAGTCTATTTACAAAACCTTTTCACACATGAGTACAACTTTTCGAGACGAATCTAACGAGCCTAACTAATCCATGATTTGCTACAGTAATGCTACAGTACTCATCCTCTAATCGTGCGGTCAAAGCCCTCATTAGATTCGTCTCGCGATTTACACGGGAGGTTGTGGAGGTAGTTTTGCAAACTGACTTTATTTAATACCTCTAATTAGTGGTCAAAGCTGCATTTATTACGCTGCAAATTTTTTACACCCCCTAACCAAACGCGGATATCCAAAAGACCCAAACACTGTGCGGCCATTTATAACTTGCAAAAAAACAAGCGGCCCGCAATAACTTCTTCTGGCTCCTCGCATGGGCAGCGGGGTTCCTATCCAGCGGCCCTTGCCCAGGGAGTTGTCTCGCCGGGAAAGGCCCTGCCCAGCAACCACTTCCCTGACGGCGACCACTCCGCCGCAGCGAGATCGCTCACAGGACGGCAGAAATTTCCCCTTTTTCCGCTGATCCCAACGCTGTCACGAAGATGTCTTCTCCTACCTCTCGCCTCCACTGCCCTTAAGCTCCACCACCACCACCAGCAGCTAGTGAGGACGGCGTCGGCACCTAATGGCCTAACCCTCTGCGCCGGTGGCGACGGTCTAATCCCTTTCGCTGATAGTACTAATTAGCATAGCCATGGCTACTATTCATACTAGTCTAGTATAGAGGGGCTAAAGCTAGTCTCTTGATAAAAGCTGTGGGGACATTGATCCGAGACGCGCATTTGCCTTTGGATCATGGGGGACCTTTGATCGCTGCGGTTTTAGTTTTGCGACAATGGGGGTAGCTCACCTAATCCTTTTTTATAGCCCGGTAGCAGCTGAATTCAGCATGTTATCCGCCATACTTACTCCCTAAGCATCTTGCCGCTTGTCCGTAGCGCGCAACGCCCCTAATCACAATTAAAACCGTCACCATTATGCACCTGAAACCTGATGGCTAATCGGCAGGTAAAGCTAGGCGATGAGCACTTGTACTGGATTTGGACGCTTCGCCCAAAAATCGGGCAAGCCGCGACATTCGCCGCTATGGTCAAATTATTGTTGAAGTATAAGCGAATTGCTCGACATCTTTTGGCCACCCTTGCAATTGCCAACATGACGGCTCTCGGACCTGTTACTGTTCGGCTAAGACGCGGAGCAGCTACTAGCATTTCACGAGAAAGGTAAAGAAGAGTAACCAGCAGCAGCAACAAACTATGGGTGATCACAGCTGCCATTCCTGTATGGCGACAGGCAGTGCCGACGAGTTCGAGACGCTGGCAGGGTGGGCCTGGCTGGGTGCTGATGCGGGCTCTGACATGTGATGTGTCACGGGGGGTGGTCGGGCAAAGTGGTAGTACGGGTGTTACTG
Organism: Alloteropsis semialata; assembly: GCA_004135705.1. NCBI lineage: Eukaryota > Viridiplantae > Streptophyta > Magnoliopsida > Poales > Poaceae > Alloteropsis > Alloteropsis semialata. Next base: position 4,651,928 of record CM014271.1, on the reverse strand, counting down.
TTACAGCGAGGGCGTCGATGAAGACCAGGGTAGAACATTCAGGCCGCGACAGGACGGGACACTAATCCAGCTCAGAATCCCATGTTGATGCACACGTTTTCTGCACATCAAACGACCTCAAAAACTGATCCCAACCAGTAGCAAAATACAGTAACCGAGATTGAATCATCTTTGCTTAGAATTCGGTAATGCGTGTGGTATATGTGTTTAGTGTGAAATTGCTGGAGATGGGTAGTTTGTTGTGTGTCGTAAATGGAATTCATTAGCCTGGCGAGCTCCATTGAAGCGCATGCAGGAGCTGGTTGGTAAGGTTAGGACAGTGCAGTGATGCGTGATGGGGAGAGGGGACTGACCGGAAGTCGGACTGGTCGGCGACGCGGTGCGCCTTCCAGCGCTTGATGGGCCAGCGGGAGAGCACGGCGTTGCCGTACTCGGGCGCCCAGCTCTCGGCGAAGACGTAGCGCATGCCCAGGCCCTCGGCGAGGTCCGACAGCGGCCGCATCCCGCGCTCCTCCTCGGCGCGCACGTTCTGCAGCCCGATGATGTCGGCGCCCGCCTCGCGCAGCACCTCCTCCACGCTCCGCCGCCGCGGCGCCGGCGCAGCCTCCCCCGCCGCCTCCCGCCTCTGCTGCTGCGGCTGCGGCGGCGGCTTCCTGCTGCCGCGCCACAGCCGGCTCCGCTCCAGGGAGATCTCGTTGTCCTGGAGGTTTATGGACACGCGCGCCTTGCTCGGCGACCGCGCCAGGCTCGCCGCCTGCACCTTCAGGATGCCCTTGGGCCGCCGCGCGCCGCCCGGGCTGCCCGGGAGTGGCAGGCCAGCGCCGCGCTCCGCCCCACTTCCCGTCCCCGCGCCCGCGCCCGCTGCCGGCTCGGCGGCCACCGCGGGCGCCATGGAGAACATGGCCGCGTTGAACGTCGCCACGCGGATCGTCACCTCCCGCGCTCCCCCGCCAGCCGCGCCGTCACCGCAGCCGCCATTGCTGCTGCTACACGGCGTGGCCTTGCTGGAGCCGAACCGTCGCACGGTGACGCGCGCCTTGGACGGCGGCGCCCCGGTGCCCCCGTGCCGCCGTCGCCGGCGCGGGTGCAGGCAGTCGAAGCCGTCTAGGACGCGGCGCAGCATGTGGCCGAGCTTGGCGGCCGCGGGCGTTCCCTGGCCGGTGTTCCGGCGATCGACGGCCCCACGCACGGTGCAGATAGAGCTCCGCACAGGCGCCCGAGCCTCGCCCCGGACTTGCTCGCTCGCGTGCGCGCGCGCCCAGCTACTCAGCTAGTGGCTATTGCCCGCGAGGCCGCGCCCGCGCGTAATATATCGCGCCACGGCACGGCAACGGCTGCGCGGAAGGGGACGCGGGGACGGCGACACCGACGGCTTGCTTGGGCTGCGGGCGAGCGGTGGTTGCATTGCACGCGAGACAGACGCTGGTATAGTATTTTTCCTGGGGTATTCGCATGCGTGTACGTCCGCTCGTCGGCGTCTGCGCGGTTGCGGCCGGCGCGACTGAGATCTCTGCCTGCTTGCTTGTTGCGGCACTGTCGTTTCTTGTACCCATCCATGATCCATCCGCACCAACCTACCGATGGTATCTCGGTGTATTCTACTATTACTACCGTCCGGCGTCTGATACGTCGTACGTCGTCACGTCACGCTACAGATACGAAAAGAACAATAGTGTATGATAGTGGTAGCCAAAGTTTTATTCCACGGTTTGGCGGCAGATGTTCGAATCGAAGGCATTGTGCGTTGGATCAAGGTGGTTAGGTCACTGGGCTCAGGCTTGCAATCAAAAGCACAGCGCAAAACTTTAAATTGTAATGACGGTTATCTCCATTGCAAAGGAAAAGCCTAACACTCTCGGTCGAGCCACTGGGTTCACCTTTTGGGACTGGTCCGGTGTATACATGGGAAACTGCGAGTTTAGGCCCTGAAAACTGATCAGGAATTTTTTGGGACTGGTCCGGTCTAAAAATGTTCCGGTCTTTGAGTGTGTATTGCAATGTTGCTCCATGGCTAAGCGCGTGGATGTGGCAGTGGCAACGGCTGGTAGGAGGGAGCTCGGAGAAAACAAGGACGGAGGACGATGGCCAGAGATGGAAACATGAACAGTAGCAATGGGGTCCTCACCCAACGGCCACTAAAAATCTCCAACAATGGGCACCTACAGACATTGTAAAAAAAATAAAAAAGACAACACGTTTCGAAACTCCACATGATACACATTTCGGGAGCAAAGAATCAAAACCTATCGGGGGCAATGAAATTCAACGCAATGCATCTTGCCACCCACCGCAGTTCGTTGCAAATGCCAAAAGCTTCTTCAGCGGCCACGCAGCTCGAGTCAAAAACAAATTCGAGATAATGCTCAAAATCCCCAGCACCCGCACAGGCGCACATCCCAGCTTCTGCCAATGCCATGCTCTTTTCGGAAGGGGAGGGGGCGATCGATCAGGCGCACGATCCACACAACTGGCGCCTCCAACTCCAACCACCCGCCGCACCACCACGAGCACCAGAATCCACTCCCCCATCCCCATCCATGATCGCCGGCCGCCTCCTCCCATCCCAAGCCAAATGGTCGTACAGAAACCCACATGCATCTCTCGCCTGCGCTGCCGCTTTCAGTTTCGGACGACGCTGATCCCCGTACCGCTGCGCACTGCATCGCATGCCGGCCTTTTCTCCGGTCACGAGAAGCGTCGTGCAAGCGGACGTATAGACCGATCACGTCGGTCACGAGCCGAGAAGAAGTTGGGCACGGCGTGTGCGCGCAATCTGTCGCCGTCGGAGCGGACCGGCCTACCGGGGAGCTGCAGAGCTCGCCTTCGTCCTTCCACGGCGTCATTTCCGCCGGCGGTTGCGCGGCGAGGCGGTTAGCGCCTGACGCTGACACAATATCGGAGGCGATCTCGCTGAGGTCCAAGGATCGTGGCCTCTGACAGGCTCAGTACTTGTTCAGGTTCTAGAATATAGGACCTGTTTAGGGGGTGTTTAGATACCCCTCCATTTTGCATTCTGAGTCCATTTTGCATTCTACGCGCTTTCCAATGCACTTTTTCCTCTCTGTGCACGTGGTCCAACACGCCCATTTTGCATTCTCATTTTGCATTCTATGCATCTAAACACCCCCTTAGTTACATCGAATTCGACCAATTCGATCAAAAGTATCTTCTTGAAAAACGTGCCCCTCTCTCTGCTTTTACGCTTCTCAATGCATTTTGCTACAGTCAATTCGATCGAATTCGCGTGAACTAAACAGGACCATAACTGCCAAGTGAAAATCAACACCACTGGCAAGTGGCAAGTGAAAACCAACGCTGCCAGTAACCCAGTAGCTCCTGGAATTTTCATGCTGCAGCCTGTCTCACAAGGGGTTGACGTTGACCTCAACTACCTACCACCAGTTTCTCTGAAGCAAACGCAAAGCTTGCCGCGTTTCGATCTCCCCTTCCCTGCAGCTTTGCATGGCCGGTAGGCGCGGTGGCGCAGTCCGGTCACACGAGCTTTTCCCCTCGTCTTTCCCGGAGCACAGGGGTCAGTAGTTTACAAAAGGCTCATGGCAACCTCGTTGTCTGCATTTCTTTCGAGACAAGGTTAGTTAGTTGTCTGCGCTTCTGATGAATCTCCCAGAACCCCATGGCTCGCTTTCCAAGCTGGACTGCTTCTGCTGCTTTCGAACGAAACCGAGTAGTAGAAGAAGATAGGTTGGCCCCTTTTCAGACATAATCAGAAGCTTAAGGATTTAAGTTCAGTAGTCCATCAGTGCTGCCAATCATTGATCGACATCGAGCTGCAACCCTTCAGGCTTCACAGAGGCTTCTTCCATTCCATGTCGTCGTCATTATTAACTCGGTAGGCTTAGCTTTCTGCACCGAATCATGGCGATGGACATATATGTAATAGATTCACCGGCACACAAAAGCCCGACATGCAGAAACCAGGACGCGGACCAACTCTCACGGCCACTCTTTAATAATCTACGCGAAAGGCATGCACGACCTGAGGAAAAAGAGGAGGAACCACTACTACAGAAAGTTTCAGTAGGAGCGGCTCGTAAGCCTCTGTAGGGGCGGTTTTACAAGCCGCCCTTAATCAACCGTTCTTACAGTGGAACCACAGTAGGGGCGGCTGGTGATGCAACCGCCCCTACTGTATGAGCCGCCCCTACAGTAAATTCCAGGAAGTCGCGCCATTTTTTCGCGGAAAATTCGCGCGCTACGCGGTCGGCGGGATTCGAACCCGCGACCTCTCTCTCGCGCGTGACCTTCTCTACCACTGCACCACACTCTCATTTGTGACTAGATATTGTTTTGATTCCTACCGTATTATACTAAACTGAGTGTAAATTACTTGTTTGAGGCCCTAAATGATTTCAAATTAAAAACTTGTCAACTACAAAGTTTTATAACTTTTTGAAATCTACAAGTTTTATTTTGGTAGTTTCTCCATCCGAGGTCATTTACAAAATTTGAATTTCAAATTTGAGAACATTCACACTTAGTTTTCGGTGACTATATGATTTCAAATGAAAAAGTGGTCAACTACAAAGTTTCATAACTTTTCGAGCTCTACAGTTCTTATTTAGGAAGTTTTTCCATCCGAGGTCGTTTGAAAAATTCAAATTTCAAAATTTAGACATTCAAACCCACATTTTGAGGCATCAAATAAAGTCAATTCAAAAAGTGATCAACAACAAAGATTCATAACTTTTCGAGATCTACAATTCTTATTTAGGAAGTTTTTCCATCTGAGGTCATTTTAAAAAATATATTTTCTAGTGTCTCATTTCAAAATTCGGCAAAACACTGTAGGAGCGCCTCAATATAGAGCCGCCCCTACTGTGAACCACAGTAGGGGCGGCTGGTGATTGAACCGCCCCTACTAACAGTAAGGGCGGTTCGTAACTCCAGCCGCCCCTACTGTTAATTCTGTAGGGGCGGCTGGTCAGCTCCTGGGGCTGTTCCGTCGCTGTAAGAACGGTCCGCCCCTGAACCGCCCCTGTTGCAAAAAGGAGACGTTCTTACAGTTTGTTTTTGTAGTAGTGAACGAAAGCGAAAGAACCTCGCGTTGCATTGCCTCAAGGCCGTCTCCCTAGTCATGGCGAGACGATGCGCGCAACGGACAGGAGGAAGATGACAATCGGGAGGAGACGAAGACGAGGCGAGCATGCATGCATGTGGAGAAGGCTACGACGGCGTCAGGAAAGGCGCCGGCAAGGCAACCACTAAAAGGCGAGCGATTCGCGCACACGCTTTAGTGGCCTGCGCTGCGTGGACGATCGATCGCGCACACACAGCGCGGCAGGGGCGGAGACAACCCCCCCCCCTCCTCCTATGGTTCCGTGACACATCAAGATGCCTCTTAAATAAATATATGCTAACCACTAGTATTAGATTTAATTGCTCTGATCAAGACTCTCCGGCCCAACAGCAGCTCACTGGCAGAAGTAAAGATGCACTCGGCTGGTTTTTTGGCCTCATTTCTTCTTCTTCGCTTTAATTTGCTAATTTGATGGAGATCTCAATTTGATGATAGTGGATCGATCTAAAGCGTTCTCTATTAGTTGCTGCTTATGCTTCTAGAGTTCTAGTGAAGCTAATTAAAAAATATCAGTAGCTGTGTGATAGCGATGCCATTAATGATTTCAACCTATCTTTAATTTCACAATGATTTATATGTTATACTAAAGATAATAAGATATTTTCTGTGTACATGTACAATTAATTTTTGAGACATTGCATCCTAATTTTCTAGTCATGAAGACAAATAAAGCGTTTGATTAAAATGTACCACACACTTCTCTGCTTTTATGTTTTTCACTTCTAATTCATTCTACTTAGGGTGTGTTTGGTTGAGCTGTAGCTTTTGAAAAAGTAGCTGTGAGCTGTGGGCTGTAAAAAAGTAGCTGTGAGCTGTGGGCTGCGGCTGTCCAAAAGTCGTTTGGTGGAACAGCTGTGGCTTTTGGGACTACGGGAGGAGACGTACCTTATGAGTGGCAGATAGGTAATTTCTGGACCCAAAATCCAGCAAAAGCAAGGGGGTGAGGTGCTTTTAGATTTGCGCTAGGCAAAAATTGGCACGTTCTCACTCTTTAACCCTCTTCAGTGTCTTAGCCCTGGCCCGGTCTGACCCCCCTATGGTGAAATCCTGGCTCCGCCCCTGCAGCGCGGCCACCCGTCCTTGAGGAGCAGCAAGCGAGGTCGCAGCCCCCACCGCCCACCACCGACGCCGTCGCGACTCGGGACAGCAGCGGCGACAAGCGTGAAGCAGCTTGCAGCCTGTTCGCTTGGCTTATCAGCCATCAGCCAGCAGTACTTTTCTCTCACAACAAATCAGCACCAGCCACCAGCCAGCCAGCACTATTTTTCTCTCACAACAAATCAGCACCAGCCATCAGCCGCCAGCCAACCGAACAGGCTGTCTGATTGATCTCTGAGATGCAGTGCGAGAGTCTCTGACTTTGTTCAATCATGGGTTCGGATTTGGTGTGGCCAGTGTGCGCGCGTCAGAACGCACTCAGTTTCAGAAGAGAGAAAATTCAGAGGGAGGTGCCTGCTTGCTCAATGTGACGATGATATTGTTCAGGACCATGTCATCCAAGAAACGCTATCATGCAGTGACGATGGAATTGCGAATCCGGGACACGGCTCAGCTCGATCGCCACAGTACCGGCACAGGTAATTAGCTAGCGCGGCTTGCCATGAATTATTGGCATGCCGAATTGAATTGCTGTCATATCTCAGCATAGCATCAGCTGCAACTGCACACAGCCGGCCAGATTTGAGGGACGCGTGCGTGTCAGATCAGGGTACACCAGTGTCGGGCATTATTTCGTGGATCAGGTCTACTTAAGGTGTGTTTAGATGCAGTGTTATGTATAGTGTTTTTATGTTATGCATGTTTACAGAGAGAAAAAGTGCATTGGGAACGTACGTTATGCAAAACGTTATACATAGTGCGTGAACTAAACAGGGCCTTAATCCCCCTCATCAACCAAAGATTATTCCGTGGATCAGGTCTACTGGAAACATTGTTAATGCCTTTTATGGCAAAGCTGTCCTAACCAAAAGATGCTGCTGAATCTTCCATTCTTTTTGAAACCCTAAGATGCTAGTAGCCCTTAAGGCCATGTTTAATTCAGCAAGATAAGTTTAGGAAATTTATTATAGTAAAACTAAATCGAAGATTAAGAGGGCTAAACATGATCTAATTATAAAACTAATTACACGGATGGACGGGAAATCGCGAGACGAATCTATTAAGCCTAGTTAATCCGTTATTAATCCACATTTAATACCTTTAATTAATGTCCTAATATTTGATGTGACGGGATGAATAGGGAAAACTTATGGAATTAAACATGGCCTTACGTGACTGCTTGCAAATCCTGGGAATACTTTATATACAATTACCAAGTGCTATAGTTGCTGGTGCTAATTTTTTTATCGCTTAAAAGAAAACTTCTTTTTTCTTGTTATTATTATTCTTCTTCTTTTTGAGAGGATCTTACTTCTTTTTGCTAGTTGCTGCTGCTTATTATTGAGTGATGGGCCAGCTCGTTTGAGTTGTGATCATTTGTTCGGCTAGATGGGCCATCCCTGCCCAGTTTTGGATGCTTTTGCGACTTTGGCCCATTTACTTGAGCTACAAAACGGTCCACCCAGAGGCCAGAAGGCCACACACATTGCAAGGTCTGAAGTCCAATGCGATAATTGACACACTTTATTTACCCTAATATATATGTGTGAAATCAGATAATCATATTATTATTATCACGGAGATACTTTTCAAGGACACAGGCTTCTTATGATTTGTTTCTTTGACATTGGCTAGGTGATATCAGAATCGGACTAGGCAGACAGGCCGAGTTACGAAGGGCCTGGAAGTCTTACCTATCCGAGGGCTTGTTTGGCCCATTTATCAGAGCGCGACCCACCCAAAGCCCAGAAAGACAGAGCGTTCCCGTCGCGCGGCGGCGAGGACAACCCGCATGCGTCGTTCCCGTTCCCGATCCCGCGTGCGAGGTGGAGACGGCGGCGGGGGCGAAAGCGCAGGGAGGAGACCGGCTGCAAAGGGGACGGGAAGGTGGCGACTGGCGAGTAGCAGCCGGTAGTAAGAAGAAGAAGGTCCGCGTTCTGGGACCACAGAAATTCCCCGAGAGACGTGTTCCTGATCGGATTGGCCCGAGAGGCCGAGTTATGCGCGGAGTCGTATCGTCCTTGGGGCTTGGGCTACAAAGGGAGCAGCTCCACGAGAGAGGCCCTGGCCTGAGCCGTCGCCGCCGTTCCCTTCTCCGTGCGAGATGGAGGCGGCGGGGAGGAAAAGCGCCCGCAAAGCGTGTCAGAAGGTGGGGGTGGTAACGGTAAGACGAAGAAGCACCCTGTTCCCCAAGCTCAGATTTTGCCCAAGGCGGCGATTTCGGGACGGGAGACTCGGAAGGGGGTGTTTGAGGAGGGGCGAAAGGATAAAGATGATCAAGTGAAGCGGGAGGAAGTGGGCAAACATGCGCGGTCTGTTTGTATGGAGAAAGTGAAGGCTCTGGTGGATGAGGGACTTGGGGAGAGGACGGCTGACGGATCTGAGCCCCTGTTCTCAGCCTTCGGAGATGACATCTAGGACATTCTCGGGCATGATGATGACCCTTCATGGTTGATATGGGAGTCCGCTTTCAATGAACCTCAGGTCATCCCAAAAGCGAAGAAGAAGGAATCCACTGAAGAGTGGGAGACGCGGATGCGGGCGCAGTTGAAAGGGGATGACCCTGAGATTTCGGACTATGAAGCCGAGTTGGCTAGCCAATTTCGCAGTATCTGGGAATCTCGATGGTCCAACCACTACGGTGCATTCGAGGACAATAGTAAGTTCCCCTTAATCATCTGCATCGGTTTGTTTCATTAAGCAAGTAGCAGAAGATTGTTTGATAGTTTCTACTACTGTCCAGAAAGTACCTTTGAAGTAGAGTATATATTGCAACTCCATATAATGTCCGTTAGTTACTTGACTTGTAGCTGTTATTGAGCTCGACCTTTACTCACTCCAAATCTTTTACAACTGCGTGTAGCCAGGATCCCCCCAATGCGTTTCACATTCAAGCCTACCCCGCATGATGCCATGCATGAGAGTACTCTACAGATTTTTTCAGCTAAGGTCACACCAACAAGAGGCAGTTTGCCGTTTGACGTGTTTGGTATGGTTGCCATACGCGACATTGTTGACCACAACCGCAATATTGTCTTTTGCCGCACAAGGGACAACTGCCAGACCCTCACCAAAGAGCACCCATATTTGGTACTAATAGGTCCTATCCGTGCTGTTTATCTAGAGCCGACAACACCTATGATCATTGAGGCTGACCTTACAGTGAAGGGCGCCACTGAAGCAGAGGATGAAAAACTGAGCTTCGTGGCTGCGTCGGTATTATCCACTGAGACAATGTTTTCACACCTGTTGACATATGCTTACACTAGCAAGCTCAGCACAGTTGAATTCACACTTGGACATATTGTTTCCTCTGTGGAGGCTACGGTATTTGTGCGAGTCACAAGTGGATCATGGCCAGATTGTTTTCGCGGTCAATTTTCTGCCATTGCTACAGGTGTATGTTGCAAAAATCCAAGCAGTATTTATTATGATTCTAGTGTCAATGACGAGGAGATCATCTTACTTGATTCTGGAGGTGAGAAGCTGCCTGTCACTGGTGATGGAGACATCAAGCTTTCGCGACATGTTGTTTCTGTTGAAACTAAGGGAGAGCTGAAAGTTTTTATCAAGGCAGGGGAGCTGACAACAATTTGATTAAGAAATGGCAGAGTTTCAAGCCATTGGACCCCGGTAAAAGCTGTGTTACTATTGACATTGGCTTCTGTGAAATGGATGTCACCGTTTTCTGGTCACTCATTTCGTACCATCATGTGAAGTGCATTGTAGATGTTTGCTCTGAAGTGGCATGCTGCATTAAGTTATTATGATACTAGTGTTAATGATGAGGAAATCATCTTAATTCTGGAGGTGAAAGGTGCCTGTTACTAGTGATGGACATATCAAGATTTCACGGTGTGTTGTTTCTGTTGAAACTAAGGGAGAGCTGAAAATGTATGTCAAGGCGTGGGGAGCTGATAACAGTGTTATGCTCATAGAAACACGAAAGCTTTTCAAGCCATTGGATTCTGGTAAGAGCAATGACATGCTTGACATTGGCTTCTGTAAAATGAAAGTAACTGTTGCCTGGTCGCTGATTTCATATTATCCTGTTCATGCAAAAACAATATTGTAGCTTTTTGTTCTGAAGTAGAATGCTGAATTAAATTATGGTTCTGTTCAAACTACGAGAATGCTGAAAGTTGGGTTGTGAGACATCAGAAGGTGATAACAGTGTCGTGGAACTGTGAAAGGTTAATTGGTTTTCACACCTAGGAAAGCCAGTAGTACCTATAGTAAATGCTTGATACAGGCTTCTGTAAGATCCTATAGTAAATGCTTGATTCCATGATTATACTCGTTCTGAAGTGGTATTTTGGAAGTATATACGGTTACTAATTTCATAGCATCCTGCGTGATGTTGTAAATACACTTTGCATCGATATGTTAATAAAGTTTCAGAGTTGTCATGGTAGCAATGCTTCTGAAGTGGTGTTTCCTGGTCTTAAATCACCTCCATTTTAATATGGCCGTGTGTTGGACTTGGACCGAACTGGGAAGAGGTGAGCATGACGCGCGCCCTTTGGTAATGACAAGTTGGGTGAGAGTCCGAAGTGGTTGATTAAGTTGCCAGTGCAGCGGTGCTGCCTGAACTACTTGAATGAAGTCTCTTTAAAGCCGCCGGGCTCGGCGGCCGGGCAAACCGGCCGCGTCAGTAAAATTAATTTCTACCGTTAGATCTGGTTTTGAGGGTTTGCTGCACTGTTTGTTAACTGTACCCGCACATATCCTCATGCTGTATTCTCGTTGGCTGGAAGAGTCTAGAGTCTCCCGGTTTCCCCCAATCTGTAGCAGGGAAAAATATCGTGGCCTTCCCTCGTCCTCGTCCTCGTCCTCGTCTGGCTGGGGAAAATATCGTGCCTTCCTCGTCCTCGTCTCCGTCCCTGCGCCGCCGCCGTCGCCGACGCTCACGCAACATGGAGTTCCCATGCCCGCCACTTTCTCTCTCGGCTCGGCATGGCTCTGCCCCCATGGCGGCCCCAGACCCGTATCCCTTCCCTCCCCATGTTCGTTGCCTCTGCTGCCGCTATAGGATTTCACCGCGCGCCGCCCCTCCCTGCGCCATCCTCCACGCCACACCGTCCCAGCCGCTCGTTATTGCGAGATCCCTGTTGTGCTGCAGCGTGGTGGCTAAGCGTAGCTGTTGTGCTGCAGCGTGGTGGCTAAGCGTAGCAGCGGGCCGGCGGCGGTGCTGCAGGTGCCGTATCTGGCCGGGACACCCTCCGTCCTCCGACTCTTCTTCCCCTGCCCCAGCTGCTGGTTTTTGGGTGAATGTTGGTAGAAGTGAAATTTCCCTGTGGTTTTTGTTTGTTGTGATTAGAGATTGGATAAATCTATATTCTTTTACTATTCGTGCTGGATTTAGAACCTTGATTTGTAGTTCTTCTCCTTGCATAGACATTTGCCTATGTTCATTATTCATGTCCCCATCTAATGGTGTTTCTTTGCTGCTGTGTGTTCAGGTTATATGCAAATGGTTCCCCAGATCATGTGCAAGAGCTGACCTTTGCTGCATATAAAAAAATTAATTTGTTACAGTTTTTTCATGCTTCGTTTGACCTTTGCTGCCTCGCGTTGTCCCAAACTCCCAATGCCTGATCTATTTTTTCAGGTCCTGGGCATACGCGAAGGGATGCATCAATTTTAAATCCGTTGCATTTTGGTATGCTTACTTCAGTTATCTTCCCTTCTCATTTTTCAATCCTCTCTCCTTTCTTTGGGTGTCTGGCTTGCATCTCCTCTGCTTACAGTGATTGTGAAACGTTGTGGCTGCTAGATTGGCCTTTGTATTGTGATTGCTGATGCACTAATTATTTCATGCAATAGAAATGGCCGATGCATTCTGATATTGATCTTTTGGCAACTATTTGATAATTTTTGGTATTTCTTATCTGCTAAATCCATGAGCTATTACAGATTTGAAGTGTTGCCACTCAGTCCAGAGGAAAATTATATCCGCATTACCATACAGCTCAGTGATTCAGGTATGCATATTGCTCTGAATCTGGATATGGTGTATGCTTTCACAACCTTTTGTTTTACTGTATTTCCAGAACTGAATATCTTATCAAAATTTATCTATTTTTGGTTACTCACCATATATCCATACATTAGCACCAAAGGCCGAAAAGAACATTTATGTTCTTTCATATGTTCTCCTCAGGACCTAGCGACGAGCCATTTGTTATGGAAAAGGTTATAGGTAATTTTACCTTAAGCTGGTCAAGACAATGGCAGGTACCACGAGCTACTTTCCTTTGAGATTTTACTTCCTTAAAGAGTTATAGTCAAATTGCTTGATACACGAATGTAGTTGTAATTTATTTCATGATTGATAAATTGAATCGAGTGCAAAAGTGTCAAATTATAGTTCTATGAATACATGCATTTATTTTTTCTCCTGCAGTCTGTTATTTCAGATTGCAATGAGAAAAGAGTGTATGTGCTACATGGAGTTTTATGCTAGGAGATCAAACCTTCTACATGTAAGCCTACAAATCAGTAAGGGATTCCTATCTGATTTCGTTAAATATGTTACTAAGCAAGGCAGAGAGCAGCTCTATCTTTGCATTCCAAATTCTTTATAAGCTTCATGTTGGAACTCCAAGTGAACTACCATTACTATTTACTGTTTGGTACATCCTTTCGCCTCCATATTCTGTATCTTCTGTCTTTTTGTCCCTAGATATTTTACTGCTTAAAAGGAGATATGGTCAAATTTGATTGATACAGGAATGTTGCTATCATTTATTTCATCATTGATCGATTTAACAGAGTCCAAAAGTGTCAGTCAATTATTTTAATGTGACTACAAAGACATACATTCATTTTTTCCCTACAGTCTGTTGTTTTGGGTTCCAATGAAAAATGATTGTGTGCTACATGGAGTTCTATGCTACACGACTGAACCTTTTGCAGGTAAGCCTACTAAACCAAAAAAAGCATTCCAACCTGATTTTGTTATATATGATACTAGGTAATGCAGAGAGCAGCCTTTTCCTTGCTTCCCCAGTTCTTGATAAGCTTTATGTTAGAACCCTGAGTGAATTACCATTACTGTTTGCTGTTTGAACGTCCTTCAGCTTCCTTGTTATTTGTGCCTGCCTATTCCAAATAGATCTCTTGTGGGCTCTGGCTATTTTGTTGTTGGCCCCATAATATAGTTTGGGATGGAATACTTCATTATGTTTGCCATGAAATGAAATGCATGAATGGTGAATGGTTATCTGGTGAAGCGCCCCTGCCTAAGCAGAGACTAAATGTGATACAAATTATCAGTCCCAGGAGGCTGATACACATTTATTCAACAGTTGGTACAGAAACTCACAGCCCACGAGGAAGCGGGCACCTGATACAAACTAAGACTGCTAAAAGGTAAACTACGGCAGTGAGCCAAAGGATGAACCAAACTGGTTCGACTAAGGGATCAGAGTTCTGCGACAGCGAAGCCATCTTGGGCGGGACCAAACTCCACAGGCAAGCTGGGTGCGGAAGCGACCACCTATTCAGCGTCCTCAACAAAGTCCGGGTCTTCTTCTGGATTTAACAACAACAAGGGTGAGTACAAAAGTACTCAACAAGTCCAACCACACCCACGGAGGGGTTAACACAGAATTATGCATATGGTAAATCAAGGAATAAGGCTAAGGTTTAAATTTGCAATAAAGCTAATTTTTCTCATGCAATGGTTTAACAAGGAACAACTTTAGCAAAGCAAGCTCTTAAAACAAGACAAATAAGTGGGGGGGGGTTGATCCACAAAGGATCCATCTTTTAAGTGCTACCGGATTTCCCATCCGCCGTAGCTTTTGGCACAAAGCCGAACTCTTCCAAAACACACACTCCAAACCCATCCCAAAACCTTAGTATTGTGACCAAGCCATAACTCGCCCATAACCGTGGGCACGGCTATTCGAATAGATTAGGAAACTCTGCAGAGGTGTACACTTTCACCACAAGTAGGGTACCGCAACACGATCACCTTAGTGTCAGTGCGGATCCTATCGAAGTCATTACCCACCATAGCCAAAAACTGCCTAGCCATCACGAGAAAAACACCAAGGGGTTTATGTCACTAAGACGGCAACCATGTCACTAAGACGGCACTTGGTTTTTCCCGCTGCACACCTGCCTCCAGACAACTAACAGCACGGCTAGTGGGATTTAGACTAAGCCCTTGCACCATACAAGAGTCGAGTGGTTGTACGAGTAAAGTGGGTTAGGCAAGATGACACATCACTTCGGTTTAAAACCGGACAAAATGGATATCTCCCAACATGCTTAACCACAAAGGTACAAGCCTCCTTAATGGCATTTCACAAAGTTATGCCCATCCATTTTATCCACACAGTTTTACTCTTTTCAAACCCAAAACCCAAAACCAAAGCCAACTCACACAGTTGATCTTTTGATAAAACAAGTGTATAGTCAGGATTGAGTAAGGGTAACAAATCCTATGCATTCTAAACCTAAGCATTCTAGAAAGTTATCACCTAAACAGAGTAAATCATATTTAGTGATAACTGGGTGATCAAGGAATGTCATATCAATCAAGGGGTGGCTAACCAACCGGGTTTTGAAACTAAAACAATGCAATTATCAAAGGCTTAATAGGTTGTGTTTATAAAACATGGGATAAACATGCATCAAAGGATGGGATTGGACTTGCCGTCAACAAAAGCTCCTGGGAGATCCTGCTCGGGGTACGGGTCCTCGGAGTCGGGCTCGCGGTACTCTCCTGCGTAGTCCTGCTCGCGGTACTGCTCCTCCTCGTTCACTCCGTCGTCTAGGGCACGATCAAACAAACATACAATAAGAAAACACATTCCTTAACCGATGAGTTGGAAACAGGAAAGAACAAAATAAAATAGGAAACGGAATTATATGGGGATGGTTTGTGTAAAGCTCGGCCGGAATAGATATAAGATAGGCATGGTGAAGTTTGGTGGAAAACCGGAGTGATTTGGCGCATGAAATGACGAGTTAAGGAAGTATTAGGGCTTAAACAGGGGGTTTAGGACCTCTTTATAAAGATTATAAAGGGCCAGGGACCTATCTGTGAAAGTTTTATAAGGTGGAAGGGCATGGTTGTGAATTTGGAAAGTATATGGGGGGGTTTGGAAACAGCCAGGGGCATATATGGAAAGATTTGGAAAGCACAGGGGGTTTTCTGGAAATTTGGCAAACGGTGGAAGGATTCTTTATGGAATTCTCGGGAGGTCAGGGGGTTTTCCGGAAAAGTGCCGCGGCCTTCTTCTTTTCCACGCCGGCTCGAACAGGGGAAGGGGACGGCGGCTCGGGCGGCGGCGCTCGCCGGCGATTGCCGGCCTCCGGCCACGGAATCGGGGAATGGGCGCGCGCGTGAGCATCAGCGGGCAACGGGGAAGCGATTCCCCCGCTTACCAAGGGCAGAGGGCAGGCGAGGCGGCGGCTCCACGTGAGGGCCGAGGCGTGGGCGAGCGGCGGCGGCGGCGGAGCTCTGGGCGGCGCTGCGCGGCGTGGGGAGCAAGGGAAGGCTTTGGGGGCTCGTGGGCGAGGAAGTGGAGGCGGTGGTGTGGCGAATTGAGCTCGGGGACGCCCCTTTTATAGGCGGCCGCGGGAGGGGGGGCGCTCGGCGGCCGGCGAGCTTCGGATGCCGGAGTAATTGCGCAGGGGCCCGTGTTAGGCCGAGCACAGCGAGCAAGGACGGCGCGTGCGCGAGGAGTTAGGCAGGGCAGCGGGCGGCACGGCGAGGCGAGGACGAAGGACGGCCGGTCACAGGGGAGTTCGGCCGGCGGTGCTGTGGTACGGCGGCGCGGCGCGGCTCGGGCGCGTTCGCGCGCGGGTGCGTGCGTGCTT
>CM014271.1:4601861-4633145 GCA_004135705.1 Alloteropsis semialata | reverse complement strand
TCACAGCATATTTGTCTGCATAAGAGGAAACCTTCACTATCTGCTACATCCTACAAGACTTTCTGAGGCATAGTTATTAATGTAATACTAACGATAAAAGAGATGGAAGTACTGCCAAAACCTTCATTATCTGCTAAGACTTTCTGAGGCATATTTGTCGGTCAGTAACAAGTAAGCAATTTAGATGATCCTACTAGTGTATCACAGCATATTTGTCTGCATAAGAGGAAACCTTCACTATCTGCTACATCCTACAAGACTTTCTGAGGCATAGCTATTAATGTAATACTAACGATAAAAGAGATGGAAGTACTGTCAAAACTAATGGCATGTCTAAGGATGCAAAAATATATTCTACTCCAACTTAACATCCATTCTCACTTATT
Source organism: Alloteropsis semialata (assembly GCA_004135705.1). Classification (NCBI taxonomy): domain Eukaryota; kingdom Viridiplantae; phylum Streptophyta; class Magnoliopsida; order Poales; family Poaceae; genus Alloteropsis; species Alloteropsis semialata. The sequence continues at coordinate 4,632,759 of CM014271.1, read as the reverse complement.
CCTAAATGTTTACACGCAAGAGTTTCTATGCAAAGCCCCTTTTATTCCCTATTAGCTTTGTTCGGTTAATCCCCTTCCCAAGAGGATTGAGGGTTCTGACTTAAAAGGGATTTAGCCCCTCAAACCCATTAAACCGAACAAGTTCTTAACGTGTTCCTGACACAGGTTTACCAAATCAAAGAAGTAATGTAGCAATTATAGTGGAATGCACCCACAGGACATAAGTGTATTCGGAAGAGCAAAGCTTGTTTGTTCCTAGCATTTTGTATCAAAGTGTAGCATTGGCATAGATTTCCATCAGTAATGGAGTCAAACAGACTTAAATCTGGACTCAGCAGTGTCCTGCAGAAACGAAGGGAGGAAACTTATCCGTTCCAAGCCAGCAAGCCCTATCTTAAATCTTTAACCCATTTCCAATCATAATCTAGCAGCCACTACATGGCAGAGATTCATTTCATCGCCCTGCGCAAATACCGAAGCAATTGGAACCCGCCCCTACCCTGCACGACTCAAACCCACAACAACCCTCCCAGGCTACGCCTACAAAGCCCACGCCAGGTCCGACTCTCCCGCCGGATTTCACATCTCCCAGCAGTGGGATCCACCCCAACGAAATGGGAGGACAGAGAGGGGGAGGGAGGGGATCGAACCTTGCGGTCGGGGGAGATCTCGGTCGATCTGAGGAGCGCCCGTCGCAACGCCATCTCCGCCTCCGCCTCGCCTGCTCCGCTCGAGTGGAAGGTGCCTGCTGGTCCGGTCGGATTGGGGGGAGATCGGGGAGAAGAGAGAGAGAGGGGTGTGGGAGAGACAGACAGGGAGAGGAGCGGCTGCGTGGGCGAGCTCCTGGCCAGAAGGGGATGCGCGGAGCGAGGCCTGCACACGCAGCAGAGTGGTTGGGCCTGGGCCGATAGGTCGGACCGTTTCAGTTGTGTTGGTTGTGCACTTGTGGTCTAGTTTGCATATTTGGGCTAGGCTGTAGGCAGTACCAACAGTCCAACACCCAATGGGCTACGGTTTCCCAGTTTGGGCTTTGGCGATCCGGAAGAAGGTCGAGCAAACATAAAGTTTTTTTTTTTGGTTTCAAACATAAGTCTCAGGAATCTTTTGAATGCAAGATCTTTTTGCAGAGTTCGGAAAGAAAGCTTCGTGCATGTCCATCCATATGGTGTTTTTGTTTTAAACTTCAAACCCCAATTCAATTATTTGCCACTTGGGCTCGGATGCAAATTCATCTTCGTGCCACAGATGATATGCTGAACTATTCATGTGTGTTTTGTCATTCAGAACATGCTTGGCCACGTTTTTAATTAACATGCCACACAAGATGGCTCGCTCGTTGCGTTGGAATGGGTAAAATTCGTAGAAAAAATACCAAAGCAGACAAGACGAACTAGTTCTTGACATCCAGGGTTTGGGGCGAACACATATGAACAGATGCAAAAGCTGGTGTGGCGAAATACATCATACGGCACGGTTCTACGATGAATCGGAGATGCAGCACGCGCAACTAAAAGCAATCGAGAGCTTGCTCGCAGGCCGTCCTACTGCGACGCCAGCGCGCTCGTCTCGGGCTTCGACGACGGGTACCCGATCCCGTGGCGGGTGGAGGGGAACACCATGAAGACGACGCTGGAGACGGCGCCGACCACGACGGGCAGCGCCATGACCACCTTCTTCTGCTGCTCCTTGAGCGACGGGTAGAAGCACGCCACCGTGTTGGCGTCGGCGAGCAGCGCCACCGCCGCGAACACGGCCACGGCGAAGGCCGCGTGCACGAAGTCCGCGAACTGCAGCCGGTACTTGGAGAAGTCCCTCCCGCTGCCGGCGGCGCCGCCGTCGGCGAAGGGCAGGAGGCCCCGGGGCGTCACGAGGCCGTACTTGACCTTGCCGTCGGCGCCGGTGTAGCTGTCAGTGAAGGTGGAGAAGGCGCACAAGAAGCCGCAGAGCCCGAGGAGGACCCCCGTGGCGATCTTGTGCCCGACGTGGCACTCGCCGGTGTTGGTCACGATCGGGTTGAGCACCTCGTACACGATCACCGTCGCCGTCGGCAGCAGCTTGAGAACGTCGCCGATGCTCTTGAACGTCACGTCCGCCATGGCCCCCGCTGCGCTCGTCGTGCTCTTGGCCTGGTCCGTGGCCGTGGCTGCTGCTTCTTCTTTCTTCGGCTCTGCTTTGATGCCTTCTTCCATTCACTTACTCTTTATGCCTATGTAGTATGTTCTGGCTGCTAGTGTATCTGCTTATTGCATCATTGTGTAGTATTTATATGCGACCCGTGTGTAAACGTCACTGAACCCATAAGAAATTAGGAAGTTGCTTGCTGGAGGGGAATAGTAGCTTGATTTGGCTCTAATGTGATAATGATCGAACACGATGCGGCACTGATCGCCTACCGTGAAGATATACATTTCATGAAATATATTTTACCCCCACGATAAGCAAGAAATTTATTCATTATGATCTTGATGTGGATGCAGTGATGCACATACAGTTTCCTACTCTCATACGTGTAGTTGAGTGCTCAAACTAGCATTTTCCTGACTGAACTTGATTATAAACTGGTTTCTAGTGCAGCAACTAGAACTCAGTTACTCCGGATTGGCCGAGAGTTCCTTGCGAGGATGGACGAGAGAAATGGTCGTGTTAATTTATCGGTGGCTGGTCAGGGGTCTCTGTTGTTTTGATGGTTTAGCTGCTGCGGATGCATCATGCATGCATATCTAGTGCCAGTTGGCTAGGTAGTGGTAGTGTATCCTAATGGAGGCGGGTGGTTTGGATTTTGGAAGTTAATCTGACAATCATTGGATTGTTGGATGTCTGCAATGGCCAACTGGGGTTTCTGAAACACCCTCGCTTCTGATTTCTCAAGGATGCATTTTTTTATATATATAATTTCCTGCCTGGATCCAGCAGCCACACCAGCTGAAACAAATCCAGCAGCTACATCAGCTGAAACAGACTCCAATGAGGCAATGACAGGCACGTCTCTACTGATGATAAGGATCTCGCTTCGTATAGTCAAGAGGCACACACATGTTGTTCAATTCAGCGGGTAATCTATCTATGAAACGTGTTTTTCTGCGTGACATAATCGGTGCCTCAAATCAAAATGTGGCGTTGTTGGGCCTAAGCCTAGAGTGGAAAAACAACGCTCCACAAAGCAACCAAATTAAAGAGTCGATCCTGCAAGGGACTCCAGAGACTCGACTACTCGAGCGACCGGAGACGTCGATGGCCTCTGCCCGTCAGGCTGTGGGACGAGGGTGCAGATGATGGCGAGCCATCGTCCTGTCCGGATCAAAAATCCCCATGATAGTTTGCCTTTCGGTAGTGTCACGTCGGAAGCATGAGACGGAGCTCTGGCGTGGGCACGCAAGCCAAGAGACGCGAGAGGACCACCGGAGTCCGGAGAGCTATTCGGTTTCCGTCCCCGCACGGGGCGGAGGATAACCGGCGGCTGGCTACCGGCTTGCCGTAGCGAGAGGATCAGAGGAGAGGTACGAAGCTTTGAAGGCGAAGCAACCAGGATGACCGAAGCGCTGCAAGTTGCATGCGCTGGGGGGTGGAGCTTGACCTTGACATGCTTGTTCGCCTGGCGGCCGCGGCGGCTTATCCCGTGGTGGACCAAAGCCCACCTCGACTGTGCTGAGGAGCCCATATAGACCTCTGCGGACCAGATCCGCGGTGGGCCCAAGCCTTGTCAAGGATAGCAGCATTTTTCGCTGCGGCGGACCAGACCCGAGGTCTATATGGGCCGAATGAATAGGTGAGGTTTGGAGCCAACTCTGGCTTTGAGCCCAGATATCCCCATTTTCCTCTTCTAAGAGCAAGGCTAATAATTTAGCCTGCTGCTGGCTGAATACAATTGCCATGCCACTTAAAGCCAATAACATAGCTAGCTCATATAATGGGTTGGCTGTAAGATTGGCTAAAAGATTATACACAAATATTTAATGCTTGCATGTGCATAGAATCTGTTGTGGAATAGATCTATGTAGCCATTCATTAAACAAAAACTAAATAAACACATAAGATACACTCATCCAGCCAATGGCTCTTCCAATGTCTACATCATGCAAGAATGAAGTTCCAGTTTTCATGACAGCATGCACTTGTCGTAGCATTTTCTTGACCAAACCTACAACACGAGAGATTTCCCTCATGTTGTTTGGTGTCCTACAACAACCAAAAAAAACATCTCACAGTAGAATGGGCATCTCAAATTGGTCCGCATCAGTATCACAAAGCATTCAAGCCTGTTAGAAGCACCGATGACTAGATTTGCAATGGCTTACTTACCGGGCTTGAACCAAACTCAGTAGCATTGAGCATAGTCCTCCGTGTTGTCAGGCTTAAGGATAGGATGAACTGAGGTGGCGGCGGCGGCATCACGGACGGAGGCGCCGGCAGCAGGATGGAATAAGTTGCCGGAGTACCATCTAGCTATGGCTTGGGAACGGATTTGATGTCTAGATTTTTGGTTGCGGCAATGGGGACAGATTTGGGGGTTCCGAAGGTAATTTGGGGGTTTATTCGATGATTTGGCTCTGGAGAACTCAATCTGCGGGAGGTGAAATCGATTTGGCGTGCTGGAGCGAGGGAAGACGGGAGATTGGGAGGGACGCAGGGGATCCGGAGGAAGAACGAAACGCCGGTCGTTCCGCTCGCATCGGGCTTCAAGCGGGCGTTTTGTTCTCGGTGCACGTGTTTCAGCCGGGCGAGGAGCGAAGCGCCCGCTCCGTTCTCTCTCTCCTCTTCTCTTCCCTCCACCTAGGATTCTGATGACGTGGAGAACCTTTCAGCCGGCTGACTAGGACTTATTATACTTGCTCTAAACTGCCGGGACGCATAAGACGACTTGACTTTTCTCAAAAAAAAAAGACGACTTGACGCGTTTCATAGGACTCGAGAAAACATGCCGCCATTGTTGGAGATAAAAAATAAAAAAATAAAAAACATGCTACCGTGTCATAGCCTCATAGGTGATATAGGTTTTAGTCTACAGACTTCAAGTACATCTTTATATTATTAACTATTATTACTTCCACTTCATCCGTTTCAAATTATAATTCATTTTTATTTTTCTATATACATAATTATACTATGTATATAGACATAGCACATATATGGATATATAGCAAAAGCTATGAACCAAAAAACTAAAACAAACTATAATTTAGAACGGAAGTAATATTAGAATACTTAATTTGTAGCGTCTATATAGAAACGGGTGTCAGCGACTATATATGGTTGCATGTGCCTTCTCTTAGCTCTACAATTCTACACTTGAGGTCCAGGCAATTGAATTTCCAGGAAACAAAAGGCAAAACCGCACTGAATCCATGAAAGTACCTTTTCCATTTATAGATATAGCTATCCTTAGTGGAAGGCCGGAAGCATGTGGAATATTAATGGCAGCATAGCTTATATGTTTTGTGATCATTTTATATGTACTGAAGTGATACACAATCTTGAACATCTTCACAATCTTGAACATCTTTTAAATGCGCATACAGGAAATGCTTTGTCTTTTATATGTTTTTGTGCCCACCTAAATCGTCTTTGATTAAAGGTAGTTGTAGAACTGTTTCTCTTGCATTTGTTTATTTCTTCTGCTATCAATTGCTCAAGTGCTTCATTGGCACCGTATGCATGCATTTTGTGCTCCTATATAGCATGTTCCTCAAAAAAGAGCAAAAATTGTCGATTGGTGGGTGCCAACAGGGGGACCATGCCCCATAAAAATTTTTCTAGACCCCCTTGCAACCATGCCAGTCTACGTGTCCAAGTCCCACAACAAAGGTCCTGTTTTTTCAGGTTTTGGCCGATTTTGAAGGTTCGATTTTGAGAGATCCAAAGGTACGATTCTGGATTCTGGGAGTCATCTGATTTTTGAATCTCTTAAAATCAGACCTTTAAAATCGGCCAAAAAATGAAACAAACGGGGCCAAATGGGTTACAGTTGCAAGAGGCCCTGTTTATTGATTCTAAATCCAAATATTCCATTCAAGTATGGCCGGAGTCCGGATAATCCCATATTTTTGTTTGTCCACGGTCCACGTGCATATGGAGTTTTAGTTCAAAATTTGGACAGTGATAGTAGACATCATAACTTATGTTTCTTTATCGATGTTTTGATAGTTTGCAGTATCTAATAGTAAGTAAATCCTTGGGATATATAATTGTAAAAAAACAATGATGGGAAAATTCTAATATATTTTTAATTTAGGTTATGGTATCGACTATCCTCCCAAATTCAAGCTTAAAATATCTCTCACGCATAGAGAAACAAAAAAAACATATTTATCAAGTGGTAAATTGAAGCAATTAAAGCAGTCTTGAGAGTAGATTGGACGAAAAGAAAACCACCCAAAAGGTTACTCGTACTTTGACCACACCCAAAAGGAATAATTTAGACTTTTTCCATTCTTCTAAACATCATCAATTATTTTAATGGTGTTTTGATTCATTTTTATAGCACGGTATAACATAAAAAATCAAATATTAGTTCATATAAATTTTTTGTTATCTACTGCTTTGGTATCTTTAATAATCCAACGAGTTTTAAAATCTCTCGCGCCTTAATAAACACATAACAACAAAGGTAAGTAAATATACATTTTTATATATTAATAGCCTATATCATGAGATACGGATGTACTCCCTCCATATACGATTTAGAAGTCGTTTTGGACAGGATTACGCATACCAAGGCGTGTTTAATTTGGATCTAATCTTCCATGTTTGCCCTTATCAGCAGACCCCTCTCTCCATCCGATTGGTTAGCGCGTGCTGCTTAAATGCATGAGGTTGTGGTTCGACTCTTGGTGCCGCACATTCGTTTGAGTTTTTTGATTTTTGCATGGGGCTGTAGCAGTGACGTCCTCCTCCGGCTCCGGCGTGACGAGCTCCTTCGGCTCCAGCGACTCCGGCTTGAACTCCATGCTTTGCCTTGCGAGAACGGCGCGACGAGCTCTGGTGGTTTGTGGGCGGCGGGCGATGGTGAGGGAGTTGCCGAGGGGCGCTGGCAATGGTGGTTTTTGGGCCGGCGCGCGTGCTATATGCCGAGGGGCGCGCGTAGCAGATGCAAACCGAAGGGGCGTCGCTGCGTTTATGAGGGCTGCTGCCTTAATTAACCGTGTTGATAAGCGCACATTAATCGAAGAGGCACAGGGGCAAACACGTCCGTTTAGCGACGCGCGGGCTTCGACGACTTCTATTCCAATGGCCAGAACGACTAGTAAATCGTATATGGAGGGAGTAGTTGTATGGCCTCCTCGTGATAATTTTTTGGTTTCACCAATTCACTTGATACATATTGGATCGTTGGATAATTCCTAAACTAAATATGTACCCAATTGTAGGCCGCCTAAGTTGGACAACTCATATGTTGGCGGGGAGTTGAAATGAGATACTAGTCCGACCTAGCACTAGTTGGACTCGGCTTATACTACCGAAGAACACTAAACAATATAAAGATTCACGAATAAAGGTCTTGCAAACCAACGTCCTAGAAAGAAACACAAATACTTGCTTCTTCTATATCATGGGCCCGAAGTATACGAGCAATTGAACGCTACAACTACAACCCATAGGACATAAGCAACTAAAGCACGATTAGCAAAGATTCACAATAACCTGATGTGTGACATAGCATTTGTGTGTAAAGGTCTAGATCAACGATCGACGAGACCTTAGAATGAACATCCTATAAGTCTTAAAAGAAGAATAACCAACTAAATGAGGTTTTTGGAATTCAGACTATATTGTGTTACTTAAACAAATCCTTTATCTCATACCATAGATTATTGTACGCATCCTTGTATTTTTGTGTCGGATCGTCACCATTAAAACTACGTCGAGAAAGGAGCGAGTGCACGGCGAGGTCTAGCAAAAAAAACCAGCTAAAAAACAGTGAAGAAAATCCTCGGAACCACAGTGGCCAATCACGAGGACAACACTACAAATCTTCGTCAATTACTGCACCTTCAGGCCAAAACGTAGCAAACCCAATTTTGTCTTCTTTGAACCAGGCCCTGTTTAGTTCCCACCCCAAACTTCACTATTCATCAAACTTCACTATTTATCAAAGGGAATCTTACATGCATGAAGTATTAAACGTGTGTTAATGACAAAACCCATTCCATAACTCTCCGGTAACTTTGCGAGACGAATCTAATGAGCCTAATTTGGCCATGATTAGACAACGTCGTGCTACAGTAAACAATCTCTAATGACGGATTAATTAGGCTTAATAGATTCGTCTCGCGATTTCCCGTCCATCCGTGTATTTAGTTTTATAATTAGATCATGTTTAGTTCTCCTAATCTTCGATTTAAAATTGCTACAGTAAATTTCGCAAACTTTTTTCTCAAATTTTTTTCTCGAACTAAACAGACCCTCAGCCAGCCAGCCTCCAGCCAGCGGTCCCAGATTCAGCGACTCACGCACCCAAACGACCCGTCCCGTCCTGGAGTTGACTCGACTCAACACAACCCAACCCAGCCCAGCACGGGCGAAACCGCTCCGCTCCTCGAGCGACCGAGCGTTCCTCTGGGTCCTCGTATAACTCGAGGCCCATCGCCCTCGTCTTCCTCCGTCCCCGTCTTCTCACCCCACCCCTTCCAAACCCTCGGCTCGCTGGCGAGCGCGAGAGAGACCACTCTCCTCAAGGGAGCCCATTCGCGTCGGGGGAATCGAGCCCTCGCCTCCCACCGCCACCCACCTCCCACTCCGCTCGCACCTGCGCTCCCCCGCCAGCTCGCGGAGCCGTCCCGGCGCCGATCTCCAAAACCCTAAGCCCTGGCGCGGTAGGGTTGGGGCCGGACGCGGACGGGCGGGGCGCCCGCCATGGCGCCCATCAACAGCACCAACATGGAGCAGCACTCGCAGCGGCTCCTCGAGCCCGACCTCCGTATGACTCGTGATCCCTCCCCTCCCCTCCGTCCTTCGCATTGCTGCGTTTTTGGTTTCTCTCCGCCGGTGAATTCCCAGTCGAGGTCGCGACGCGTTGCTGATACCTGATTTCGCTCCGGGTTTTTGTTTAGCCCTTGTGAATTTTCTGTTGTTTGAAGGAATTTGATGTTTTTCGCTGTTTTCCCCCTCTGCAACAAGGGTTACTCAATCCCCAGCTATCGCACTGCCTCGCGGATTTAATTTCTGTTTGAATTCCACGCCACTGGAGTGCATCCAGGCATTTTTTCATAACTGTTTGCTGCGGTATTTTTTTTAAGTAATGCCTGATTCTTTTTTGCACTGAATTTCTCATCCTGCATGCTATTTTGTTCACCATTTCAAAGACTTTTACTGTTGGATCCATTGAAATGTCGGTAGCCTAACATTGCAGAATGCCCCTGATTTTGCAATTTTAAAGGCTAAGTTTCCTACCTGTGTTCTATAGCGGGGCACCTTTTGGAGTGTATATTTTATGAATGAGCAGACTTTTATACGGGATTGAGCAGACTTCTACCTGGAACTGCTCTGGCACCCCCTCTCCTTTAAATTTTCCTTCCTTTCCGGGAGCCGCTTGCCGTACTCCCGCACTTTCTGTGAATTGTGCATGATCAATAAATCTTGTCTATTTCCTCTTGTGAAACAGTAACATAATCTTCGCACTAAGCCGTTACTGTTTTATCTGGCTCAATGGTCTCATCATTTGCTTTATATTACTCTACAGCTGTGCAAGTCAGACTGCAGCTTGCCATGGAAGTTCGGGACAGCCTGGAGATGACGCACACACCAGACTACCTCAACTTTCTTCGCTGCTACTTCAGGGCCTTCTCTGCCATTCTCACCAATTATACCCAGCCACAGGCCACAGAGAATGCTGAACACAAGCTACGGAATGTTGTGATTGAGATCCTCAACCGCCTTCCGCACAGCGAGGTGCTCCGACCATTTGTGCAGGATTTGCTCAAGCTTTCTCTCCGTGTGCTGACACAGGACAATGAGGATAATGCTCTCCTTGCCATTCGAATTGTGTTTGACCTCCTCCGTAATTTCCGCCCAACCGTTGAGGCGGAGGTGCAGCCATTTCTTGACTTTGTTGTTAACATATACCGCAACTTTCCCGCTACCGTTGGATACTTCTTCGATAATCCCAACACCAGTGCCAATATGGCTGCTTCCATGCCCATTCAGCATTTGGACCCCACATCTGATGCCCCAGGAATGATGCAAATGCCTGGTGGTGGTCAGCTCAACCCGAGTACAAGGTCATTCAAGATAGTCACAGAGAGTCCTCTTGTTGTGATGTTTCTCTTCCAGCTGTATGCGAAGCTTGTGCAGACAAATATCCCGTCCTTGCTTCCACTCATGGTGCAAGCCATATCTATCAAGGGTCCAGACAAGGTGCCACCACACCTTAAGACACCCTTTAATGATTTAAAGGGTGCACAGGTCAAGGTAGGTCCGCATCTGTTGATTCTGGTAACCTTCCCAGTGTAGTTTCTGATGAATTTGATGGTTTCTGTTGTAGACCCTGTCATTCTTGACATACCTGCTGAAGAGCAATGCAGATTACATAAAGTCATATGAGGAAAGCATATGCAAGAGCATTGTGAACTTGCTTGTTACATGCCCTCCTGATTCTGTTTCCATCAGAAAGGCAAGATTTGAGCTGGGACTTTCTCAAATTCGTGTAACTATATGTGCATTACTTTGAAAAATGCTAATTCCTTTATCTCTGTACTGCAGGAGCTACTAGTTGGTCTTAAGCAAGTTCTCAACACTGAATACAAGCGAGGGCTGTTCCCCTTGATTGACACACTTCTTGATGAAAGGTACATAAACCATTTTTCTTTTGTCAATATTTTTCTGATCCAGCTATTCTGGTTGTCCTGAAATCTGGGATCTCATTCAGTTTAACTTCTATTCTGGTTGTCCTGAAATGACCTAATTCCGGGATCTCGTTCTGTTTAACTTTTATGGGTTAGGCACATCTTGAATTCTTGATACTGTGCTTGTATTTTGTGACACGAGAGACAAACTGCCTTTTCATGATTTGTATCTACGGATCTACCACTTAGTTAATTTTAGTTTCAGAAGGTTACTGTAGAATTATAATTAATTATAATTAATGAGAGACTTCATCTATGCATGAGCACTATGTCCTATTGTTTCTCTTTACAAATGCTGTTGAATTTATTATTCTACATGCTTTAACTCCTATGTTTTACTTTGTAGCCATTTTTAACACCTCACTGTTGGCGTTGTCAGGGTTTTGATTGGCACAGGTCGAGTTTGCATCGAAACTTTAAGACCTCTTGCTTACACTCTTCTTGCTGAATTGGTGCATTATGTTCGGGAAGATATTTCTCTTCCACAGGTTAAACTTGCTTCTTATATGAATTTTGATCCGTTTATCTTGCTAACATAGGGTTGTGTTCTGTTTCTTGAATTTGTATGTACAGTTGTCACTAGTATTTACCTCCATGAGAATGTTATGTGCATCTCTTAATTTATATAAAGCGTAGCGTAGCTGTTAACCAATTTTTTTGTTACAGTCACCTTTGAAACTGTATTACTGTCGAGGCATGTATTAGGTATCCGATTTGTTAGTTAAGCTAGGAGGCTTTTGAGATCTCTGTTTGGATTTGGGCTACTATGACTCTCATTGATACAGTCTAGTGCAAGTGCACAACTAGTTGGTCGCTTTAATTATGCGGTGTCCCTTAGATGACAACTTTCTCGAGTTTCATTTTATCTGTTATATTCGTTCTTTAGCATTGATGATGTTGCTGATAAGTTTTAACTTCTTTGCAGTTGTCACGGATCATCTATTTGTTCTCTCGAAATATGCATGATTCATCTTTAACCCTTATAATCCATACAACATCTGCTCGCTTGATGCTGAACCTGGTATGCTTAATATTCTGACATTCTTTAGTAGTGAAAAATATGATTTATATTTTGGTACAATTTATGATTTTGGACTTCTTTCCCTTCTCTTAACTCTATGCAAAGTATAAAATCCTAAAGTATATACCCATAAAATTTGGCAGTAGTTTTACCTAAACTGTATATGTCACTGCTTTTACTGGTCTTGCTTTAGGTTGAGCCCATATATCAAAAAGGCGTTGATCAGCAAAGCATGGATGAAGCACGGGTTTTATTGGTAAGAAGTGTTTCTCATAATGGTATGTCAGTAGTTTTTCTTTTCTGTAATCAACTGTATTTATAATCTTGAAATGATCAGGGGCGCATATTGGATGCATTTGTTGGAAAGTTCAGGACATTGAAGCGAACAATCCCTCAGGTATACAGCATATTTTGTGATTTTTTTTTTGCGCAGGTTATTTTAGATGTTGCTACACTGTAGAATCTAAAGTCCAAAATGTGTTGAAGAGATCAGGGTGAGAACATATAAATAGAGAAAATAAACTGTTATGTTGGTACTTCTCATGCTCATTATAAGCATAATTGTGATGGCCTTGCAATGAAGGGGTGCATATCGCCCTGTGCTCCCCATCCCCACACCTTACACACTGCCATGACACGCTCTCCCTTACAATCACTTTCTGTCTCATGATTGGAATGCACCCTGGTTTTTATCGAATAGATGTTCTATACAAAAAGGTCAGTGTCCTTAGGTTTTATTGCCTATATCATCACCTTACTCCTCTCACTCTCCAGTTGCTCGAAGAAGGTGAGGAAGGGAAGGATCAACCGAATTTGAGAATGAAGCTTGAAGTCCCATTACAGGTGCCTTGTGAAAGTTTCTTTCATGGAGTAGCTATACCACTCTTCCATCTCTGTGGTTGACTGCACCCCTCCTTAGGAAATCCCAAAATGTCCTTCGATTTTGATTGGATTATTTTCCTGAAAATAGCCGTCTAGCCCAAATTTCTCAAACAAAAAGGCGGCACAAGTGCTTTTATATATTACTACTAACCCTTTGTAGTCTGTACACTATGCAAGCCATAACAAACTTCTTTGTCATTGTCAGATAGCTAGTACAACTTTATAAGCTTTGTCTGTTAACAAAATGTGAGAGGTGCTTAGTTGCATCCCACTTATAGCATAAATGGAAATTTTGTGGGATCGTCGGTGAAGTCAGATACAGACTGAGATTATTCTGTTTTACTGATGAGTCAATGACCTTTTCTTTTGGCAAATTTTCAGACCGTGCTGAATTTGCAACCACCTTTGGAGTATACTAAGGAAATTAATGATTACAAGAGTCTGATAAAGACTCTTGCTGTGGGTATGTACTAATTGTTGTAAAGTTTCTGCACTATTCCACATGTTTCAGCATGTTAATCCAAACATTGGATACATTTAATTAGCTATTTATACTGAACTCATTCCAGGAATGAAGACAATAATATGGAGCATAACCCATGCTCACTGGCCACGTCCTCAGGTATTGCAACCCCCACAAAAAGTGAATACTTTCTAGCAATTCTGATACTAGGGCCTTAATTAACTCTTCAAACCTTACATTTGTACCATGTGGTGAACAGCAACAAAATCAACAATCTTCTAATATGTCAGTTCAGCCCTTCAGGGGACTGCGGGAGGATGAGGTCTACCATCCTGAAACTTTGTTCTATTTCTGTTTGACTGAACTGTTGCTAATCAACTTTAATCGTCTATTCTAGGTGCGGAAGACATCGGGTGTTCTGAAGTCTGGTGTTCACTGTTTGGCTCTTTTTAAGGAAAAAGACGACGATAGGGAAATTCTGCAATCTTTTTCACAGATGTTGGCTATAATGGAAGCCCGTGACATTATGGATATGTTTTCCTTTTGCATGCCCGACCTATTTGATTGCATGATAACCAACAACCAGCTCTTGCATATATTTTCGACCCTTTTGCAAGCACCCAAGGTTCTGCGGCCTTTCACAGATGTATTGATTAATTTCCTTGTTAGCTCAAAGCTTGAAGCCCTGAAGCAACCAGATTCACCTGCAGCAAAGCTTGTATTGCAGCTTTTCCGGTTCTTGTTCATTGCAGCAGCAAAAGCTCCGGAAAACTGTGAACGCACACTTCAGCCTCATGTGCCAGTTATAATGGAAGTTTGCATGAAAAGTGCTATTGAAGTTGAGAAACCCCTTGGTTACATGCACCTTCTTCGTAACATGTTTCGTGCATTGAACAGTGCTAAATTTGATTCACTGATGCGTGATCTTATACCATCTCTGCAACCCTGCCTCAATATGTTGCTCTCCATGCTTGATGGGCCGATAAGTGATGACATGCGGGACTTGATTTTGGAGCTTTGTCTGATTCTACCTGCCCGTTTGAGTTCTCTGCTACCCCATATACCGCGTCTAATGAAACCACTTGTTCTTGCTCTAAAAGGTAGTGATGACCTTGTGAGCCTAGCTCTGCGCACACTTGAGTTTTGGATTGATAGTCTGAACCCAGATTTTTTGGAACCTAGCATGGCAAATTTAATGTCAGAAGTCATTCTTGCTTTATGGTCTCACCTAAGGCCACCTCCTTACACATGGGGCACAAAGTCCTTGGAACTGCTAGGTAAGCTGGGAGGTCGAAATAGGCGATTTTTGCGGGAGCCTCTTGCACTTGAATGCAAGGAAAATCCGGAACACGGATTACGCCTAGTTCTGACTTTTGAGCCTGCAACGCCATTTTTAGTTCCTTTAGACAGATGCATACACCAAGCTGTTGGTGCAGTTATGCAAGGCAGTGGTATGGAAGCTTTCTACAGGAAGCAGGCTCTTCAGTTCATTCGGGTGTGCCTGGATTCTTTGTTGAATCTGAGGGAAAATGTACCTGGTGAGGGTGTGAGCCCTGGTGTTCTCGGTACATTGCTAATCTCTTCGCTGGATCCCTCTAGACGCCGCAATGATGCTTCAGATATAAAGGTTGGTCTTTTTGCAGTTTACCTACTACGATCACAAATTCAAGTCATTTAAGTTTGTCCTTCGTCAAACTTTTTACCTTTGACAGTCAATATTAAACTTTTGTGTAGATTGAAAACGCAAGATTGGCATTAATAACGCATTCTGAAACAACATATAACCCCTTTTCCAGATAATATGCTTTTATAGATTGGCAGGGGCTAAAGGGCTGTCCCTACTCCCTGCTGATGACATTGGGTAGAGGGTCCTCTGTTTTTAGGTCGCATAACCTATCTGTATCAGGTGATTTAGTCCTTATGGAAGTGTGAGTGGGGTGTATGTGTGTGTGTGGGTGTTTATGTGTGTGTGTGTTTGTGTGTGAGTCTCTGTATGACTCTCTTCTTCTACTATTAATACAGTGATACGCAGCTCTCCTGCGTGTTCGAGAAAAAAAATATGCTTTTATAGATATTGCTAGCCAGTGTCATATTTGAGACCGTGTCGATGACCTAATGGATATTTATGATTGAAGAATGTAGTACTTTTGTTTATGGCATTTGGCACATTTGATTATTTTCCTAAACCCTAAATTAGTGTTTGACTTACATTATGAGATTCACTGTAGATTACAATATCGTTGACATGTTCCACAGAACATAAGTGTAAGCGTTACATGGTTTTAACCATCATATTAAATTCTTCCATAGACCAGTGTCAACAATTTACCGATTCACCATTTTTAAATTAATGATAGTTGCCATACTACTGTAAACTGGAAGCAATCTCCATTCTTATGGTGTTCAGCTGTCTGCTATACTGCTACAGCTGGATCTATGTATCCTTAATTGCCGAATACTGAACACTAATACGTGATTTTGGAGTTGGTGGCTCGGAGCAATCTCTGGAATGTCCTTGTACATGTGTCTCATCAGTAGTGACGCTAGATTGTTATTACCCTATAAACATTGTAAATGATTGTCGTGATTGGTCATAATTAGATGTCTTATTTTTTTATAGAATTGTTACATAATACTTCTTTGTTTTTACTGAATCTTTAGCGAAATGAATTCATAAATTCTTGAAGTTATAGCTTCTTTCTGGTTTTGTTGTGCTTTAGCAATCTTATCAATGTTTTACCTTTTACTTTTGTATAGGGAGATTTAGGTGTGAAGACAAAAACACAGCTATTGGCTGAGAAATCTGTTTTCAAGACTCTGCTTGTAGCTATCATTGCAGCTAATGCTGACACCAGTCTCCATGATGAGAAGGATGACTATGTTGTCGACATATGTCGGCATTTTGCTATGCTTTTTCATGTGGATTCACCATCCTCCAGTCAATCTGGATTTATGCAGCCTATTGGTTCTTCGCTCTCATCTAGCATCAACATGGGAGCTAGATCAAGAAGCAATGCTTCATCTAATCTCCGGGAGCTAGATCCCCTAATATTTTTGGATGCGTTGGTTGAAGTGCTATCCAGTGAAAATCGTCAACATGCAAAAGCTGCCCTATCTGCTTTGAATACTTTTGCTGAGACATTAATCTTTCTTGCACGTATGAAGCACACTGGTATGCTAAGGGGAGGTCCTAGCACCCCTATGTTAGTGTCTAGTCCATCTTTAAATCCAGTATATTCGCCTCCCCCAAGTGTGCGGGTTGCTGTATTTGAGGAATTGTTGCCTCGGTTATTGCATTGTTGCTACAGTAGTACATGGCAAGCTCAGATGGGTGGTGTAATGGGCCTTGGAGCGTTGGTTGGTAAAGTTTCTGTGGATACCCTATGCATCTTTCAGGTCAAAGTCGTACGTGGTCTTCTATTTGTTCTTAAGAGGCTTCCAGGGCATGCAAACAAAGAGCAGGAGGAGACAAACCATGTCCTAACACAAGTTCTACGTGTAGTAAACAATGCAGATGAAGCAAACAGTGAAACTCGGCGGCAAAGTTTTCAGGGGGTCGTTGAGTTTCTTGCGCAGGAGTTATTTAACCCAAACGCTTCAATGGTCGTGAGAAAGAATGTGCAGGCTTGCTTATCACTGCTTGCAAGCAGAACTGGTAGTGAAGTCTCAGAATTGCTCGAGCCTCTCTATTTACCGTTGCTTCAGCCTCTGATTTCACGACCTCTTCGCTCCAAGAATATTGAGCAACAGGTGTGTTAGATTTCTTAGTTTGAATAATTAAAACTTGCAGAACACACAATCAATTAGATTGATTTTCCTCCTTTTCTGTGACAGGTTGGCACTGTTACGGCTTTGAACTTCTGTCTTGCACTGAGACCGCCTCTTCTAAAGTTGTCTCCTGAGCTTGTCAATTTTTTGCAAGAAGCGCTGCAAATTGCTGAGGCTGATGAAACTGTCTGGGTCACCAGGATGATGAATGCAAAAGTAGTTCTGACATGGAACAAACTAAGAACTGCATGCATTGAACTACTTTGTACTGCAATGGCATGGGGTGATCTAAAGGCTCAAAATCACAGCGAATTGCGAGCAAAGATTATTTCAATGTTTTTCAAATCTCTAACATGCAGGACAACGGAAATTGTCAATGTTGCTAAGGAGGGACTTCGTCAGGTAGTCTTTTGGCAATACCTTTTCGTATATTGACATGAAAAATTATAGCGTGTCTATTATCCTTTTACTCTGTACCTGAAATTTCATCTCTATAGGTGGTTCAGCAGCAAAGGATGCCAAAGGATCTTCTACAGAGCAGCCTAAGGCCCATCCTAGTAAACTTAGCAAACACAAGGAGTCTTACCATGCCATTGCTACAAGGATTGGCTCGCCTGCTTGAATTACTGTCAAACTGGTTCAACGTTACTTTGGGTGCAAAGCTGTTGGATCACTTGAAAAAGTGGCTGGAACCAGAAAAGCTTGCTCAGACTCAAAAATCATGGAAGGCTGGAGATGAACCAAAAATAGCGGCAGGTACATTTTCAGTTTTTCTTGTCTGGCTCAGCTATGTTTACTTTTTTCTAGACACGAGTCTCAAAAATAAGTGGACACCACCCTGGAGCTAGTAACTATATATTACTCAGTTATGGTTGTAGAATTACACTAGATTTGTGAAGTAGTTGATTCTTGTCAGCTTTTTATAAACTTGAAAAAAGCCAACCTCTTTAACAAGATTGAAAACGACACTTCTCTTTTATGTGAACTTCCTTTTCATGTGACCAACCCTGTCCTGTGTGCTCTAGTTGGGAGTTATTCTGGTTTCATCTAATTTTATTTTTCCCTGTGCAGCTATGATCGAGCTTTTTCACCTTCTCCCCCCGGCAGCAAGCAAATTCTTGGATGAACTTGTTACCTTGGTAATTGATCTGGAAAAGGCACTCCCGGAAGATCAATTTTATAGTGAAATCAACAGCCCATACCGTGCTCCACTCGCAAAGTTTTTGAACCGTTATGCTGTGGATGCTGTTGACTATTTTCTTGCTCGATTAAGCCATCCAAAGTATTTCAGGAGGTAAGCACTTTGCAATTAAGTTTTCTTTTGGCATTGCATAAATGTTCTTGCCTGCAGTGCAGTCGTATTTAATTGTGAACACTGTTTTTCCAACTTTGTGGAGTTTCTTTCAGCACTGCTTGCTCGTTGGTTTTATACTTTGATGTTTATGTGGGCACATGCTTTAGTTTTCTGGACCATTGCTGTCATACAAAACTTGGCTGACATCAAAGATTTGAGCTGGCCTAATTCTAAAGTATTTTTTTTGGGTTTATACTGGATATCTGTATATATTTTGACATGCTCCTTGTTTCTGCTTCTTTTGTCTTCAATCATTCTTGTTTCTCGATTTCCTTTTTCAGTTTGACCACCTGTGTTGTAATGAAGCCAATTGGTAATAATTTGAATGTTGTGTAGCATTAAGTTATCAATTTTATTTCTGTTTTTTTAGGGCAATTTTATTTCTGTTATGTGTGTCCTCTTTTCATTCTTTGGTTGCGGTATAAACAAAACATAACCTTGTTGTTCTTGTGTACTTAAATTATTTTTTAAATATGAAAATAACCTTTAGTTCTATGGATGTTATCATCTGTGAGATGTACTGGCATAATTTACATGGACTGCCATTTCTGGTCTTATTCTTTCTTGAAAATCCAGGTTTATGTATATAATCTGCTCGGATACTGGGGAATTAAGGGATGAACTTGCGAAGTCTCCTCAGAAAATACTTGCAAGTGCCTTCTCACAGTTTTATCCTCAAGCTGAAGCAGCTGCCACTCAATCTGTCAAGGATGAAGCTCTTGCTGGGGCTATATCTGATAGTTTTACTGGACAATCTTCATCAAACATTGTTACGGGTTCTGATAGTTACTTTAATGGATTAGAGCTTGTCTCGGCCCTTGTGAAATTGATGCCTGAGTGGCTTTGTAACAACCGGGTTGTCTTTGACACCTTGCTACTTGCTTGGAAATCACCTGCAAGACTTGCACGTTTGCAGAATGAGCAGGATTTGAGTTTACCCCAGGTAGCCATTGGAATTGCTATATTAGTTTGTGCATTAATGGTGTATAAATTGCTGACAAATCTTCTTGTTTTCTGTTTTGTGCTTTATTTGTTTACATTCACAAAAATCATCTAAGTTACTCAATGGATATTTCATTACACTAACAGGCCTCATAAAATGGTACTTATGCAATTCACTAGTAGCGGATTGACAATCTTAGAATTGCATCCTGGTTTATGAAATAGTAAAATAAAATGCTTTACATTTGTTTATATCATATGCATATCCTGGTGCATCCAAAGGCTTGTGTACCATATGCAATTTAATCCTGGTATACGCAAAAGCCTAATACCCTGGTATATGCAAAAGGTACTCAAGCAGTTTGCCCTTGTATATTTAGTATGCATCCTTCACTCCTTTACCCAAAATTTCTATCATGGAAGTTTTATTTCGCTTTCGCACCCAATACTTGCACTTGATTCCTTCAACATTGTATCTATATATGTTTTAGCGCCTTCAATTTTAACAATCTTTTCTGTACAGGTGATGGAAAGTAAGCGGCTTATAAAATGCTTCCTGAATTATTTAAGACACGATCGTACTGAAGTCGGTGCACTCTTTGATATGCTATCAATATTCTTGTACCGCAGTCGTATAGATTATAGCTTTCTTAAGGAATTTTATGTCATAGAGGTAACACAATTTATTATTTCTGATTCATGGGAGTCTGTGTGAGTATTTATTGACTATTTCTCTCTCTCATTGTCTTTACTTGTTTGTTTAGGTTGCTGAAGGATACACTCCAAGTTTGAAAAAAACTATTCTTAACCACTTCTTGAACATTTTTCAGTCAAAACAATATGGGCAAGATCATTTAGTTGTTACCATGCAGATTCTTATACTTCCAATGCTAGCTCATTCTTTCCAAAATGCACAGAGTTGGGAAGTTGTTGATCCTTCTATAATTAAAACTATCGTTGACAAGCTTCTTGATCCTCCAGAAGAGGTAACTTATGAAACCTGGTGACAGCCAAATTATCCGTACTCTTAGCACATGGATATTGAAAATTTTCTTCATTTCTCTAGGTCAGTGCAGAATATGATGAACCATTGAGGATAGAACTCCTTCAGCTAGCGACATTGCTTTTGAAGTATCTACAGAATGATCTTGTTCACCATCGAAAGGAACTCATAAAATTCGGTTGGAACCATCTCAAGCGTGAAGATAACTCCAGCAAACAGTGGGCCTTTGTAAATGTTTGCCATTTCTTAGAGGCCTATCAAGCTCCTGAAAAGATCATATTACAGGTAGAAACTTTTTTCTTTTTTTGATACTACAGGTAGAAACTTTGATTTCTCTTAGATTAATTGTGCATGCTCATCAATTTCTCATGCTCAGATACGAATGTGCATCATCTTCCCCAGGTCTTCATCGCTCTTCTACGCACATGCCAACCAGAAAATAAGCTGCTGGTGAAGCAAGCTCTTGATATCCTCATGCCTGCCCTTCCGAGAAGACTTCCTCCTGGTGATAGCCGCATGCCGATATGGATCAGATACACCAAGAAAGTCCTTGTGGAGGAGGGGCATTCAATTCCAAACATGATTCACATATTTCAGCTTATTGTTCGCCATGCAGACCTTTTTTATAGTTGCAGAGCCCACTTTGTTCCTCAGATGGTCAACTCTCTTAGCCGCCTTGGATTACCATACAACACAACAGCGGAAAATAGACGTCTTGCTATTGAACTTGCTGGATTGGTAGTGACATGGGAAAGACAGAGACAAAGTGAGATGAAAATTGTGCAGGAAAGTGAGAGCCAGAATCAGATAGGTGATATGCTTAATCCTTCTGTTATTGGTGGTGATCCAAAACGCTCCTCCGATGTTCCGTCATATGCTGACGATTTAAGCAAGAGGGTGAAAGTTGAACCAGGCTTGCAACCTCTTTGTGTAATGTCACCAGGCGGGGCATCTATACCTAATATTGAGACACCCGGATCTTCGGGGCAACCTGATGAGGAGTACAAACCTAATGCAGCAATGGAGGAAATGATTATTACCTTCCTTATAAGGGTGAATATCCTTTCCTTTTTGTGCTCTAAACTACATGCTGAACTGCAAGTAGATTCCTTTTTGAAGTGTCAAGATTTAGTTTCTTTTGTTGTGCCTTACTGATACACTTGCTTTTGTGGTATATATGCACAGTTCCAGAGTCATTTTGGCATATTTTATGACACCAGAAAACTATGCCTTTTCCAATAAAACAAACAAAACACGATATTACAATCTCCAATTTGATCTGACTTATGGACCAAGGCATTTTTGTTGAAAGGTCCAACTGACATAGTAATAGTGTGAAGCTACTACTTTGTACCACCTTCCTAGTATGTTCCACAATTAGCTTAAGCACAACAGTTTAGGCATTGATATTGTTTTTTGTTTCTTGTATTGAAGTTGCATGTATTCATAAATTTGTTCATTTTGGACAACAGGTTTCACTGGTGATTGAGCCAAAGGATAAGGAATCTAGCTCAATGTACAAGCAAGCTCTTGATCTACTGACTCAAGCTCTGGAAGTCTGGCCAAATGCCAATGTTAAATTCAATTATCTCGAGAAATTGCTTGGGAATCTGTCACCCTCTCCTCAGTCCAAGGACCCTGCAACAGCCCTAGCACAAGGCCTTGATGTTATGAACAAAGTCTTGGAGAAACAACCCCGTCTCTTCATCCGGAATAACATCAATCATATTTCTCAAGTAAGTTACTCCAGACTATCTGTATTTTATTGACATTTTCTTTGTTATAATTTATGTTTTCATTGATATGGACATATTTCTCATGCTTGCAATGCATTGTGTTATCTTTGATTAGATATTGGAACCTTGCTTCAGCAACAAAATGCTGGATGCTGGAAAGTCACTTTGTTCCTTGCTCAAGATGGTATTCAGTGCTTTTCCTCTTGAAGCAGCCACAACGCCACAAGATATAAAGTTGTTGCATCAAAGGGTTCAAGAGCTCATTCAGAAGAGCCTTGCTGCTGTTACAACTTCGCAGATATCCCTTGAGCTCAGCAATGCTAACTCTATCATAAACTTTGCACTGTTTGTCCTCAATGCACTTGCAGAAGTACAGAAGAATTTCATTGATCCGTTCATCGGCTTGCTTTTCCGTGTTCTGCAACGTCTCGCACGTGACATGGGATCTTCTGCTGGCAGCCATATAAGACAAGTATGTTAAGTATATTGACAATCATTAGCAGGCTTAACATGCTTAGTCTCAAACACACTAGAGTTTTCTTATATTCCACTTATCCTCTTTTTAACAAAGCCATAAGCTAAGCGTAGTACTATTGATTGGCTTTAATTATTGAACACTATCTGTTACAGTAAAATACTCTCATATCATGACTGATACACTACCTTGTCCAATAATTTTTTGTCACATTGAGTACATGTATGTCATTGTCACTCTTCTAATCCATATTAGTTCTTTAGTTAGTGTCTACCCCCCATTGAGTGACTACGTCTAGGAGGTTTTGTTTTAATTTTGTCTAAGCTCCATGGTGTATTACCAAGTCGACGTGTCATTGACTTTTGTAATAATTTCAGGGACAGAGGCCTGAACTGGATTCATCTGTTAACTCACGCCCTACTGTAGATTCTACTGTCATATCTAACATGAAGACAGTCTTGAAGCTCATAAGTGAGAGGGTGATGTCCTCTTCTGACCACAGAAAATCTATGGGCCAAATACTTCAAGCTCTTCTTTCAGAGAAAGGAACTGATTCCAGCATTCTTCTATGCATATTAGACATGATAAAAGCTTGGATTGAGGATGATTGCAGGCTTGCTTCATCTACTGGTTCTGTTAGTTCACTTAACCCAAAGGAAATACTTACTTATCTTCAGAAGTTATCATTAGTTGACAGAAAAAGCTTCCCCCCTGCTGCACAAGAAGAATGGGATGCAAAATACTTGCAGCTTCTTTATTCGCTTTGCGGTGATTCGACCAAGTAAGGACTTCTCTACAAAGCAACATCTCTACAAAGCAAGCCTTTTGAATCTTTTGTAATCTTTTCTTAACAATTTCTATTCCTGCAGATATCCATTGGCTTTTAGGCAAGAATTTTTTCATAAGGTTGAGAGACAATATATGCTTGGACTTAGAGCTAAAGATCCAGAAATGAGGAAGCGATTCTTCAAACTTTACCATGATTCGGTGGGGAAAACGTTATTTTCTAGACTGCAATTTATAATACAGTCACAGGACTGGGAAGCAGTGAGTGATGTTTTCTGGTTGAAGCAAGGCCTTGATCTCATTTTGGCTATATTAGTAGAAAACGAACCAATTACACTTGCAGCAAATTCTGCTCGAGTACCAGCGCTTATGATAGCAGGGCCTGTTCCAGATCGCATCACCATACCACAGCAGGTTCCAGATGCCCAGGAAAGCATGGATGGCACATCGCTATCATTTGACTCTCTAGCAGCAAGGCATGCTCAGTTCTTAAATGAAGCTAGCAAACTTGTGGTAACTGCTTGCACTCTGCACTATGGTGGTGCCCAGGATAGCTTTTTTCTATTTTTTTTTTCTGAGACCTGAATGTTTATTGTTCTCAAATATGTAGGTCGCAGATATCATGGCTCCATTGAAGGAACTTGCGTTTGCTGATCCCAATGTTGCATATCATTTGTGGGTGCTTGTTTTTCCAATTGTTTGGGTCACCTTACATAAAGAGGAACAAGTTGCTCTAGCGAAGCCAATAATTGCTCTTTTATCGAAAGATTACCACAAGAGGCAGCAAGGATGCAGACCTAATGTTGCCCAGGCGCTTCTTGAAGGTCTTCATTTGAGCCATCCTCAACCCCGCATGCCCAGTGAGCTTATAAAGTATATTGGAAAAACTTGCAATGCTTGGTATACTGCAATTGCGTTACTTGAGAGTCATATGGTGCTTATGAATGAGGCTAAATGCTCTGAGTCATTGGCTGAGCTATACAGACTTCTTAATGAAGACGACATGAGGTGTGGATTATGGAAGAGAAGATCAATCACTGCAGAGACAAGAGCTGGTCTTTCACTTGTCCAGCATGGTTACTGGCAACAGTCGCAAAATCTATTTTACCAGGCTATGATTAAAGCTACTCAGGGAACCTACAATAATACCGTCCCGAAGGCTGAAATGTGTCTTTGGGAAGAACAGTGGCTGTCCTGTGCGGCTCAGTTAGGCCAGTGGGAAGTCTTAGCTGATTACGGGAAAGGTGTGGAGAATCATGAAATTCTTTTAGACTGCCTATGGAAGGTTCCTGATTGGGCATATATGAAGGAGAATGTAATTTCCAAAGCTCAGGTAGAAGAGACGCCTAAGTTACGTCTGATTCAAGCATTTTTCACTCTCCATGACAAAAGTACTAATGGCGTTAGTGAAGCCGAGAACCTTGTCAGCAAAGGTGTTGAACTTGCACTAGAACAGTGGTGGCAGTTGCCTGAAATGTCTGTGCAGTCTCGAATGCCTCTGCTGCAGCAGTTCCAACAGTTGGTTGAAGTGAAAGAATCCTCAAAAATATTGCTTGACATTGCAAATGGAAATAAACCAGCTTCAGCAAGCTCTGGTGCCAATTCCAACCCAAATAATTCATTTGCTGACCTCAAGGATATCCTTGAAACTTGGAGACTTCGTACACCCAATGAATGGGACAACATGACGGTTTGGTATGATCTGCTCCAATGGAGGAATGAGATGTACAATTCAGTAATAGATGCGTTCAAGGACTTTGGCCAAACAAATCCTCAACTTCACCATCTTGGCTACCGAGACAAGGCTTGGAATGTGAATAAGCTTGCTCACATTGCTCGCAAGCAAGGTCTGCCTGAAGTTTGTGTAACTATACTTGACAAGATGTATGGTCATGCTACCATGGAAGTTCAGGTCTGTTTTCTACCATAACCACAATTCTAGTACTTCATGTTGCACCATCTCTTTGTTTCACTAGTTCACTCTCTGCTGTGATTTCAGGAAGCATTTGTGAAGATATGCGAACAAGCTAAGGCTTACCTAGAAATGAAGGGTGAATTAGTCAGTGGTCTTAACTTAATCAATAATACCAATTTGGAATTTTTCCCTGTGAAGAACAAAGCAGAAATATTTCGTCTCAGAGGTGACTTCCTGCTAAAAATGAATGATTGCGAGACTGCGAATCAGTCTTATTCAAATGCAATAACTCTTTTTAAGCATTTGCCCAAAGGATGGATTAGCTGGGGAAATTACTGTGATATGGTATGCTCATGAACTTTTATGTCGTCAATAGCACCCCTCAAATTTCCATGCCTTTTGACTTAAGTCTGATTGTTATTCTCTTTGCAGATTTTTAAAGAAACAAATGAAGAGGTTTGGCTTGAGTATGCAGTCAGTTGTTTTTTCCAGGGCATAAAATATGGAGTCTCGAACTCAAGGAGCCATCTAGCTCGGATTCTCTACCTTCTCAGCTTTGATACCCAAAATGAACCCGTAGGGAGGGCTTTGGATAAATATCTTGAGCAGCTGC
This sequence comes from Alloteropsis semialata, assembly GCA_004135705.1. NCBI lineage: Eukaryota > Viridiplantae > Streptophyta > Magnoliopsida > Poales > Poaceae > Alloteropsis > Alloteropsis semialata. Next base: position 4,606,963 of record CM014271.1, on the reverse strand, counting down.
CTCATTGGGTTTGGCTTTCATGGATACCTCAGTTATTGTTATCATTACAGAGAAGTGAAGCCCAGCATTGTAAATTAGTTTTGCTAAAGATAGCTCAGGTTTATCCGCAGGTAAAAGCAATGTTGCTGTGTTTGTATTTCTTAAACTTTAAATCACATATTCCTTTTACTTGGTGTACTTAAAAATCACATGCTGTTACAGGCATTGTATTATTGGCTTCGTACGTACTTGATGGAGCGCCGCGACGTTGCTACTAAAACTGAAATGGGAAGGAACATGTTGGCTCAGCAGCGCATGCAGCAAGCAATGTTGGCTAACAATGCTGCCAATAACTTATCCGACGGGAGCGCAAGGGCTTCTAATCATGCGGGTGGTAACATGACTTCTGACAACCAGGTTCATCAAGCCTCTCAATCAGTTGGTGCTACAGGTTCTCATGACGGTGGTAATGTCCAAGGACAAGAACCGGACAGATCTACTGCTGAAGGTGGCACAAATAACAGTCACGATCAAGGTCAACAGAGTTCTACAGGTGCCGAGGGATCACAAGTTCCGCAAAGACGCAATAGTGGACTTGGCTGGGTAACTTCTGCAGCAAGTGCATTTGATGCTGCAAAAGACATAATGGAAGCTCTTAGGAGCAAGCATACTAATCTAGCCAATGAGCTTGAGGTAAGAAATACTGAAATAATGAGAGCATTTTATGTTATTGAAAATCACACCAATGAGGTTAAGCATTGATTTATTTTTTCTGCTACATCTTTTTTGGTTTTATTTTATGGAATTGTGGTTGGGTGTATAGGCAATACTGAGTTTTGAAGGCTACGATTTGTTTGCCTATCTCAAAAATATAACAGAGAGTGGATAAGATCCATATAGCATAAATTGTCTTGTTTAGGTATGGCATAGCAAATCCAGGAAGCATTTAGAAAGGACATAGATGTTATGGAAGCTCGTGAGCTTTGCAATAAGACCAATTTTAACCTTGTCTAATGCTGGAAAATTTTCAGTATACGTATTGGTTGGTAATCTAATGCTGTTTATTGCTGGTTCAGCTTTTACTGTCAGAAATTGGATCACGATTTGTTACCTTACCTGAGGAAAGACTTCTTGCTGTGGTTAATGCTCTGCTTCATCGCTGCTACAAGTATCCAACTGCAACCACTGGCGAGGTCCCACAATCTCTCAAGAAGGAACTCTCTGGTGTGTGTAGAGCTTGCTTCTCACAAGATGCTGTTAACAAGCACGTTGATTTTGTCAAGGAGTACAAGCAAGATTTTGAGCGTGACCTTGACCCAGAGAGCGCTACTACTTTTCCTGCAACCCTTGCTGAACTTACTGAGAGATTGAAGCACTGGAAGAATGTTCTTCAGAGTAATGTAGAGGATCGGTTCCCTGCAGTATTAAAACTGGAGGAGGAAAGTAAAACACTAAGGGATTTTCATGTTGTTGATATTGAACTCCCAGGGCAGTACTTCACAGATCAGGTTTGTATGTCACTTTTTATTATCTATCAAAGTAAAAAAAAAATGTATTGCAATCGGTGCATAATCAAAATGTTTTATCATGTGAGGAAGGTCGTTTCAATTTGCCCTGTCATTATTTTGCCGCCTATTCTAGTCTTATGCTATCTATCTGCTGTAGGAAATTGCACCGGACCACACGGTTAAGTTGGACAGAGTTGGACCCGACGTTCCAATTGTCCGGAGGCATGGTAGTAGCTTTCGACGGTTGACACTCGTTGGTTCTGATGGTTCACAGCGCCATTTTATTGTTCAGACATCACTGACTCCAAATGCTCGGAGCGATGAAAGGATGCTGCAGCTGTTCCGTGTGCTAAATAAAATGTTTGACAAACACAAAGAATCTAGGCGGCGCCATTTAGCTATCCATACCCCAATAATTATTCCTGTTTGGTCGCAGGTGAAGTACTACCTCCCACCCCCCTTTCTCTTACATTGTACTACAGCATTAATTTGCTGTGCTGAACTTTTAGCTTCCAAGTACTAATACATGGAGCTCTTGACTTGACACATCATTTTTTCTTGTTTAGGTCCGGATGGTTGAGGATGATTTAATGTATAGCACTTTTCTTGAGGTGTATGAGATTAACTGTGCACGGCATAATAGAGAAGCTGACTCACCTATTACAATTTTCAAAGAGCAGCTTAATCAAGCCATTTCAGGGCAGGTCTCTCCTGAAGCAGTTGTGGAGCTACGTCTTCAAGCATACAATGAAATTACCAAAAATATTGTTAATGATAATATCTTTTCTCAATATATGCACAAAATTCTACCAACTGGCAACTACCTTTGGACCTTCAAGAAACAGTTTGCAATCCAAGTGGCTCTCTCCTGCTTCATGTCATATATGCTGCAGATTGGTGGCAGGGCGCCAAACAAAATTCTCTTTGCGAAAAATACTGGGAAAATTTTCCAGACTGACTTCCATCCAGGTATCCTCTATGGCCAGTTATCAATATTTTTTATTAAGGCTCATGGAGGGTGCTGATTATTCATTTCTTCCTTTGTAGCATATGATCCAAATGGAATGATCGAGTTCAATGAGCTTGTTCCATTTAGGCTGACACGTAACTTGCAAGCTTTCTTCTCCAATTTTGGTGTTGAAGGTCTCATTGTGTCCGCCATGTGTTCTGCTGCTCAGTCAGTGGTTTCTCCTAAAGTGAGTATATACACTCAGCATTTGTATTTCAACTGCATTAAAATAGTCGAATCTTTTTTAGGATAGGCCAAGAGCGTGAATAAGAAATTTTTTATCATGTTATTTCATGGGAAAAGTCCTTGTATGCCATTGTCACACATGTGGGCTTGAACTAACCTTGTCAACGAGTTCCTGCCTCCTTGGATTCCCAGTTTCAAATTAATTCCCATCTACCATGGTTGTAGTGGATCTTGCATAGTTCTTGTTGGATATGAGCCTGTCGATGTTTTTTTTCCCACTAGTTCCCTAGCCTGAAAAGTTATGATTGGATTTTTTTATTCTTTTGTTTCAGCAAAACCAGCATATTTGGCATCATTTGGCTATGTTTTTCCGTGATGAGCTGTTATCTTGGTCGTGGAGAAGGCCCCTTGGCATTCCATCAGTCCCTGTTGCTGCGGGAATGGTCAACCCATTGGATTTCCAACAGAAGGTTGTAAATAATGTGGAACATGTTATTGGGCGTATCAAGTCAATATCACCACATTATCTTGCTGACGAGGTATGCTATTTCTTGTCTTTTGATTTGTGTGCATTCTTTTTATTCTAGAAAGAGTGTTTCCAGATGAGATGTCTGTTCCTTTTATTTTTATTGGTGCTGTTTATTACCTCCTACACTTGGAATAAAATTTGTTGTGATGAGACATCGAAGTCAACAACTACAGAGGCAAAGGATGGTTATTTGGATGTAATTGTAATGTTGTTGATCCTCTCAGCCCCCGCCAGTTGTACAATGATACATGTTTTTTTTAACATAAACAATGATTCTTATTTGGTTGCCTATAAGAGAATTCAGGTGGAGATCGTCTATTTTATACCACAGCTGATGATCCATTCTCTTTGTTATATCAGGAGGAGAACGCAACTGAGCCACCTCAGTCTGTCCAAAGAGGCGTCACGGACCTGGTAGATACAGCGTTATCCTCGAGGAACTTGTGCATGATGGACCCGACGTGGCATCCATGGTTCTGAAGGAAGCACATTCTGCCCTTCTGATGATAATAGCCTGACCAACAGCCGGGCTTGTGTTTAGTCCATTCTGATATTTCTAGTAGTATCTGTCTGGTAGTCTGCTCGTAGATGCTGTACATATCGCCTTGTCCGGCAACTCTGGTAGATACTTAGGGACCCCTCGTGTTATGTAGATAAAGCCGGGGTGTCATCCAGCCCTGTGTTGACTGCTGTATTAAGGTAGCTTATTGCTAACATGACCGTAGGGGATCAGTGATATAATCTAGAACTGTTACCTGCTATCTTCCATTCGTCCTGTGCCTTGGAAAAACGGGCATGCTTCGTGCGGTTCAAGTTTGGCTGTAGCATGTCCGGTAGGCGTTGGAGCTGTTTTTTAGGCAAAGTTTTCGATACACCAGCTGCACGGTCGGTCGTGATGTTGCACGCTTTTTTTCACGTGTGCAGCGTAGCCGTAGAGAGAGGCGAAGCAATCGGTTCCAACATCGTGGTCGTGACAGTTCTAAAAAAAAAAAAACATCGTGGTCGTGACGGTGCGCGGTCACGGCGGCGTTAGTTAACGCACCGACGGCCGCTCCGAGCTAATCGAACACCTTCCCTTACCTGTTCCTTATTTGGTGTTCTCTAATTGGTGGTGTGGCGTACAAATTATTTCCAACTTTTATCTATGGTTGGAGCAACACCGACAGTGCGGTGCGTACAAATTATTTCCAACTTTTATCAGGAAGACCGAAAGAAAATTGCACTTTTTCTTGAAAAAGAAACTTTAAAATGCTGGCACTAAATTAGATGGATCTCTTCTGTACTTTTGTGGGCTTGATGGAAGTAAATCAGAGGTGTTTTCTTATGCTCTTGGTGTCCAGGAGCAAATTTAGAGCTTCAATGGGCTTTTCAGAGGCCCAAACTACCAAAGGCGGCACTAAATTAAGAGAGGCGCTACTACCACATAAAACCTTTTTGACTTATTGGAATAATAATCACTCACAAAAGAGCAACCGTAAAAGTGGCCTACAAAATCACTAGTACTCCAGTTTTAGTTGCCTGCGTAATAAATTTGGAAAAAAAAAAGAAAGAGAGGCCTAGCGATCGCTTTTGGGACAGGCCGGAAGGAAGCGTAAAGGAATGGCGGTGGTTGGTGACAGCAACTCGCCTCCTTCCTCCTCGCGCCCGCGCCTATACCTGTCGCCCCTACCTCACTCTTGCTTCCATTGGAGGCAGGCTAAGCTGTGCGGCAGCAGAAGCACCGTGCTGGTCTGGAGCAGAATGGGTTCCAGGATCTCCCTCCTCTGCTTCCTCGTCCTCGCCTCCTCCCTGCTGCACTGCGCCAGATCTGACGGTAAAGCTGATGCCTTCGGTTTTCTTTTCCCTTGTCGTCGTAATGCTAGTAGGTTGCCGCAGAATGGTCCTCGGATGT
>CM014271.1:4539635-4601841 GCA_004135705.1 Alloteropsis semialata | reverse complement strand
CATCGCTGTGCCTCCGTTAATTCCATTTCTCTGTTTCCCAGCTTGCCCGCTTGGGAGCACGAGCAAGCACTGCGTTTGTCTCGGGGTTTCCCCCACTTCTTGGTTGCTGTAGTAGCGTTCGGTAGCATCGTTATTTTTGTGCTAGTTCGCGTCGCCTGCAAGATCTGATATTTTCAGATGTGTCGTTGCGTAACAAACAAGAATTTTTATATAAGATTACCTGCTGCACATGTTGGATCGCATTGCCCAGTGGTAGCATTAAGAAATTGATCAGTCACTGTTGCTACTAGTTGAGTTGCAAGCGTACAGTGGGCACATGGTACAATTTTTCCAGCGCATTTAGGGCCTGTTTAGTTGGCCCTCAAATTTGGCAAAAAAAAGTTATCGTTTACTGTAGCAAAACTAAATCGAAGATTAGGAGGACTAAACATGATCTAATTATAAAACTAAATACACGGATGGACGGGAAATCGCGAGACGAATCTATTAAGCCTAATTAATCCGTCATTAGAGATTGTTTACTGTAGCACGACGTTGTCTAATCATGGCCAAATTAGGCTCATTAGATTCGTCTCGAAAAGTTACCGGGGGTTATAGAATGGGTTTTGTCATTAACACACGTTTAATACTCCATGCATGTAAGATTCCCTTTGATGAATAGTGAAAAATGGCAAATTTGCAACTTGCCATTTGAACTAAACAGGGCCTAGCCGAGCTATGCTGTTGCTTTAATCTATTAGCTTGAATGTGTGAATTGAAGCAATAATTTAGAAGAACACAATCTTATTTTTCCATAATTCAGTCGTCACTACTCAAGTCTGATGAACGCATGTCGATGGAGCTATATTCGGAATTACTTCAATATGCCACCCATCTAAATTGACAGATTGGGCATCATTTTTCTGGACACTGAACTGTCTGTTTTCAGGCAACGATGCTCAGCTTCTCAAGGGCATCAACAGCTACAGGTCCTCCCTCAAGGTACCGGCGCTGACCGAGAACAAGAACGCGGCGTGCCTTGCCGAGCAGCTCGCGAAGCAGTTCAAGGGGCAGCAGTGCACCAACACGACGGGCGCCAACACCGTCATCGGCACCGAGCAGCAGTTCCCGGACTACCCCAAGTACCTGGACCACTGCCACCTCAACGCGTCGGTGACCGAGGACGGGCAGGTTATGCCGGCGTGCGTGCCGGGGCTCGTCCCCGGCGTCGTGCTCACCAACTACACCAAGTCGCAGTACAACCGGTTCCTGAACGACAGCCAGTTCGCCGGCGTCGGGATCGCCAACGAGGGGGATTGGGTCGTCGTCGTGCTCAGCACCAGCACGGGCTCCGGCGACTACTCGCCGGCTCCGCCGGGCTCCAACTGGGCGCCTTCGGTCCAGCCGTTCAGCCAGATGATTCTTTTGTTGGTAGGATTTGTAATTTTGCTGATGAAGTGAGAGGTTGATCATACCTACACACCACGAAGATAGTAGCAACATTTGTGACTCATTTTGTATCACTGAGATTTCAATTGAATTTGCTCTCATGGGCATTCTAAGCGTTTTACTACTTGGAGGGTTTATTGCAAAACAAGTTTATTGATCAAATTCCCCTGATCCTACCACACTTTTGGGCTTTGGCCAAGAAAAGACACATGCTATGCTATACTGCTAGTTCACGACACGGCAGTTCCTCCTGATCTCCCCGTTGGTGCCGGTGAGCACGTCGATGGCGCCCATCCTCTTGATGGAGGCAGCGAAGGCGGCGAGGAAGCTGCCCCGGTCCAGCATCTCGTCGACGAGCCGCGCCGCCTCGTCATCGTGCATCAGCACGGAGTCGGTGAGGAGCACGCCTCGGTTGGCCTTGATGGCGGCGTAGTAGCTGGTGTCGAAGCTGAACTCGCTGCCGGGGTCCATGACCACCCTGTTGGTCGACGACATGCTCGGGCACTGCGGCATCAGCTCCCGCGCGTAGGTGGGGTCGATGAACGGGTCCACCCCACCGTTGCCGCGGAAGGTGTAGAGCCTCGGGGACACGAACATGCAGGTGGTCCGGCCGAGCGTGTGCGCGCCGGAGAGCGCGACGAGGTCGGCGACGCTGAGGCCGCGCCTGGAGAAGGAGTCCTTGAGGATGGGGAAGACGAACTCCGGGTTGGGCAGCTTGGTGGCGTCCGCCTCGTCGGAGAAGCGGGAGTCGCGCCGCCCCGTCTTCACCTCCCACAGCAGCCGCCCGAACTGGAAGGAGACGGCGTCGCGGGCCGCCAGCGCCACGACGTCGGCGCAGGACACCGCGCCGGGGCACGCCCTCTCGAGCGCCGCCTTGGCCGCGTCGAGCACCTCTAGCCCGCCCAGCGACAGGTTCGGCCCCGCCGCCTTCTCCGTCCCATGGCCGTCCAGAAGAACCGACGCGTCGCACCCGTTGGGGAAGCAGTCGTGGAAGTAGACGCGGAGCAGCTTGCCGGCGAGGTTGGCGTCGGCGGCCGCCCCGGCCCAGGTGACGTTCCTCACGATGGACTCTGCGTCCGGGCACCTCTGCTGGTAGAACCCCACCTGTAGCCCCGCGGCGCCGCTGCACGCCACAAGCAGCAAGCACAGGAACAGCTTGCTGCTGCTGCCGCTGCCGCCATTACTACCACGGGGAGCCATAAGGCCATCTCGAGTGGCCGATGCATCATCCGACGTGGAGTGTATGCATCGGTGCAAGGTGACTGGAGAAAGGAGAATCACGAGGAAAGAGAAGCACCGATGCCCAATTGAGATTCGGTGCATGGTGAAAGGTAAAAGTACACTGCCATCCTGCCATCTTTGACTGTCGAGGTGATCAACGGCTAGCTGACGCTGTCAGGTAGTCAGGCTGAGGCTATGATTAGTTCCACCCCAAACTTCAAACTTCACTGTCCATCAAAGGAAATCTTACCTGCATGAAGTAGTAAACGTGTGTTAATGACAAAACCCATTCCATAACCCCAGGTAACTTCGCGAGACGAATCTAATGAGCCTAATTAGACCATGATTAGACAACATCGTGCTACAGTAAATAATCTCTAATGATGGATTAATTAGACTTAATAGATTCGTCTCGCGATTTCCCGTCCATCCATATAATTAGTTTTATAATTAGATCATGTTTGGTTCTCCTAATCTTGAATTTAAAATTACGGATTCAAAAAAGTTTGAAAAGTTCTTCCTACAAGGCCTGAGTGAAACTACAGTGGATGCGCCTAGCCGCCTACTGTCACTGTGCAGCAGCATGAGTATTTATACTAGTAATATTGTAATAACCCCTTACTACTCCGGTAAACATTTTTATGCGTTGCAGGACAGGGCCCAAATTTACTAATGGATGCCTCGACGGATTTCAAGAACCCTTTCACGTTGCGAGCTTGAGATCTTGCGCCTTTTTGAACGGCAAATGCGGCAAACTTGTTTGGAATTCCGCGACCTGCTGGCTGGCGTCTTGGACGACGAACAACGCCCCCGAGAGAGATCGATCGAGCTCGCAAAACCCTGACGAGCGCGTGCGCGATTACCATCCGATATGTTTCTTTAGAAGATGGCAGGTGAGGAGGCACCCAATCGGGAGTCGCCATTGTGTCGGCTGCGCACATGTGGCCATTGTTTAGGCTTCCTTGCAGACTGAAAATTGCAGATTGGGGAAGATGGTGCGGAATTCTGCATGCACTTGCTCGCCAGGCAAGGCAGTTAACATCTGCAGCCGACACAAACGCGAGCTCGGCCCCCCTGCTCGTCTCTGATCATCTGGCGCAGGCCTCGTCAGGTCATGAATGATCCTCCTACACGTGCTACGGGACCTCGAGAGCTTGACCGGTGAATCTCATGAGCCACACACGCGCGAGTCCGCGACTAGCTAGCGGCGGCGGCACGTGGTCGTCGGCGTGGCAGACTGGCAGGCGACATGTCGGTGGCACACGTTGGCAAGTCCTGCGCTTGCTGCCTGCCTACCCTGCTGCTCCCGGCGGAGTGCTCGCCTTGTCACCTGCATCTGAAAACATGATCTGGCTGTGCCGCACTGCCGCATCTTCAGCCTCGAAGGTACAGCAGAGCACTGTACCCGTGTAACAGTGTATGGTAGATTTTTTTTTTGGCGAACAACAGTGTATGGCAGATTACTGGCTTGACCTGATGCTGACCAAGTGCGTTGTGTATGTATCCCTCTCCTTTTCAAAATAAATAAATAAATAAATCTCAAGCTACTAGCTGGAGCAACCCAATGCATCACAATGAACAAAAGCATAATATCCATATATTAAAAATAAATAAATAAATAAATCTCAAGCTACTAGCTGAAGCAACCCAATGCGTCACAATGAACAAAAGCATAATATCCATATAGTTTTTTCAGAACTTCTGCTGTAGGAACTGTTGAGACATGTTTATATGTATCATACGTTACAACAGTATGAGACAACATGATACATTGGACATTACATTCCTCCTATGAGGGAGGAGAAAACTCCAACATAAAAATTCCAACTTGTTTATGCACATCAGCATACACCTCCAGTGATCTAACAGCCCATGGGTGCTCCAAAACCCTAACAAAAACTAGATTCGACGAAGCACACCGGTCTGTCAAAAATCTGGAGGAAAAAAAAAGAACTTCCACATCGCAAAGTATCGCCTTTCCAAACTTCAGCGTGGCCCAACGACGGTAGGAAACTAGAGATCGTATCGTATCCTGGTGAAACACCAGTAAAAAACAATATAGTGAAAGCAAAAGCGTCAATTTTTTATTTGCCGAACCACCCCGTTAGACCCTTCTTTTTGTGAGGATGATCTTAGGGTTTGGAAGATGGTGAAAGTGGATGCTGTCAACTTCTGTGTCCAATTCTTTAGACAAACTTGGATGAGGCTGTACCTGCAAAATCGAGTTCCAAGTAACACTGTAAGTTTTGAAATAAACTAATGAAAAGGGTAAATGTGTAGCTCAGAAGCATGAGATTCCATTTCCAAATGGAATTGGTTATCTCACATGAACACAAACCAAAAAGGCAGTTGGTATGCACACATGTACCAAGGCATAATAAGCATAACAATTATTGCATCTAACCTCATAGTTGCGGAGTAGACTGGCAATCAACATCGATATCGCAAGAATCACAAACTTCTGGCCAACACATGCTCGACTTCCAGAACCAAATGGAAGAAACGACTCAGTCTTCGCACACTTGGTGGAAAGACCTATCCCATTTGAGCCCCTGGGCGCTGATAACATACCTAGCATATATGAAGGAAATGAAACGAGGATAGAGTTAGGAAGAGGCTAATCACAAGAGTCTTGCACAAAAAAAAAGGCTAAAGGTCTAACAAATGTGTGGCAAAATTAGACGCTAATCCAGATGCAGCAAAAAAAAAAGAAAGAAAGGAAGCTTAATGCGGTCTCTTCTGTAGCTGTTGTTGGCAGCCTGTTATGTTTCGCTAGAACAGAAAATTGAGCGAGAGAAAAAATAGAAGGGGAGCGAACAGACCTCCAAGATCAATGTCCTTATTGAGGAACCGATGAGGATTGAACTGGCCAGCATCATTGCCCCACACAGAAGGATCCATTTGGACAAGATGCAAAGGAACTACTAATATTGCTCCAGCTGGCACAGTGAGGCCCGAGCCAAGAGTCAAATCTGCACTCGAGGAAAACAAAATCCACAAATGAGCTCTTTTGCAGCTAGATGCTTGGACCAATACCAGTTTCAAACTTCAAACCATCATGATACCAATACTAAAATCAGGATGGGCAAATGCATTCAAGGTCTAGAAAACGTGCATACCGTGTTTCAAAGAACACCTCTGCAGAAGAGGCCCAGCAGGCAAAAGGCGAGCAGATTCACATACAGTAGCAAGTAGGAATTGCATCCTAAGCACATCATCGACTTCCAACTCAGATGATTCATTGCAGGATGCAACAATCTCCTCATGTAGCTGCAAAAAAAAAAAAAAGAGAGAGAGAGTAGCATGAGTGAAGAGTCCCAGATTGTCCCACACTTCCATAAGATGCATAGAATTACATTTTAGAAACCTCTTTGAGGGCAATGGAACAAGAATTGAAGTTCTTTCTTATTTAACTAATTAAATGGGCAAGAAATCAGCAAACGCTCAACCAAAATAGTTTGCAACAGAGAAAAATAAAGGAACCAATGTGTACCTGATCTTGCAACTTCGGGAATAAGATAAGCCTTGTCAAAATGTTACCAATCAAGTTAGCAGAAGTGGAAATACCATGCAACATCAAACCCATGACGTTTCCACACATTTCCTCTTCTAAACTAAGTGGTCCTTCAGCAGCCCCATGGAGGGAATGACCTGCCATCATTTCACCTAAAACACTGCTATTTGGATCTTTTATCATCCCTTCACTTTTCTGATAGGATCTCTGATCAAAGTGGCGAACTGAACTATTTTGGTCTCTCGATTTTCTTATGATGCCCTCTGTTAATACCTTCAGCTTAGCACATAGGGTCCGGTATCTCCTATAACTAGGCTTCCAAAATGGACAAACTGCATAAGAAGCCCAGAAACACATAGGGTCCGGTATCTCCTATAACTAGGCTTCCAAAATGGACAAACTGCATAAGAAGCCCAGAAACAGCCATCATTTGCGACCATCATAAGAAGTTCCTCATAAGCAACAGCGTCAGGCCAATCCAAGAAGGCATCACCCAAAACAGTTGCACCAATGATGTTAAATGCCATGTGCTGGGAGAAAGATCTACTGTCTAGAAAACCTTTGCAAATAATAGCGTCAATTCTGTCCATGGTCGCACTGATAACTTTGATTGAATTTCGACCTCCACCAATTGTAAGTTTTTCATTCAAAAATATTTTCAGAGAATCTCTCGTACTTTTGACCTGAAAATTTCCAAAGAAAACCATTAGAAGATTTTTTTTTTCATACGATCTATTAGAAGAATTTAAAAGATCGAAGTAGTGAACATGCTATCTGCATATAAGGTAGTGTTAGTAAAGCAAATGCATCAATATAAGCTATACCTTCTCGAATGAGGACACAAATAGACCAAGTCTTCCACAGGCTAAATTATATGTTCTACCAGTCAATGGTAACTTATCTTCAGCCTTTGTTAGCACTTCTCTGACTAGAGTAGGATCTTTAACTGAAACAAGTAGTTGAGAGGGTCCTACCCACAGGCGAACAACTGGGCCATAGCTGCTGTGCAGTTTTGACAGGAAACCTACAATACGAAGAAGTTCAAAGCAAAATATGAGCAGAAATCAATTGAAGCATCGTATAAACTATTAAAGAAGGACCTTTAGTTGCCATAACAACGCTAAAATATCAAACATGCTAACAATACAGCTTGAATCTTTGATGAAACAATGAAAGCTGAAGCCTTAATGGCACGGGCTCCAGTCTGAAGTGCTCGAGTGAGCCATACTATGCCCATGCTCATTAAGAACAGCAATATCCATGTTAGATCACATGGGACCAAAAATGATTTATCAACAAAGTCATGCATCTACCTACTACCATTTATGTCTGGTAGTACAGTATTCAAACACAGCACCCTCTGTGTTGTCCTTGTAAGCTCTTTAAAAAAGTGCCCATTCCAAGGAAAATTAGAATACATGGTTTCATTCTACTATAACTTAACATACAGTTGAAAGAAATCTAATCCAATAGGGATGAGGGAGATTTGTCAAAACAGCAGCGTTTTCTCCCCGAATCAGATGAGGGGAACCGAAAAGTGTAGGACCATGATGTAACGAAGATACAACAATTAGATCATGACAAGAACAAAAAAACCAAATAAATTGCACAAATTTGAATTAACCACTCAGAAGTGATCAGGCCATTACAATCTACAGCATGAAATTGTATTAGAAATAAATATTCTGATCAAATTCAAGCAATAAGACAAGGTTAAACACCAGCAAACTTTTGGAGACAAATCACAATTTAAGGTAATAGTGCTGACCAGTGCAGTTGTTGGGTCAGTATGGACAGAATATTAAAGCTCAGTAAAGCAATTTTATCTCAACACTAGTTTAAATGCTTTATGCAAAAATATTGCATCAATTGTGCAGATCAGATCTCGTAATCAGTTAAAAGAGCAACCAAACAAAAAAAGTAAACCTAGATCTCTACCTCACAGGCTCCCGAGAAGCAAAATTGACCACAACTCTGACATGTAATCGACCACATCACATAGTCAAATCATATCCCGACCAACTCCCACCCAGATCAGCCTTACCACATCAATCAATCAAAACTATACGAAATTCCCAACAGAAGTGTTCAAGTAGCTACCTCGTAGCCAACTACCAAGTATTCTGCATCTCAAATAGGAGTTACTAAATCTCGAATCTAATTGCTCCTATCACATCCAGTCCCCAATCGAACAGTAGCCAATGGCACATAGGCGCCCGAGCATCTCAAATAGGCCGTACGAAAAAATCTAACACACTGCAGAGGTCGCGCTGGCGCCAAATCCAAATATTCCAATCCCATCATAACCAACACCAAATTATACAAACCCGAACCAATTGACCCACATCCTAGTTACGTGAACCGGCAATAAAGTGGAAAGGGGATCGGGTACCAACCGGTGATGTCGCCGCCGGTGCGTAGGACGTCGGCGAGGCCGGGGTCGGCGAGGAGCACGTGGGGCCCCGGGATGCGGGACCCGAGGGCCCAGAGGCGGAGCAGCGCGGCGACGCGGAGGAGCAGGACCCAGGTGACGGCGAGGAGGCCCGCCCACAGCAGCGCGTTGGTTCCCCGCTGGGCGTAGTCGCGGAGGAAGGCGCGGCCGCCGCCGACGCAGGCCGGCCAGGCGGCTGGCCCCGCGGTGAGGAGCGCGCCCAGAAGGGTGAACGGCACGGCGGTGGCGTCGCAGGAGGAGGAGGAGGCCATGTCCGTGGGGTGGTACGGGGTGGGGGTGGCCGGGTCGGGGTTGGGGTGGGGTGGGCGGAGTGGCGGGCGGAGCTGTGAGAGGAGCAGGAGCTCGAGCTCTCCCGGGAAGAAGAAGAGACGGGACGTTCGCCTACGGCTCCTCTAAAAAGATCTACAATTTTCTTCCGTTTAGGCCCTCGTCTACTTGAGAAATTCAAAATACATCCCTCAACAAAACTTTCAATTTTCTTACCCAAAATTATGAAAATGGATCATTGGCCTCAGTCAAACCAGTAAAATTTTCCTCAAACTCTGAACGACCATGCAATGGGCAAAGCGCAAAGTTTACTGCGCAAAATGACGGGCACTGCAGCCCAGCGAAGTGGCACCCAGCATCTGAATGGAGCTGGCGGCGATGGGGGTTGCCTTTAGGCTGTCCAATCGCTTCAACCAACAAAAGAATACGTAGTACAGATCACGCGGCGAATTCTCAAGCATTTTCGTGTGATTACCTGGCCCTTGCGACCCTCGCCCGCGCCGTTTCTTTACGCTTTTGCCGTTGACCTGGCGCGATCTGTGCCCCTTGCCCGCATCCGCCAACCCCGAGCGCAAGTCAACCTCGAGCTCTCGGCTCCCGCATTGGCATGGCGGTAAAGTTAAGGCAGCGCGGGTTCCCTTTCAGCGAGATCAGATCGTTTTAAATGGTTTGACATGGCAGATCGTTGGAACAGCGACCGATCTGGGTGTGCAAATTGCTCTGATCTCTCGAGCTTGATACGCTCTCGATTCTTTTGCGTACCCGTTGTGGCCTGCGCGTGCATTCCACCTCGGCATAGCACTGAAGATCAGCTGGCGTCGGCTCAAAAAGAATAAAAAAAACAGCACTGGAGATGAAGTGGGAAAATTCAATCTACGAGCACTATGGATATGTTATGCAATTAGCATGGATGGCATAGTTAGGTTGCCCGCACAAATCTAACCCAAAATAGATTTATGCGGATTAAGCACTGACGCAATCAGATCAGCAAGTTATTAGTCATCAGATCAGCACAGCTCTATCGCGTAGCTATGACTGAGCCAATGATTGTCCATAGTTTCCACCGCTTTTGGCATCGCTGGTTTGCTGCTGGCTGGCCTGCTGCTTATCGTCCCGGAGAGGTGAGCCTTGGGTAGAGATGAATTCGGATCGTATGGAATCGAATCCGGATGTTACCTTTTATCACATTCTAATTTGAATACGAATTTTATCGATACGAATACGAATGCGAATATTGTCCATTCTGATCGGATACGAATACAAAACGAATCCATCGAATACGGATTCGTATTCGGATAGATGGCTTCATCACGTGTTAATCCTTCGCGGATACAGATAATATCGGATATTTCATTTGTTTTCACATTTTTTCGAATACGAATGTTGGTTCGGATAGAGAAAAATAACAAAAAGCTAATTCGGATACATCCATTTTACATCCATATTAAAATGTCACAGATAATTCAGATGTTTAAGCGGATACGAATGCCGATAATACGAATACGAATGCGAATATTGTCCATTCTCGGTATCACGTCACGCTTTGGTGCCATTGAGTCACTGACGTGCGGGTCCCATCGAGTTTGGACCCACCGACGAGCCTCACCCGCCTTCCTCATCCAGTCATATCCTCAGCACGAAAGCTACGCTTGGGTCCCACTCAGAAAATGCCAGGACACTGACAAATCGCCTAGCAGTGGGCCCGGACAGCGCACGACCCAACACCTCAGCCAGGCGGACACGTGTGGCGCGCTGGCGAGTGCCGTCGGCGAAAGCCCAGGACCATCCGCATGTGGCAGACCCCTGATTGGAAGGGATCCGCCGTGATCCGCCCCACCACATCTTCCTTCACGGGGCTTTCTTATTTTCCTTATTCTTTTTTAATGATTTTTTAAAACACAAGTCATCATCAATAAAATTTGCCGAAACCACCCCTGATGTTTGTAGAACTCACAACTAAACCGACGACATAAAAATAGTCCTCAGAAGGCGTGGTGGGCCTGCCCCCCTTTGAAATGGACAGATTTAAATTTAAAGCATGTTTAGTTCAGAAAGTTGCCGAAAAAAATTGTCTTTGAAAAACGTGTTCTGTGAGAGAAGCCACGGTTGTCAGTGTGAAAAGTTACTATTTTTAAGCAACTTGCCACAGTCTAAAGAGCCCCTTAGTCCCGTTGCACTCGGCTAAATGGTGCGTCGAACAACTCAGCCGCGCAGGCAAGGCAAAGAGAGTGTTTGGTAGGCTGAGAGTGTTTGGTACAGAAAATCGGCCTTGGGCAGCTTTCTGTTTAATTTTGCATCGTTTTTTGAAACAACTTCACGCTACAGTGTCTCGTTTTGCATAAAACAGATGAAGCTGAGCTAACAAAAGCTCTACCAAACAGCCCTAAAACATTCTTCCAACATCAACTAGTAAAAAAACGCCGGCTTGCTAAGCTACAAGTGACTAGTTTGATCCCTAACCTAAACAGCCACGCATCTCATCAACTCCTTGTCCCTTCGACCGCAGCTTGTTTCGCAGCAGCTTTTCCCCGGTTCCCTGCAAAAGGCATTTGAAATGAACTTCTGAAAATGCTTGCACGGTGTAAAGTAGAGTATGCAGCCCCGGGGGCATTGTCCATTGAAAAGAATGGTTCTGGGACCAAGAAAGGAGAACATACTCCGTTGTTTCTTGCCGCGGCAGTATCTGCTTCCGCACAGGCATTCAAATGGTCTGCCATCATCAAAATCAATACCATAATCCTAAAATCGCAAAGATTAGTTTTTGATCAGTCAAGCCCCCAAGGATCGAGAGTGCATCCTAAGCTGATCCAATAAACTAAATAGCATGGCGCTGAAAATGCAATCAAAGAAGGTTGTGGCAAATATGATTTAGCTAGAGAGTATAGCACCGTGAATAGGAATGTGTATTTGGATTTAGGGTTTGCCATTGCAACCCCACAAAAAAATGTCATACAGAGCCATTGCCCACTAGATAAACATCACGGAAGCCTCAAAATAAATAACAGCAAGCAGAAATTGCAACTTGCAAGAGTCAGCCCTAACCTTTCTCAAGAGCAACAATCCAAAACATGGAGAAAAATTATCACAGCGTCTGCAGTCTTTTTATTTTGTCAGTTATGTTTATCTTGACTTCTTGAGAAATATATCTTTGGAAATGGAGATATCAACAGAAGATAATATTTAATATTAAGAAACTACATAAGCCTTACCCATGTGAGCTCCTCAAATGCCTCCACCTTCTTGCTTGTGAAAAGTGCAAGCTTCAATTAACAAAATAAGAAAATAAAATAGAAAAGTCATCAGCATGGTATGTCTATGCTATACTATTTCAAAGTCTAACATACAGAGTTACCAACACATCAGCCTAGAATTTATGTACTTACATGGTAATAGTGATGATCAGAAGTCTCCACTTCAACAGGGATTTCAATTAAATTCGCATCATAGCATCTTGTGATGGAGTATTACAACCACAAGAAGAAGAAAAAAATAAGGGGAAGGCTCATCTCTAAAATAATCAAGTAGCAAGGGCCAGATTGGGAACAGTCAGAGCACACCTGTGATTGATGAATCTCCCAACATTTCCGTAAAATGTTGCATCTAGGCATAAGGTCTCTTCGTCTTTCAATACCCCCTCTGAAGCCCAATCAGTATCCAAGTCCGCCGGGTACGTATACCTAGCATTGTGCGTTTTTTTATATGTCCTTTCATGTAGCTCCGTATTTGTTAGCAACTCCCCAACATATTCACAGATGAAAGCTCCTTTTTGAAGTTCATCAAGTGCGCGTAGGCCCCAACCCGTCCCTTCTCCTGTGTAGAATACCTGGGCAAAAAGAATAAGTAATTAATAACAATTCAAACAACCTTTGTCATAACACCTGGACACTGTGGCTGAAAATAAAGGAAGCTATTAAAGGATCAAGAAGAAACTGACTAGGTGTGGGTGCAGACACCCCCACCAACCCAGTTCAAGTCCTCGTCACTCAAACTTGGGTGTCTATTTCTTATGTACAGTGCCACCTTGGGTTGGCTGAGGTTTTTTTTATCCACTCAAACACAGATATTTCTTCTTATTTACAGTGCCACCTTAGGACAGAACCCTAAACCTTAAGTCACCCAAATCTTTGTGTGTTTTGCTACCGTTCCGTACGCCCTCGCTCGTAAAAACGATGGGCCAACAAGTAGGCCCATCTACGTCTACCCTCTAGCAGGCCGCCGTACCTGCATGTGGGTCACCCGGATCCCATCGTCACTCGTCAGGCTGCCGTCCACACTGGAGTCAAGACGAGCGATAAGGTCACAGAGTGCGCAACAAGGTGGCTAGCCATTCACTGCAGTGCTCCATCATCATTGCATTCTAATCCCATCGCCGAAGCTCGATTTCCTGGGATCCATTCTTGCCCTGCCCAGGACTCCCATCAGTTCTTTGTCAATCACTACAGTATAGCAATCCAAGATGCCAGGCAATCACAGTCACTCCCCTCCCTTGATTTAAATATCATGTACCCTGTAGATTAACTCCCCAATATTCTATGTTAAGTTTTCAAACGGGTAAACAGAAGAGGGTTGTTGACCATGGAGCTCAGCTATGCAAATGCCGGATTGTCCTTGCAAGAGGACAGGCGAACAATGTTCTCTTCATCAATTGTTTGCTCTTGCTCGATTGAAATTTCTCCTTTCGGTATTGATTATGCTCATGCTGTTCTTAGCTGGTTTGGTGCTCAAATTGTATTAACATAGAGGTTTATAAATTTAAATTTGACACATGTTCAATCAAATCAAGTTCAGTTAACTGTTCTCAGAATGTGTTTATTTTTCAGTCAACGAATGTACATTTACAGTACAAAAACCATTGTGTTTTCATGTTTTCACTGAGAAGGTTGAACTGATGTTCAGTTTAACAAACACCATGTCCGATAATCTGGAGATCTTAGTGCTCCACAATTCCTCAGCATCAAGCTAACATGATTCCGCGAAGCAAGACATTTGTTTGAAGTCACAGACATGCAAAGGGCTGTAGTGTAATTCAAACATATTTTAAGGTATACAAGGGAGGGCAGAACAAGAAGGATATCCTATCTACTAATCATCTGAAAATCTCGTGATGTTTTGTCAGGAACTCTATATGCACTGATACGTCCAAGTTCAGCTAAATTGTTGTAATTAGCTGTATGATTCTCTTGAAAACAAATTTGACTAATACAATTATCGTTGCCTGTAGCAATGACAGACATTTAGCTAGTTAAAGGATCGAGAATATCACATCAATATTTTTCAATGTAAATTTATAGAAATATTAGATGTTACCTGCAGGTTGCATGATATACCACGTTGAACCACACGGTTGCCACATTGAATGTTACAACCACATTTACTCCAGCATTCCTTGATAAATTTCCTAACATGATGGCCCCTGCAAGGCTCTGGTGGAGCTTCATTCCTGGACCTCTCGAGTGGGTGATATTTATTGAAGAACTTATAATGTTTTTCTGGGAACAGATTCGCAGAGACACACTCATCAATGAATGATGTCCTTACTAAACTGTCAGGTGTATATGCAAATTCACCCCCAGTTTCTCTTGCACAGGCACATGGTATGGGAGCAGACAAGCAGTTGCCAGAACAGTTAGCACAACCGTCCTCATCAACAATTCTGGCAGCAGAGATGTTGGCATAGGCCTTCTGGGAAACAAGGTTTCTTTGTATATAATAAAAGGAAGGTGGACATTTCTCACTGCCAAATTCGTTTACAACTGATATCCTTAACTTTTCTTCTCCCTTCGATATATCAGATGTATAGTGGCTGCACCTTATGTGAGAAAGTGCCCGATGCTGAGCAACCGCTGAATTTCCTTGGCCATTCTCAGAAGTTTCTAATGATTCTTCTACAGATTTATATTTCCCACCTCCCCTGCTCAAAGCAATTGGCTCCACGAAAGCGGCACCACTCAGCATTGACTCTTTTTGCAAGTTCCTGCCATTATCAACAGAATTTGATTGTGTATTACATTTTGATGTATGATCATTCTCCAATTGTGCAACACACTGGCATATCTCATTCATCAGGCTGCCAATGGAAAATTTCGGTGGGAGAATCTTATATGAGCGAAGACATTTATCCTCAACCATCCTGAAAACTGCTTCTAAACTGGGCATGCGGAACTTTGACGGGTCTATGCTGCATTTTATTGACATCTTTACTTCACCCATAGCGGATGATGCTACAACAGTGTGCAAGAAAGGTGCTTCTTGTGTATATTCATCTGCAGATCCTGTCCCAGTGTTGTGCATCACATCTTTGTGATTGAAAGAACTTTCTCGATTTTGAGGTTGCTGTGCCATGCTGTTCGTGGGTTCAACAAAGGAAGTGGACGATGTCCTTGTTCTATGATGCTGAATTGGCCTGCCTTTATTACCTATATAAGGTTCAGCAGAGTCCCATCAGAATAAGGACACTAGTCATAGTATCATAGAAATAACAGCAAGACAGCAAGAATAAGTACCAGTTCCACAACCCAATTGACTGCTAAACACAACAAACTAATCTCCTGGTGCATAGAGAACTCAATGGAACAAATGCCAAAGGGAAAAATGTGATCCATATATGAAGCATGAGCAACTCCATGACCTGTTATTTTTAGCACAAAGACTGACAAAATAATCAGTTGGAATGGTGCATGCTAACCTGAAATCTCTGATTGATTTTGATCTGGTGGATGCAATGCTAGAGGATCTGCAGCACCTGAGGAGCTGGTGTTGAACGAATGGGAAACAATGCCTACTTGAGCATCATGAAAGCTCTGTGCAACATCCATATCAGGCTCAGGTTTAGGCTCTCTCAAGAAGACGGCATCTTGGAAATCTTCATCCATCATCTGCCTTGCCCTCTGGCGTGCAGTAACAGGAGATGACAGGGACAACTGAGAATCAATAGAATGATCTGCTGAGAAATTATTAGAGTTGGTTCTAGGCCTCTTGATGTGAGGTGCGTCTGTCTCACTATCCAAGTCACAGGGAGCGCCACGGACGGCAAGGGAAGTAGAAGGCTGGCGGCGATCTTCCTCCAGCGCAACCAGTTTCGCATGGTGGTCACCATGCTCCGGCCCCTGCACCCCATCATTGGAACCCGAGCAGCAGGAAGCCGGCAAGTAATAAAGCATCAGTAAGCCATTTTAATTAGTCTAGCATGAATACAGAAGCAAAAAAAAAAGGGCCTTTTTCGCCCCATCTTTGCTCCCATGATAATACATACCCCAAAAAGGAAATTTTTTTTCTTTCGTTCTTTCTTTCTTTCTTTTCCATTTGGGCAAGATAAAAAGACTGGTTGGGCAGAGAGTACCTGGGGGCGGTCGCGGGCGTCGAGGATGGCGTCAGCGAGGGCGCGATAGCCATCCTCCTCGATGGGCTCCCAGCTATTGTCAAAGAGCTGGAGGAGGTTCCTGAGGACGGGGGTAGCCTCCTTCTTGGAGAATCCCAGGGCCTTCATGGTATCAATGGCACGGCGTGCTCGCGCCCTATTGGACATCCCGCCCCTATCCGGCTGGCTGTCCGCGCGCGCTGGGGGAGAGAGATCACTCACAAACCAAGCGAGGGAAGGAGGAGGCTAATTAGGGTATCGCATTGCTAGGGTTTGCCACGGCTATCCGGATCGTGTTCCTGCCTTCCTGGGTGTGCGGGAAGCGGGGAAGGGGAAGACGGACTGAGAGAGAGAGGAATGGAAATCGGACCGTGGTGGAATTGTGCCCAAGTTCTGATTTATATGTCGAACAAGTAATCAACAATGGCAGAATTGCTGTCTTGTTGAGATGGCCGAGTTGGTCTAAGGCGCCAGATTAAGGTTCTGGTCCGAAAGGGCGTGGGTTCAAATCCCACTCTCAACAAATCCTCCTTTTTTGTTTTGTATAAAATCCCATCCGTAATCACATGAGCTTTTAACACATTCCCTTATTTTTTACAAAAAAATCGCACGCTTCTTTTTTTTTTTTGGCAAATGCCACCCTTAATCACATCAGCTTTATATTTTTTCCTCTCTTTTTTTGAAATTTCCCTTAATCCCATCAGCTTTTTATATTTTCCCTTTTTTGAAATTTCAAACTTCTCTTCTTTTTTGTGGAAATCGTACTCTTCTCTCTCTATCTCTCCCCTCACAAATCCGACCCTTAATTACATCAGCTTTAATATTTTCCCCTACGTTTAACTTTAGCCTGCCTATCACATGACATTGTGATTTGAGTAAAAAGATGCACACTGATGTATTGTGTTAAGAGTAAATTGCACCAACATACAATAACTTGTTTAGTTGTATCACTTTGGTCCAACAAATTGCAAAACATGCAAATGAATACATAAACTTGTCAAGCATGTGTATGTACGGTCATATATACGCCATCAAGTGTATTTTGTCATGGCTACGTGATTGTCACTTAGGCCACAAATATTAATTTTGAGGAGCTGATAATAAAATATTGTGGTACCATCCACAATAATTTTTAGCCATGCTCTAAAGTTGAACATGAGTACAGTATATATATCACGTAAGCAGATGGTTTGCAGATCGCAGCCGACTGGATTGGGATTTGATTGGAATGATCATTCCTCATGCTCTTACGTGAAAATGGTGACTAAATTCAGAAAATATTTTCAGGAAGCTACAGAAACATTACTCCACCTTTTCAATTCTATTATCGAGATCATGGAACCCTGGAAAATGATCTAACGCGCACTTTTGAGAACTTAATTGAGTTCTCATGACCACCAATAATTTTTTTTTATTTTTCTTCTCACCATCTCCAATTAATATTTGTGACCTAAGTATGGTAACTAGTGTATCATTGTGGCAAAATACAATTGGTGGCGTACATATGGTTGTACATGCACACGTTTAACAAGTTAATGTACCCATTTGTATGTTTTACAACTTGTTGGACTAAAGCGATACAACCATACAAATTGTTGTACAGTGGATGCAATTTACTCTTGTGTTAATGACAGGCGCATTTATCAAATAGAACACCCGTGCTTTGCTAGGAAAACTATCGAACTAACTTTGCTTATTGCATACTCCTATAGCATTAATATTTGAATACGCAAAATATGCACTTGCACACTGATGTACTGTATTATGTAAATGACAGGCCCATTTATCAAACAGAATACCCATGCCTTGTCAGGAAAAACCTATCTAATCCAGAATATTGGTGCGAGGATCTCTAGCTTGCTTATTGCATAACATGAAGATTGAATATCACACATTCACACTTATGTTAATGACGGCCTCTGCAGTTCTTTCGCCGCTACAAGCATCAGCGACCACTCGGATCGAGATGCTCATCGCACAAAACGACATCCTTATTAAATCGAGCGCATGCAGCAGAAACCTCAAATAAGTGAATAACAAATCGGGTCGTGGGGGACGGAGCTGCGCGGTTCAACGAGGTGGGCATAGAACGCACCACCGGTGCACCAGCAGTCCAGCACGAAGCCGCATTCTTAATAAGCAAGTGAAGAGGCATATCATCTTCCTATAGCAGTAGCAGCCTTGTTCCACAAAACTTCATCCTTCTCCATTGAGAAGGGTACACAGTTGACAGTACAACTAATGTGCCAGAGCAAGAATGCGGCGATATTTCATCGATCCGCAGTTAGTAGGACACAAGTGGTACAAAATACTGTGAATGGAGGCCTACGATGATTTTCCGATGGAAAGATCCATGTGAAGGTAAGCAATGAAGGCACCAAAGAACAGCAACGCTGTGGATATTAGCATCAACGGTTCTGCCAGCATGAAGATCGGATTGAATTCATAGTATACCTGAAGTTGCCAGATTGTTCCACAGATAAGAATCAAAAGATGCATGGTTTAAAGGCATAGTATTAATTAACAAGGCTTCATCAGAATGTTAACAAGTACCTGGAAAGGAACGCTGTGCTCTCCTACGACATTTTTCTTTTTCAGTACCACCGTCGTTCTTCCAACAACATCAAGGTATGAATAACTAGTCTGCATCAGCAGCAAGTATCATAATCACAAAATGATCTTTCATCACCGAAAACATGAGAAACACACTGTTTGTTTTGCAAAATAGATGGAAAAAAATATCCAAGGCTAATGTATAAACTAAGGCATGACAGCCCCAAACTTAGGTGAAATACAAAGTTCCAGGACTCGGGGCCTCTTTAGTTCGGTGAGAAAGTTTGCGAAATTTACTGTAGCAATTCTAAATCGAAGATTAGGAGGACTAAACATGATCTAATTATAAAACTAATTACACGGATGAACGGAAATCGCGAGACGAATCTATTAAGCCTAATTAATCCGTCATTAGAGATTGTTTACTGTAGCACGACGTTGTCTAATCATGGCCATTAGGCTCATTAGATTCGTCTCGCGAAGTTACCTGGGGTTATGGAATGAGTTTTGTCATTAATTCACGTTTAATACCTTTAATTAGTGTCCTAACATTCGATGTGACAAGTTTGCAAACTTAGTTGGGGAACTAAACAGGGCCTCAGGGGAAATTGCAAAGCTCATGATTGATACTAAACCAGGAAGCACGTGTTGCGAAAGCTACCAGAAGTTTTAATAAAAGTGTAAGTTTGAAACAGTTCAGCTGAGATCATACTTTACCCATCAATCATAGTTCTTTTTCTGAATTTGTAGGTGTGTGCCAGAAGATTAGACCCAAAAATGTAAAATTCGGATACAAGAGGGGGAGACGTGCTTAATGTTAGAAAGGAAAGATAAGATTACCTCAAGATGTTTCTCTGTCACAAAAGGAACTACAGGCTGTGGATTTTTTGATCCTTCAGGAAGTACAACCTGTAGCATTAAATGGTCTGAGAAGATTCTGCTATAGATGTGAATACAAAAAAGTACAACTACCTTCCTCATAATGAAAAACGTGCCAAGGCACGGTTGCTAAAAAAAAGTACAACTGCCGATATTTCATCAGCACTCCTTCAACAAAGCAGCAATCTGGTCTGTTTCTCAAGAATTGTGTTTCTTGTTTAATTAGTCTCAAACAAAAAGCTGAACTATGCAAGGAACATGGTGATCAACCTAGAAAAAAAAGGATGATGCCAGAGATTGCATTTATGCTAGCATGAGATGAGCAGCTGCTAACAGTATGCGATTCTTAATTAGGCTACATGTAGCACTAGTACGAAAGGTGCTTCATCAGAAAATAGAAACCTTGTACAGAGTTAATTTAAATGTAAGATTGTCCCAGCAGCCAAAGACTTAGGCCATGTTTAGTTCACCGAAGTTTTCAAACTTTTTTGAATCCGTAATTTTAAACCCAAGATTAGGAGGACCAAACATGATCTAATTATAAAACTAATTACACGGATGGACGAGAAATCGCAAGATGAATCTATTAAGCCTAATTAATCTGTCATTAGAGATTGTTTACTGTAGCACGACGTTGTCTAATCATGGTCTAATTAGGCTCATTAGATTCGTCTCGCGAAGTTACCCGGGGTTATGGAATGGGTTTTGTCATTAACACGTTTACTACTCCATGTAAGATTCCCTTTGATGAATAGTGAAGTTTGAAATTTGGGGAGGAACTAAACATGGCCTTACTTTAATTGTAAGATCGTCAACCACAGTATCCAACAGAGGGCTACCAAAAGTAAGGTTGATGTAACGCTGGCCATCATCTGACTCAAAGAGAAAATCTTGCAATGGCAGACCATAGCCAATGGTGAACGTGCAATGCCAACCACCAAACAATGGATATCTGGGCTCGATTTCTAGTTCCGACTGCAATAAGAAAAACATGCTTTAGCGAACAATTTTACACTTAAGTAGACTAAAGGATATCTTTGACTAGTTTTCAAAAATCTTGAATAAGTCACCATCCATAGATAAGGTTACGATTTGATGCCATACGAAATTTCAAGTTCAAGCTCCACATCATTGGAGAGATACAAAAATAAAAAATGTTAGCCACATATGCAAAAATGAGAAATCCATGGTTTAGAAGGACTAAATATATCTTTTGTCCTTTGAACATATGTAGCTGACACTTGTGTTTTTTGTATCTTACAAATGGGATGGAGTTTGATCCTAAAATTTTGCATGACATCATGCCAAAATTTCATCTATGGATTGTAAGTTTTCAAGATTTTTATAAACTTCTAGATATGATTTTTTTTAACAGGGTTTTCAAGTTTCCAATATCTATTTTTCACCAGATATCTTACCAACTAAAAATCCTGTGTTTGTGGAAAAATGTCTTGTACCTTGTGTGGACCAGTGCGCAGATGGGATGTGGAGATGTTACCAATCTCATCACGATAGTAAACTGAATGAACCCGAGGAGGTAGCCTTGCAAGAAGATTCTTAAATGATGATGCTCCACTGATAGATGGCCTAGATTGGTACTCAAGCCTAGCAAGAAAGTCCAAAATGAGTTAACTTTAACTATGAGGCATTTAACTAAGTTGACCCAATGAGTTGCTTATACCTAACTTCATACAGCTTCGAATATCCATGTCCATACTGAATTCTTTATTTAACAAATAGAAACATAGACCCAGCAAAGCAGTGGAGAGGGCATCAGCCCATATATTATTTTATTTCCTTATTACTAGATCTATATTGTTGGAAGAAGTGGATAAAGATCAGAGAGATCATTTGACAAGATGGTGTAAGGGAAAGCATCCCCAACTAAAAATGCAAATGGTTCTCAGCGACATGTGGCGCTACAACGCATATGTCAGTTTAAAGGCTAATGGCACTTTTCGCCACTAAGAATTTTGTAGTCGTGTTTGTTTCATGCCAAGGCCTTTTTTAGAACCAAATAAGCTGAAGAAAAGAAGGTGTAAAGAATATAACCTTGAAAAGACTCCTTTGTGCCGAGCCCCACCATGCTTCAGTTTATAATGCTCAGTAATTTGGACATTTCCCCAGTGAGAAATCTCCACCTTGCGTACAAGCTCCTCAACAACAGCAAATGGATGGTTATTCTCATAATGCACAAGGATTGGCAAATATGAGTTTGGCGCCTGGTTCTTATATGTGCCATATTTCACTTCAGTACCAGCACGACTGGTAGGGTCGACCCTTGTGAAGGACTCAATCCTATTGCTTGGCGTTTTGATGTAGGTAACCTGCTCCGCAACATGGTAGGGGGAGAGAAGCACCGCGCTGTCACGGTAGTAAACCAGCTGGGACTCTGACTGGCTAATCTCAGCAGGAAATGGCTCTAAAGAGTGTGTCAGCACGTATAACACTTCGAGAGTGATTGCCTCGCCAGGTTTCAGAGGAGCACCCAGCTGAACAGAGTAGAGGTGAACGCCATTTGGGGTGGTGGTGGTGAGATCAGAGGCTTCAACCGAGAGGGGTACATATGTCTTCTTCTTGCGCTTCCCCTCTGCTCTTGTGGCTTCGACAATAGCGAGATGTTGAGCCTCTGTGGGCGTGAAGGCGAGAAGAACTTGAGACGCATCAGAGTCAGTGAGAGTATTCTCGACCTGGAAGGAAGGTAATGTTCTGCTGTGAGTGCAAATGCAAGAGAATTGCTAACTGGCAATTGAGCAAAAAGGATGAATAAAAGGCATTACCTTCAATGTTAGGTAGACTTTGACAATGGAACCAGTGAGGTCGATCTGCAGGCAATTGGAATTTGTATATAAAAAAAACGTCATAATGACTTGAGAGGAAGAGATTTGCCACGGATAGAGGGGTTTTAAGCAAGGAATCGACCTCTATATCTTAAACCCTGAGCTGAAGTTTCACCTGATCTAAGTGGATCGTTACAGCGCAGGATTTCGATCGATAACAGTAATTATAGGTAAACTATATATGCTATATCTACTGAAGATTAAGAAAAAACATACAGATTTACGCAATCTCGACAGCTAATAAAAGGGCTAGCAGTACCAGTGACCCGTTTCACAAGAAAGCAACCGGCATGCCTGATTCGAGATTGGGGAGAAGTAGAAGATATCCACCGGCATGAAGAAGCATACCCTTTTCTCGGCAGAGACGACCCGGATGCCATCCTCCTGCAGCGGCAAGGAAGAGCAGGTGACGGCGAACGCGGTGAGGAGGAGGAGGGTGGGGACGGTTATGGTTTGGAGGGAAGGCAGCATCGCGTCCGGTGGTCCGTCCGCCCTTACCCCTCGCCGCCGGCGACTGACTGCTGGTCGAGATCTGAAACTGAAATAACAGGGGAGATGAGGGGTGGACCGGAGGAGTGCGTGACTGACTGACTTGGCAGCAGTGGTTAGTCAAGGGAGGAACTACCAGCCGTCCATGATGAATCCTGCGGTCCTCCAAGGTCTGTGGTGCGTGTTTTTTTCTTTTTCTTTTTCTTTAATATATAATCTATAATATATAATACTGTCTGTGCCTCCATATAGCGAGCAAAGGAGAAATCCGAAAAAGAAAACTTTGATGGTTTTATTTTCTCGCTTCTCAGGCTTAAACATTTTGATACAGTCATTTTTACTTACAGGTAGTTAACCAATATTTTTTCTTCCAATTTTCATCACCGCGGCAATGGAGCTATTAAGTTTTTAAATGTCGAAATAAATTTTGATATACTAGTATATTACCATTAGCAAAACCTACAAAGTTCGCCCCATATATGTACGCAAATATATTAGGCACAAAACTCTATTAGTTCGTGTTGTACACATAATGACTTTGGTCATGGCCAGATGCGGACCACAGTGGGGACAAAATTGGACCACGGCCCTCCCTTGCCGAGTTAATTCTTCACTAAGTAAACAGAAATTTTAGCGTTGTTTATTGGATTTTTCAGTTGAATTACATAGGCCCCCTCTGTTTCGGTGAAGTTCCGCCACTGGTCATGGCCCATGTGATCGGGCACTTATGTTAAGTGCATAGATAGAGTTACGCGATAGAAAGAAAAGAAATGCAGCGTGTTGTTGGGAATGTCAAAAATTTGTGAGTATATAATGTCGATGTTGAGCAGCCTCGTTATCGTGCACCAACTAATGTTGCTTTAATCGGTCCAGCAACACGTCCAAAGTCACAAGTATATATGAAGGAGTCCTAGGACACCTCTAGCTATAGATGTACCACCTATGGAATGGCAAGGGCCATTGGTAGCACCATGAGTACCCCCCTGGTACACATGCACAAAAGTTACACATACAATGAGACCGAGTGGATGTGTGCGTCCAAGTGGTTAATGGCCCAAAGAGTTATCCTAGAACGAGCTAAAAAGGACTAAGCTTAAATTTTATAAAATTCTGAGCTAAATATATGATCGAGGGCTGAGTTGAATGGTGAGGACATTGTTAGGGTCAGGAACTCATGATCCAGCGCGGGTGCACAGATGACCCCTGAATTTTGCTAAAATCAGAACTACGAGTAACAGAAAAAATAGGCTGTGAAGATGCAGCGGGCCTTTTTGTCCATCAGCCCGCCACCGCGGCCACGGGCCCATCAAAGCATCCGAGCGCGCTGCCGTCTCCGTTTCCACCCCGGCTCGAAAACGAATCCAAACCCCGCGCCCCTGGCCCATAACAAACACCGAGCCCGCGTCGGCCTTGTGAGCAGAATCCACCACACCTGGGGGACCCGCCCGCTCGCCCGTCTCCCCCCCTCCGAGGCCCCGACTCGACGACGCCTCGCCGCCACTGCAATCCCCACCACCGTAACGCGGCGGAATCGTAAACCCTAGCTAGTCCAATCCCCGCGCGAGGATGCCGTCGGCGGCGGGTCCGGTGGCTGTGGCGTCGGCGTCGGAGGCGGCGAAGGCCGCGCCCTCCCCGGCTGTCGGAATCTCGCCGGAGCTGTACCCGACCGAGGACGACCTGCCCTACGAGGAGGAGATCCTCCGTGAGCCCTTCAAGCTCAAGGGGTGGTGGCGCTACCTCGTCGCGCGCGCCGCCGCGCCGTTCGCCAAGCGCGCCGTCATCTACGAGCGGGCGCTCAAGGCGCTCCCGGGGAGCTACAAGCTCTGGCACGCCTACCTCCGCGAGCGCCTCGACCACGCACGCCCCCACCCCATCGACCACCCGGCCTACTCGTCGCTCAACAACACCTTCGAGCGGGCGCTGGCGACGATGCACAAGATGCCGCGCATCTGGGTCCTCTACCTCACATCGCTCCTCGACCAGCGCCTGCTCACGCGCTCGCGCCGCGCCTTCGACCGCGCCCTGCGCGCGCTGCCGGTGACGCAGCACGACCGCATCTGGCCGTTGTACCTGCGACTTGCGTCGTTCCCGGCCTGCCCGGTCGAGACGTCACTCCGAGTGTTCCGCCGCTACCTCCAGTTCGACCCCTCCCACGCAGAGGATTTCATCAACTTCCTTATATCTGCCAATCGCTGGCAAGAGGCAGCTGACCGGCTAGCTTCCGTGCTCAATGACGATGGCTTCCGCTCTGTCAAGGGGAAGACCAGGCACCAGCTATGGCTTGAGCTCTGCGAGATCCTCACCAAGCATGCTGATGAGGTTGCTGGCCTCAAGGTGGATGCCATCCTGCGGGGTGGGATTCGGAAGTTCACTGACGAGGTTGGCAAGCTGTGGACCTCACTGGCTGACTACTATGTGAGGAGAGGCCTTTTCGAAAAAGCTAGAGATGTATTTGAGGAGGGCGTTTCTTCGGTGGTTACCGTGAAGGAGTTCAGCGTGGTGTTTGAGGCATATACACAATTTGAGCAGAGTATGCTTGCGGCAAAGTTGGAGGCTACAGAGGAAGAGGGGGCTGAGGATGAGGATGAGAGAGGGGGTAGGAAGAACGGGATGGATAAGTTATCGAAGAAATTCCTTGAGGAATTCTGGTTGAACGATGAGGATGATACTGATTTGAGGATGGCAAGGTTTGAGCGGCTGTTGGAACGCAGACCAGAGCTTCTTAGCAGTGTGCTGTTGCGACAGAATCCGCACAATGTGGAGGAGTGGCATAGGTGAGATTTGTTATAGCACCTCAATTCCATTAATTGTGTTAGTTAATTGGATGTGTGCAGATTAAGCTACAAAATATGCACATTAGTCATCCATGCCTTAGGCATTATTTACTTTATGTTGCCCTTTGCGTGCTACTTTTCATCATTTTTGGTTCATGAGAAACTTAAATAAACTAGGATATCAATCTCCTAGGTTGTAGGTTAGTACCATCAATTTTAGTTGGAAAAGTCATGAGAAATCAGCTACCCTATTCCCCAGACAATGTTTTGTCCCTTTTCAAAACAAACTATGGTGTGTAAATTCTACATATATGTGAGTTAAGTTTGAGATGCTAACACATAGTTGTGAATATTTATGCATTTTCTCTATAGTTGGCAAGTTAGCAATTTGCAAGTCTATGCGCAAATCTCCTTCATATGACACATCGTGTAATGTGAGCATATAGTGTCCGAATGTTCTCAATTCTGAACCTACTAATGAACATTACAATTTCCTTTAGTGTTCTATGGCTTGATGGAATCGGCTAACAATGCAATAATATGTACAGGAGGGTGAAACTTTTTGAGAAGGAGCCTGCAAGGCAAGTAGCGACATATGTTGAGGCTGTGAAAACTGTGGACCCAATGAAGGCAGTTGGGAAGCCGCATACCCTGTGGGTGGCATTTGCAAAGATGTATGAGAAACACAATCGTCTAGATAGCGCTGAAGATATCTTCAAACGAGCTACTCAAGTGAATTATAAGGCAGTTGACCACTTAGCCAGTATCTGGTGTGAATGGGCTGAGATGGAGCTGCGGCACAGCAATTTTGACAAGGCTATTGAGCTGATGAGGCAAGCGACAGCAGAGCCCTCTGTCGAGGTTAAGAGGCGAGGTATAATTTATTCTGTTTTATTTGTGTCAATTTCCCATCTTCCTGTGAGTGTATTTTACATGTCAGTTCTGCTAACTATATGATTACTGCAGCTGCTGCTGAAGGGAACGAGCCTGTCCAAATGAAAGTGCACAAATCTTTGAAACTATGGAGCTTTTACGTTGATCTTGAGGAGAGCCTTGGTACCTTGGACTCTACCCGTGCTGTATATGAGAGAATATTGGATTTACGAATTGCCACTCCACAGATAATACTCAATTATGCATATCTTCTTGAGGTAAGATCTTTGTCTAAAGTCTACATGTCTGAAGATTCAAATCTAAATTTCTTTATGCATATGCTAATTTGATGTTTCTTGCCAACAGGAGCACAAGTATTTCGAAGATGCATTTAAAGTGTATG
Organism: Alloteropsis semialata; assembly: GCA_004135705.1. Taxonomy (NCBI): domain Eukaryota; kingdom Viridiplantae; phylum Streptophyta; class Magnoliopsida; order Poales; family Poaceae; genus Alloteropsis; species Alloteropsis semialata. Next base: position 4,574,791 of record CM014271.1, on the reverse strand, counting down.
AAAGAGGCGTGAAAATATTCAAGTATCCCCACGTTAAGGCCATTTGGGTGACCTACCTTACAAAGTTCGTACAGAGATACAAGAGAAGCAAGTTAGAACGAGCAAGAGAGCTTTTCCAGGAAGCTGTCCAACAGGTATGTATTCTGTAAAGTTACACCCATTCTTTGTTGCACGCATGCTTGATCCTACCAGGTTTCTATCAAATTCATCATTATTTATACTGCTCAAATCAAATTTATCATTATTTATACTGCTAAAATCAAATTCGTTATTATTTATGCTACTCAATTCAAATTCGTCATTATTTATACTACTCAAATCAAATTCATCATTATTTATACTGCTCAAATCAAATTCATCATTACTTATACTACTCAAATCAAATTCATCATGTTTTAGCTTCATAAGAGCATGCCATTGAAAATACTTGATTGATAATGCAATTTAAGCACTATGGCAAGTTTTTTCAATTATAAATTACACTTGGTTTGGGACTATGTGACCCTCAATGCCTGTTGATTTTATGTCATAGTATTCTTTGCTCTTGATTGCTTGTTTAGATATTACTTTTTTCCTTTCCTGCAAGCTATATTGATTTCTTTTAAAAGTCACTTTCAATATCTTGCTCATGTACTTACCTTTCCTGCATGCTTATTTTGATCAGGCTCCTCCAGACGAAAAGAAGCCCCTATATTTACAATGGGCTAAACTGGAGGAAGACTACGGTCTAGCAAAGCGTGCTATGAATGTTTATGATGAAGCTGTAAGGGCTGTTCCTAACAATGAGAAAATGGCCATGTATGAAATCTATATAGCACGTGCTGCTGAGCTGTTTGGCGTTCCAAGGACAAGACAAATATACGAGGTAAGCATAACCTTCTTTTCCTTCGGCTTGTGATTGTTATCTTATGTTTTTTTTGGCTATACTTAATGTATAATATTCTTGTTTTGGGATCTACTTTTGTTTCAAGGCTTCATTGTAGTGGCTGAAAGAAATTGGTATAGATCTAAAGTTGTTAATGCTGATTTTTACTACTTAGTAACTGGATGAGTTTATATAAAATCTTTCTATGCTCATTCTAGGAAACACACCTTCTGTGGTTGACACTGGCAGTATTGTATTTTTGTTCTGGAATCTTGTTTTGTTACTCCCTCCATTCCATATAACAAAACATTTTGTACAGAAAAAACAACTTGCTTTCTACTTGTTTTGCTTATCTGAACGTCAAGTAATATTGACTGAAGTTATTACAGCATTTTAGCAAATGAATAATCTCAGCTGGCTAACCTTGTTTTCTATAATAATTAATAACTGCAATGTCATCATGGTTCTTCCATGCTTTATTTCCTACCCGCATAGTTTTTTTTTTAAAAAAACTATTCCAGATGCTTATTTTTGTTATATACTCTAAATTCCAGATTTAGCCTGGTCGTGTCTTCATTAATCATTATTGCATTTGTTACAATGGTTACTGATAAGTTTGATGCTAACCTTTCTCTGTTGTTACTTTCGCAGCAAGCAGTTGAATCTGGCCTCCCAGACAGAGATGTTCTGACAATGTGCATGAAATTTGCTGAGTTAGAAAGAAGCCTTGGAGAAATTGATCGTTCGCGTGCTATCTATGTGCATGCATCCAACTACGCTGATCCAAACAATTCTGACTTTTGGAAGAAGTGGAATGATTTTGAGATCCAGCATGGTAACGAAGACACATTCAGGGAGATGCTCCGTGTTAAACGTACCGTGGCTGCTAGCCGCAGTCAGGTATGTCGCACATATAAACTTAATCTGCAGTTGGACATGAACAGACATGATCACAACTTCATACTGACTTTTTATTAATGTCGTGCAGACACATTTCATACTACCAGAGTACTTGATGCAGAGGGATCAGAGGCTAAACTTGGACGAGGCAGTTGACACTCTGAAGCGTGCTGGGGTCCCTGAGGACGAGATGGCAGCCTTGGAAAGACAACTAGCTTCTGGACCATCCACCGCACCTCCAGCAGCACAAAGCACTGCCCCAGCCTCCGCTAACAGGATGATGAACTTTGTCAGTGCTGGAGTAGAGGCACAGGCTGAGAGCAGCAGGCAACAGGCTGGTAACAATGAGGACATTGAGCTGCCCGATGAGAGCGACGATGAGGAACAGGATGTCCAAATTGCAGAGAAAAGTGTTCCAGCTGCTGTGTTTGGCGAGCTCGGCAAGAGAGCCGCCGAGAGCCAGGAGGAAAGCTCAGGTGCCCAAGAGAATGAGCAGCTGGGTGCCCTTGAGAGGATAAAGAGACGACGTCAATAGTCTACCACTGTTAAGATGAGCTCTCATTTGTGCACCATTGTGTTGCTTGAGCTTAGTGATGTTGTACTTGTTACATGTAAACATGTTTTGAGCAGCTTTTTGTTCTTGTACAAGAATTTACGGGAGTTGATCAGTGTAGATCCTTATGACCATTTTTCGTGTAGTTTGGGCTTCCTTTCATCTTTGAAAGGCCAAAAACCTTTTACAAGCTTGAGCTCCTAACTCAAAACTAAGAAGTGTAAATTTGAATCTTATATTTTCCGTGCCTTGTGTCGTCACGCAAGCATTGAATGAGAAAACAATGTGGTAGACGGAAGGCCTAGAAAACTGCCATAATCAAATGCCAGCTGTTTTGAGCCACATTCTTATCATTGTATAAAATTACAGAAAGGTCAGCATATGTGATGGTCATCTCTGGTTATGCCTTGCTTTACGACTTCATCTGTACAAAAGAATACTACTTCCTAAGCATGTTTGCGCTCGAAGCAGTATGTATGTATATCCATCACTTGACATAATCTGAACCGTCAAGAAAGTGAGCGAACTCTGTGCCGCTCAGTTTGCTGCTCACGTCCTCCCAGTTCTTGACAAGGTCTGGAAGTGGCCTCGTGTGAATTTTCACCTGTCTGCTCATCAGCCGCCTCACTGGAACTCTCAGAAATTCCAGCACCTGAGAAAGTGCCTGCGTGCACAGAGATGCTACCAGTATCAGATAACCTGAGAATTTGTTGATCCTGCATTAGAGCATTTTTTAAATGATGAAATGCATTCAGTACATTGCTATTGCCGATTATATCCTCGTAATAGAGGATCATGTGCCGTGTACTCTTGAAGTGATCCAAGCAATCTCTTATGGCCTTCTCGATGCTTCTGATATTTGTTATCAGAGTTGACGTATCCAGCTCTGGTTTGAATTTTGCTAATATCTCAGCCTGCTCAAAGTGAAATGTAGCAATCAGATAAGAAATTGACGGTGAAATGTCAACTCAGATATATTGTTCTCTTTTCCCACAATCAAAATCACGAATTTGTCCTAAAAATAAGTGATATATATGGACTAAAGCCACATCTCATGTAAAATGAGCTATGAACAACACTATGCTCAAAAGGATACAAGGGACCAACAGAAAATGAACTATTTGAAACTGTTTGTGCATCAAAGAATACCTCTTCTTTTGAGTGGACATGAGATTTATGAGTTCCATTCAACTGCTTTGCATCTTTGTCATAGTCGTTCGCCAACACAGATATAACCCTACGTAATGTGTTTCTCCTGAACAGAAATATCACAGAGACGCCCTTCTTGTTCAAATAACTAACTATATCATCATGATTTTCCAAAATTCCCTAGAAAAACACAATACTGGGAGTTATTGCCAAACACATATTTAACATGTGGTAGGTGTAACGACAACTCCACTCATTCCGATAAAATGAAAAGAACAAGTTTCTGGATTATCATTGTTAAGTGTTGATAAGCTTGGATGGTGAATGCTTAGTACAGAGTTTTGAGAACTGCAGTCTGCAGGCGCATGTGAGTAGTCGGCAGTCAGCCCATAGCTTTGAGAAAAGAATCCATATGGCAGTAGAACACAGTTGAATTATATTATAATTCTAGCAGAATTCAAACTTTTGGTAAGGAAAATAGGTCATGTAAAAAGGTTTCCCCATGTTGCACCCACAAGCACTGTAATTTATAGTACAATGCTAGTAACCACTGGCAAGGACTAACCTCATGGTATGCTGTTTTTTTTTTAGAAAAGAAAGATAAGAAGCTTGACTACCAAAGACAAACTAACTCTCTTCTAGTTTATCAGGACCATGAAAAAGCCAATGCTAAAGCACCTGATTAAGCATCCATTTCAGTCCAAATGCAGCTGTGCATTCATTCTTCGCTGCACTAGTGAGCCAGTCCAGATTATACAGTTTGTCAAGTGTTTGTAAGATAGATGAGATATTTTCCCTTCTATCCGCTTTATTGAAGATTTCGCCATTGGAACTAATGTTAGGGTGACTATTTAGCAAGGTCTCAAACCATCCACTTCCTGATCTTTGCATAGACACGATTACAAAGAATCGAACAGGAGTACATGAGCATTCCCCCCTGCAGAAGTTAAAACAGTATCAACATCGGCCACAAAATATACTACATAACTGAGTATAACAAAGAGATTTTATCTATCCTAATGGCCACAGAAATTTTACCTGCTATAACTCGTAGGTTTTGGAAAGTGCAGATAATTGAGCTCATCATATGGCACATAAGGCGTTCTGCATGTACTTGCCCTTTGCTCTTCTCCAATATTCCCTTCTCTTTTGTTCTCTAGTGTTATCTGATTGAAGGAGAGGTAGCATACATAGAACCCAAGTAATGCAACGAAGAAAACAAAGACAGGTCGTGGCAGAATTGGTGCTCCCTTGGAACTCTTAAGTGAATATGGGTGCTGCAAGGACAAACACGATTTAATAATCAGGCATTGCTACTAGCAAATACTGGAGACAAAGAACACGAGTCCAGAAGACTGGATTATACCATTTTCTGCTTGCGACAGATAACTACCGTCTGGGCTGATTTCTTGTTCTCCCACTTGAGCACAGCAATGAAACATGTTTATTCCCAATTGACATCAGAAGCTCACCATTAGCGGATGAACCACAGTGCATCCTGCTAAAACAAATATAAATTTTACAGTCAGTTAGCAACTCATAAAAGAAGAAACATGCTCCACAATGCAGTTGCTAATTGCAAATCTGCTTCAAGCAACGCTAAACAAAATTTATCAGGCTGATACAAAAAGAGGTCCAAGGCTGAGAGAAAATATTAAGCGAAACCCCTCAAATAGGATCTGGTACAATAATAGAGGAGAAGCGGAAGAGTAGATGGGAACTCCACCAAATGCCGGAACAATCTCTCACCCAAACTTGCGAAACCGAGGAGCCCAAAGGCAGCCGACGAAATCTCAGAGTAGGATTTGAACTCCAAAATGGCGACGAATCCCACCAGATGAGGAAAAGGAAGATCCGGAGACGGCTAACTAAAACTCGAAGTGGGATTCACCTATGACAAGCCTCCAACAAGCAAAACACTCCCCAAAACCTCAGCAGCCAAAGCCAATCTAAGATTCGGGGTGCGAGGGATCACGCAGTTGGCCGAGGCGCCGAGCCAAGTAGGCTCCTGTGAAGTTTGAACACCCGCAGAAGCAGAACCCTCAAAGCAGTGGAAAGACAGAGAAGCAGCTCCTGTAGCAGCGAAATCGCATGAGCAACCTAACACGCGGAGGCGGAGAAGAATGGTCGTCACCTGTTCGTCAGCGCCAACGCAGATTTCCTCCTCGGTCTTCGCTATCTTTTTCCCCACGAGCCTTCCTAGCAATCTCTTGGTCTCACGATCAAGAACAAGAGGGTCAGACGCCACGCCGTAGGAATGTCTCTTGATTTTATTAAAAATGGTTTGAATATGTCGTGGGAGGATTAGTGCCTAAGCAAGGCCGGCTTTGAACTCGGAAAGCGCCAAACCGAAGTAAACGAGGGGAAGATGGTCAGTCAGAGGTCAGGAATAAGCAAGAGCGTTTGTTGCCACCTGGTCTTGGAGGTGGGCCTTGTGAAGTTAAAAAGTTCTTAGTTGTGAATATGTTTACTTCAGCTGCCTTGTGGAGTATTTGGAAACTGAGGAATACCTTTTGTTTTCTGTCTTTGGAAGAGCATGGATATGCTGCTTCTGAAGGTTGCAGGTTTAGTTCAAAACTGGGTTCTGCTGTGCCCATAGGAAAGGAAGGAGGAACTGCAATTGTACATCAACAATCTGAAGGTGATGGCGCAAAGACCTGGAAGGCTGACATACTGGCGAGGAGCCCAGGAGGAGACCCTATCTGGAAGGACTCTAACTACTCGCCTCTGAATATGGGTGACTGGCTACTTCAGTTGAAGGATTTGGAAGGCGTGCTGTCTAGCTGAGTGAGTTGGTGCACAGATGATGTGCTTTGCTGGTGTGTCGTAGTTTTGATCCTGCGTTTGTTTCTGTTTCCCATTCGGCCGGTTGGCGTTTGGAGGTGAACTCTATGCTGTAATCGACATTATGTCTTTTAAGTAAGACGGGGGTTATGCCCTTGAACTCTAAAAAAAAGTTAAGAGGCTGGTAATTTCTTCCGGTTGATGTTATCAAAGACTCATGCTGTTTTTCTTTCTTTTGAGTTACATGGTTAATTTATGCAATTACTTCGTTCTTTAATCCAATTTACCTTCAGTTTTGTTGCTTGTACAAAGATGGGTTAGTTCATGCCCATTTAACCGTTCTGTTTTATTTATTAGGATTATTTAGCAATTTGCTATCCTCTTAAATTATGGGTTAGTTCATTCCCGTTTAACTTTATTGTTCAATTTACGTACACTTGGGAGAAAAAAGAAGAGCACTCAAAAAGTTTGATGACTCGTATGCTTACTTTGAAATTTGGACCAAACGAGAATCCGAGTCAAATTTAAACCCCAGATGCACTTTACTCTTCACCTTTTTCTTCGTCTGTGTTGTCCACGTTGCGTCGCTCAAAACTTGAAATGTGAGCAAAATCCACGTTGTCGTTCAAAAAAGTTGTCCTTACCAAACCCAACTCTGCCAAGCTACTGAATCTCCCTCCGTCCCAAATTATAAGTCATTCCAAGATTCTTGGAGAGTCAAACTATTTTAATTTTGACCAAAATTATAGAGAGGACCACAAAGATTTATTGTATCAAACAAATTTACTATAAAAATATATGTTACCAAGAATTTAATGATACTTATTCGGTATTCCCTCTATATCACAATTAGAAGACGTTTAGGACAACGACACGGTCTCCAAAATATAACTTTGACTTGTTATTTTTTAAAAATATTTATTAAAATATAATATATTTATACTTTTATAAAAATATTTTTCAAGACAAATCTATTCATATGGTTTTCACATTTCCAAACTCAACGAATTAAAAGTTATTCATGATTTATACTCCCAATGTTTGACTAAAATCTTGTCCAAAACATCTTCTAATTGTGATACGGAGGGAGTATGATAAATGTTTGTACTTTATTGTAAAAACTTGGTCAAAGTTGAGATTGTTTGACTTTCCAAGAATGTTTGAATGACTTACAATTTGGAACAGAGGGAATACTTTTCTACCAAGAAAAAGCCTGTCTGTTTGACTGTTTGAAGTGTTTAACATAATTGCCTATTAGAGCACTTTTTTTTTGCAAAACTTTGCCAAATTACAGACGTCAATTAGAAAGAAAAATACGTTCTTATGTCAGTGCATATGAAATCCATCAGAACATTTGTAGACGAACCGATGGCTAGCGATGTAAAATATTACCCGCAGAAACCACCACTGCTGTAATCCTCCAGGCTCCGATAGCAACTTAATGCGTTTTCCATAATGTGACCGACAACGTCGATGAATCAAAGCAACAGTCACGCAGAAAGCCCAGCAGAAACAACAAGTGTGTTAGGTGATGGAGGCACAGATGGAACATGCTGGAGCCGGTACAAAAGGACAATTAGGTGCGGTTGATCCTAGCATCAGGAAAGACACCAGTAGGTACATGAGCACGGAATCAGTTGGAGCATCAAATCAAAGCTTAATGCCATCCGCGATGGTTGCTTGGGATCTTTTATAATGTTTTTTTTTCTTCCCAAAGGGACAACTGAGCTACATCCCAGATCCTAGAGGGACCAACATAGAGCAAACAGCAGGATCCGCTCCAAGAACTGGAAAGGCACCATGGTCCCCTTGTAGAGATGATGAACTGATCTCCATCATGATGATGACATGAAATCCTCTGGCCTGGCGATGAAAACTTCCTCGAACTCATCATCATCTGGTGAAAGAACAGATATTACAGTCAGGAATTGGCAGACTGAAAATGAAATAGCTGCAGAAGGGAACTGCTTACAAACAAGTGGATCAAGAGGATGCATTGAGCCGGTTGAGATACTAGGAAAGGACTACTAGCATCATGCATGGACTTTATTAAGACTACGGGCAACCAGCTATGATGAACAACTTTGCAATGGCAGATTCTTCTTGATTTTTGTTAACTTTGAAAAGCGCAGGTTTCTGCTAGAGAAATCATAGCCCCTACAATAATATGATTAGGTTTGTTGAACCCACAGTGACAATCCAGAAAACAGATAAAGCTGATGATTAGTGAATTATGACCTAAGATATAATAAAGGAAACTTCTACAGAACTAGTAGTTAGTGGGCAATAATAATAACCATAGAATGGTAGTGCTAAGAGTAAGCACAGGATGCCAAAAAAAAAAAGGATGCAAAGCCCTACCTGAAAGATAAGGGAAAAAGTAGAAAACCATTACTAAGTCAGTGCAATACCTTTTCTCAGTGCCAATGCAACAATAGATTCATTTTCCACCTGAACAAATATAAATAGAAAATGTCACACAACTGAAAAATCAATTAAACAAGTTGTGGGTTTGATCTTGAGAGGAAACTGATATGCTAAGGCCACAGAAGTTAAACTGTACTTTGACTAAACAAATTAACTATCTGGATTAGCAAGCTGCCTTGACCAGACAGATGTTTCAATGCGATTGTGCATAGGCAGTAGAGATTGAAGCGGGGCCTAACTAGGCAAAATAAAATCATATTAGGCAAATGTGTACATAAACAGCTTATGGGGTACCTTTTGATCTGCTAATGTCTTTGAGTCTTCAAGCACATCATTGGTAGCCAACAAGACCAACTGCTGACTACTAGGAGGTTGATCTATTAACGAATGCAACTTCTGTTTGATGCTCAAAGCAGTCTCGGTTGGCTCACACTGAATGAAGTAGGTGCTCTTGTTACGCTTCACTCGGATATACATGCTTGCAAGCCTCTGCACCAGCGAGATGCCTAAAGGTCATCAGTATGATGGAACCAGCAGGCAGCAACAGAGGGAAATATCTCTGCTTCCCAAAAACCATATTCATTAAGGGTTGGATGGAATGTTGGATCGCTAACATGATAAGTAATTAAGCATACTAACATCATATAAAATGCCGAGGGCAATGGAATCCTATAGTTATATTGGATATGGATTATTGGTAGATGTTTGCTAAGTGTCTAATTTGAGCGAATCAATAATTTATACAAGCGCAGAGCCCTCTGGAGAAGGACCAAACAAATTCCACAGTGAAAACACAATAAAACAAGCATGCCAGAACAAGAACGTTCTGGTAAAAAACACTATGTATTCTGATTTTACTAAAGTACTGATCGATCATGAATTTGTTCCTTATGTATGAAAATTCTACAGATAAGGTTCATCAGAGTCTATTATATGCCAGCAGCAGGCACCAGCGCAGCAGTACACCACTGGGCTTACTCCTTCTCTATTTTTCAGCGTGGTACACCGAAGTTAATGGAGGAACCGGAAAAAGGTTTCTCCTCCAGTCGGCCGTTTAACAAAGCCCCAAAAACTACTACACCAAATTATACACGATCCTATTTGTTCTTCAAGCAAAATTACTACCGTGCACAGTAATCCGCAACGAAGAAGACCTACGCGTAAAAGCCGCCCGCGGAGCCCCCAGCAACTCTTCCATGCCACCGAATGCAAGATAAAGCAGCGAGTTAGATCTGCGCGCCGCGGAAGGAGACGCACCTGAGGAGCACCGATCTGTCCTCCCCGGTGGCGGTGCGCGGGTCGGCGATGTCGACGAAGGGCTCGCGAGCCGGCGCTGGCGTTGACGAGCGACACGCCGAGGAGCCGGGACCCGGGAGATGGACACGAGCAGCGGCGGATCGATGGAAGCGAAAGCAAGAACAAGGGTGGAGATTGGAACGGAACGGAGTTAGCTGCGACGAATCAAAGTGCTAGTGGGCCCAAGTGGATGGGCTTTAAAGTGGGCCAAGATACGTGCACGTGTTCCCTTCGGTTTCAGTTATCTCAAGACGAAAAAAATTATTGCTTAGCATATGAAATCTACACCGTAGTATCCAAATTCAAGATGTTTTGGTTTTTGTTATGAGTCAGACTTATCTAATTTTAACAAAAAAACATCTACAATAACAAATGAATATATTACCAAAGTATAACGTGATGGATTTAATCATTTAATGAAACTAATTTGATGCACAGCAGATGTTGACATTTTTCTTCAATTGATCTGGTTAAAATTAGATACTTTGCACTTAACGAAACTAGAAACTTATTGCACTGTGAAACATAGTAGTGCATAGGACAGCATTACGACTGCCGCAAGCACAAGGTGCAAACACGTCATGGAGAACAGTAAATTTGAATGAAGAAATCCAACAGTCTTACACTTCTTTTTGCAGGACTGTCCAACTCTATCATAAAACAGAACTTCAGCTCCTTACGAGAACCACTATCAAGTTAACGTTATAGATCCTGAACACATATACTCAGCTCCAGAACCCAGACTTACAGGTGAGGGCTATGGTTTTTGAACGGCAGAACACAAGAGTAAGTAACATACTTTACACTATCTATAAGAACAACAACAAAGATGCGGGACAACGATTTTGAAGAGATCCTACCCTCGCCAGCCCCATCACCAGCCTCTCTTGGATCAGCCAGCACAGAGACGACCACAGATGAAACAGGCTTCGTACCACCAAAGCTCTCATTCTTCGGTGGTGCTTTGAGGTGTTTGGTGTCGTTGGATGTCGAACCTTTTAGAGGAATGGCCTCAGAGTATGAAATCCTTCTGTTCTTCACCGTATGAGGACGAGCAGAGGGAAGATTCTCTGTAAAATTCTGCGACGAGTTTGACATGGCATTTGAGTAGACAGGAACGATTCCATTCGCATGAGCAGAGGATGAAGATACATCAAACTGGAAAACTTCAGTGCACATTCCTGAGCTCAACAAGGGACCTGAAAACGAATGGACGACGAATGCACTTCAGTAAACAAAGGAATAAACAACCACAGTAAGCACAGCTAAATAGCAGGTACAAATGAATTCAATTATACTAAGGAAGCTAACATAGCAGATTTGCATTAAAAACTAGAATAGCATACGACCCTTTTTTTCCGTGATATCAACAATATGAGCATTGATGCACCACATATGCACATGCATTAGACACACAGACTAACTTCGATAGTGACAGTTATCAACCTGACCTACTAACACTCCACATGGTATGATGGATTGATGGTAGCTATTTTCTAGGTGTCCAACTAACCCCAAAGAAGGATTTATTACTATATAATGCTGCACAAGATATACAAGCAGAATATATGCAAATATGTTCTGCCCAAGCCATATCAACCTCCTACCCGATTACTTGGCATTTACAAAAGCCTGAATCATCTTCAAGGGTGCAACACTGTGTTATTTGCCCCACTTGCTAATGCTGAAAGCAATCTGAACAAGTAGCAGCAGATCTTCAGACTTCATATATCACTACTAGTATCAACTACCATGCAAAGTGTCGTAGCAAACATCATATATAGGCCAATTCAAACATAACAAAATACCACATGGAATGAACTATGCAAACTTTGTGGCATCTTACCAGACATTGCTTCACTAAACCACTGTGGCAGCAATCCATCGTCCTCCCTATAAATGCTTCCATCTGCTGGAGCCAAAGCCATCAGTTTATTTTTCATTCCTGCAGTTGATTCCATGACCTCTCCAGCTTCCAATGGAGCCACATAACCAGGAATTGCCAAGCCAGTCTCTTCCTTTCCTTGGCTTCGAGGACTCTTCCCATCATAGCCAGACATTCGCGAAGAAGCTTTCTCACTTGCAACAATGGACTTAATAACAAGATTCCCATTAATCTTGACATGCTTCCCATTCTTTGGTAGATACAACAGTGCTGGAAGTGTCTCACTTGCACTCTGTGGCAGCTTTGGATCAATACTATCTGAGATACTATCACGAGGCCCCTCGACAGCCAGCACCCTCCCATGATGAGATGGACCAAATGCAGCACCTTCTCCGACATCAACTGAGCCATACATCCGATTTACTGCAGGTATCAAACATCCACAAAGCATCACGAGGCACAGCAACCCCAGGAGGCTAACACTTGCAACCTTCTTGGTCTTCCTAGCCTTCTTGGCCGGCGGCTCTGCTACAGCAGGTGCAGGCTGCTGGGGTTTCAGCCGAGGAATTGGCACGAGTGGTACCTGCGATCCACGCATGGCGTACGCCGGGTGCACCCACGGCATCGGCAAAGGATACACAGCGGGGTACATCGGTAGCGGCGGCGGGGGCGGGACGGCTCCGGCGGCACCACCCAGCTGCTGCTTGAGAGCAGCGTTCTCGGCGGTGACGCAGGAGATCCTGGTGGAGAGGTCCGCGATGGTGGCCTGCATGGCTTTCACCTTACCCTCCAGCTCCTCCACGTACTGCTTCTTCCTCTGCCGCGACAGGTGTGCGCTCTCGCGGTTGCGCACCAGCCGCGCGCGCCGCTTCGCCTCCTCCTCCCCCTTGCCGCTGCCATCCTTACCGCTCGCGCTCCTCGAAGACGACTCCGAGGACTCATCGTTCCTCAGCCCGCCGTCCCCGCCGGCGCCAGAAGAGGACGATCCACCCTCCGGAGACCCGGCCGAGGAAGATGAGGTCGCGAGCGGCGGCGGCTCCGAGAGTTGCCCATCTGAGGCGAAGAGGTCGAGGTCGAAGTCCACGTCGATGTCTAGATCCTCCAGATCGAAGTCCTCGAAGGCGAAGTTGTCGCCGTCAACGGGCGGCTGAAATTCGGGGAAGGGAAGGTCCGCGAAGGGATCCGGCGCAGCCGGCGCGAGGAGGGTCGGCTCCGCCATGGGCTTTGCCTTCGCCGATCCGGTCACGGCCGGCGTATGTGCATACACGACGCCGGGGAGGTTGGGGAGTTGGGTCTCGGGGGATCGCGGTCGCCGACGCGGTTGCGGAAGCGTGCGGGGTTCGCCAGAAAAAGTCGGGGGACTGGGGAATTTGGTCGTCGGAATCGGTGGGGTTAAATGCGTCGCCGTGTTGGAGACGAAGGCGCCGTGCGCGACGGCGTGGCGTAGCTGGAGGCTGGACGCGTCTGGAAGCTTCCCTGGGCCGCCAAGAATGGGCCTAGACGCAAAAGGCTGAAACTTGGGCCGATGGTGTTAGTGACTAAAGTTGGGGCCATTTCTTAATGGTTAATATATAGGCCGTATTTGTAAATGGGCCTAAATTGCTTCGTGTAGGGTACTAGTAAGCGATAGGTTGGGGAGGAAGGCCCAAGTGATCCGGGATGGCGACGCTCGCAGCCCGCCGCCTCCTCCTGCCGCGATGGGTGGCCGGCGGGCGGGGCCGGTTGCTCGGCACGGCGGCGGAGGCTTCTCCGGGAGGGGAGGAGGCGCGAGGAGGAGGGGGAGATGGAGGTGGATCAGATGACGCGATCTACTTGAAGAAGCCGACGGCCGCCGCGGCGGTGACGACGCGGGACGAGACTTCGGTGGCGATGCCGACGTCGTTCATGACGGGGTCCGTGGTCGGGAAGCGCTTCTACCGCGAGGCCACCGTGCGTCAGGCCGACGACGGCAACGGGTGGACCGTGATGCTGGACTACCGCACCCTCAAGTCACCGGCCAAGCGGCCGCTGAAGCTGTCCTCGCGCGCTCTTGCCATGGCCATCGCTGCCGAGTGGGAGTACCAGGTCCTGATCCAACCCCTCTGTCTCCTCTACTTTATTCTTCAAATGGTTGGACAAGTTCCTGTTACTTCAGTGCAGTGTGAATTTTCCGGACCCCGAATTTTGTATTAGCCTACTGATATTTGCAAGTATTTTTCATATGATTTGGATGGGAACTGGCTGATTAGCCTCCTGATCCTATGAGCTTAGATCACTCGGCATTATAATGTGCAATTAATTTCAAATGGTCTGGATGGAGTAAAATATGACAGAAATGTTGTGACTGTTTATTCGACATTCGAAATGAAATTGTGTCATCTTCCTATCCAGAGGCATTGAAGACAGAGACTCAAAATATGAGTTTTCTTGGTTTTTGCATTTTAGCATCTTTCTTCCTATGTCATGGATACAATAACTCGGAAGATTTCTTCTCAAAGAGAACAAAAAACAAAAGATTGGAATGCTTAGTTACTGTCAAGTCTGATCCTGTCATCTTGGCATGATGAGTAGTCCATGACTTATGCTACTGTTAATAGTTATGCCAGTCCATGACTTATGCTACTGTTAATAGTTATGCCATTCTCTAGCTGTCTCTACAAATGTAAGAGAAGCCATGCTGATTCCTCCAGCAAAGTTACTTAGGCATCAGTAAAGCCCAAATACTCCTACATGGACATTGTTTTGACCTATATATGCTACTGGTTTGTTGTAATGGCTGAACGTAATAAGTATTTAGTGCTCAAATCCGAGTAAATCATGCTATAAGCAATCAACTTGATTGTTTTCTCTTTTATCATCATCGTATTGCCACTCCAATGAGATAGTTTGGTTCCTGTTTCTCTAACAACATTGTACAGTTGCTTTAGATAGTTTGGTTCCTGTTTCTCTAACAACATGGTAGAGTTGCTGCCCTGACATGTAATGTGATAACTGACTTGTAACTCGCCACAGATGTTAGAGCAGCTTGGTTTATTTGGCATCCATCACCTAACGGGCTACCACTTTTCAGAGTTATATCTGAATTATCTTATTTGCAGATCTTGTCCTACATTTATTTTCTTAGTTTCCCGTGCAACAGATATCGACACTGATTTTTTTATTATGACAGGAGTCAGATGGAATTCGACCTTTTACAATGCCTCTCATGAAGCTTGCTTGCACTGCATTGGAGAGAGTTCCTTTGACACGTAGAAAAGTCATTGATAATTTGATGAAGAAATTTCATCAAGACCTGGTGTTTTGTCGCTCACCTGCTGATAGTGACCTGACCATTGGAGTTCATCGTAAGTTGTGCCCTCATGACTGTGTGGTAAATAAGGTTCATGTGGATCAATAGAGCTTTAAGCCCCTGGGCCCTGGTAGATCCATTTTGGTGGTTGATTCATTATGTCTGTTTACCTACAATACTGTCATTTCTTATGCTTAATTTCTGTTTGTAGAAAAGCAGAAGGAGAAAATTGATCCCATACTGGATTGGGTAAAAACTGAATTCGGGTTCAAGCCTGTTGTATACACAACCTTTTTTGGGGGGAAGCAAGATGAGGGCCTCACTAAGGCTGTAGAAAGTGTTCTGAAGAAAACAACTGATTGTGAATTGGCGTCAATTGATGCTATGGCCGCAGCAGCCCATTCCCTGGTGATCCCTCTTGCAATATTTAGAGAGAGGTTGGGAATTGAGGAGGCCATTGAGTTGATCAGGCTAGAAGAAGACCACCAGGTGTTTATCTCGCTACCATTATGTTCCTCCACTTTTTAGAATCATTTTCCTTTGATTTCGTCTAAAGGTGTTTGAATTCATTCAGGTTGATAGATGGGGTTTGGTCGAAGGAGGTCATGACATTGATATTGCGGATCTTAAGGTGCAAATATCATCGGCTGTAGTGTTTCTCGGACTTTCGCGGGGGCTGTGAACCATCCTGTTTGTAATCCAAGGCGGCTCTTGGTTAGTTGTTTGTTTGTTTCCAAGATTGTATGAATTTATATGGACAGTTGAAGAATAATAATTGGCTGCAGAAGGTCAATAGCAAACAAAGTGCCTGTATCCTGCCAGTGCTGATGTCGAGTCCAATCACTCGTTTGGCTTTTAGTGGCCTCTGGTTTGGTAATGGCGATGCCTGAGACAGTAAGAATATTTATGGAAACTAGTTTTGCAGTCATTAGCAGTGGTGGCGTGATCTGTATACTTCTGCACTGTCCAGCTCCAGCAGCTTCACAACCATGTAGATCCGTCATTTTTAGCCATGCTTCAAAATTTCTGATACAAGGCACTGCATTATCTTCTGTCAACCCTGCAGTTTTTTTCCTTCATGAGATGATGTGTGGTAGATGGTTCAAAGTCAATGTCACCGATTGGAAATCATACATCTCTTTAAGTTTTGCCTGCCCTAGTACTCCACTATTCCATCATCTGGATTTGGACTCTCTGACTTTGCATTTCCAAAGTCAGGAGCTACAGGATCCAGGACTTTAGGCCAGTTTGGACCGTACGACGTTATGCCACAGTAGCACGGATCATATGACGACTTCCCTCAGTTATCCTCCTGCTGTAACGGGCGGCAGTGATTTTGCAACGGAATGTGCGTTTCGAAGCCGAAGGATCGTCTTCTGATCTGCGTCACTGTCTGTCTAGCGAGCAAACGAAATACCCCCACACTTTTCAGCTACCATTGCCTGCATCGACAAGCTCCCAAATCCCAACCAACCGAGTTGTGCTTCCTCGCAGTCGCAGAGGCTCGGCAGTGGCTGATCACTCTAGAACTTTGCATTTAATTACTATGCTACACCTTTGCCAGATGAGCCATTGATTCAACAAGTTAACCTGATAATCACCCGAGGCTTAATTCTCTACGGAAACAATAGTCGTCATTGACATTATCAATATTGTCAAGGACTGTTTCAAAAAAAAAATTGTCAAGGACGGTGACTACAATAAGGAGGCCTACTTGGTGAAACAAGCAAAAGAGAAGAGTTTGCTCATGAACACCAAGGCCCCTCACCACAGTAACATCACCTCAGGCGGTGGTGCCTTTTTTTTTCTAGAAAAGATACGTTTTGATTAGGTTTTATACCATGTAAACAAATGGTTTGTTCACCTATTCTTTCTGACGTGATAGAAGTTTTCCATATCAAATGGTCCTTTACGCTAATTGATATATTCGATGTGGATTATGTGGTTCATACTTCCACGATTGTATTACTTTCGTGATGTTCCTTTTCCTAGCCATCAGCAATATCTGCCATGACCTTGCAAAAGAAAATTCAAATAGCCCCGAAGGATATGCACCACCATGTAAAAGTATATAACAAGACGACGTCTCTATCAAGTAGCAGGTTAGAGATGGCTTTGATATTTTCACACGATCGATTGTGCAAGAAAGTTATTTATGTTTTATACATTTCTATCTATTTTGCATAATTAAATTATTTTGTTGAATGATGTATCTTAAAAAGATTGCTTATGATATGTAAAACTGCATAATATCATGTAGCCTTTACCCATAGCAACACAAGAACCATTAAAACGTCTCTCACCCAGTTTAGGCTCATTGTGTCCCTCATGTTGGACTCTGGCTGGTGTAAGGGGTGAGGTTAATTTCCAAACTATTAACATATCAACATGCATCACACACGTGCCGCGCGGGTCATCTCACTACTAATAATAGTCTCATAACAATAATTATTAGTAATAGAAAAAGTAATAGCAGCAGTTAGTCCCCAAGCAGCAGAGCTGGCTGGAAGTGCGGAACGCTCATGCGCTCAGACTACTGAAAATATACTCCTTTCATATACAAAAAGATAACAAAAAAAAAACAAAGATTAGTAAGATCTCGTTTACCCTTTTTTTTAATTCTTCTGAAAATGCAACAAATACATAAAAAAAGTAATAGGGTTTAGTTTATAGACAATACTAAGTAAAAACTTTCTGCATTGGAAGCTTAGACAAAGCCATAATAAAATACGGGGGAACTAATACAACAAATCCAGATTTGTCCACTTAGGCAGCTAACACAGCAACCATTCCAATAACGCAATATAACTTACAAAATACCACTTCCGATTACACTTCCTTAACTTTAGAATACATCGCTGTGCTACATAATTATAACAGCGTCAAGTAGGTAAATGAGTGACCATAGTTACTTAAATACCACTTGACAAACAGTTATACTAATGGCGTCAAACACGATATTCAAAAGCCTATATAAAAGCATACAAAAGGCTGGCTTCCATAGGTGTGAAAACCATCTTCCACAGCATTGTTATTGCCTTGTGATGTCTAATAGTTTAACTTCCAGCTTCCACAGAACCATAACTTCATGCAACATGCCACTTCAGAGCAAACATTTATAATGCTGACATCACACGATGATACGCGAGTGACCAGAAAACGGTGACATCCATTAAACAGAAGCCAATATCAATAGTTTTACAGGTTTCACCAGCGTCCAATGGCTTGAAACTGTGGCATTTCTTCGTCAAATTGTTGTCAGCTCCCCATGCCTTGACATAAACTTTCAGCTCTCCCCTAGTTTCAACAGAGACAACATTCCGCGAAAGCTTGATATATCCATCACCAGTGACAGGCAGCTTCTCAGCTCCAGAATCAAGTAAGATGATCTCCTCATCATTAACACTAGAATCATAATAAATATTGCATGGATCTTTGGTAGTACATAATAAACCTGTAGCAATGGCAGAAAATTGACTGCGAAAACCATCTGGCCATGATCCACGGACTTGCACAAATATTGTAGCCTCCACAGAGGAAACAATATGTCCAAGCGTGAATTCAACTGTGCTGATCTTGCTAGTATAAGCACATGTCAACAGGTGTGAAAACTGTGTCTCAGTGGACAATACTGATGCAGCCAGCGAGCTCAGTTTTTCATCCTTGGTTTCAGTGTCACCCTTCACTGTAAGGTCAGCCTCAATGATCACGGGTGCTGTCGGCTCCAGAAAAACAGCACGGGTAGGACCTGTTAGTACCAAATATGGGTGCTCTTTGGTGAGGGTCTGGCAGTTGTCCCTTGTGCGGCAAAAGACAATATTGCGGTTGTGGTCCACGATGTCGCGTATGGCAACCATACCAAACACATCAAACGGCAAACTGCCTCTTGTTGGTGTGACCTTAGCTGAAAAAATCTGCAGAGTACTCTCATGCATGGCATCATTCGGGGCAGGCTTGAATGTGAAACGCATGGCGGGGATCCTGGCTGCACGCAGTTGTAAAAGATTTGGAGTGAGTAAAGATCGAGTTCAATAACAGCTACACATAATATGGAGTTGCAATATATCCTGTACTTCACAGGTACTTTCTGGACAGTAGTAGAAACTATCAAACAATCTTCTGCTACTTGCTTAACGAAACAAACGGATTGAGATGATTCAAGGAGAACTTACTATTGTCCTCGAATGCCCCGTAGTGGCTGGACCATCGAGATTCCCATACACTGCGAAATTGGCTAGCCAACTCGGCTTCATAGTCCGAAATCTCAGGGTCATCCCCTTTCAACTGCGCCCGCATCCGCATCTCCCACTCTTTAGTGGATTCCTTCTTCTTCGCTTCTGGGAAGATCTGAGGTTCATTGAAACCGGACTCCCATATCGCCCATGAAGGATCATCTTCCCCCTCCTTCGCTTCTGGGATGATCGGGGGTTCACTGAAAGCGGCCTCCCATGCAGCACCACCCCCCGTCTTCCCGAGAATGTCCTGGATCTCATCTCCGAAGGCTGAGAACAGAGGCTCAGATTCGTCAGCCGCTCTCTCCCCAAGTCCCTCATCCACCAGCGCCTTCACTTTCTCCAGAGAAAAAGACCACGCCTGTTTGCCCACTTCTTCCCGCTTCGCTCGATCACTCTTCTCCTTCCGCCGCTCCTCAAACACCCGCTTCCGATTCTCCCGTCGCGAAATCGCCGCCCTCGGCAAATTCTGAGCTTCGGGAACAGGGTACTGCTGCTTCTTCTTACCGCTGGGGTTTATTTTGATCTCCGAGCTTCTTGCGGGATACGCCGTGTTGTTCCCTGCTGTGCGCGCCGCCGCGCCCATCCGGTTCGCCTGACTGGTGGGCCTCCCGACTGGTGGGCCACCCAGTCTGACAAACCGATCCAGTTGCACTCGGATTGGCCGCCCCTTGCTGGTTGGGCCAATCCGCCTTCTGGGTACCCCTGGGGGTCTACCCCCGACAAGCCCCCGAGTAGTACGTGGTTGAGAGACAAGTCGGCGAGGTCGTGCTGTCTGATGAGCGTCGAGCCCGCTGCAGTTGGAAGCGAAACCGCGTGATACTGGAGAGAAAAGAGCCGTTTTCCAACGGATGCGCCGCGAGGTGCGTCCGTTGGCCGTAGCCCCCGAGCCTTGAAGCGATTCCGAAGGAATCGGTCCAAGGGTTAGTAGCCTTCTTCTGAGATCAGACAATCAACGGATGCGCCGCGAGGTGCGTCCGTTGGCCGTAGCCCCCGAGCCTTGAAGCGATTCCGTAGGAATCGGTCCAAGGGTTAGTCAAGGAGCATCTGGCTAAATCATCCGACGTTAATTTCGGCGTCCAGCCCCCGAGCGTGAGGGCCAGCGGAGTCCTGCGAGACACGCCGAGTGGTCGTTCCGGCGCCAGCCCCCGAGCGTGAGGGCTGAGCACGCCGAGTAGTCGTTCCGGCGCCAGCCCCCGAGCGTGAGGGCTGAGCACGCCGAGTAGTCGTCCCGGCGCCAGCCCCCGAGCGTGAGGGCTGAGCACGCCGAGTAGTCGTCCCGGCGCCAGCCCCCGAGCGTGAGGGCTGAGCACGCCGAGTAGTCGTCCCGGCGCCAGCCCCCGAGCGTGAGGGCTGAGCACGCCGAGTAGTCGTCCCGGCGCCAGCCCCCGAGCGTGAGGGCTGAGCACGCCGAGTAGTCGTTCCCGGCGCCAGCCCCCGAGCGTGAGGGCTGAGCACGCCGAGTAGTCGTCCCGGCGCCAGCCCCCGAGCGTGAGGGCTGAGCATGCCGAGTAGTCGTCCCGGCGCCAGCCCCCGAGCGTGAGGGCTGAGCACGCCGAGTAGTCGTCCCGGCGCCAGCCCCCGAGCGTGAGGGCTGAGCACGCCGAGTAGTCGTCCCGGCGCCAGCCCCCGAGCGTGAGGGCTGAGCACGCCGAGTGGTCGCCAGTACCCTGCAACAAAGTAAAAATTCGAGGAGAAAGCATTCGGCGATATAAATATTAATGAACTCCGCTTCCTGCTTTTAAGTCTTTTAATTTCCCCGGGCAGTTAGCCTATTACGTTTATGCACCTGATCCCCGATAGCCGTAGTCCGTAGCGCAGGGAGCTGGGCCGCGTGCACGCGTAGGAGCGTAGGCGTACGGAAGAGCCGAGGTTTCACGGATTAAGGCGTGTGCTCCCCGAGTACTTTAGCAACTTGTTTTAAAGCTCGCGGAATTGACGAAGTTAATCAATTGAAACTTATCTTGACGAAAGGTTCGGGTCCCGGAGGATTCCCTCCCTGTCAGGTATGCCAAGGAGAGGCTGGCAAAGCGGCGTCGTTTCTGAGATGCGGCGTCAGGAATAGTATTCCTGTGATTGCATAGGGCACTCCCGTGGTCGAGTGGCGCCAAAGGAGATAAGGGCAACCTGTGCATTTCAGGCTGGAGGGGAGACGCGTGGCGCGGAGTCCGCGCTTGTCATCGTGGAGAAAATCTTCCGTCCTCCGGCGACCAGGGGCTATAAATACCCGTCGGGGAGCCTGAGCTGCTACCCAAGAGCGAATAGATATAGGATCCTTGCAGTTGATATGCCGGAGGCTCATTGGTGGGTTCATCCACCGGGGAGAGTTCATGGGGTCATCATGGCGCGGTGCTAGAAGAGTGCTTGCGAAGGATCTGAGGCGTTGATCAGCGTGTGAGCGCTCCCCCGTTCACCCCCGCATTCCCATGTGACGAGGGCCATGTGGGGTGAAATGCTTTGTAGAGCAAGGGGTAGCCGAAGGCACCCGTTATCAACCCTCCACCGGTGCTGTCCCGTCGACGGCTGCAGTGGTGCTACAAGAGAGCTTGCGAGAAGCTCATGTGAACCAAGCTTGCTCCGGATGTAGCACTAGGCGCAGGGACGATTGCCCTAGGCCGTCTTCTTGGCGGTTGATGTGTTTGATGTTTGTAACCGGCGTAAGTCCGGCTCCGTTGTAACTGTACTTCCTGCAAAAGGATTGCATTACCTGTCGCAATTTGTTCGCAGCGTCAGTTCCCGAGCGTTTCGGGGCTGATCGAGCCCGCACGGCACGCTGCTTTTGATATGGCGCCAGCCCCCGAGTCCGAGTGCCGGTCGAACCTTAGCGGTACGCCTTCAGTTCTGCAGTGTTGGCTCCCGAGTGGTTCGGGGCCAATCGAGCCCGAGAGGCACACTGGCTTGATCGTGGCGCCAGCCCCCGAGCATGGGAGCTGTTCGAGCCTTAGCGGCACACCACTGGGTTTGCAGTGTTGGCTCCCGAGTGGTTCGGGGCCAATCGAGCCTGAGAGGCACACTGGCTTGATCGTGGCGCCAGCCCCCGAGCGTGGGAGCTGTTCGAGCCTTAGCGGCACGCCACTGGGTTTGCAGTGTTGGCTCCCGAGTGGTTCGGGGCCAATCGAGCCCGAGAGGCACACTGACTTGATCGTGGCGCCAGCCTCCGAACATGGGAGCTGTTCGAGCCTTAGAGGCACACCACTGGGTTTGCAGTGTTGGCTCCCGAGTGGTTCGGGGCCAATCGAGCCCGAGAGGCACACTGGCTTGATCGTGGCGCCAGCCCCCGAGCGTGGGAGCTGTTCGAGCCTTAGCGGCACGCCGACTTCTTTGTCTTGCTCGAGTGCTCTGGAGCCATTTTTTACCGTTGACGCCCGGCGTGTAACGGAAGGTGAAGCGCCCAACGGCTCTTTGTACCGTTTCGCCCGCCCCGCTAATCGCGTTATCTCGCGGTAATTTCGGGCGTCAAGGCGCGCTATAAAAGACGAGGGTTAAACCCGGAGGGAAATCTTCCCATTTCCAGATCCGTTCTCCCCGTTCTTCGCCCTTCATCCCGCCGCCACCAAAGTTCCCATTGCTCGCGAGTTCGTCGTGCGATCTCAGCCTCCACGGGGAGCGCGGCCTCGCTAATGCGATCGAAGACCCCTGCTGTTAGATCCATGGCGGGGAGGAAGAAGTTCGCTGGCGTCCCGAAGTCTGACAAGATCCCTTCCCCTGTCCTTGCGTGGACGCGGGGGAAGGTGACCACGGAGGTACTGGAGGAGATGGTGGAGCGGAATGTCCTGCCGCCTCAGGCCGTGGCGGAATGGCGGCCGAGCGCAGGGGAAGTATTCCCGTCGGAGAACTCCGGCGAGCTGGTCCTCTTCAAGCCTTTCTTCGAGGCGGGACTTGGCTTGCCCACGGGGGCGTTCTTCCGTGGGCTGCTGCATTACTACGGGATCGAGGCGATCAACCTCAACCCCAATTCAATCATGGCAATCTCGGTCTTCATCCACCTCTGCGAGGCATATCTGGGTATCTCTCCCCACTTCAACTTGTGGAGGTACCTGTACTGGCTGAAGCCTCAGCCGAGTGAGGAGAAGATGGTGGTGGTCGGAGGAGCTGGGTTCATGCTTCGTCAAGGGCGGAAGGACGACTACTTCGACATCGCCCTCAACACCTCCAACAAAGGGTGGAAAGCCGAGTGGTTCTACGTCGGGAACCACGAGCCGGCGATCCCCTGCCACACTGGAGAGCGGCCGAAGGTCAAAGATTGCTGGAACGAGCTTCCTGACGCCTCGGAGATGGATCAGGTTGACGAGCTCCTTGTGTTGATCAAGGAGCTGAAGGATCAAGGTTTGACAGCGATTGGCATCGCCTGCAACTTTAGCAGGCGGCTGACCCAACCCATCCAGGAGCGGAAGCACCCGGGCTACGAGTACTCGGGGCGAGATGACCCCACTCGGGCTGCTAACCGCACCGTGGGGAAGGAGGAGATGAAGGCGCGCGTCGGCGGGTTCTTCCTCGGCCGCGTGTCAGAGAAGGACCAGCCGCGCCCGTTTTCGCTGAAGAGGCCTCCACCACCGGTGAGTTTCCTTTCCGAGTCCTTTTGAGTGTTTTCTCTTGACGTAATTTCTGAATTCGTCCGTTGGCCGTTATGATTTTGCGCCTTTTCTTGCGCAGGATCGAGTCTTCGAGTTCTTCTCTGCTGCCCCACTTCCGGAGGACTTCCCGAGGAAGGTGATTCTCGAGGACGCGCCTCCGGCTGCTCAGGCCGGCACTCGGGCAGAGGGGACGGTTCAACCCCCTGCTCCCCGTATATGGGCCCCGAGTGACACGGAGGGCTCTCTGAGTCCTTCGGATGAGGAGGTGGTGGAGGACCGTCCGCGGAAGCGCCGGGCGGCCGTGGCGAAAAGGACTACCCGGGGGCGGCGTTTCCAAGTGAGCGGTGGAGGTTGACGACGGGGCGGCCGACAACTCGGCCACGTTGTCAGATGAAGCGCCCTCCGTCCGGGACGCAGTGGTGGATACGGCGCCGCCGCCTCCCAAGCGGAGGCGCACGAAGAAGGTGGTGGCGAGGAAGTCGGGCGCGCAGCCGGCTCAGAGGCCGACTGCGGGTTCGGAGGCCGACGTTGACGAGCCGGTGCGTCCTTCCCCGGTCGTCACGGAGGAAGAGGAGAAGGACGAGGCGGTGCCTGACGACGTGTTCCAGGAGCAGGAGCACGCCCGGGCTATGGGCGTTTCGGTGGAGGAGAGGCGACGCATGGTGGCGGAGACGCTCGTGCAAGCCACGGCGGACGCAAGGCCAGTCTCCGACTTGGGGACCAGGCCGATCCTCATGGCGGCTTCGGCGCAGCGGCGTCCCAAGCTCCCCGTCATTCGGCCCCGAGTTGCGGTGGTGAAAAGTACTCGGTGAGTTGTTGGTCTTCGCGTTTCTCCTTGTTATCATTTATCTCCGAGTTCTTGTATCAACTTTCGAGTGCTTTTTTCAGCAATGCCTCCGATCTGGACGGTGAGGCGGCGAGTGGGAGGGCTCCCTCGACTGATGCTCTGCGAGGTCCGAGTGCTCCACCCGCCGCACCTGCAGGCCAGTCATCCTCGGGTGCCTCGCCCAAGGTGACGAATTCGGCGGATGGACCGGGAGCGGCGCAGACTGCGGAGGTTCCAGTCGGGCCTGACCCGGAGGTGGCGGTGGAGGTGCCGGCGGCTGATGATACGGCGATCACTCCAAGCGTCACTGGAGATCCTGTCGTAGACACGGTGATCCAGTCCTCGCCCGTAGGCGCCGGCGATATTACTCGGGAGGAAACCCAGGAGGAGGACCTGCCGAAGAAATCGGACACCTCGGGGACTATCACTGTCCCCGGGGCGGATGCCATGGCGGAGAAGGAGGGCTCGGTGATCACCGAGCTTCAGATTGCTGTCGACCACGCGCAGCGCCTTGCAGCGGTTAGCTTCCTCCCCTGTCTTGTTCATCTTTTCTTTCTCTTTATTGGTTTTCTGAGTCGTTCCCCTTTTCGGAATGTTTGTAGAAACTGGCTACACTCCGGCAGTCGCGCCTTGCGCAGGCTCAGGACGCGGAGTCGGCGCTTCTTCGTGCGGCAAAGGCGGAAGCGGAGCTCAAGCGGGTCAAGCGTCAACGCGACGCTGCCAAGAAGAGCTTGAATGACGCCGTCGTGGAACATCGGCATATTCTTCATCGTAAGGCCCTCTCCTTGTGATTCCCGAGTAGTTACTGAACTGTAGATCCTTACCGTGTTATCCTCATCCTGACCGAGTACTCCCTTGCCTTTCCAGAGAAAGAGATGGAGAAGGAGCTGCGATTTGCGAACGCAACTCTGCAGCAGTCGGAGGAGGTGATGGCGGGCAAACTGAAGCAGGAACAGGACTTCCGGAAAGGTGCGGACATGACGATGCTCCAAGCCATGTATACAATTCAGAATAACTCTCAAATCATAACAGGCTTGGAGCAAGATCTCTCATCGGCGCATCTGGCCCTGACGGAGGTCAATGAGGCGGCGAGGGACCTGCTGGACTCCGTGGCCCCGGAGGAGGGCGAGCCGACTGCCTTGGTCCCGCGTCTTCAAGCCGCGCCAACCCGCATCGCCGAGTTGATCAAGGAATCGGCCGTTGTGTGCGCGAACGACGCCTTGGCGCGTGTTCGGACACTGTACCCGCGGATTGACCTTGCACCGGTCGGAGATGGGGTGGCGGCGGACGCCACGGCGGAGCAGGTTGATGCGGCGATGGCGGAAACTCGCCTGATCGCCGAGAAAGTCGGTGAGGCTCTCAAGTTTGAGTAGAGTCCTGTATTCTGTACAGAGTAGTGTAAACCTTTGTATATACAAGTAATCAGAAACAAGTAAAATAAGGGTGTTGGAGACTTTGTTTCATATTTTATCGTTGCCCGAGCAGCTTTTGGCTGAAATGTGCTTTTCCCTTTGCTTCACTTATCCTAAGTTCATAACGTCGAGAGCAGATCCCGTGCACGTGTAGAAGGCTTAGGCGTCGTTCCAGGCCCGGTTACACAGCATTTAGTTAAGAGCTACTCGGGAACGGAGTGATTCCGAGAAGTTTTGCAGGGAGAACAAATATACGAAAAAGCATATAATATTATTGAACATTGTGATACATAGCTTTTCATGGGTAGAATCGGCGTAAATGCTCTATGTTCCACGGGTGTGGGACTTCGGTGCCGTCCTCGTATTGGAGACGAAAAGTACCCGGACATATGACCTGAGTCACGATGAACGGGCCTTCCCATGGGGCGGAGAGTTTGTGAACCCCTGCAGTGGATTGCACTCGGCGTAAGACGAGGTCGCCAATGTTGAAGTCTCGTTCCTGGACGTTCTTGTCGTGGTAGCGTCGGAGTTGTTGCTGATAGCGCGCGTGCTGTATGAGCGCGTTAACTCGGTGTTCTTCGATGGAGTCTAGGTCCACCTCACGAGCTGCCTCTGCTTCACCTTCGTCGTAGTTATCGATGCGTGGAGATCCAAAAGCGATGTCGGTGGGGAGGATTGCCTTCGAGCCGTAGACGAGGAAGAATGGAGTATGACCTGTTGCACGACTCGGCTGAGTCCTGAGTCCCCAAATAACATGTGGTAGCTCTTGGTGCCACCGTCCGGCGAATTTCTTCAGTGGGTCGAAGACTCTTGCTTTTAATCCTTGGAGTATCATGGCGTTGGCTCGTTCCACCTGTCTGTTACATCTGGGATGGGCGACGGAGGCGTAGTATACACCGATACAGCTGTTCTCGCAAAAGTCCCAGAAGGCGGATCCAGTGAACTGCGTCCCCAAGTCGGTGATGATCCTGTTAGGGACTCCGAACCGGTGTGTGATTTCTTCAACGAAGGCGGCGGCCTGCTTTGATGTTGGGGTTCCGACGACGGCCTTGTACTCTATCCATTTGGAGAATTTATCGATGGCGACGAGGATGTGCGTGTAACCTCCCGGGGCTGCTCTGAATGGTCCCACCATGTCCAAACCCCAACAGGCGAATGGCCACGAAGGGGGGATGGTGCGCAGAGCTTGGGCCGGGAGGTGTTTCTGCTTGGCGAAGAATTGGCACCCCTGACATCGGCGAACGAGTGCTTTGGCGTCGGAGACGGCGGTGGGCCAGAAGAATCCAGCTCGGTATGCTTTCCCGACTAGAGTTCCTGCGGCGGCGTGGCTTCCACAAATTCCCGAGTGGATGTCATCAAGGATCTGGAGGCCGACTTCTTTCGTGACGCATTTGATGAATACTTGATTTGTGGCGGCTCGTCTGTACAAGGCGTCACCGACCACCACGAAGTTTTTGCTTCGGCGTTCCAGGATCTTTCGCTCCGTGGGGTCTTTGGCACTTTGTTGTGGGCGAGGAAATCTATGAACTCGGCCATCCAGTCTTCTTCTTCGGCGTTAATGGCTAGCACCTCGCAGAGTTCCGGGGCAGGCTCTGGCTCGTCGTTCGGCTCCTTTACCGAGGGTTTGAGGAGGCCTTGCACGAACACTCCCCATGGAACTTCTGCGCGGGTGGATCCCAGCTTGGCGAGTGCATCAGCGGCGAGGTTGTTTTCCCGTGGGACGTGGTGGTACTCAACTCCGTAGAATTTCCCCTCCTGCTTATGCACTGCCTCGCAGTAGGCGTTCATCCGCTCGCTATTGCGATCCCATTCTTTGTTCACCTGGTTTATGACAACGGCAGAGTCGCCATAGACCAGGAGCCTCTTTATGCCTAGTGAAGCGGCGATGCGGAGCCCGTGGAGAATTGCTTCATACTCGGCGGCGTTGTTGGTGACAGGAAAACGAATTTGGAGGACGTATCGGAGCTGTTCTCCTTTCGGCGAGATGAAGAGTACCCCGGCCCCTCCTCCGTCGATCATCAGAGAGCCGTCAAAGTACATCTTCCAGTGTTCGCCACTGGTGTCTTCTTTCGCGTCCTGGCTCTCGGTCCATTCGGCGACGAAGTCGGCGAGGATCTGTGACCTAATGGCGGTGCGCGGGACGAAGTCTATGTTGAAGGAGCCGAGCTCGACGGACCACTTGATGATTCGCCCCGTGACGTCTCTGTTGTGGAGGATCTCCCCGAGTGGAAATTGCGTGACCACCTTGATGCGATGTGCTTGGAAGTAATGCCGGAGTTTTCTTGATGTGATCAGCAGTGCGTATAGTAGCTTCTGCACCTGGGGATAGCGAGACTTGGACTCGCTGAGCACTTCGCTCACGTAGTAGACTGGTCGTTGCACTCGTTGCACCTTTCCTTCTTCCTCCCTTTCCACGACGATGACGGTGCTCACCACGTTGGTCGTGGCAGCGATGTACAGGAGTAGCGTTTCGTCGTTATGCGGAGCGGCGAGTACTGGTGGATTGGAGAGGTAGTTCTTGAGGTTGGTGAAAGCTTGCTGCGCCTCTTGGTTCCACTCGAACCTGTCGGTCTTCTTGAGGATCTTGAAGAACGGCAGGCCCTTATCCCCAGCCGGGAGATGAATCTGCTCAAGGCCGCCATGCAACCAGTCAGTTTTTGGATCTCTTTCTTCCCAGTCGGCGGTTTCATCCTCCGGATGGTGTCTATCTTTTCTGGGTTGGCTTGAATGCCTCTATTGCTGACGATAAAACCGAGTAGTTTCCCTTTGGGTACGCCGAAGACGCACTTAGTCGGGTTCAGCCTCCAATTGTGCCTGCGAAGATTGTTAAATGTTTCGGAGAGGTCGGCGATGAACTCAGTTTCGATCTTCGTCTTGATGACTATGTCGTCGACGTAAGCCTCGGCGTTGCGGCCGATCTGAGTGCCCAAGGTCAAGTTAATGGCCCTCTGGTAGGTGGCTCCGGCGTTGCGGAGGCCAAACATCATCTTGGTGTAGCAGTAGGCGCCGATCGGAGTTATGAAGGACGTCTTCTCCTGGTCCTCTTCTTTCAGGGCGATCTGGTGGTAGCCGGAGTAACAATCGAGGAAGCATAGGAGTACGCATCCGGCGGTGGAGTCAACGACTTGGTCGATGCGGGGTAGGACGAAGGGGTCCTTAGGGCAGTGCCTGTTGAGATCCGTGTAGTCAACACACATTCTCCATTCATTATTCTTTTTTCTTACAAGGACTGGGTTAGCGAGCCAGTCAGGGTAAAAGACTTCTCTAATGAACCCGGCGGCTAGCAGCCTTGTAATCTCTGCCCTAATGGCCTCCTTGCGGTCCTGCGCGAAGCGTCGGAGCTTTTGGCGAACTGGCTTGGCGTTCGCGTCAACCGTCAAGGAGTGCTCGACCACCTCCCTCGGAACACCCGGCATATCTGATGGAGTCCATGCGAATATGTCGGCGTTGTCCCGGAGGAAGGTGACGAGCGCGCTTTCCTATTTGGGGTCGAGCCCTGATCCGATCAGGGCGGTCTTGGAGGAGTCGGAGAGCCCAAGCGAGATAGCGCGCACTTCTTCAGCCGGCTGCATTGTGGTCGGCGCGGCCCTTCGCTTGGAGGACTCGGGGACGGAGCCCGGGTCCCCTTGGAAAGTTCTTGCTTCGTGGACCACCTCCATCTGCAGCACGCTGCGTTCGATGCCGGTGCAGAGGTGGAGCCCTTCTTTGTCGCAGCCCTTGGAGAGGTGTACGTCGCTGCGGATGGAGAGGACGCCGTTTGGTGCTGGCATCTTCATCAGCAGATACGTGTAGTTGGGGATCGCCATGAACTTGGCGAGCGCTGGTCTCCCCAATATGGCGTGGTAGGCGGTGGTGAAGTCGGCGACCTGGAAGTTGAGGTACTCGGTCCTAAAGTTGTCTTGATCGCCGAAGGTGACGGGCAGAGCAATCTGCCCGAGTGGTTTGGAGCCTTTGCCCGGGATCAGCCCGTAGAACGGGTGGAGAGAAGGAGTCAGGCGTCGAGGCCGATGCCCATGTCCCTCAGCGTCTGGGCGAAGATGATATTGAGCCCGCTCCCACCGTCGATGAGTACTTTGGTGAGGCGGGCGTTGTGCACGATCGGGCTGAGTACCAGCGGGTACTCGCCCACGTCGGAGACCTGGAACCACTGGTCCTCCCTGGAGAAGGTGATCGGCTGCTCGGACCAGCGGAGTGGTTGGATCGGCGATGTGTAGCAGGAGAATATCTCCCGGTCACGTACTTTCTCCCGGCGCTTGTCCTCTACGGGCGGCGGTCCTCCGAGGATGAAGTTCACCTGTCTGTCGACATTCGGGAAAGCAGGGTTCGCGGCAGCCCCTTTTCCCTTGTCGCCTTTGTCGTCATCTTGCGGCGGAAGCTTCCCCTCCTTTTTCTTGTAGGCGTCGGCGAGCCCCATGCAGTCGATCATACGATGCTTGGACTGCTTGTGGATGGGGCAGGGTCCTTGGAGCATCTTCTCGAAGTCGGCGCTGAAGTTGGACCGCGGGCGAGGGCCACTACGGTCCATGGCGGCGACGGTGAAGTCTCTTGAGCGCTTTCGGTCATCCCTCCTGCTTGGTTCAGGTCGGGAACGGCGTGTGTCCTCCTTCTTCGGGCGGTCTTCTCGGCGAGGGGGACGATCATCGTCCCGAGTGCTTTTCTTGCCGTAGTGGAGACGGACAGCCTCCTTGGCGTTGGCCATCTTGTTCACCCGGCCAAAGAACTCGCCGGAGGTCTTTGGCATGTCTTCGCAGAGGCGCTCGAAGACGGCGGAGTCGGCAAGGCCGTCGAGGAAGTAGCTGATGATCTCGGACTCGGAGCAGCCGGGAACTAAGTTTCGGTTCTCCATGTACCGGTCGGTGTAGTCGCGGAGGCTCTCCCCTCGGTTCTGCTTGACCTTGCCCAGGTCCCAGGCGGTGCCTGGTCGGATGGAGCTCCCCTGGAAGTAGCTTTTGAACTTGTCGCAGAGGGTCCCCCAGCTGTCGATGGAATCGGGCTCAAGGCTGTGAAGCCAGGTTAGCCCCACCTTGGTCATGGCGACGGGGAAGTAGGCGCACATGGCGTCGTGGTCGCCGTTCACCGCGCGGATGGCGATGCTGTACGTCCGGAGCCACAGCGTCGGGTCCGCCTTCCCGTCATATTTCTCTATGCCTGTAGGTTTGAAGTTAGCAGGCATTCTAATGGATCTTACTCGGGCAGTGAATGCCGGGAAGCCGTCGCAGTCGTTGAGGTTCCCGGCGTCCGCGTGTCCTGAGTCGGCGGAGTAGTCTTCCGGGGTGTTAGCCCGGGGTGGCCTGTCTTGTCCGAGTGGAGCCCCGTACTTGCGGTCGAATTCTCGGCGGCGTGCGGCCTCAGCGACCTCAAGCTCTCGGCGTTGGCGTGCTTCGCGATCCAGCCCTGGAGGGCCGTGTTCACGGTTGTACTCGGCGCGCCGTCGGAGCTCTTCCTCGTCCCTCCGCCGATGACGGTCGTCAAGGTTCCTTCGGAGATCGCGGTTGCGGAGTTGTTCGCGGAGATCCGGCTGTTCGACCACGTCGCGATCGGCTTCTCGGCGACTGGCCGACCTGGAGTGGCGAGACGAGGAAGCAGGAGCCCTCTGGGCGTTGATCATGCCCGCGGCTGCAGTCAGCCTGACCTTGATCCGGTTGAGCTCAGGGGTTTCCGGGATCCCTTCTAGCTCTTGGTGCGCGGCGGCAAGGTTGGCCGACGGGGTGGCGTAAACACCTACGCCGCCGATCTCTTGGACGAAGTCGTCTTGGAGATTACGCGTGACCCTGGGGTTTCGGCGTTCTCTCCGCGCGTCGCGGCGTCGTTGCCTTTCACCGTTACGCCCGATCCTGGCGTCACGGTGTGCTTGATCCTCGCCTTGGATCGTTGGTTCATCGGCGGATATGTCGGAAACGAACGTCTCCCGCTTGGCAGGCGTGATCCTCTTATTCGGAGGGAGGACACGTGTCACCCGCGGGAAAGCCGGAGCTGGTTCGGGCGGAGTCGGCGTATCTTGATGACGAGGGTGCTGTGCCGCTGCAACGTCCGGAGTAGATCCGATCTGGGTGGCCGCGATGGGATCGACCCCCCTGATCGCATCTGGAGAGTAGTCGGCGTCCGCGCGTTCGCCGAGTGCTTGCTGGTAGACGGCCCCGCTGTTCCTGAGTCCCAGCGGGAATCGTGTCGGCGAGGCGATGCCCTGACGAGCAGACTCGGTGAGTTCGATGCATTCACCGATGGAGGCGATGGCGTGATCCATGTCCGCCTCGAACTGGCGTTGGCGTGCAGCCCACCGGTGCCTTCGTTCTTCGGGCGTCTCCTGCACCCTAGGTGACCGAGGCGGAGTGGACGAAGCAGTCGGCGGTACAGGAGATGGCGTGCTTCCCTCGGAAGGCGGGAGAACGACGCCGGCCGTCGCGGTCGCCGAGTTGTTGGCGGTGGCTGGCGACGGAGCGGTGATGGTGACGATCCCGTCTGGCGTAGCATCAAGTCGCGGCGTTGTTTCCTCCGGGGTGGCGTCACGGGTGAAGGAGAGCTCTCCCTCGGGCCCGGCGGTGAAGACCATGGATCCGAAGAAGAACATAGCCCCCTCGGCGATGGAAATCTTCATGGTCGCCGGCGTGATGACGGCGGAAGTGAATGCCATCGAGCTTGCAGATTGATCTCGTCGATCAACCCCTACCTGGCGCGCCAACTGTCGGATGTTTGGACCCGGCAGTCCACACAGGGTAGCCTACGTGGTTGATTTGTTGAGGGACAGATCGAGGATCAGAAGTCGATGGTAACACAAGACGCGAGGATTGAACAGGTTCGGGCCGTCGAGATGACGTAATACCCTACGTCCTGTGTTGGGGGTGATTGTATTGCTGTGTATGAAGTTCCTTGAAGGATCTCCGTAGTTGGGTTCTGTCCTAGGTTTCGTAGATGTTGTGTATGATCGTGTTCTGGAGGGGGGTCTCAAGGCGCCTTATATAGTCCGGCTGCCTTGAGTTACAAGTCGGCTAAAGATCGTAACCTACCCGGAATACAAGGATTCGATCCTATAACGATTACAGATATCTTTCCCTATAATTCCGGCTAGTTTATCTTGATCTCCGAGCTTCTTGCGGGATACGCCGTGTTGTTCCCTGCTGTGCGCGCCGCCGCGCCCATCCGGTTCGCCTGACTGGTGGGCCTCCCGACTGGTGGGCCACTCAGTCTGACAAACCGATCCAGTTGCACTCGGATTGGGCCGCCCCTTGCTGGTTGGGCCAATCCGCCTTCTAGGTACCCCTGGGGGTCTACCCCGACATCTTGGGACACTGGAATTTCCCAAAGCTATCGCCCTTGACTATTGGAGCAGGTGTTGGCTTGCTCTTATGCATGCCAAATCTCTGTAGTACCTTTTCTAAGTAGGATTTCTGTGATAGTCCTAATACACCCCTTTTTCTATCACGGTGAATCTCAATTCCTAGAACGAACGAAGCTTCACCAAGATCTTTCATGTCAAACTTCGAGAACAAGAATTTCTTAGTTTCCAGTAGTAGATTCAAATCACTGCTTGCTAGCAGAATATCGTCCACATACAGGATAAGGAAAATAAACTTTCCATTCTTAAACTTTGCATAAATGCAATTGTCCTCTTCGTTTTCTTTAAATCCAAATTTTCTAATTGTTTCATCAAATTTCAAATACCACTGCCTTGAGGCTTGTTTCAGCCCATAAATTGATTTCTTTAGGCGACACCCTTGGTTTTCTTTTCCTTCTACAACGAAACCTTTCGGTTGCGCCATATAAACATCTTCTTGTAACTCCGCATTCAAGAATGCTGTCTTTACATCCATCAGATGTAATTCTAAATCATAGTGAGCCACTAAGGCCATTATTATTCTAAAAGAATCTTTGCATGAGACGGGAGAAAAGGTCTCATTATAATCTATTCCTTCTCTCTGTGTGAAGCCTTTTGCCACAAGTCGCGCTTTATGTCTTTCTACATTCCCTTTGGAGTCACGTTTCGTTTTGTAGACCCATTTACAGCCTACTGTTTTGGCTCCTTTAGGAATATCTTCTAAGTCCCAAACTCCATTGGTACTCATAGACTTCATTTCATCTTTCATGGCGGCAAGCCACTCAGACGACTTAGCGCTTCTCATTGCTTCTTCAAATGAAGTAGGATCATCTTCCATCTCCATTTCTTCGCTATTGTAGACTTCATAGTCATTAGGAATAGCGGATCTTCTTGTTCTTTGTGATCTTCTAAGATTCTCAGTTGGTGGCACATTTTCCACAGGAGGTTGCGGTTGCTCCCCCTCATTTGCGGCAACTGGCACATTTTCCACAGGAGGTTGCGGTTGCTCCCCCTCATTTGTGGCAACTGGTTCTATAGCAGGTTCTATTTGGTTCTGTGGGATAGGTTCCTAAAGAACAGGTTCCTCATTCTTATTTGTCACCACAACAGGAGGGACAGCTGTGACCACAGCTGGGGAAACAATTGTGGGTGCTGGCATTGCAATGTTCTGCTGTATAGGCGCCGCAACCACAGGTAGCGAGAAAAATGGTTCCTGAACAATCGGAGTGGGCACAAAAACCCGCTTCTCTTCAAGATCAATTTTTCTAGGTACCATGCTCCCCCTGATCATCTGTTCTTCTAAGAAGGCAGCGTGTCTCGTCTCTACGAACTTCGTATGTCTGTCTGGATAGTAGAAACGATAACCTTTAGATTTTTCTGGATAGCCAATAAAGTGGCAACTAACTGTTTTGGGATCTAGTTTCCCAATGTTCGGATTAAATACTTTAGCCTCAGCTGGACAGCCCCACACATGAAAATAGTTTAGTGAGGGTTCTCTTCCTGTCCATAGCTCGTACGGCGTTTTAGGCACCGACTTGCTTGGCACGCGATTAAGGATATGAATGGCGGTTTTCAACGCCTCCATCCACAAACTAATCGGTAGCGTAGAGTAGCTCATCATACTTCTTACCATATCCATAAGGGTACGGTTTCTTCTTTCTGCCACTCCGTTC
>CM014271.1:4525679-4535771 GCA_004135705.1 Alloteropsis semialata | reverse complement strand
TCCCCGGGCGGCGAAGCGAGCAGGCCGGCGCCGCGACAGGAGCAGTTTCTTCTTTTTTATTGTTTCTTTCCTTTTTTTTCTTTCTTTTCTGAAGTACAAATGCATAAAAATTAATGGACTGTGCTTGTGATTGTGATCATCTCGTGATGAATTTGTTTCACTGATTTGTGATGAATTTGTTTCATTGATTTGGGGAAGATATTGCACTGATTTGGGAGAAAAGAAAAGAAAAGAAAAGAAGAGACAGAGAGGAGGGGAATGGGAAGAGAGAGAGGGGGTATTGCACTGATTTGGGATTTTTTTTTTTTGCCAGCCTCCGGTCCCGGTTGGTATTACCAACCGGGACTATAGGACCTTTTGGTCCCGGGTAAATACCCGGGACTAAAGGGTGAGACCTTTAGTCCCGGTAGCGTAGTCCCGGTTGGATATCCGGGACTAAAGGCTCTTACCAACCAGGACTAAATCCTCTTTTTCCAGTAGTGTAAATTTCTTCTCTGGCATATTTATTATTCCCTTAATGTTCGAAGAGTATCCAAAGGGCACCTTGATACTATTGAGGCATTCGAACATGCTTTCCTTTTCTTCTTTGCTAAGAGTGAAGCTGGCAGGACTCAAAGTAATTTCGCCCATTGTCCCTCTCTTCTGGATGTAGTACATGCCATTCTTCCATATGTTGCAGATCCTGCCGTGATTCCATTGTATCTTTTGTCTTACCATAAGTGCCTAGAAAGGCTGTCACATTGATGCAGGGATTCTTTGTTAGGTGCATGACGTCAATTCCGTTGCGGACCTCTAAGACTTCCCAATATGGTAGCTCCCAAAATATGCACATCTTCTTAAACATGGGTTCCACCTCATTACTATCATTTAGAACAACAACGCTACCTGGCCCCTTTCCAAAAACAACTTTTAGATCTTTTACCATAGCAAATACGTACTTTCCATTACGATGCATAGGCTTGGGACGACGATCTGCCTCTCCTTTGAAATGCTTGGTTTACTTTCTTAGCGGATGATTGAGAGGAAGAAATCGACGATGGCCCATCTACACAACCTTCCGACAACGTTTCAAATAGATGCTTTCAGTATTATCTAAACAGTATGTGCATGCTCTATATCCCTTGTTTGCCTGTCCCGATAGGTTACTAAGAGCTGGCTAGTCATTGACGGTTACAAACAGCAATGCCCGTAGGTCAAATTCCTCTTGTTTGTGCTCATCCCACATATGTACACCGTTTTTGCCCCATAGCTGTAAAAGTTTCTCAACCAATGGCCTGAGATACACGTCAATGTCATTGCCAGGTTGCTTTGGGCCTTGTATAAGCACAGCATCATCATGAATTTTCTCTTCATGAAGAGCCATGGAGGAAGATCGTACATACACAAAGTCACGGGCCAAGTACTATGACCACTGCTCAGTTCACCAAAAGGATTTATGTCGTCCGTACTCAAAGAAAACCTTATGTTCCTTGGATCTTTTGCAAAGTCCTCAAATGTTCGGTCGATTTTTCTCCACTAGGACCCATCAGCAGGGTGCCTCAACTTTAAGTCTCGCTTGTGCTCATCTTTGTGCCATCGCATCATTCGAGCATCCTCTTTGTATCTAAAAAAACTCCTCAAGCATGGTATTATAGGGGAGTACCACATGACTTTGGCAGGAACTCTGTTTTTGATAGGTTTTCCCTCGACATCACTAGAGTCGTCTTTTCTGATCTTGTACCGCAAGGCACCGCAAACCGGACACATGTCCATTTTCTCATACTCGGAACCACGATACAGGATGTAGTCATTCGGACATGAGTGTATCTTCTGCACCTCCAACCCCAGCGGGCAAACGAGCTTTCTTGCTTCGTATGTTGACGAGGGCAATTCGTGATCCTTAGGAAGCATCTTCTTTACGATTGTTAGTAACTCACCAAAACCCTTGTCCGATACGCCATTTTTTGCCTTCCATTGCAGCAAATCCACTGTGCTCTCGAGTTTTTTTGAGTCCCTCTTCGCAACCAGGTACAAAGGTTTGCGGTGGTCTTCTAACATGCGCTGAAACTTCAACCTCTTCTTCTCAGTTTCGCTTGTGTCCTTTGCATCTTGCAACATCTGACCAAGATCATCTGTAGGCGCATCTTCTCCATCCTCTTGCTCAGCATCATCCATACAGTATCAGCAAATGCACGGTATTCAGGAAATTCGAGAATGTTGTCGTCAATCTCATCTCTAATGTCTTTCTTCGTGGCTGGACCAACAACTGTAGTCAGGCATGAAACCGTGTCTAATCAAGTGGTGTGAAAGACCTTTCTTGATCTGTGTTCTTTCATTTTTTTTTTGCAGACCCCATAAGGGAAACACCTCAAACTGTTTTTCTTGTTTTGCTCAGCCACATCTAGGAAATGATGCATGCCTTGAATGAAGTCACCTGAATGTCTATCGGTGTTATACATCTATTGCTGGTCCATCTGCAAGTTTAGAAAATTATTTATCACTAGTACAAATAGTAAGTTTATTTTTGCAATAAATTAAAATTACTATTCTAATTCACTAAGCAATAAATGAAAACAAAAAATTTCGTGAAGCTCTATTTAAAAATAAATAAGTCACAAAAGAATCAAAATATTAACTAAGTGCCACATTATCGTATAATAAAAGTGAATAAATAACTAAGGTATATATAAAAATTATAATCACTAACATCTAATAAGCAACATCGTCAACTAAGAAATATCTATTCATGTATATAAACTAACAAGAAATAAATTCTACAATACACTATTCTCTAATTAATTAGGATAAATAACAAAAGTATAAATATGAATTAAAAATAAAACTAAAATAAAAAAAATAAATACTACGAAATAATTTCTCTATGTAACAACTAAACATGACCTCCCGTAGCTCCGGCCGGCGTCATGAATGAGCTCTGTTCATGGCTCTCGGCCGGGCTGGCGGAGGAAGACGATATTTGTTGGAGACCCTGTCCCGGTTGGTGGCTCCAACCAGGACTAAAATGTCCCCTTTCACTACCCCAGCAAAGTTTTTCTGTGACGGACAAAATCGTCAGGGAAAGTACCACTTACCGTCAGGAATGGTTTTCTGTGACGGCAACCGACAGGGATGAGCCGTCAGGAACTGACTGTCAGGGAAAGTCCATCTTTCCTGACAGAAAACCGTCACGGACTAATTCCTGACGGTTGCCACCGTCAGGGAAGTCCTTCCGCGTCGGTTTCTCTCATGCCCGTCAGAGAACATTCCCTGTCGGTTCTGTAACGTCAGAGATTTGTTTCCCCGTCAGTTAGACACCGTCAGGGAAAGTAAACTTAACCATTCATATTATAATCATCATTAAAATATTAATAAACCTGTTTGTTGTCATATTAGTCTTGATACAGCAGAATAAGAATTGAAGTCCCAACGAATCAGGTAATCACCATTAATGTCTTCATACATATATAATCATCACTAAAGCTGTTCATACAACAGATAGTTCCCTGACTCTACATTCATGATGCTTTACAAAGGCCAGCAACCAAACACATAGGCTACATTCTAGATGGCACAGAGGCCGCAAAACAAAGGTCCTTCAAACTTGCTGGTGGCTTCCATAATGCATAGTACCACAGCCAAAAGATTTCCACACCACAAAATACTTCCAGCCATAGCTAGTTAATGGCCATCGCTATTATTGTCCAAAGTTGCTGAAGCATGAGAGAGAGAATCCATCAGTTTTAGAAACCGGAATAGGTTTTAAAAGAATAATTGTAGAATCAAAGTAAATTATTGATACCACATTCCTAAAATTCCCTAGCCAATTTCAGTTGTTAACACAAACTTTCTACAATTCCTTCCTATATATAGGCTTCATGTAAAAACAATCTGCAAATGCCATAGCTAATTTTCAGTAATGGCCACACAGGTTGAAAAAAAATTAACAGTAATGGCCACACATGTTTAATTTGCAGCAGATAAAAGTCTCAAATTTGTCTCGAGGGAATGGACATTATCACGGTTATCAGCAGCTAAGTCTCAGATTTGTCATCAGGGGATGAAAATTTACCTGGAACAAAGCTGAGGTCGACGGTAGGAGGTCAAGCAAATAGCAGCAAATCAGTAATACCCAGGCTTCATGTCTCCCACCTTGTGTACATACGACACACAAATCTTTCAGAAAGTGAGAAAAACAACAGATAGTTCCCAAAACCAATTCTAATGGCAAAATCTGGATCTTACCTCCGTGCGACTAGCCGACCCGGCCTTGCTCAGCTCGCCAACGAGCGCTGCCGCCTGCCCAGACTGGCGTCGCGTTCGCCCCGTTGCACCGCACGGCCCGGCGCCGCGCCGCCGCGCCTCGCCTCCCGTGGCACAGCAGTGCGCTGCCCCGGCTCGCGTCGTTGCCCGCAGAGGACCGGGGAAGCCGTGGATCCGCCGTATTCTTCAATCTCTGCCCGCGGCAACCCAAGATCCAACTGGTGTAGCTCCCCGAGATGGTCTCCAGGCCCGGCGGCGGGCGCATCGGGCAGGGCCCAATCTCCTCCGGAGGCGCTCCCTGGTGGTGCGAGAGAAAAAAAGAACGAGAGAGAGGGAGGGATCGAGGAGATAAGGTTTGCCCTGTGGGGCCCACTATATGTGGCAGCGAGAAGGTGGAAATTGGAAAACTTGGGGCGCGTGCCTCTCTGGCCGCGCGCGCTCTGTGTTTTTTCGGCCGTCCCCGTCGGTGGGTTGGCTTTTCTGTTGCAGCACTGGTGCTCCCCGTCGGTATTCAGCCCACGTCAGGCAAGGATTGAGGTTCTGTGTCGTGAGCAGTGAACCGCAGGGAAGAGACTCATACCGTCAGGAGAAAAGTGGTCTGCGGCAGTG
Source organism: Alloteropsis semialata (assembly GCA_004135705.1). Classification (NCBI taxonomy): domain Eukaryota; kingdom Viridiplantae; phylum Streptophyta; class Magnoliopsida; order Poales; family Poaceae; genus Alloteropsis; species Alloteropsis semialata. Next base: position 4,530,923 of record CM014271.1, on the reverse strand, counting down.
TTTAGCCTTGGCTGGAGCCACCAGCGGGCGCCCTTTAGTCCCGGCTGGTGGCTCCAGCCGGGGCTAAATTGTCAACATTTAGTCCCGACTGGAGCCACCAACCGGGACTAAAGGCCGTGCCCCCCTTTAGTCCCGGCCGGTGGCTCCGGCCGGGACTAAAAGCCATCCTTTAGTTCTGGTTGGAGCCATCAACCGGGACTAAAGCCCCCCTCCCTCTCCTCCCTCAACCCCCATGCTTGGACCCGGGACTAATGAGAGCATTAGTCCCGGGGTCCAATTGCTACCGGGACTAAAGGTCCCAAACCGAATGTGGTTTTTCTACTAGTGACATCAGACCACTGAGTTGCTGCAAGCATATATCCTAGTTTAGCATGAGGACATAGAGTTCAGCACGTATTTCCCATTCATCCCATTCTCATATAGAAAATTCCGCCATACAATTGCCACCATTTGATACGAGCTCCGTGTTACACCCTGGTCGAGCCCTTATATGTTGTTGGTTAGCAAGGACATCGAGGTTCTTTCAATATAACTAGCTAGGTTAGCGCATGATGTGCGCCTATATAAAAGATGTTAATTTGAAAAAAATGAAATCTGAATTTGTTATCCTACTATGTTAACTTGAAATTTGAAAGATGCATGGAACCAAATAAAAACATAAAACATAATCTAAAATCAAATTGATCGAATACAATATTAAATCAAAATATTTTTATTATAATGGTTGATTGAGTATTGTATCAATCTTTTCTTAGAAATTCAGTGACTTCTGAGCGTTAGTAGATGATAACGGATTGACATGATATGAAAAATGATTCATGGTTTTGATAAAAAAGTAAAAGATAAAATTAGCAATGAATTGATAATTCAATCATATTTTGTGAGTTTATCATTTGATATAAAGTCAAAAAGTATTAGGGCTACCGAAGGTGAAAGTTCAGTTGTTGTTTCGATACATAAAAAATAAATATAATTTATATTTTCATACAATGTAGATAACTAAAAATAACAGAAAAACATGGCATTGATTTTTTTAAGAAGAAAAAACCTAGGACCCATTCAATAGAACCATGGGTCCTGCCTGAATAGTGTGGGTTCCACGTGGGTCCTGCCTGAATAGTGTGTGGGCTCCACGTGGGCCCACCTAAATAGTGTGTGGACCCACTTGGGTCCCATCTAAACAATACATAGGTCCCACGTGGGGCCAGGTTGCACAAGGAGCCTCTAAAACGTGGAGCTTTAGTAGATGTAATAGATTCTTTAGCAACCAGACTCTATACTGTGTTGTCATGAAAAAACATATTCTATATTTAGTATTCGAGAAATTAAAATTTAGTATTTATGGTTGTGAATGAACCTACTTGTGACTATTTGTGATTGTGAATGAACCTACTTGTGATACTATTTGTGGTTGTGAATGAACCTATTTGCATTTATGTGGTTGTCGATATCTATATAAATTGTTTGTGATGCTTATTGTGATATAAGTGTGATGCTTGTTGTGATGTTTGTTTGAGTAGGGTACATTATACGTGACCAAAGAATTAAAACAGTAGAGATCGGTCACTTTGCCAAGTGTTGCAAAAAGGCACTCGGCAAAGAGGCAGATACTGTCATTTTCTGGAGAGCTTTTGCCGAGTGTTAAACTTTTGCCGAATGCCGTGGTAAAGACGCTCGACAAAGGTGGAGGCTTTGCCGAGTGTTTTTGAACAGACACTCGGCAAAGCCCCCACCTTTGCCGATTGTTTTAACAACGGCTTGGTTCTGACTCTCGGCAAAGTTGCCGTCAACGTCTCTTGGCTGTCCCCTTACTTTTTTTTTGCCCAGGGTCAATCTAACACTCGGCAAAGTGTTTGCCGAGGGCCCATCCTAAAACACTCGGCAAAGAGTTCTTTGCCGAGTAAATGGATGCTAAGTGAGCATCGCCGAGGGCGGCGCTCTGCAAACCTATTGCCGAGTGCCTCGGGCACTCGGCAAACCCCCTATTTTCCATAGTGTTTTTTTGTGGGAGGGCTCCATTGCCAGCGAGTTTTGTAGAATGGCCGTTGGCAAACAGGCCCTACATATTCCTATAGCGGTGAATCTAGGTTTTGGATTTAGGAGGGGCTCTTCTCTTCTTTTTTCCTTTTTTTCCCTCTCTTTCAACTTTTTCGTTCATCTTTCTTCTCTTTCTCCTTCTCTTCTCCAATGGAGTTCCTGGCTGTAGGGGGGGCTGAAGCCCTCCTAGCCCCCCTTTTAGAATCGCCCTTGTATGCCTACATTCTTGCGTGTCTATGCGAAACTGATGCTACAGTAGTGCGGTAGCCAGTGTTTAGGAGTCACGGGTCATCTGGTTTCACTCTGGTCCTTCATTCAGAACATGTGTAGATGGCTAATTATTACAGTCACATCGTGCCACCGACGGCAACTGGGACCTGCGAGAGCCGCCTCCCGTTACTAGCAACTGGTACATTGCACATTCGGTCGGTGTCCAAGGCAGCACAATGGCAGTAATTAAACTCTGTAGCATTACACTCTGCGCTTCATGCTGATTTCCGGGTGCATCGCATTCCCAAGCGACTTGCATGCATATGCAATAACTTCCACTATCTCATCTGTTCATGTTGTCATTTGTGCTCCCTGCCTAGCCATAATCCAAAATGTAAACTCTATATGTTTATAAGCTCGGCAGGGCAGAGTAGTGCAGATGTTTTTTACCCACAAAGCACCAACTACAGGTAAACCTAACTCGACCTTAGGTGGCAAGCTTTCCGGCCTGGTGTCAAAAAGGAATGAAGACAAGTTGAGAGGTCACACAGAAATGAGTTTGAAAAAGTTCTGTTATCAACTGTACCATACTGGAGAGACCATATATACCGGCAGTGGTATAAGTACCAGCTCCAAGGGTCACAGCCATCAGGGTCTATGTGTACTGGTTGGTGACTTTAGCCGGTACTAATGTGCCTAGCGAACATTAGTATCGGCGCCAACCGGTGCAAATATCCTTCCACCATATTGAGGCCTTCTTCCTCCCAAGCATTTCATCATGGAGCTTTGGGTGTAGAGGATGTGCTGCTCGATTTCTTTCTCAAAGTTTTTGTTGGAGAATTCACACAATATCAACGAAGGCAACAACATTAGATATAATAGTCGTTTATATGTGGATTCGCAGAGTGTAGATTAAAATAATATTGGAAGACATCATCGTCTAAGGCTAATTTTGTCGGTTGTTATGATAAACATTAATATTTTAAAATTATCAGGATTTCAAATTTGTTGATATATTTTATTGACACATAATTCTAAATGGTCTAAATCTTATGTTTAAAAAATAGAAATCCAAAGCGCCATGGCCACCAAAAATGAATAGTGATCGATACTAATTAAACACATTGTGATGTCCATACAGGGAGGAACAATGATGGGCACAGATCAGATTAATGGGCTCTGACCTCTGGAGGATGAATCTGCGTCAGTTATTGTTGGCAATTATGCCTTGTAAGATGTTCATGTGAGTACGATCATGGCAGCAGATTGTAGTAGGGCTCTGCCTTTGTATGATGAGATGAAACATATTAGACATGGTCTGCTGGGAGGAGCACAATGGTCTTTGTATGGTGATACCATCATCGAGGGCAGCGTGTGGGATCGCCGCTGACAGGAGCATTATTGTCTTCATCCAGGGATTGACAGGCCAACAGATCCCTCTGACCTCAGCACGACAAAGATCATAAAATTATAATCCATACTTCACCCACCGCCAGTGCGTCAGTACCCATCACTACCGGAAAACGCAAGTGTGCCGTATGCCCTGGAGTTTGCCGTGAGCTGTTTATCGGGCACACGGCAAACTCACTCTTTGCCGTGTGCCAGAGGTTCGACGCACGGCAAAATAAGAACACACGGCAAAGTTCATCTTCGCCGTGTGCCCCGGGGAAGGCACACGGCAAACCACTCTTTGCCGTGAGCCCTGGGCAAGGCACACGGCAAAGAACCTGTACGTGTCCGGTCCCGCGAACGTCCGCGGACGGCGGTTGACGGCCGTCAGTGTTTGCCGTGTGCCTTGGTGTGGCACACGGCAAGATTTGCCGTGTGCCTTGGGGAGGCACACGGCAAATAGGCCCATTTGCCGTGTGCCTTGGTTTGGCGCACGGCAAATAGGTCCCTTTGCCGTGTGCCTTTGGTTGGCACACGGCAAATACAACAAAAAAACCTTATTTTACCTCCTAACTTTTTCTCCTCTTCACATGCATTGTTTGGTTCTCCATGTTTGAGTTTGGTGAATTTCTCAATCTATTTGCTATATAAAAGGAATTTATTTCATTCACAGGATTATTTTCATATAAGTCAAATTTGAGCTGCAAGTACATGAAATAATAGAATAAATTGAACGAAAAAAATGATATTCTTGATATTGAGTCTAGTGTAAGGACAAATCTAGTTGCTGAAATGAAAAATTGAAAGTCGGATTCACATGACATTACCAGGAACGTGAGGGCTAATAGTATTTAAATTAAATAAAATTCATTTGATGTCTGAAAATCATGAGATTCGTCAATATCTCATGCTATCATATGCGAAGTCTGTGGTAAAAAGTTGAGTAGGTTTCGCACACGTTGTTACGTACGATGCTTACAAACTGAACCTTTCCCGATGAAGTTTCATAGATAAGAGAGGGGATATGGATAGGTTTGTAAGCACGATGAAATTCGAATTTGATTTTGTCACAAAACTTTATTGAATAAGCAATATACAACACAGGCCACTTCATGTCAATTTGTGGTTTTTTTCGGTTCAGTTTGGTAATTGTAATGTATTAAATACAATTTTACCAATTGTAATTGATATAAAATGAGTTTGAAAAATAAGTATATGAAATAATGGAATAGAGTGAGTGTGTAAATCATATTCATGTTATTGAGTCTGTATCTTGGATTGCAAAAATTGCACAGTTTAGGTTTATTAAAATTTGTTATAACGTGAATTTTGTGTAGCATAAAATGATAAAATCAGCGTTTGCCGTGTGCCTTGGACCTGGGCACACGGCAAAGGTAGTTTTTGCCGTGTGCCCAGGATCTGGGCACACGGCAAAGGGTGACTTTGCCGTGTGCCCTGGATCTGGGCACACGGCGAAGGCCGGGAATGGACTTAGAAACCGGCCCGACCGGGCCGGTCACTCACACTCACAACTCACTCACTCACTCACGCAGCGCCGGCCGGCCACGCACCGCCGCCGGCCGCGCCTCCCGCCGCCGTTCACCACCG
>CM014271.1:4493628-4523820 GCA_004135705.1 Alloteropsis semialata | reverse complement strand
TTTCAACGGCAGACCATATTCTTGTCGTTGATAATTCCGGGATACCCGGGGGATAATATGAGTGTGTACATGGAGCCTCTAATTGATGATTTGCTCCGTGCTTGGGATGAAGGGGTATGGACATACGACCGAGCTACAAAGACAAATTTCAAAATGCATGTGTGGTACATGTACTCCCTGCATGACTTGCCGGCGTATGGGATATTCTGCGGCTGGTGTGTCCACGGGAGGAGGAGGAGGAGGAGGAGGAGGAGGAGGTGCAGCAGGAGCAGCCGCAGCGGCAGGAGGACGAATACGTTCCTTCCGAGGAGGAGGAGGAGGCAGAGGCGGATGCAGAGGAGGAGGAGGAGGAGGCCACGACAGGGGCTATCCCGGCTGTCTGGTTGCGAGGTCCCTCGAGACTTCTGGATAGGCCGATACCTCTTGCTTCCCGCCCAATGATTCAACCCTCTAGGCAAGCATAAGTAAATTTACATGTTATCAATACCTTTTCATTTCAATACCTTATGATTTCACAATATATCATCTTAATCATTTTTGACAGGGGTTGGCGAGTACTCATCGAATGTGGTCACAACCGCAAGGTCAACGGCATCCTCGGCCTTTTGTGCAGGGAGCACTTCCCGGGCCTAGTCACCATTGGCGGAAGGCAGGAGTCGGCCTGGACGTGGGAGCACTACGTCACCGTCCCAGATCACTTCGATCGGGAAGGAAGGAAATTCAATAACAAGACGGAGCGGGTCAAGGGCGAGCTGTGGGTAAGTATTCCTCGCACTAAACTACTCAATACATGACATTCATTTGTAATAATGACTGGATACATCGTGTTTATATGCAGGATTTCTACAGGTGTGCGGATGGGTATGAGGCCCGTGCGGCGGTTGTGGCTCACAACCGATGCGTGAAGCTGGTGAAGGACATGCACTACGAGGCGCAAGTGCAGTGTGTCATCAACTTCGGCGCTCTGTTCATGGGCCAGAAGATAAAGAAAGAAGCCGCCAGAAACTTGAAGCTGACCCGGGAGCAGTACTTGCAGGTAATTTTTCATATATTTTCAGACTTAAGAACATCGTTTATTTTGATATTCTTACGTTTCATTGACTTGATCACGTGTAGGTGCCTGCGTGGTGGTGCCGCAATGATATGGTGTGCTGGGAACGCATAGTGGACAAGTGGTTCACACCAGAGTGGGAGGAGAAGCACAACGCTGGCCGAGAGCGGCGTTTGCTGATGCCAGGTCCCGCACACCATCAAGGCAGCCGTACCAACGACAAATACAGGGCTAAATGGGTATGCTGGTTCATTTTCTTTATTTGTCATCAAACTACTCAATGTTGCTTCATTTGTCATCAAATTGGTGTTTTTGTTTTGCAGTCCGCAGCACATCAAGGCGCTGAGTGCTCCCAGTTCATGGGATGGGCTATGGTGCACAAGGGCAAGGCGTCCGAGGTCACCTACAACCCGGACGACCCGCCCTCGGCGTACTCCAATCCCTCCATCCACACCCGCATCACCGAGTACACAGAGGCGGGACGACAGGTCCATGGGCCATAGTGGGATCCGAGCGCCCATGACCTGGATGGAGAGCTCGTCATGAGGGTGGGAGGAGGCAAGAAACATGGCCGGTACTACATGGGCGACAGTATTCTAGACACGGCCAGTACTCCCACTCTCCCCCAGGTTCGAGCCAGGAGCACCAGCAGTAGCCCGGCCATACGCCCACGCCTGACACAGTCACAGCTCCAAGTGCAAGAACTTCAGGTTATTTATGTCTTATTCATTGTTCATTCATTTCCTATATATGTTTGATTTGAATTGTGACATTGTGATGAAAAATTGTAGGCCCGCTAGAGGCGCAAGCGCAAGCACACCAGGCAGCAATAGCGGCGGCGATAGCCGAAGAGACGCGGATACGGGAGGAGGAACAGTCCAGGCAGCACGCCGAGAACCAGCAGCAGCTGAGCGCGATGTACAACTACATTCGAGCTCTTTCTGTTCAGATTGGTCAGCCCCTACCCCTACCGCAGATGGTCTTCCCGGCGGCTCCGGCTCCAGAAACTCCTGCGGTGTGTGACTTGAATTCCTTGTATATTCGTTTCAATTATTAGAGACTTAGAGAATATAGAAACTTAGAGTCACTTAGAGACTTAGATTAAATTTTGAATGTTAAAGATTATAACTAGGAGAAATTGAATCTTCTCTCACATTCAATCTATTCTCAATATTGCAGAACCAATCCGCGGCATCGAATACGCCGGACTTGTCGCCAGGCATCTCACCGACGTTACAGCCGCAACAGTTGTTGCCGCCGGATAACCCCGTGCTGTACCCGCCACCGTACCCCCCAGCACCGTGAATTTGAACTTTGGAATAATGAACTTGTGACATACTTTGGATTTCCGAACTTGTGACATTGCGAACTTGTCAAACGTATAATGCATTTGTGAATTTGTCTATATTATGTGCCTGTGATGCTATATCAATTGCCTGTGATGCTGCTTGTCATGAAATATATGTCTGTGATGTTTGTTTGAGAGGGGACCTTTTTACGTGAAAAAACAGCAAAAAAATGGTGAATTTGGTCACTTCGCCGTGTGTGGCACACGGCAAAGAAGGACTTTGCCGTGTGTTTTTGCCATGGCACACGGCGAAGGGACCAAACCTGATGGTTCTGGACAAAATATTGCCGTGTGCAGAATTTCGCCGTGTGCCTTTTCAATAGTTTGCCGTGTGCTGCTCCAAAGGCACACGGCAAAGTCTGAGAGTTTGCCGTGTGCCGCTCCAAAGGCACACGGCAAAGTCTGAGAGTTCGCCGTGTGTCCCTGCGTAGGCACACGGCGAAGTTTTGAACTTTGCCGTGTGCCTTTGGAGCGGCACACGGCGAACCCTGTGGGCCCCGGCCGCCGTCGCCGTCCCCTGTCGCCGTCCCCCGCCGTCTCGCCATTTTTTTGCCGTGTGCCCTGTCTGACACACGGCAAAGAGACTGCCATATGCCCGATAAAGGGCCCACGGCGAAGGCCCGACGGCGGCCAGCTTCGCCGTGGGCCACACACGGCAAATCGTTTGCTGTGTGTTTTTAGTCCTTCGCCGTGTGCCTCAGGCACACGGCGAATTGGCCGTTTCCCGTAGTGCATGTTGGCACGGCACTACCCATCTATGTTATGTGCGAACCGCGACCCAAAACAAATGAACACTTTCAGCTAATAAGACAACACTCAAAGACAACACTCACAGGGGAGACGGAAAAAGTCACATCTCTGATGCGGGACCTTTGGGGAAGCATTTTTAGACCTGATTGAACCATATTCAACACATGGCAAATGCACACTGATGTCACTACGTTGCTAACTTGCAATTGACACAAGTCACTGCCTTAAAAGAGGTTAAAAAACCGGAAACATTGTGATCATGTACAATATGACAGGAAATGTGCGTGGGAAATGCTGTTCTCTCCTACAAGTCTCCTTAATCACTTGTCTGACCACGCGTTCCCCTAGTAGATGCAACTGGTATTATGAGTTTGTTGGAAGAATGATCATGCGTTGCTGTGGAAATTTGAGATGTAATTTGTAGTAACAATTGCAGAAACTAAAATTAAACAAGAGTCAATATGTTATCGAGTAAGAGGAAGTCATAGAAGGCATCAGAATCTGTGAAAACACCTTTCATCGTGTGAATGATGAAGAAAAGGGGTTCACTATTATGATGTCCCATCTTCGGCGAACACCGAATGAATATATGGTGGTTTGCATGTTGAGTCTCAGCACTCAACAAATAAACTGGGTCATTAACCACTCATTTTTATGAAAAGTTCCTTTCATAAAAAACAAAACAATATGTTTGGCAAATACAGATTTGGTACATACATCAGGGCAGCAGAGACTTCGTCGACATACAGTCTGCGTATAATACTTCTTGAATTCTAATCTAACCTTGGCTAAGATACCAACATACGCTGCCGTTCCAGTAGATACCAGACTTGCAGCGCCCCATGCTCTGTGGTCGATTCAACTAGAAGAAAGGCAAATACTTGTTGACACTGATTGCGGTCAGCGACGAAGGGATAACTCATTGTATGTATGCTTCCGTGTGCCTCACATGCCTATATGCTAGTCCTGAATTATACAGTGCCTCCTAACCATGCTTGAAGCACTCCTAGCTCGTAAACTTTTCCGTAATACCCCCTACAAGTATCTAAAGCTCTGCAGTAGTGGAAGTCATTATTCTACCACAATGGCACCAGCGATGGTCGTAAATAAAAACATGATACAACTACTCATTATGGCCAATGTATCCACCCAATTTATTTTAATGGGTTATTAATGTACTATTTTAATCCCTCAATCCAAAATGGCTTTATTGCATTGTCATAGTCACATGCATGCACATGCTTTGCCTTGAATGATTTACTTAATTACATATCATGTATTTCCCTACCCTTTCTATTCATGGCTTTGATCTATTAGCTACCGCAATTGGTGAACTTAAAAAATATGAGGTAGGAAGGTGACTCGAACTATTAATGTCTTAATTGTTTACTAGCTTTTAGTATTACGACTGACTATAGCTACATAGTTGCTGCAAGATTTAAGAGGCCAAATTATAGAGACACTACTCAATAAGGCACTGATGTATTTCAAACATTGGGTGTAATACCATGCGTTCAAAATCTCCCATAGTATAATACACCAACTCAATGTGACTTAGCTTGTGTATTGTAGTTCGGTTACACTTACATCTTTATTTTTGCAAATGGTTAAGAAGAAGACGGCATACGCCAGCAAGCTTGGAATACCCTCGAGGGTGGCATGCACTGATGCCAGCAGATGCACGACACAGACACTGGTGGGTCGGGCCTTGGATATGTTGTATAACATGTGTGATAAAATTTCATGTAATATGAGCAAAAATAATGTTTTAGCGGGTGTAAAACACATGAGTTTGCCTTGAAAGTATGAAAGTGCGTGAGAGATATATGTATTTGTGAACAATGTTGAGTCCAATTTTCTTAAAATGTGTTGAATTTTTATGAGAAGGTTATAGACCTATTAAAGGACTCCATGAAAATTTCCACAATCCTTTATATTTAACTTGCTTTTCTTAAAATGTGTTGAAAATTACTTTGGAACCGACGGTTCGTTTAAAACCGGCGGTGATGAGGCGCTGTGGAAAATTGTTTCTGTAGTATTGTTCATCTTCCATGCCTTTTCGACTTAAAATTTTAGCACCACTTTTGAAAACCGTCTGTTTGTTGTCATGGAAAGTTGCACATGACTGACTATGATGCTTGATTTCTGTTCTTCTAGCCTTCTGGTTGGATCCTATGTTTAGAACTTGTATTCTGCATTTGTGATATATATGAGATTAATAACATGATTATGGATTTTATTTGACTGCATAACATGAATTCAGGGTTGGTTGACTGGTCAATTGGGTTGTAAAAGACTTGATTGATATGCTAATTATTATGGTCCCTGATGTTGTGAATTAGCTCTGAACAGATTATATGCTCACTGCTGTGATAAATTAGCTCCGAACAGATTATATAGTTAGTCAGTAAAGAAGCACTCGTCAATACCAAATTTGATAGGCTTGTGGCTTCCCTTTCCCATACAAGTCAAAAATAAAAAAATTATTTGAGCGTAGCAAAGAATGGCACAACACAAAACAACCTTGACAACACAAAACAACCTTGATGTCTGCAATTTCTGGATATATCCTCATAGATATTGCACTCACACTCGAATGCCCACTCGGGCAGCACATCTTCTAGGCACAAACAGACCCGACCTGAGCCCTAGAGTCATATTACGTTAATGTGAAATCTCTCAGTGTGCAGTAACCTAGTTTAGGAGTCTATTCCTCCCAATTAGTTTCAGTGGCAGATTGGTATAAGAATTAATCCAAAATCATTACTATAACGGCACTAAATCGCGTCATTATCTGTGCCAACAATATGTTTGGAACTAGAAAAGCTCGCGGCTTTGCCGCGAATGGCCAATAGAAAATGTCCAATAGATGTACCGTTAGTACGGTGTTTTTTTCATGTGATTAGAAGGACGTGTGCTTAGATTTTTCTAATCACGATTTTGGCAAATATTTGAGCACTTTCAACATGTCGTTGACGTTGTTGTATTTGGTTATAGCTATCTGGTGGCACCAAGTTTATTGTTTTGTAACTAAAATTAAAATGTGTACTTGTTGTTATCAGTGGCGGTAGATCATCATTCTCTGATAAATCTGTGTTTGAATATATAGATACATTGTGTGAAATATTTGGTAATGTTGCTTGTTTTCCATGTCTTTCTTTGGTCATCACAAGCTCAAAAGAAGGCTCAATGTTTTTGACACTTTATTTGAAGAGCACTTTGACCACGAAAGTGAATTTATGGCTAATCCACTGTTTCCTTAGGGTCTCTGCACTTTTTCGAATGAGTTGTACCACTTTTTTCTTGAAAAACATGAACCGAAGGTTATGAGTGTCGTCTGCTCCTATGGAACAAATTTTGTACCTGAAGCACAGTAAAGTAAAGGCTTAGCAATTAGCATACTGGAGATGCAGAACTCTTATCTATGACCAACATAAAATTACTATGGTTAAGAAACATTTATATCATACATTGCGTCAGTTAGAAAAACGTAATGGCCACAGGGAATTGGAAACATTATGCAAGACATCACAAGGTAGTTCAGAGTTGAGAGTACAGCACAAACCAGAGCTCCCATCCACCTGAAATTCGACTAATTTCCCAAAAGAACACAGGGCCCCAGCTATTTTGTTGCAGACATTGTGGTTCTCCCTTGTCTGAATCTATCAGTGGGACTTGAAGTAATTAAGAGTCACGATTGGGTGTGCCTGAAGTGACTCTGTTCTGATCGCTTCCTCCCTGCTAGCTTGAGCGCCTACTAGGCGTCGTTCAACGACGACACATGCGGCTTGCACTGCACAACAGTGACTTTATTTCTTTGACGCCACCTCACTCGGTTACAAGCAAAGGTTAGTTACACATTCACTCTACCCTAAGAAAGTGAGAAGGAACAACATCATAGTGATCAACAATGGTTAATAGAGTATTTCACTTAACTATGGACCTCGGCAATGGTGTAAGCAAATTACATATATACTCACTAAGGCAGCTCTCGGCATTTAGCATCATGGAGCTGCCATGCTGCCTCTCATACATTTCTCATTCAGTTTTCATGATACTCGGTTTTCTTTAGATCAGAGGTATTGCAATCAATCAAAGATTACTTGCAGACAATTGTATTAGTAGCCTAAAGTTTCTGGTGGTCCTCAAATGACAAACATATAATGCACACCTTTATTACAGGATTAACATTCTAGCACGGGCTTGGGAGCATATAAGATTTTTAGATACATATATCAGTTTTTACCTTATCAGTTAAAGGAACTGAAAAAATCAATTATGATTGTCAATTCTTCGTGCCACTTTATAGCAGAAAAAGAAAACGATGATGCTACATATAAATAGCAATACAAGGTTACATCCACCGTGAATAAGACAGTTCACAAAGGATTTTTATTATTCTACGAAGGCAAGTTTAAATTTCTCTATGTACTTTCTAGGTAGTTTTAACGCATTAGTACAACAAATTAGCCAACCAACCAAATAATAAGATTAGAAATACACATTTTATGTCTACAGCACAATCTAGGTACAAGAAACACACCATGTCATATGTTAATGTTAATATCAATTACGGTAATATGAACTGGTAAAGCATATTGGTTAGTCGGGGATCGAATACAAGGCCCTTTTTGTTTATCCGCAGAGAAGAAGATCATTGCATGGTCTATATGGGTCATATTGCTTGGTCTACTCTGGAAGCTAAAGCATAAGATTTGAGTAAGCTGATTTAGCTTACTAATTAGCTAAATTATCTGGGTAAGTTAAGATACCCTCGGGATGGTATTGCCTAATTAGCTTAAGAAAATTCAATCCGTTGTGCAAAGAGGACGTCATTCTTTGCACCTGTGAGCCTGGGGAGTGCTTTTGCTTTCTGACTTGCCTTGAAATTGGAATTGGAGGATCAGAGCAGCAGCATGCCTTGAATGAGACAGAAAGGGGAGAAAACATGGCCGCACGGCCATCGCTTTGGCACACTGAAAAAAGATGTGTTGTTGTTCTGCATCTGAGATAGAGGATTGTGGCACCTGTGAGCCTGTGACTTGCAGGAACCACAGAGGACTGCACCTTTGTGGGCATCCTGGGCCCTGCTTCTTTGGTGCCTGCAATTATATTCAGGAATCACAGAGGACAAAAGGCTGGCAGATGCACACAACCTGCAAGAGGCGAGGAGCTGCATGGATGACCAGATGCTAAGTGCTGGCCGACGGCGAGCCTTTACGAGGAATCCTTGAGTCACTCGAGGTCGAGGATCGGGACGGCAATGACATGCACAGAAAAATTGCCGTCGACGACCGTGCGTGTGGGTTGCGGCGGTCTGCAGGTGGAACCGTGCGTCGCCTCGCGCGGCGGCCTAGCAGCAGCGATGGCGCCGGGCGCGCTCCAAGTTGGGTTGCATGGGGGCCATGGCCCAGGCGCGGCGCGGCGTGGCATGCAGGACCAGGACCGGATCAAACAGTGCAGCCGTCGCGGCTCGGCGGCTGCCGTGTCCCGTCCCCTTCTGACGACATTTCGCGACGATTCTGAAGAAAGACTTTGGGGATTCAATGGAGAGATACTCGATTCTTCTAGAGGAGAAGATGACGTACCTTTTGTTTGATCGGAGATTCCTTCTATGATGGCATGGCGACGGTGGCACAGACGTCGAGAATATGGGAGGGCACGCACGGGGGAAGACGAGAGAGCACGGGATAAAAAAAGCTTTCGCTTGTGCCTGAGACTTCACGAATGCTTTAGAACAAAATCTATACCAGCCACGTTAAAAATGCTGGATGACGTCCATTTGCAATCCAACGGTTAGAGAAAAAGGAGGTGACGTGGCCCAATCAACTGCCCTCGTTTGGTGCATGAATCGTATTTTGAGATGAGATAGGATGAGTAATTTAGTACTGGCATGGTGTAAGGTATACTTCTCTTAATGAAAAACATGCCAGGCGTGTTCTCAAAAAAAAAAAAGGTATTGTATTCATATCTTAACATGACTGCTAGTTGGGACTTGGTGGAGGAACTCTGCAGTATGAGTGAGTTGCCATTGCCTAATGAAGATTGAGAGTTAACGGTTTGTTGAATATAAAACTCAGATGCGCCTATGCATACATGTCTTCTGCTGTCAACAGTTTTGCCGTTCGTTTAGTGACTGGTCTCTGTTCGGCAATTGGCCAATTGGATCCGGCAAACATCACAGTACATGGTACGGTACGATCACCCACAAGTATTTCCACCATTTCAGACACTGGATAGCATTCGAACTTTTAACTCGGCATTCACTCTAGCTACAAATTTACAATTTCCGTTAACTCAGTTCTGGCTGTGCTTTCATGTACAACTTCTACCAAAATTCCAAAATCATATTGATCACACGCTAATTTCAAAACAGGGCCTATCAAAGACTTGTACAACTACCACGTGGGGTAAAAATATCAGGAAAGGTGTGGTGGCAGTTAAAAAAATGCACGTCTAATCCCCATGATTTCTTTTAGTACGCTAACATACGAAGCTTGCCGACTGGGATAATGCACTTACACCCCTCGGGTACTTCAAAAGGTTGCCAAACAATGCTTAGAAAAACAGTCGGCCACAAACATGACTGTTGGCCATTGGTCAAATACCCGAAGTTGTTTAGTTTCACAGTCAGACACTTTGAAACCGTTGGCCATTCGTAACCTTACCAAGCGGTGGTCGGTAACTCGTAAAAACAGTAGGCCAAAGTTAGAATTCTAGTAGTGATTTGATCAAAGTCTCCTCAAGAAAAAAAAATATGGCTCGTAAAGAAAATGCGGGAGTATCATAATAGGGACCTTCTCTTTTCAAGTAGGAGTAGCTGTGAAATCAATTGTTTGTTTGGTTTTCCAGCACCACAAGGGCAAATTTTCTTTTGTCCGGAAAGCATCTACCCTTTCTATTTTTAGCCATTTTCAATCCAATTTAAAAATAACTTAAGTGGATCTAAATTTCTAGAAAATAGTCATTTTTGCCATGCCAAGCAATTTGGCCGAGTCACGGCAAATTGCTTGTCATGACTAAAAATGTTACTTTCTGAAAATACAGATCTGGAGAGGTTATTCATAAAATATTCAACTAAAAGGACTAAAATAAAATAAAAATAAAAATTTCCCTTTCAGGCTTTCAGCCCTCTCCGGCTTTCCCATTTCGTCATTTCGCCTTCACCAATGTTCCATGCATGCACGAATGAACTACACATCTTTTGCACAGTTCGCTGTTTAAGCAGAGACCCGGTGCAGTTTGTAGCGACCGCAACTTAAGCAATTGTTACAACTTACAAGACTGTTGGATCAGCAGCAGCAAGGCTCCATATTATTTATCACAAGTATACATGCAAACGCTCATTTACATACACAGACACTCATCTATATAGATACGCACGCACACAAGATATAACTGCACTCTTATGAGCATATTTGAGAGACTGTATATTTGGAGATTAGTGACAAAGTCACTCTAAATGTCGCTTACTACTAAAAACATAACCATGTTAATTTCTAAAATAAATCGGTAACGCAGTGGTCTTTTTCCCCTGCGGAAAAATCTTTGTACCTTCTAAGGAGAATGTCCTTGTAAATTTTAGAAGAAGAAAAAAGAAACGTGTAAACGCCTTCTCCAATGGCTTGGATAGAACGATGGCAGGTCAGGATCGCTCGAAGATAATTACAGCTGCAACTTTCGGTGACCACTCAGCGGTAGACTTCACCATGAGAGAGGAGTCTTCGTTCCAGTCATCCTGTCAGTTTCTTTCTTTCTTTTGTTGAAAGATCCGGCGTTGTCGGCATATCAAATATCAAAATCTCAGATCTCAACATTCTAAGGGCACGTACAAAGGTTTAGACAGCTGCTGTCTGTGT
Organism: Alloteropsis semialata; assembly: GCA_004135705.1. NCBI lineage: Eukaryota > Viridiplantae > Streptophyta > Magnoliopsida > Poales > Poaceae > Alloteropsis > Alloteropsis semialata. The sequence continues at coordinate 4,512,812 of CM014271.1, read as the reverse complement.
AGTGTGCCATGTCACACACAGACAGCAAAAAAGACAGCTTATACAGTGGCTCGTTTATTTAGCCGTCTGCAAGTTATTTAATTCATGTACAACCACATAAATCAATGTTGATCAAGTGCAAATTTGATCTTTGTAGCCATTTGATGATATATTCAAATAATCCCATGAGAGAAGCATAAATATAACAATAGGTACTTAGCACATAAACGTGTGATCTCAATTTAGACTAGAACATAGTATTCATACAAGAGTTCACTGAATAAAAGAGTTCACTGAGTATGATCTATCAGAAGCACAGTTCACTGAATAAAAGAATCCAACACCGTAGCCAACTGCTTGCAGCCTGGTGCTTCATCATGTGCTCCCATTCTTTTCACAAGAGAGTATGGCCAAGTGCAGCCTGGTGATTCATGAGCTATTGTCAACCAAAATCTTGGATTGTAATGTGTTCAACACAACCATAGATCGAGGAATAGAGAAGAACAAAAACAAAGCAACCCAATCAAAGCTGATGCTAATCTACAGCGAGGCAGCAACCCAATCAGAGCCGATGCTGATCCACTATAGTATTGTCTGACTCAGAAAGGACAAACATTATTATCTGATAAAACACACTGGTATTTTGAAATCTCTGCATCGAGGGACGATCAGAGTGAACACCATATCGACATCCCGAAAAGCATTTAGCAGATTACGTAGGGCAGGTGATTTTTAGGTTGCTTTGACACTAACTGGTCGGATCAGGCATAGAAAGAACAATGTAATCAGGAAAGTGCAAAAAGTGAATCTGCATTTTGCAGCAGCTAAAGGAACATCTAATCATCTACAGCTTACTTCTTTACTTCTGTAGCTCTCCAACCCTGACTGCCATTTTTCAAGGAAGTTTTCAAACTCAGGTGTCCTACAAACAAGATGAACACTTAAAATCCACATTCAAATCACTAAAAGAAATGTACATTACAAGCCTAGAATTTAATCTAGCATTGTGATGACTTTCTTTTATTTATTTCTTATTTGGCTGTAACAGATAGATTGAAGCATCTTGAGCAGGTTGTTGCATGAAAATCTCACTGGAATATATACAGGAGAGTTCCCTACCTGTAAAATCTCACATTGCAGCACAGAAACCACAAGCAGTCTGTTGTTAAAAAAAAACACTACTCAAAGGTTCCTTGCGCCGTTGGTAAAGCAACTACACCAGATCCACCATGCCCATGTTCCTTGCGCTGCCTGATTCCCTTTGCTCCAGAGCCGCCACCACACGGCGTGAGCTCAACGTCGTCGCCGCCGCCGCTCGGCCTGAGCTCGGCGCCGCCACAGCATGGCCAGAGCTCGGCGCCTCTGCCCGGCCTGAGCTTGGGGCCGACGCACCCCAATCCCGAGCCGCTGCTGCCTCGAGGAGTTTGCGTGCCGCCGATGCCAGCTGCTTCTCTTCTTGCCTCATATGCTAGGATTTCGATGAAGGATTGGGGCGAGCCCGTGGAGGCAGAGGGCGCTATTTGGAGGAGGAGAGGAAGGAAGGAAGGGCGCTCGCCTTTGCCGCCAAAGCAAAATCGCGCGCGCAGGCGCGCGCACACCTGATCCGCGGACGACGGCGACGAGCAGCCAGCCCTCGTACAACGGTGCCGGGAGCCGTCGACTCGTTTGGGAGCACGAGCGCGAGGCGTAGACGAACGAAGAGACGGCGAGACTCTCTCTCTTCAATTAATATTGTCTACGTAGGACGATTAGACTGATGTGGAGGGTTGCAGACGGCAGCCGTCTGTGCTGTGCTTTGTACGTGCCCTAAAGGACACTTTGCCCTCCTTCCCGCAATTCACGTGACACACATCAATCAGTAGGGGAATCGTGTCTATTTTGCAAAAAAAAAATCCTCCTAGTTCCATTAATCAAACCCGCCGTCCAGCTCATAATGTTTTTTTGCAACCGAGCGGTTGCCGAGCCCAGCCCCCACGCGATCCGCAGCCTGCCTCGGCACGCCACGAGCGGACCCCCGCGTGGCCTCAAGATCGAGGCACACACGCTATGAGAATGAGTGAACAGTATGGACACATTCGGGAATTGGGATAAGGATGACTGCATCACTGAGTAGGTGTAATTGTCAATCCTTAAATTATGTTTTTGAATTGGTCCTGGAAAATTCTGAAAACTATGTTTTTGACTAGTCACAGGCTCACAGCTTACATGAAGTTGCCATTCCGACAACAGGTATTGGAAAAAAATAATCGTTGCTGAGGACTCAGTAGAATTAGAGGTCCTTATTGGCCTTAGTTCACAAATATGCAATGTCACATGCCTGAAGAATTTGCTCATGAACTGGAGCATGATGGTCAGATCAAGGAAAGATTTACTGAGATGCTCGTCAAAGAACACAAGCTGCGGCACAGCTTGGCGAACACCATTGGAAGCAGCAATGCCGCCAGTCACAGTGGCAACAAGGTCCTCTGGACTATGTGGCTGCTGATTGCGGCGGAGCTAGATAGTTTCGATCCGTCCCGGCCTCTGTTAGCCGGAAAGATCGGAGTTGGGGATTGGGGAAGGTGACGCAGAGCAGTAGCGGACTAGTGGCGGAGTGCCTGAGTTCAGACTACAATCGAATGATTGATGATGCTACCATGTGACAACAACGCACAGAAAAACACCAACCCTGTGCTCGTGCACGCCTTTACCCTTTAGTCATGCTTGGGCTTAGGCTCCGCCTTGATCTGGTACGTGGCATGACGTGGCCCAACTTCACCTTCCGCTTCTTCTTGCGCACCTTCAGGTTTGGCTTCAGTTCTTCCCTCGGCACTGCACATGATCCTGAAAATGCATCTTGCAATACTCACGGCCGTGCTCAGATTGAGACGGTGGGATCGGAGGCATTACACGCTCGGGAATCTTAGGGCAAGCCCAACGCAGGCTGCACTTCACGGTGGCCTGAACAAAAAGCTGGGATCCACCTAGATTTGGAAGGACTTGAGCCACTGCTCCCTCAACGCAAGCCACCGTCCTTTATTTATTCTCTGTACCTGCCCCCGTCCTTTACTGGTCACTTTTTTTCCCACAACACATGCGTCGGTAGGAGTTTCTGCTCTTTGTCAGACGAAGCAGCGGTAGCCTCTGCAGGTGACTCTGCCAACCTGCGGAGCCACCGTTCGAGCTGACCTGGAGATAAAAAGCTGATATGGAAGTTGAGGCCACCAGCCAAGCTGGCGCGTTGGGCCTGCCCTTAGAGATTGCTTTCTCCAATTGTTGCGTGGCCAACGTCCAGATATTTTCACGTGATCGATAGCAACATGAACTTTGTCTCATGTGCTGTCAGTTCCTCACTGCCGTGTCCAGAGTTCAGACTTCATTGACTCGCCTCAGGCCTTGTTTAGTTCGTGAAAGTTGGTTGAATTTTCTGTAGAAAAAGTGCATTGGGAAGCGTGTTGCAGAGAGGGGGGGCATGTTTTTCAATACGTTACTTTTGGTTGAATTGCAGAAACTTGCAGGAACTAAACAAGGCCTCAGCATAGCCCGAGTCTCCTCTCCTGTGTATGTACAACAAAGTTTCTGTCGAGTCGTCAGATGTTCCAGTTTGAGACTGATGAGCTCAAGTTCCACAATAAGCTCAAGGCAAAAAAAAAAAATAACAACGGGAAGCGACTCTTGTTTACTCCTGTGCTGTGCCGACGTTGTCTTTTTCACTCGAACCTGGGCGCTTGGCCAAGAACCTGTGGCCTTGGTGGTTACTTGCATTGGCTAACCGTATAGACTCCATACATGTATGTGTGGTGGTGCCCTTTTTTGGCAGCCTCTGGTTTTGACGCTATAGGATCGGAGATGCATGGATGCCGGTTCGGTTCCCAGCACGGCAGCACCAGCAGTCGCCGGAGTGAGGAGTCCACGCCATGGCGCAGAGCAGCGGCGTAGAGCACAGCATCCACATACCCGCTCGTGGCGGCGGCAAGGACGAGGTTGCCTCGCCGGAATGGCGGTTGAATTGCTTCATACGCTCTCTCGCGCTGATTGAAAGGTTGGGCAATGCTCTTGGCACGCTCGCCTTCACCTGGGCAACCGTCGTCTTGCTGGGTGGGTACCCGGCAGAGCTTGGTCATGGAGATTATTGGATCGCCACCACGATATTTTTCCTTGAAGCCGCAAGGTACGTTACCGTAAACAACACTATATAATAGGTGGGTTAAAACTACTTGTAATCGTTTGCTTGTCAACTGCTGTTTGAAACAACTAGCCCATCAATCCACGCTCCTGCATGGCTGATAATTTAGAACATACGAATATCAAAAACTCATTAAATATATGACCCATAGATGATAATAAAAATTATTTACCTTGCACTCTCTTATTTGTTAAAAATTTTCTTTACTTTGTATCGCTATCTTTAACGTGTTTAATTGAACACTCATTAAGAGTGGTAGAAGTGGGTACTTTGGAAAGATATAAAGTTGCACTTTATGGTTAATTACTAGCCTATATTGGTAATTTAGATGTAGATTTGAGAGGATAGTTTAGTTTATTTTTAGCAATGGTAGTTGTGGCTAATTTAGATGCAAACTTTATAGATTATTTTAGGCTATCTATTAAAATGCAGGGAAGGTAGTTTAGATGTAAATTTAGGGGCCATTACCTTGGATTATTTTTGATAATTAGATGCATATTCAGGGGGTGTGGGGTACTTTATATTGTTTTTCATAATGCCAGATGTCGGTAACTTTGAGTAAAAAAAAATATGTCGATGATTCTTTGGGAAAACAGAGTATGTTGAGTGGCTATACAGTAATGATTTAGAGTCTATCGAATCGGTGACATGGTGTTTCTGATTTTTTGAGAATTTTAGGATTTTTTTTAGAGCGTGTCTCATGAGTTTAACATGGAACATCCAATTAGTAAAGATTTCCATCTTCAATAAATTGTTTAAACGAACATCTTGAGTAAGTTTGTTTACACGTACTAACTGTTGAGATATCTAGGCATGAGTTAAACTCATGCCGGCCGTCATGAGTTTAACATGGAACATCCAATTAGTAAAGATTTCCGTCTCTGGTTTGTTTAATACACGATACATAACTACTTTCAGGATGTTCAGCCGCAACAACAGAACGGATTACCAGTTGTTCTTTGGCACTAGAGGTGCTTTGAAACCTCTTGGCTGGAATGGGCGGCTGATCCTCATCGTATATTTTAACGGTGCGGTGGGCATGATTGCCCGAAAGTTCTCATTCGCAGCATTGCAATTGCTCCCACTTTTGGGGATACTTGTTGCCGTTGGCCAATTTGTGTGCCCAGGAGCTCCAAGGCTACTGGCACGCATTCCACTGCGGCGTGTGATATCGTTATGGAGCCCCATGATCGCACTCATACTGCTCGGTCCCTCTGTGCTACTAGGAGATCGTCTTTTCGATTACGACCACCATAGATATAGTGACGATGAACTCGTTATGATGAAACAAGTCGCCAAATGGATGGTGTACATATACGCAGTGCTGCTTGTGGTGGTGCTCCTAGTGACAGTTAGCAGGACGAGATTCCCAAGTGCTCTGTGCGGTAAACAAGAATTTTGGAGTCGTGTTATTCTAAACTTGTGTATGGTTGGTGCAATTGTGGTGGCGTCGTTCTTGTTGGGCGATAATGATCCGTACCTAGCACCTGTGATGATCATGATCGAAGCATCTACTGTAGTTATAGTTTCATTTGGCAACTTGCAGATTCCTGCAGCTATAGTTCGTGTGGTGCTCCCACTAATACGTCTCGGTTCTATATCACAAGACTACAAAGCTAATTGTTCAACGGACCACAGTGGTGCTCCGCCAAGTCCAAGCCCCGCACCAGCTGGTTCATGCAATCCTGATATGTAAACCTCGCACCAACTCTTTTCATCTTCTACGGGATGGTGCTCGGCCAAGGAGCACTCTACGTTGTGGCATGCGTGCTTGATATCTTCTCGTTCATCCCTCGAAGATACCTTGTCCACCGTGGTGGGTTCAAAGGCCAGTGGGGGGTGGACTCCGTCAATTTGTACTATGCATATGCCTTGGAGAAATGCTTGGAAAGGAATGTGCTCGCTCCAAAGATCAGCCTTTGCAGCTTTGCCATTGATTCTCTAAACTCAGACTCGGCCAAGAGGCAGCTCCATGGGATCCGGGTTACACACATCCTACTACTACAGAGGGATCCAACCAGGACACGGCTCCTCGTGAAGCTCACCGCATCGGCAGAGACAATGACCAGATTGATGAGAATGCTGGAATGGACCGGCCAAGGGCACCAAGCTATTAGTAGATTATTTGCAGTGAAGGTCATTGATGAGCTTGCAAAAGGCCTCTTAGTTGCCACTGTCCCTGGGATAGTTCAGAATGTGTCTCTGCTTTTGGATTGTGGTAACCAAAAGAAAAGAGGAAACCCGCTTCTGGACACAGATGATGAACAAGAGCAGCAAAATGATGTGTCTATACATGCCATCATTGGCAACCAAATGGAAAGAGGAGATGCAGTTCCAGACACTCGTAACCTGCCTGAAACACAAGACCGCTCAACCCAGCAAGTTGGCAGTAGCGAGCAGAACTGCTGGATAGCCAGATGGTGGCGACATTGTTTTGAGTTCTGGTCAATTCCCCAGGAGGGACAGTTGACAGAGCAGGATCTTCTCCCTGTACTGGGTATGTCCATTATTGAAAGTCTTGCTACTTATGATCAAAGCAACTGTGAAGAGATCAGCAAAGAGGCCGGCCTCATCCGAAAGATCGCAAGATTCACAAGCTTTTGCACAAGTGACACCAAATATACCGATGCTGAAAAGAAGGTCCTAGTTCATTCATCATTGAACCTATTACACCGGCTCACAAGCATAGATGGGGAGATCGGCATAACACTGCGGCAGAAGATATCAAAGCACCCCTTTCTCTTGAGAGACCTATCAGAGATCCTGGGAGACATCACAAGTTGCCATGAGCCGAGGAAGCTAGCGGCAGGAATTCTTAGAAACCTTGCTGTCGATGCGAGCATGAGGCAGAAGATTGGGCACGTCCAAATGATCATTACCAGACTGATGCATGCATTTCTCACTCCAGACGGGCCTTCCAGTACAGATGGTGATCGGTTGCTCAGGAAAGTCGCCGGGCAAGCACTGGCATTGTTGGCAATGGATAATGTCAACAACTGTTTGGCCATGCTAAGGGAAACAAGGTATGAACTCATTAAGGAACTCACATCCATGATCTATTTGGGTAGGTACAGTTGTGTGGCAGCAAGTTTGTTGCGGAGTATGTGCTTGCACGCTCGACCAGAGCTTAAAGAGACAGACCTGAAGGAACTTTCTGACATCTGGCAAGAGGTGAGCACTACTACTTATACTAATAATAAGCGACTGTGTGCAATGTGCAAACTGTACAAAGGCTGAAACATATGTATCCATTTTCTAAAAATAAAACTAATCCAACCTAGATCTTAGATAGTGTACAGTTAAATACGAATATACTATACGTTTAACTCTTCTTGCTTTTGGTGTGGAAAAAAAAATTAGACTTTTCTATGAGGGGATTACCACCCATGTTGGTCTTTTCATTACAGGTGCTGGAAAGAATACTCCGTGCAGAGGGTGCAGAACTAGAAATCTTCGTTGGCCTTAGTTCACACATATATAAAGCCATTCCTGAGGAGTTCGCTCGAGAATTTGAGTACAGTCAGATTATGGAAACATTTGTGAAGCGGCTCGTCGATGCGCTGAATGCGAACATGGAGCCTAGTAATGATTGCCCCGGGATAAGGAGAGTGATCCTCGAGCAAGCTATAAACTTGATGGAGTACGACTCCCGTAACGTGAATTGCTTCATCGATCGCCGAATGATAGAAGTGGTTTCAGTGGTGGAAGAGACTATGTCAGATGCTGAAAACTACAACTTCTTCCTGGGCGATGTTGGGCTAATGGAGGCTGGCGAACCTCTGTCCTCGCTTGTGGCAAGGGCTAAACAGCTGCTGGGCGCCCGCTGAACATGACAGCAATCGATAAGCAGTTCAGTCTGCGGGATACTGGGGTGCAGTGCATATATGCTTTGGGTGTATGTTTGTGTTTAATGAACTTGAGTTGCAAAGGTCTCTTGATTGCTGTCAAGGTGTTTCCCAGGTTCGAGCTGATGGTGAAAGAATTGTTATGTACAAAAGAGTAAAGCATTGTTTCTGGATGAAATATGTATTCAAAAATATTTTTGTACTATTCCACAAAAGTTTTATGCCAACTTAATTACTTATTAACGTTCCAACTTCATCTCCCTTTTTTTTTTCTGTGCACCTTGGTGACCGGTTAATCCTCCCAGGACAGGACGGGGGTGGCGAGTGAGTCCCCGGCAACGACCAACTGCTCCCTGGGGCGCTATAAAGCCCCTCTCTGATGAACCGCTCTCAGTTCGTCCCCTAAACAGTAAATTTCATGGTCATGGACTTGCAGTGCAGACGTTCACGTGATCGGCAGAAAACTGAACTTATCTGTCCTGCTTTGTACCATCTTTGAATCTTTGTCCACCTTTTCTTCTCCAGAGTTCAGATTTCATTGGCCCAGCTCAAAGTTTCTAGAGTTCAGATTTCACGGGCTCGGAGTTCGGACTGATGTCTGATGAGCATCCGAAGAAAAATACGGGCGTGTATAGATGCGCGCGTTTTGCATAAAATTTATATATTTGGCCGCGTGCATAGAGAGAAGAAATGAACTGACACGATTTTCAAGATGTAAACTTTATGCAAAATGTGTGCATCTAAACACCCCCGTACGTGTAGCAGACGAGCAGCTAGAGCTAGAGGTCAGTGAGGAGCAGTTTTAGGGCCCGTTTGGCACAGCTTTGGCTCATGAAAAAAGAGTTTTGGCTCTAGCTTTTTCGATGAAGCAGTTTTTCTTGGCTTTGTCTTGTCTGTTTGGAAAAACTTTTGGTAAAACAGCTTCTCCGGTATTTTTTAATAGATAGATGATGTTAAATGTCCATTTTACCCTTCTTTTTTTTTCTTTTTCTTTTTTGATTTCTTTCTTTTCTTTTCCTATTCTTATTCTTCCTCTATTTTTCTCTCTTCTTATCCATGGGCTTATCTTCCGTCTCCTCCCAACGCTCCCCGTCATCTCTTCTTCTCCCTTTTCCGCCGGGTCCACACCGCGCCTTGCGAGCCGACGAAGGGTGACGAGAGGCGCCGGTGCCAGCGATGGAGGGTACGAATGGCGCCAAGGACGAGGAGGCCGAGGCGCTCCGCCGGTCTGCCGGGTCACCGAGGCGCTCCGCCAGTCCGTCGAGTCCGGCCTCCACCGCCTCCACGCCTCCAGCCTCCATCGCCCGGGCCGCTTCCGTGCCTCTACCACCCGGGCCGCCTCCGCGCCTCCCGGCCTCCACCGCCCCGGCCGCCTCCGCGCCGGCCGGCCACGCCAGCCTGCCGGCCGCCTCCGTGCTGGACGGCCTCCGCCGCTCCGCATGCCCGAGGAGGCGGCATGATCCAGTGGGGGCATATGCATCTTTTTACCATTTGAAGTTGGAGATAAGCGGGGACAAGCTAGTATTTCTGGCTTCGTGCTCGATGGGAAGATGAGAGAGCGGGTTTTACCGGACTTCGCCCAGCTTTCGTGTGTGAGCTGTTTTGCGTTTTTGTGTTTGGTAGATGAAGCGGATAAGCCGGAGGAGATGCAGCTGCACGAGCGGTGCCAACGGGGGCCTACACTGATACATGCATGTGCCATGCCATCTGACCAAGCAAATGCATATGCCTCTGTCACGGTGATTGAAACGTTGGGATGTGGGTCGATCGTTTCAGTCTTCCTTCACTTCACATTTTTTTTTTAAAAAAAACTTAAACTTTATTAATCAGAAACACATGAGTTACAAACGCCCTTTGGCGGATTCAGCAGCCAAACATGTCTGCCCGTTACATCATATATAGAATTTTTAGCCAAACGATGTGCATCACCATTGGAACCTCTATCTTCATGTACGAAATCCACATGAACAAAATTTTCTGCTCCTTCACTTCACATGGGTAATAGACCTGAGCATTTGTGGCCCGGCCCGGTTCGGCCCGACGACCCGGCCCAAACCGGTGGGTTTTGGCCCGCCCACAATACTTAATGGGATGGGCATGGGCAGAGCAAATGAAGCCCGAATAATTTTTTCTTGGCCCGAGCCCGGCCCGAACTATTTAAATGAATTATTTTTTCATTGAAAAAGAGCGAGAAGCCCGAGCCCGACCAAGGCCCGGCCCGAGCCCGGTCCAAAATGGAGGCCCGTTGCCGCCCATGGGACGGGCGTGGGCAGGGTTTTTAAGGCTCGAAAAAAATCGGGTTTTTTTGGTCCCGGCCCGACCCGCAAAATACTCAGGTCTAATGGGTAATAGTCATTGTTCTCCTGGTACCGCTAGGTGTGTACCCTGCTACTCGGAGCTGCGAGGTAAATACATTACTGCTACAATAATGTATAGTAGATACGCGTCTATATAACACTTGAGCATTTTATTGGGCTCCCTACTCTTGAACCCTTATTTAGCCATGCACTTCTTTAACAAAAACAATATGACTCAGATTAGATTTAACTTAGATTTAACTCGGAGCTGCATGATTTAGTTTTCTTTACCTCAGATTCTCGGCATCATAAAGAACAAATCTGACACGCTAAAATTCAGGTGTTAGAGCTGTCTAAAACGCCTGTGAGGAGATTTTGCAGTTTTTATTAACTGAAACAAAAGCACGATTCCACAAAATCGTTTTAATTTATCTGCTGTCTGCAACAACGTGCCCGTGCTAGGAATATAGAGAGAAAAAAAAAAGAATGAAAGGCGCATTTTCATTTGGATATACCTTATTCCTGACTGAGCAGTTTGGCAACATATCAGGTGCAAGCTAATCTCTCCGTGCAAACTATGCAATTCTCAATCTGGACCACATGATCTTGATCCAAGGGGGCGCGTAGAGAGAGGTGGAAGGGAGGATTTGCAAAATCACCGCCCACCCTTAATCACAGCAAGATCACTTTTGCAAATCCCCCTCCCACCTCTCTCTACGCGCCCCCTTGGATCAAGATCATGTGGTCCAGATTGAGGTTTGCATAGTTTGCACGGGGAGATTGGTTTGCACCTGATACGTTGCCGAGCAGTTTATCTAGTCTGCTTCATTCATCATTTCACAATGTTTAACTCGTCGGCACACCACCACAGAACCAAAAACTCATAACATAACATGCTCAAACCAACGACAAAGCACAAAAAAAAAACCAAAAACTCATAACATAACATGCTCAAACCAACGACAAAGCACAAAAAAAAGGCATCGGTATAACAGTCAACTCTAAAAATTTGTATCATATTTTGCTTTATTTTACACATGGGGTATATTTCTAACGAGGACGCATTTGTCTATTTGGTACCATCAGCAGTGACACCTTAGCCCATTCTCGATGCAAGTTTTATATTGGTTTCATTCTCATTAAATGATATGTCACATAGGCAAAGATGATGACATGGCACTAGATTTAATTCTCACTGAGAGCAATTCATTTCATCTCCACCCAATTCATCAACTCTCATTGGTCACTTGGATCCAACATTTAAGTGATATATTAGTCTATAAAACCATAAAGTGAAACTTTATATTAGAGATCCTATTTCAATCATCTACTCAAATACAATACATTTTAATGACATGATATTTTTAAAAACCGTGCAATGAAACCGTACACTGAAAATGGCCTCCAACCCTAGCTGCACGCAACTCACGGGCTAGCAGCGCCAACGTGCAATCAGGGTGCTAGGCCATTTTATAAGACGACGGCTCATGAAATGGTGACGTCTCGCACTCTGTTCCGCTCCCATTACTCTTCCACTCTGACGGCCGGAGGCACCAGCCATCGGCGGCAACCACCTCCTTTGCTCTGTCTTTCCAGGAGAGGAGGACCTCAGTGTCGTCTGCAACGGCAGGAGCTTGCTAGGGAGAGAGAGATGGAAGCCAGCATCACCAAGAGCCAAGAAACGGCAGCCGCGGCGCCGCGCTCGCCGGCGCTGCCGTGGATGGTGCGCCTCCAGATCTTCGGCCTCGTCACCGCCACCGACATGGCGCAGCGCGCCGACGGCACGGTCAACCGCTTCGTCTTCTCGCTCGCCGACCGCCAGGCCCGCGCCAACGCGCTCCCGGACAGGCACGGCGTCGTGTCCGCCGACGTCGCCGTCGACGCGTCGCGCGGCCTCTGGGCGCGCGTGTTCTCGCCGGCCGGGGCTGACCCCGCGGCGCCCGCGCTCCCCGTGGTGGTCTACTTCCACGGCGGCGGCTTCGCGCTCCTCTCCCCGGCGTCGGCACCCTTCGACGTCCTGTGCCGCCGGTTCTGCCGCGAGCTCGGCGCCGTCGTGGTGTCCGTCAACTACCGCCTCGCGCCCGAGCACCGGTACCCCGCCGCCTACGACGACGGCGTGGACGTGCTCCGGTACCTCGGGAACACTGGGCTCCCGGGCCTCGCCGTCCCGGTCGACCTCTCCCACTGCTTCCTGGCCGGGGACAGCGCCGGCGGGAACCTCATCCACCACGTCGCGCAGCGCTGGACGGCTGCCCCTCCGCCCCGATCCGCATCGCCGGCATCGTGCTGCTGCAGCCGTACTTCGGCGGCGAGGAGCGCACGCCGGCCGAGCTGAGGCTGGAGGGCGTGGCGCCGGTGGTGAACATGCGGCGGTCGGACTGGTCGTGGCGGGCGTTCCTGCCGAAGGGCGCCGACCGGAACCACCCGGCCGCGCACGTGACGGGCGAGGCCGGCCCGGAGCCCGAGCTGGCCGAGGGGTTCCCGCCGGCGATGGTGGTGGTCGGCGGGCTCGACCCGCTGCAGGACTGGCAGCGGCGGTACGCCGGCATGCTGAGGCGGAAAGGTAAGGCCGTGCAGGTGGTGGAGTTCCCGGAGGCCATCCACGCGTTCTACGTGTTCCCCGAGCTCGCCGACGCCGGCAAGGTCGTGAAGCAGATCAAGGCGTTCATGGATGAGAACAGCGCCGCGGAGCCATCTCGTTAATCGTCAGTGATCGGAACCTGGACATCACATGATCGTGCCTACAAGTTGTCGATCGATCGTGGACCAAATCATCCGATCCGTATAGTGTCGATTTCCTATCTTGTTGATGTGACAGTATTCAAAGTCGTCGCCTTTAATCGGGACGCGACCGTGGCTTAAATAATTAGTGTAGTGTCAGCTTGTTCTTGTCGGTTTGCTCGGCTGGGAGAATCTTGTACTGGCTGCAAGAGGCACATGCTGTCGAGATTTGTATTTCATTTTCAGGAACAATCAATTGTCAGTCACACAACTGGAAAGGGTCCGTGTTTAGATAGAGTGTGAAAAATTTTTCAGGGTATTAAATGCATCTTTGACCACTAATTAGGGTATTAAATAATGTCAGTTTACAAAACTACCTCCACAACCTCTAGTAAATTTCCGAGAAGAATCTAATGAGGCCTTTGACCGCATGATTAGAGGATGATTAGAAGATGGTTACTGTAGCATCACTGTAGCAAATCATGGATTAATTAGGCTCATTAGATTCGTCTCGGAAAGTTACGCTCATCCGTGGCTGGGTTTTGCAAATAGACTTCATTTAGTACTCCATGCAAAAAAGATTCCTTTTTGCAAAGTTTTGCAAAGGGCATCTAAACACGGCCCGAGTTTCTAGGTTGTATTATTATTTATTATATTAATGATATGATATATGCTTATGCGGAGTTTTTATGAAAAAAGATATTGCTCGCGCTTGATCGTTGCCTTAGATTGTCTTTTTTTTTCATGGAAAAGAACTTTCCATTAACTTAACGGCTCAGCTAAATCACTGGCCACCAAAACCTGAATACAATCAGGAGGACCGTTCCATGCAAGGTCGGTGTCGGATGTTTGGATCCGGCAGTCCACACAGGGTAGCCTACGTGGTTGATTTGTTGAGGGACAGATCGAGGATCAGAAGTCGATGGTAACACAAGACGCAAGGATTGAACAGGTTCGGGCCGTCGAGATGACGTAATACCCTACGTCCTGTGTTGGGGATGATTGTATTGCTGTGTATGAAGTTCCTGAAGGATCTCCGTAGTTGGGTTCTGTCCTAGGTTTCGTAGATGTTGTGTTCTGGAGGGGGGTCTCAAGGCGCCTTATATAGTCCGGCTGCCTTGAGTTACAAGTCGGCTAGAGATCGTAACCTACCCGAAATACAAGGATTCGATCCTATAACGATTACAGATATCTTTCCCTATAATTCCGGCTAGTTTATCTTGATCTCCGAGCTTCTTGCGGGATACGCCGCCTGCTTCCTTGCCGCGCGCGCCGTCACGCCCATCCGGTTCGCCCGACTGGTGGGCCACCCAGTCTGACAAACCGATCCAGTTGCACTCGGATTGGGCCGCCCCTTGCTGGTTGGGCCAATCCGCATTCTGGGTACCCCTGGGGGTCTACCCCCGACAAGCCCCCGAGTAGTACGTGGTTGAGAGACAAGTCGGCGAGGTCGTGCTGTCTGACGAGCGTCGAGCTTGCTGCAGTTGGAAGCGAAACCGCGTGATACTGGAGAGAAAAGAGCCATCTGCAACGGATGCGCCGCAAGGTGCGTCCGTTGGCCGTAGCCCCCGAGCCTTGAAGCGATTCCGAAGGAATCGGTCCAAGGGTTAGTAGTCTTCTTCTGAGGTTGTCAGACAATCAACGGATGCGCCGCGAGGTGCGTCCGTTGGCCGTAGCCCCCGAGCCTTGAAGCGATTCCGTAGGAATCGGTCCAAGGGTTAGTCAAGGAGCATCTGGCTAGATCATCTGACGTTAATTTCGGCGTCCAGCCCCCGAGCGTGAGGGCCGGGTCGAGCTGTCCGAGGCACGCCGAGTAGTCGCCCCAGCGCCCAGCCCCCGAGCGTGAGGGCCGGAGCACGCCGAGTGGTCGTCCCGGCGCCAGCCCCCGAGCGTGAGGGCTGAGTCGAGCCGTCCGAGGCACGCCGAGTAGTCGTCGCGGCGCCCAGCCCCCGAGCGCGAGGGCCGAGTCGAGCCGTCCGAGGCACGCCGAGTAGTCGTCGCGGCGCCCAGCCCCCGAGCGCGAGGGCCGAGTCGAGCCGTCCGAGGCACGCCGAGTAGTCTTCGTCTTCCTCGTCATGCGGTAGCGCCAGCCCAGTACTCAAAAGCACTCAGCTAGCGATCCTTGTGGAGTGTAGCGCCAGCCCGAGTGCTGCAAAGCACTCGGCTAACGACCGTCATGGAGTGTAGCTCCAGCCCGAGTGCCGCAAAGCACTCGGCTAGCGACCGTCGTGGAGCGTAGTACCAGCCCCAGTACTGACTGACTCGAGTACTCAGCTGGCGGCGATGCTGGAGTGGTCCAGCCCCCGAGCGTAACAGGCAAGCTCGGGATCCAAACCTGTGCCCTGCAACGAAGATATGAAGGATAGGTAGTATATGGTGTAGCAAACACTAATTCTGGAGAAAAACATTCGGCGCTGTATGTAATAGAATTTCTACTTCCAACTCTTTAAGTCTATTAATTTCCTTGGGTAGTTATCCTGTTACGTTTATGCACCTGATCCCCGATAGCCGTAGTCCATAGCGCAGGGAGCTGGGCCGCATGCACGCGTAGGAGCGTAGGCGTACGGAAGAGTCGAGGTTTCACGGATTAAGGCGTGTGCTTCCCAAGTACTTTAGCGACTTGTACAAGAGTGGAAAAAGAAATAAACAATGGAGAAAAATGCTATATGTGCGTCCGTTGGGTGTTGCCCGACTGCTTGCGTAGCGCTCGGGCCGTATAAGCAGTCGGGAACAAACCAAGGGTAGTCGGCGATGATTATGGAGAAATATGGCGAAGTATGGAGATATGCGGTGACCGAGAAATATCGTAAAAAGTATTTAAATATGACTTAGCTTGATTTGTGTCAGAGTTGGAGAATTGATGTGTCGCCGCATAGACCTCATGTCCAAGTAGACGAAGCGGCAGGCTTGTAGTCCAGAAAAACTCAGTGATCCGTCCATGCATACACGTAAACATGAAGATATAGGTTAGTGAATAAACACTAGAAACTTCATGCATGCGCGAAAAGGCAAACGGAAGAAAAGATTAAAAATAATTAAGAGCCAAAGCTGCTGCCGTAGGCCGGCCTAGCTTGCAGCCATTGCATCTTGTAGATGAATCATGGAATATACGGATGAATTCGTCAGGCCTTGGCGTGCTTTTCCAACAGATGTGGAGTCGGACTCCTCGGCGGCACAGCTTGGTGTAGATGTCCATACCCTGCAGCGAAAACACAGTGCGACGGCAGTATATGATGCAATAAAATGCAAATCTGAGAAGAAAAGTATTTGGCAATGCATGAAAACGATTCCTGCTTTGAGCTTTTTAAGTCTATTAATTTCTCCGGGTAGTTAGCCTGTTACGTTTATGCACCTGATCCCCGATAGCCATAATCCGTAGCGCAGGGAGCTGGGCCGCGTGCACGCGTAGGAGCGTAGGCGTACGGAAGAGTCGAGGCTTCACGGATTAAGGCGCGTGCTCCCCGAGTACTTTAGCGACTTGTATAAAAGCCTACGGAGTTGCAGTCTGGACAGACCAGGATGTATATGCAGTCGGAGCGTGACCAAGGTGGTCGGCGAAAGTCACGGAGACATAGGAGAGCCGAGGTGTACAAAGATATACGAAAGCCGTAAAATATTTAATTGAAAATAATACTTAGCTTGTTTCGTCATCTGAGTCGAAGAATCAACGTGTCACTACATGGGCGTCGTGTCCGAGTGGACAAGGTTGTCGTCGCTACATTAGCCGAAGGCGTGGTGGTGCCGGTGCGAATGGACAGCATGCGTTGATACAGCTCGGCGATAATCGGCGAGAGTCGGCGACAACGTCCTGATAGCCATCCATCCACGCACCAGTGCACGACAGCACGTACTCATGCATGCTGTAATCGGCTTGCCAGAGAAAGTAACTCCAATCCGTCCATGCATGCATAAGACGAGGTAATTGTTAATTAATTAGAGAAATAACCAAAAGCATGCTTGCATCGGCTGATTAAAGAAAAACAATTGGAAAATCGGAAGGGAGAGAAATTTCCCTGTTTCTCGCATATTGCAGTCTAGACGAGGTAACCGAGCAGCAGTCCAGCACGTGGATTCCATACCGTCAGGACTCAGGAGTCCGTAACCTTCTGATGGGCTTCCATGTACAATTAGCAAGAGCTAATGTTTCTCCCGTGAAACACGCCAAGGGCCTCCATTGGCCTTCGCACATGCATGTGCAAAAATAGCAGACCGGTTGGACGGATCCGCCGAGTGCTTTAATCCCATCAAGACGGCAGGATTCGGTAAGTCGATCTGACAGACCGAGTGCCGCCGGACGACCGCCTTGTTTCCCAAGAGCTCGTGTCTCCGCCGCCGCAGATGAGATCTGAGATAGGTTTTGAATTTCTGCCATCGAGCTTGTGGATTGATCTCGTCGATCAACCCCTACCTGGCGCGCCAACTGTCGGATGTTTGGACCCGGCAGTCCACACAGGGTAGCCTACGTGGTTGATTTGTTGAGGGACAGATCGAGGATCAGAAGTCGATGGTAACACAAGACGCAAGGATTGAACAGGTTCGGGCCGTCGAGATGACGTAATACCCTACGTCCTGTGTTGGGGATGATTGTATTGCTGTGTATGAAGTTCCTGAAGGATCTCCGTAGTTGGGTTCTGTCCTAGGTTTCGTAGATGTTGTGTTCTGGAGGGGGGGTCTCAAGGCGCCTTATATAGTCCGGCTGCCTTGAGTTACAAGTCGGCTAGAGATCGTAACCTACCCGAAATACAAGGATTCGATCCTATAACGATTACAGATATCTTTCCCTATAATTCTGGCTAGTTTATCTTGATCTCCGAGCTTCTTGCGGGATACGCCGCCTGCTTCCTTGCCGCGCGCGCCGTCACGCCCATCCGGTTCGCCCGACTGGTGGGCCACCCAGTCTGACAAACCGATCCAGTTGCACTCGGATTGGGCTGCCCCTTGCTGGTTGGGCCAATCCGCCTTCTGGGTACCCCTGGGGGTCTACCCCCGACAGTCGGCCTCCGGCTGACACAAGCTTCCTAACTCTGCTAGGGAGTGAGCAACTTTATTACAAGAACGCGATGTATAGATGACCTCTTCCGAGATGAAATTCTCCCTGATGAAGTTTTTCAACTCTAAAACATCACCTCCGAATTTAAATAGTCTGTACGAATTATCCCTCATCGCCTGTGTCAACATCAATGAGTCCGTCTCAAGGATCACCTTGCCCATCCCATGGGCCGCAGCAGCTTTCGCTCCCTCTAGGCATGCATGTACTTCCGCTTGGAATGCATCTGTTAGCCTGATTAATTTTCTAGCCCCGGCGAAAAGGACAACCCCTTGTTCATCCCTGATCACGTATCCCCAACCTCCTTCTCCTGTGTCCACCCTGAATGCTCCATCCGAGTTTATTTTCATCACATCAAGCTCCGGTTTTGTCCATCGTTGTACCGGTCTATGTGGTGGCTCGACCTTTTCATTCCCCATCTTCCTGAATACCTCTGCATTCTTTTCGATTACAAACACCAAGTCCTCAGTTCCTCTTCTTCTTTCTCCTTCCCGGACCCTATTTCTTTCATACCACCACTGCCATAGTAGAACGATCACCTTCATCTGCTCCTCCTCTTTCAGTTTCATGACAGCTGCAATAGTTTGCAGGGAAGAAACACAGTCTGCTAGTTTCTCTCTTAACTCTTCCATCCTCAAACCCCTCCATATTTCCTTTACATGCTTTCATTTAAAGAACAGATGCCCCCCATCCTCCGTCATCCGGTTACACAATACACATTTAGTGTCCAGCTCCATGCCTCTCCTTTCCAGGTTCCGACGCAATGCCAAGGTGTTGTGCGCCAACCTCCATAGAAAATGTCTGATCTTGCCCGGACATTTGATCTGCCACAACCTTTTCCACTCCACTTGTCTCCCTGGTACACCATTAGAACTTGATGTTGCCCCCCTTTTACCACTCCTTTTCTCATACTCCCTCTGCACTTTGTAAGCCGATTTCACCGAGAAAACACCTCTTTTATCAAAGTGCCAAGCCACTATATCTTCCAGATCCACATGCACCGGTGTTGATAGGATAATGTCCACATCTTGCGGCCAAAACATTTGCTGCACTAGGGGCTCATCCCAACTTCCAGTGACTAGATTGATCAACTCCTCTACCCGGCTCAGAAGGTTGCTGCCCCTAGGTGT
>CM014271.1:4461547-4492628 GCA_004135705.1 Alloteropsis semialata | reverse complement strand
GTTGGAGAGATGAACGACGCCTAGTAGGCGCTCAAGCTAGCAGGGAGGAAGCGATCAGAACAGAGTCACTTCAGGCACACCCAATCGAGACTCTTAATTACTTCAAGTCCCACTGATAGATTCAGACAAGGGAGAACCACAATGTCTGCAACAAAATAGCTGGGGCCCTGTGTTCTTTTGGGAAATTAGTCGAATTTCAGGTGGATGGGAGCTCTGGTTTGTGCTGTACTCTCAACTCTGAACTACCTTGTGATGTCTTGCATAATGTTTCCAATTCCCTGTGGCCATTACGTTTTTCTAACTGACAATGTATGATATAAATGTTTCTTAACCATAGTAATTTTATGTTGGTCATAGATAAGAGTTCTGCATCTCCAGTATGCTAATTGCTAAGCCTTTACTTTACTGTGCTTCAGGTACAAAATTTGTTCCATAGGAGCAGACGACACTCATAACCTTCGGTTCATGTTTTTCAAGAAAAAAGTGGTACAACTCATTCGAAAAAGTGCAGAGACCCTAAGGAAACAGTGGATTAGCCATAAATTCACTTTCGTGGTCAATTCAAAGTGCTCTTCAAATAAAGTGTCAAAAACATTGAGCCTTCTTTTGAGCTTGTGATGAGCAAAGAAAGACATGGAAAACAAGCAACATTACCAAATATTTCACACAATGTATCTATATATTCAAACACAGATTTATCAGAGAATGATGATCTACCGCCACTGATAACAACAAGTACACATTTTAATTTTAGTTACAAAACAATAAACTTGGTGCCACCAGATAGCTATAACCAAATACAACAACGTCAACGACATGTTGAAAGTGCTCAAATATTTGCCAAAATCGTGATTAGAAAAATCTAAGCACACGTCCTTCTAATCACATGGAAGGAACACCGTACTAACGGTACATCTATTGGCCATTAGCGGCAAAGCCGCGAGCTTTTCTAGTTGCACATGAATGTCGCTTGACCAAAGCTATACAAACAAAAATAAAGAATCGACAATACATGGCAGCCTACGGTAACAGCGACAACGGCACCCAATTTGCAGCATCTTCTCTGATCTTCACCACAAATATGCTGAACCCCGAACGGACTGACTGAACACTCTCGCGTGCGTTCTGTTTTGTCCATGCAGTCAATATAACCCGTTTCCTCTGATCTTCTGGAACCCGTTTCCTTGCCACGACCACGAGGCACCAGTCTGCTAACTTGTCCATTGTTGACAGGTGGTGGTGATTCATAGTCCCAAATGCAACACTGCTTTGAGCACATAATTTCGCCACAAGAACCAGGCATTCCAATTGGTAATCAGGCAGCCAACTCGGACGCGTTGCTATCAAGTTTCATCCATGAACGCCTTCATCACCGTCACGAGCCTGCCGGAGTCAGGGAGCTCGGGGAAGAAGAAGAACGTGTGAATGGCCTCCGGGAACTCCTCCACCCGCACCGTCTTCCCCTTCCGCCGCAGCACGTCGGCGTAATGCCACTGCCAGTCCTGCAGCGGGTCGAGGCCGCCAATCACCACCATCGCCCGCGGGAAGCCGTCCGCTAGGTTGGTGTTCTCGTCGGTCACGTGCGCGGCCGGGTCGTTCCGGTCGGCGCCCTCCGGCAGGAACGCCCTCCACGCCCAGTCCGAGCCCTGCATGGTCACCACCGGCACCTTGCCGTCCAGCCTCAGCTCCGCGCCCGTCCGCTCCTCGCCGCCCAAGTAGGGCTGCACCAGGATGATGCCGGCGAGGCGGATGGTGTTGGATGGAGGCGGGGAGGAGGCGACTTCGGCCGTCCAGCGCTGCGCCACGTGGTGGGCGATGTTCCCGCCGGCTCTGTCCCCGGCGAGGAAGCAGCGGGAGAGGTCCACCGGGACGCCGACGTCGGGGAGACCGGTGGAGGCGAGGTAGCGGAGCACGTCCACGCCGTCTACGTAGGCGGCGGGGCAGCGATTCTCGGGAGCGAGGCGGTAGTTGACGGACACGACGACGGCGCGGATCTCGCGGCAGAACCGGCGGCACATGGCGTCGTAGGCGGTGGAGGCCGCGGAGAGCAGCGCGAAGGCTCCGCCGTGGAAGTAGACGAGCACGGGGAGCGGCGCCTCGGCCTCCGACGGCGAGAACACGCGCGCCCACAGGCCGCGCGGCTTGTCGACGTCGACGTCGGCGGACCGGACGCCGGAGCTGTCCGGGCGCGCGCTGGCGCGTTTGTGGCAGTCGACGAGGTCGAAGAGGAAGCGCCTGACCGTGCCGTCGGGCCGCACCGTCAGCCGTTGCGGGCCTGGTTGGGCCGTATGCGCGTGGCCCAACCAATCACGCCCCCAAACCGTTCAGGCGCGCGGGGACCCCGCTTCTTGTCACGGCCTCCCCTCGTCATTTCACCGCCCGCTCTCCTCCAGTTCGTCTCCTGGCGGCGGTGCTGGGAGTCGCGCCGCCCGCTCCACCCGCGCCTCCAATCCTCCAGCCGTCGACGGAGAAGACAAGGACCAGGTATAGCTGTCACTTCTCTCCCCTCCTATTTCCCTTCCCCTCATCTTCGGGTAGCAACGCCATGCCCTAATGGAGAGGCTTCCTCTTCCTTTGTTTTTATGCGCAAAACCAAATTGTTCAGTGTATTAGATCTGCAGGGATGTTCATTTTTTTGTGTACCTGAAATGTTTGATACATGTTTTGCACCATTTCGGTCATGTAGATGGACAAAAGGAGGCTCAATAGCAGAAAACTGTTGATGCTTATTACTGCTGCTGCAGCATCTGCAGCTTCATGTATAGTGGATTTGTTTGTCACATATAGACTACTAAGAAATAAGAGGTAACATATTAATTGTGGGCCGTGGAGGAGAGGGATAAGTCTAGGATTGAGTATCTTAATTGAAGAATGTACAAGGACGACACAACCTGCACAAAAATGATAACGATGGCTTAATAGAGCACCTTTTTTTTTCAGTTGTGCCAAGTTTTGAGGGAACACTCTCTGTTGCATGACAAATCATGTATGCATTGGGAAACGAGTTGCCATGTTCTTGAGTACAGTTAGCCACATCTTACGAAATAGGTTAGTTGGTACTGATTTCAATAGATCAGGTGAAACAGTTAGCTGGTACTTTGGATTAGTCTCCATGCCATAGCCCATAGGTGAACTAAAGTTGCAGGGAACCCAAGACGGGATCCATACTTTAAGGCATAATTTTTGGTTTTGTTATGTGAAAAATAGGATTGTATTGGTGCCATTGATGGAACACATAAGAGCGTCTGTTAGTAATTTTATGGAAGCATCCTTTCTTGGTAGGAAGTCATTTCCTACCCAAAATGTGATGACAGCAGTAGATTTTGACTTGAAATTCACCTATGTGTTGGCTGGTTGGGAGGTGACAGCACATGATGATGTGGTTTTAGAAGATGCACTAGAGTGTGAGAATGGGCTATGAGTCCCTGAAGGTAGCATAATTGTTTGTAGATGTTTATGTCTATATCAATTCTATTGAACCCAATTATGTTTTCATTTGCTGAAATAGTGTAATCAACTGTCGTAACTTTTGTTATTTCCAGTTCAGGATCCAGATGTTAGTGGCAGAGGTGCTCAGAGCTGGATCATGTATCTCTAGGTTTTCTCGACATGCATGCAACGTATATACTCTATACTACTAGCAAAACATATGTCGGAGCGTTTTAATTGTAATTTGCTTTTATGTTCTAACAAAATACAGCTGTTGCCTCAAGAGTGGTTGCAGACTGTACTTTGTTGAACAAATTTTAGGAGAAAATTACCACATACCTGTTTTGTGGATTTCCCTGACTTGTGGATTGTGCTGGTTCTGTACCGTTGTTTTTTCATTCTTAGTTGAGTTTAGAAAACGTAGTATGCATACAGTTGCTTGTATTAAACTCTGGGAAATACTGAGTGCTTTTGTTTAAATCCTGTTTATATGCATACAGTTGTTTGTATTAAATTTTGGAAAAAAAATCTGCGGCCTTTGTAGTTTCAATATTGTAATACTGCAAATATTTACAGTTTATATTCATACAGTTTACATCTCTGTACAATTTATTTTGTGATGCTAGATGAAATTGTCAGCTGATATAATGCTTCCTCAAATTCAGGTTGCGAGATTTTCCAGCATTGGTTGTTCATTCATTTCACAATTAAAAAAATATCAATTTCTGGATGCGAGCAGCAAAATAAGTTCTTTCTGCTGTAGTCAGTCCCGACTGGTAGTAATGGCTACAACTCCAGCCAATGGCGATTCACAGAGTGGCCTTCAGAGGAACTATCAGGTTGTTGTTGCTGCCACTCGTGACATGGGCATTGGTAAGGATGGGGTCTTGCCATGGAAGCTTCTTGGTGACCTTAAGTTCTTCAAGGAGCTTACGCTTGCTACATCTGACCCTGCCAAGAAGAATGCAGTTATAATGGGAAGGAAAACATGGGAGAGCATTCCTGTTAAGTCAAGGCCATTGCCTGGTCGTTTGAATATCATACTTACTCGATCTGGTAGTTTTGATTTTGCAACAGTAGAAAATGTTGTTATCTGTGGAAGCATGAAGTCGGCCTTAGAACTGCTGGCGTCAACTCCATATTGCTTATCGATTGAGAAGGTTTTTGTTATAGGGGGTGGGCAGGTACTGAGGTAAGTTATTACCTTCTGGAAGAACATATTGTACACTCTGTTCCATGCTATTCTGTTCTAATGCTATATTCTTCATCTGCCAAATCTATATGTAGGGAGTATCTTAATGGACCTGCATGTGAGGCCATCCATCTAACTGACATTCAGTCAAGCATTGAGTGTGACACTTTCATCCCTCCTATTGACTTCTCAGTGTTCCAGCCATGGTATTCATCTTTCCCGGTGGTAGAGAGCAACATTAGGCATTCATTTGTGACTTTGTTCGTGTTAGAAAATCACTGGCAGAAACTCATGGTTCAAATGGAAAGGAATTAACTGAAGTTGAAACCAAGAATGACAAGTTTGAAACAGAGAATTTCTCTTTTCTCCCCAAGATGATATTTGATCGGCATGAGGAGTATCATTATCTTAATCTTGTTGAAGATATTATAAGGTCTGGAGCTCAGAAAAATGACAGGACAGAAACAGGAACCTTATCAAAATTTGGGTGTCAGGTATTCTCCTTAACTTTGAATATTTCATTTGACCAACCAACCAGAAAATTAATGTCTTTCTTTTACTTATTAGATGCGGTTCAACTTGAGGAAAAGTTTTCCTCTGCTGACAACAAAGGTATGTGAACATATATTTGTACTTTTCAAATTTAACATTGAGTCAGAACAAGCAATAAACCTGTGCAGCAAATTGTTTATTGTTTTATGATTTGTAAGGACAGAAACAAGGGAAAATCGTCAATTAGAAAATTGTATCTTTTTAATTCTTTGGGCTTTTTAAGTTTGAAATGCATGTTTATTATGTTTCTTCTGTGCCTTTTTTTTTCTTTTGTTTACAGAATCTGCAATCAAGTTGATGCTGATTTAATTTTATTCTTTTATGATCCCCATAAGCTCTGTTTCTAGATTTTGACTGAGGTTCTGAATTGTCAATTTTTTGTTGAATGATCTGCAATAGTTTAGTTATTGTCTACACGAGAATACAAGATAGCTAGAGCCCTTGGTTTTATTAAGATAGGCATATTGTGCGAGACTATGAGTTCCTACATTTGATTCTGCAGTGCATTGTGTATTGTGCGAGACTATGAGTTCCTACATTTGATTCTGCAGTGCATTGTGTAAGAGTTGTGTGCTTCATTTGTTGTTGCTATACAAGTCACAGATGGCAGTATATGAGGATGCAATGCAACATTCTGTGCCATCATGCTACCACTTTATAATGCCCTTTTTTCTGTGTGTACCTGACAACTCTAAATCATTCCCCTGAACATGTGAATAGAGTGCCTTAAGGCTTTTCCCTATCTGTTGTTAAACATCAAGAGTCCGAAGTCCAAACAAAAAAGGCTGAATAACTATGATACAATATTTGGGTACCATTGATCACTGATGCAATAACACTCTTTAACAGAGGGTATTTTGGCGTGGTGTTGCCGAAGAACTCCTGTGGTTCATCAGTGGTTCAACAAATGCAAAGGTGCAAGGCTTAAAGCATTTTTTTGTATCTAGTGCTTTCTTTATCCAAACTTATCCAATGTTTTGGTTTAATGTAGGCATTATCCACAACCCACATGCCATGGCGTATGTGCTTTACTTAACTTTTATGAAATCTACTGATCATTTTGCGACCATTTAGACACAAACAAATTCCATGCTGTTTTCATTAGGACTACCTGCAATTTTCTAAAGTTTTGTTTCATTTGTTACTCCCTTCAATTGCAAACATAAGTCCTTTATAGTTTTCAACTTCGCACCAAACAATTTCTGGGTACTTCTCTTCTTTCTTTGACAACCTTGCCTGAATTCTAATTTTATCAATAAATGGGTTCTCTTCCCCTATTTATCTTCTTAGCAATATTCACACAATCTAATTCAATAAAAATGTTAGGTAAGCTGTAATTAGTGATAGATAGGAGTAGACATGGAAGAGAGCCAAAGAGGAGAGCCCATAGATTAAATTGTCACTTAAGCAATGTTACACTAGGAAGAGAAATTTCCTTGAAACTGTAGGATTTGTACATGCAGCAAGGCTAAAAGAAACTTCAGTTTGCAAAGTGCAATAAGGGAGCATGTATCTGCAGAAAATTGTAAAACACCGCCTGTTTGACAAGTCATAGTAATTCTGAGAAACCAAATGCAATATGGAATTTTGGTGAGCCAAGAAGGCCTTACAGGTAGCCCAGGAGCACACTCACACAGAACACACATGTACACGGTGGTTTGGTGCCGCAAAATGCTTGCTGGCTTTTCTGTTTTTTCTCCTTATGCACAGCAGAAGGTACAAGAAGGCCTCCTATCAAGGCTGAGACCGTCTCCTACTTAATGCAAGAAAGTAACTACTGTAATTAGCCTATTATTTCTATTTCTCTATGCTGATTGCTGAAAATTAGCGCTCTAAAGACTACACATCTAGTTCCCCATATCCTGAGGGAATTAAAATGTTTCTCGAAAATTACTGTTTTCCATAACATGCCATTAGTTTTCTGTTTTGCTCACATTACATTTTGAAACGAGTTTTGTTCACATTAGGTTTCTGTGCCTATCGCATATATGGATTTGGTATGCTGATATATTATATTCATTCATAGGTTCTACAAGAGAAAGGTATTCATATCTGGGATGGCAATGCTTCAAGAGAGTATCTTGACAGGTATCTCTTTGATATAAGCTGCATAAAATTTGTATTCTGGTTCTTGATATCTAATCTACCTGGCCATCTTTTCTAGTGTTGGCTTGGCACACAGGGAGGAAGGTGATCTGGGTCCAGTTTATGGATTTCAATGGCGACACTTTGGTGCTGAGTAAGCTTTCATTTCTTTTCTTCCCTTCCTCCTCTCTTGGTCATGTTGTCTAATAAAAATGGCATATTTGGCAGATACACAGACATGCATGCTGACTACACTGGAAAAGGTTTTGATCAGCTAATGGATGTGATTGACAAGATCAAGAATAATCCTGATGATCGGCGAATAATTTTGTCGGCGTGGAATCCTTCAGATCTCAAGAAGATGGCTCTTCCTCCTTGCCACATGTTTGCACAAGTAAGTATAATGCGTCTGCTTGTTTATGTCTGGTTTTTAGCTATTGGGCCATTTTGACTTGTCCAACATGTCACCCATGCACTAATCCCTCATAATTTGAAGATTGGCAAACACATATCTTGCCATGCTAATGTTATTTTTAAGAGTCAAAGTACATCGCTTGATTATTTATGTGTGATAGCTTTGCCAACTAGGAACACTTGCATACAACGTCTTACAAATTTTACCTTCCAGTTTTACGTTGAGAACGGGGAGCTATCCTGCCAGATGTATCAACGCTCTGCAGACATGGGACTTGGTGTCCCATTCAACATTGCATCATATTCTCTTCTCACATACATGATTGCTCAAGTTTGTGGTATATTCTTATGCCTTTTGTAAGGTTCCTGCTTACTGTGCATTACAAGCCATGCTGTTTGCCGTTCCATACACAAAGTATTGGGTTCATATTCCATATTCTAGATGTTTCAGTACAAGTTCTGAATACTTTGTCTGATGCAGGATTTCCTTGTATGTTGCCCCCTTGTTTCTTTTGATGTTTCTTGTATGGAATTGACAGAAGCTAGAGTAGGCTATTTCGCAACTCTAACCCTTTTTTTTGTCTTAATGTGGAAGATCTTTCTCCTGGGGATTTTGTCCATGTCATAGGGGATGCACATGTCTACAGAACTCATGTTCGAGCTTTGGAGGAGCAAATTAAAAAGATGCCTAAGCCATTCCCAGTGAGCAATTCTTAGAAGTATTTCAAAATAAATATAAAATTTGAAGGCGAAAATGGTTGATGCTGGCCTTTGTGCAGATTTTGAAGATAAATCCTTCAAAGAAGGATATAGATTCTTTCGTGGCATCAGACTTCAAGCTGGTTGGCTACGATCCTCACCAGAAGATAGAGATGAAAATGGCAATATAATGGTAAGTTTTTATCATTTCTACAGATAGATAACCATTCTCTTTTGTCATTGCAATTTTGCTTGGCACAAAACAAGGTGCTAGACCTGGTTGTTAGTATGGCATTTAGCTGGGATTAACCTTATCTGCCAGTTACGTACATGCCACTAGGCCTTGATGCTGTTGTATTGCTCTTTCTATCCCCAGTATCACTGTTCTTTTCATCGATTCGTCACTGCACATTTCTTTATTGTAAGCTGGAACTAAGTGCATTTAGGATGTAGCGAAGTAGCAATTATATCTGCATTGCTTCACCGTGATTCGTGTTTTTTTATGCAGGTGGCTCAGCTGGAGCCCAAAGTCTACGAGCTCGGCGAAAGTCGAACTGCTTAGTATATTAAAAAAATTATCCGGACAGGGCACCAGCTTGTTTCTGGTGATGGGGCCGAATGTTCGTTCACTGGGAGACGCTCCCCATCTCCCCTATCTGCGATTGTACTCTGGTTTCTTGTCTGAAGTCTAGAAAAACCTGCTCCCTTGGCTTTTATCCAGAGCCGCTAGTGAGAGCTGCTTTTGGGCTACGCACGCCCTTTCGCTCTGTTGCAAGGGTCGACTGGCGCGTCAGCGCGTGCCCCGCGAGACGATGTGCTACCTAGTGAGATACCCATATCACCGATTCGTCTACTTGGCAAAAGTCGGTACTGTTTGAGTTTTATGGCTACATTTTCGTTAAATCTATTAGAAGACCCGTCGCGCGGAAGCGTGACCGCGTGATGCACTCCTGCTGCCATGCGCCGCTGCCGTCCGGCAGGCCGGTTAGGGTTTGGGTTTGGAGAGGGGGAATTTGGTCTGCAGATCTAGAAGGAGGTGCAGGGGTGGCTGCCGGTCCGGCGGTGAAGACGGTCACCGGGCGGAGAGCCGGGCGGCGATGCCTAGGGCGGTGGGGGATGGCGGTTGGACGGAGCCGAAGGCGGAGGAGAGGAGCTGCGTGGTGTTAGGAAGAGCGGGGGTGGGAGGTGGGCGGAGCGGCAATGCGGTGAGGCGCCGCCGGCCGCCGGCGGTGGTGGAGGCGGCGGGGCGGGCGGTCAGCCGGGCCTCAGGATGGGAGGAAGACCATGAGGGGGAAAGGAAGAAGAGGAGGCGGAGCACCTGGAGGAGGACGTCGGCCCGGGACATCGTGGCGGCGGTGAGGCGTGGCGGTAGCCCTGTACATGTTCCGGCTCCAACCCGGATAAACCGAGGAACCAGTCCAAATTAAACCGCTTAACAAGGCCATGCACGGGTTGGTTTCAGTACGGGTTAAACCGTGAAACCCGGGGGAGGTTCGACTAGTTCATTCGTCCAATCGGATCCTCTTTTTTTTTTCTTCGCTGATCAGATCAATCCGTGGCCTCCACGATCGACCCGGCGCAGCCCCATGGCACTCTGCGGCCACACCCTCCTTCGTCTCGCACGCCGCCTCCATCGGCGCGTGCTGGCGGCCGCCAACACCCCGTCTCGCCCCATGCCTTCTCCGTGGGCGGTCCCGTGATGGCCAGCACCTCGTCCAACACCATTGGCGCCCGCAACAAATTCTCTTTTCTTGATGAGAATGTCCGCCCCAACGACCCAGCGTCTGTTTCTGCCGGTGCCGCGAGAACGATATGCCGCTTGAGTTCCACTTTGGCATGTCGCCGCCATCCCCGGCTACATCTTGCCAAACCTCGCCACCAGCTCCATGCCGTCGCATCCGCGCTACCCTGGGCGCAACCAGCAGCACAATGTTGAGTATGCCCCGCGCCGCCGCCGCCACCGCACGGGGCGCCGGCTCCAGTGTCGGCGACCTGTGGTATTCGTGCCCTTCTTCGCCTTACTCAGTTACAACCGCCACTCGAGGCCCGTGTTGCCGGAGAAGGTCCGGCATAGTCATGTAGCTCACGGCGCAGTCGGAGTGGAAGAGCTCACTGCAGGAGAAAAAGTGCGTGAGCCTAGAAGTGCATCCCATCCCCGCGCCGCAACCAAGATAATCGGAACCAGGATTTGCTGTCACCGGTGCTGGTAGTAAATCAGTGCCTAGATTAGCAATCGTAGTCTAAACCATAGAATCCGTCCAACCCGGCGGTTCGTAAACCGCTCAGCATGACCCCGAATGGTTTGGGTTGGGTTTGAATCAAAAACTGCTTGAACCAGACCATGAACAGGAATACGTGGCGGGTCGCGCGCTCCCCTTCCGCGCGACCCGTCGCGCCTTATCCTTGTCCTACATCTACATTGGTGTTGTCTACCAATCCGAACCCCGTATGGTCAGTGCTGTTGCNGGGGCGACTCGGGGGCGATAGGCTCTGCGCGGCACCTCTCCCTCTTCGCCGTGCACCGGCGGCCGCCATTGCTGCTTGCGTCCGGCCCGCGGCGGCGGCGGCCAGTGGGGGTGCCGAGGTCGGGCCCTCCGCGTCCCCTCTCCTTCCCTTTCCTCCTCTCCCACCACGGCCCTCACCCTAACCCTAGGTCGCCATGGTCGCCGGTCGCCCCGCCGCCGCCGATTGCTGGCGCTTCCGGCCACCCTCCGCCGGATCCGCCTCCCCTTGTCCGGATCTGCTCCTCCGGCCTCGGCGCGTCGCGTCACCTCCCCACCCCCTCCCGCTGCTTCCCTGGGCCTAGGCCCTGCTCCCTGTCGTGCGCCGGTGCGTTGGGGCCGGCGGTGGGGGTGGCCGGTCTCTCTTCCGGTCGGTCGCCGACCGTCTTCACCTCGGCGGCGCAACCGCCGGTCTGGTCGTCGGCCGCCGCCTTCGCCTTGGCGTCGCAACCGCCGGCCTGGTCGCCGGCTTGATGGTGGTCGTACGTCTCCTTCGCCGGTGCCGTCTTGCCTGTGTCATGGCTTGCGCAGTTGGGATCCTGGGTGTTGGTCTGTTTGGTGGTGGCATTGGTTTCTGCTTGGGATGTCTTCTTCTGTACCTGCTCACGCTTGTTTTGCTCATCCATCGCCTTGGTTGTTTTCATCGCTATAATTTGGCGGATGCTTTGCCGCCTTGTTGGGGCTCGTCTTGACGGATGCTTCGCCGTCTGGGTCGTTTTTATTGGGTGGATGCTTTGCCACCGCTGTTTGGTTCGGGCGAATGCTTCGCCGCCATGGTGTCTGGGTCGTACTGCATGCTTGCTCTGGGAGGATGCTCCGTCGCTCAGGTCGTGATCGTTAGGTGGATGCTTTGTCACCGTCTTGGCTGTGGTCGTTGGGTGGATGCTTCGCCACCGTTTGCTCGGGCGGATGCTTTGCCGCCATGTCTGGTCCGGGAGGATGCTTTGCCGCAGTTCTTCTTCTGCGGATACTTTGCTGCTGTGGTCATTACTTTCAGTGGATGCTTTGCCACCGTTTTGTGGACTTCTTTGGTGATGGTGTATCCCTTTCGCAGGTTCAGTGCTTGGGTCGCCAGTTTGGGTGGCTGGCTGAGCGTGTCCTCCCCCTTCTTGCTTCCTTTGTTTGTCCTGTAGTGTTGTTGTGCATTTGGTTGTAATTTTCTTCAGTGTTTCTCTGTTTTTAATCCTTTGTGCTCTTGGTTGGCCAAATCTGTTTGGCGGCACCAAAATCTGTTTGTAAATTGCTTTCTTCTTAATGAAATACGTGCTCAGGCAGGTTCTCGAAAAAAAAAACCCGTATGGTCACCACCGCCTTGCCATCCAGCCTCCGTGCAGCTAGGTGTCAGGACGCATAGTAACGCCGGAGCCCTGCCTTCCAGTTCCACGACAGTGCCGGCGCCGCCATTCCTTCTTGCTCGTTGCTGGCGCCTGCTTCCATCTCGCTCTCGCTCTTAGCTGGCGCGCGCGTTTGAAATGGCACTGATCCGTAACCAGCGGCGCGGCGGGGCCTGGGAGTCTAGTTGATCCAGCCACCGATCGGGGTTTCAGCTAACCATTTGCTTTCATCGTTCCTACACCTGTGCAGATGGGGTGCATGAAGTATAATAAACAAATAAACACGCGAGGCAGCTGATCTCTGGTTGGTGAGATAGACCTGTCGGCTGCCCATCTTTAACGGAAACGGCGAACAGGGCAATGCCATGTGATGACGATTCGTTCTTGCCCAGTTGCCACCTCGATCGATCATCTGTTGCTACTATGTCAAGCCTAAACCTGGACCAATCGGATCTCAAAAGCACGAAACGTGTTGGCATTTGGCAATTACGCGAGCGATCTCTTTACAGATAGGATTAGAGATCTCGTTTATTGCAACAAGAATAAAAAACTGTTGCGACATGCAAAAATAGCCACCGCAACAGATAATAAGCATCGTTGCAACGTCCAAAAGTACCAATCACACATAAAAATACTATACTGCAACAAATATGAACATTCATGTATGATATCAGACAAGATCATGAAATTAACGTTGAAACATACGATAATACCTATAATATTGTATGACATGTAAAATAATCTACTGATTTCAGATTATTTGGTGGTCATAATATTATTTTACATGTCATAACAGAGCACTTTTGAGTTTTATTTATTTTTCTGTGAGAGCACTTTTGATACTTGACCTACAGACGACAAAACATGAACAAGTTTGGTTTTCTATAAAAATTCTGAACGGAATTTGAACTAGCGCTTTGAATTCTGTTCATCACGCGGCGTCGGGCATGGCCATGGCCCTGTGAGTGTCGACGAACGCCTTCATGTCCTGCAACACCTTGGCGGCCTCGGGGACCTCCGGGAAGCCGTAGAAGCCGTGGAACATGCCCGGGTACTCCGCCACCTGCACCTCCTTCCCCTTCCGCCGCAGCACGTCGGCGTACCGCTGCTGCCAGTCCATGAGCGGGTCGAAGTCACCGATGACCACCATGGTGGGCGGGAACTCCTCGGCCAGGTCGGCGTTCTCGTCGGTGACGTGCGCCGCCGGGTGGTCGCGGGTCGCGCCCACGGGCAGGAACGCCGTCCACGAGAAGTCGGACCGCTTGAGGTTCACCACGGGCGCCACGCCCTCCAACCTCAGCTCCGACTCCGTGCGCTCCACGCCGCCGAAGTAGGGCTGCACGGGGAAGATCCCGGCCAGGCGGATCCTCCTCGCCGACGCCTGCCACTGCGCCGCCCAGCGGTTGGCGACGTGGTGCACGATGTTGCCCCCCGCGCTCTCCCCGGCCAGGAAGCAGCTGGCGAGGTCGACGGGGACCTCCACGCCGAGGCCCGGGACACCGTTGGCGTCGATGAACCGGAGCGCGTCGACGCCGTCGTCGTAGGCCGCGGGCCACCGGTGCTCGGGCGCGAGGCGGTAGTTCACCGACACGACGACGGCGCCGATCGCGCTGCAGAGGCGGCGGCACACGCCGTTGAAGGGCCCGATGGCCGGGGAGAAGAGCGCGAACCCGCCGCCGTGGTAGTACACGACGACGGGGAGCGGGCGGTCGGCCGCGGCGGGGGCGAAGACGCGCGCCCAAATGCCACGGGACGCGTCCATGGTCACGTCGTAGGAGCGGACCCCGGACTTGTCCGGGCGCGGGCTGGGGCGCGCGCTCAGGAGGCGGTCGATGACGCCGTAGAGGCAGCGGTTGACCGTGCCGTCGCTGCGCTCCACGGCGTCGATGGCCGCCGTGAGCCCCGCCAGCTGGATCCGCACCGAGAGCGGCAGCGGCGGCGGCGTCGGGGGCTTGGCCGTGGCGCCGCCGGCTGCTGCTGCTCCTCCTTGGTTGCTGGCCGCTTCCATTTCTGTTTCCTCAATTCCTCTGTCTTGCCCTCTAGATGTTCTGTTCGATCTCTTTGCTCTGCTTACCCGTGCGATTTATATGCACAGCTCGGGTGCCAGGGCACGCTGCGCAGCCGAGCAGGTGAGATGGAACTGTCGGTCCGGCGACGTGTGATATCTACTTCTGAAAACGGATTTGGGGTTTGGCTGACTTGTGATGGGACGGACCTTCCCAAAACAGCAACGGAGGAAGGGATGGCATTGCCCATCAGCCCATGCCATATGATCAAGCCGGCGGAGAGGAGCGCCGACACGTACGCGCCGGTTGACTGGGGAGCCATATCTGCAGTGGAAGCAAGACAGCGACTGCCGGGCCTCTGCGTCTGCGAGGAAGCGCAACTCGGATGGTCGTTGGGATTTGGGAGCTTGTCGATGGCAGCTGAAAAGTTTGGGGGTGTTTCGTCTGCTCGCGAGACAGACGGTGTCGCAGATCAGACGACGATCCTTCGGCTTCGAAACGCACAATGGTACTATGGGATACAGTAATCTCCAATCTGCATGTCGAATTCCGTTGCAAAATCACTGCCGGCCGTTTCAGCATAAAGCATTCAACAAATTCTGAAGTACAGCAGGAGGATAACTGAGGGAAGGGGAAGTCGTCATATGATCCGTGCTACTGTGGCATAACGTCGTGTCAAACGGCCCAAACTCGCCTAAAGTCCTGGATCCTGTAGCTCCTGACTTTGGCAATGCAAAGTAAGAGAATCCAAATCCAGATCATGGAGTAGTGGAGTACTAGCGAAGGCAAAACTTAATAAAGAGATGAATGGTTTCCAATCGGTGACACGGACTATTCTTTTCTTTTTTAAAAAAAATCATGTGACATGAACTCTGAACCAATCCACAGCACCTAAAGGACACGGTCATCTTAGGGAGGAAAGAAAATGCAGGGGTGATGCATGCAGTGCCTAGCGCAACATTAGTATCAGAAATTTTAAGCATGGATAAAAATGACACGGACCGACATATGCTGTTGTGCAGATGCTGGAGCTGTGCAGATGCATGCAGGGGTGATGCATGCAGTTGTGCAGATGCTGGAGCTGGACAATGCAGAACAGCAGAACTAGTATACACATCAGGCCAGCACAGCTAATGAGTAATGACTGTAAAACTAGCTCCCATAAAAATTCTTACTATCTCAGGCATCACCATTACCAAACCAGAGGCCACTCAAAGCCAAAGGAGTGATTGGTTCCGTGGTTCATTTAACTCGACAACAACTTCGCGGCTCAAAACCGAAATCTACATCAGCACGGGCACGATACAGGCACTTTGTTTGCTATTGACCTTCTGCAGGCAGTTATTATTCTACAACTCTCCATACAAATTCATACAATCTTGGAAACAAACAACAATTAACCAAGAGCAGCCTGTGGATTACAAACAGGATGGTTCACAGCCCCCGCGAAAGTCCAAGAAACACAACAGCCGATGATATTTGCACCTTAAGATCCGCAATATCAATGTCATGACCTCCTTCGACCAAACCCCATCTATCAACCTGAATGAATTCAAACACCTTTAGACGAAATCAAAGTAAAATGATTCTAAAAAGTGGAGGAACATAATGGTAGCGAGATAAACACCTGGTGGTCTTCTTCTAGCCTGATCAACTCAATGGCCTCCTCAATTCCCAACCTCTCTCTAAATATTGCAAGAGGGATCACCAGGGAATGGGCTGCTGCGGCCATAGCATCAATTGACGCCAATTCACAATCAGTTGTTTTCTTCAGAACACTTTCTACAGCCTTAGTGAGGCCCTCATCTTGCTTCCCCCCAAAAAAGGTTGTGTATACAACAGGCTTGAACCCGAATTCAGTTTTTACCCAATCCAGTATGGGATCAATTTTCTCCTTCTGCTTTTCTACAAACAGAAATTAAGCATAAGAAATGACAGTATTGTAGGTAAACAGACATAATGAATCAACCACCAAAATGGATCTACCAGGGCCCAGGGGCTTAAAGCTCTATTGATCCACATGAACCTTATTTACCACACAGTCATGAGGGCACAACTTACGATGAACTCCAATGGTCAGGTCACTATCAGCAGGTGAGCGACAAAACACCAGGTCTTGATGAAATTTCTTCATCAAATTATCAATGACTTTTTATGTATACATTATGACTTTTTATGCAAAAGCTATACAAATTATGTCTGCATTAGGCACTGCATGGTTCCATATGCATACTGAAGAAATTATATTTATGGATTGTTTCCGGTTTGTGTTTGTGTTATTTGTTCACGTTGATTTGAGTAATATAAATATTTTCCATATCTTTATTGAAGAAATACTATAAATTAAAAAGTGACCTATTTTGATTTGACCTGAAATGGTAATATTATAAAAATTTTGTATCGAAGGCCCTGCCCCGCCACAACGACCGCCGACAACGGGCCGACGCATCGCGCCCTGGACCGAGACCGAGAGAGGGAGGGGAGTAGCCAGCGAGTGGAGCTCGCCGCCGTCTGCTCGTGGCCCCATGGGGGAAGCCTAGTGTCCATGCTCCGGTGGCGGCCAAACCTTGGCCTGCCTGGCTACACTGCTCGCCTATTCATATTACTGTGTATTCACTTAAATTATAAAATATAAGTGTCTATGCGTGTTTTATCATGCATATTTGGAAATCTTGGTGGGATAAGATGGGACGGGACGGGACGAGTTCATCCATTCATGTGTTTGGTTGGAGAAATAGGGGGACGGAACGACATCTAAGGAGTATATTCTTCCAAAACGGGGACGAAACGATCCCACCAAATCGGTCGGACCAACTCGTCCCCCGTTTATTCTCCGTTGCCTCCGTCTGCTTTGTCTCTCTTTTTTCACGGACCGAGCGGCCTCACCGGTCACGACTCACGATTCACGAGCTCACGCGGCGGCGGGCGGCGGCCGCCTCGCTCGGCGCTCGTGGGCTCTCGACGATGGCAGCCGGATCCAGGCCACTGCGACACGGTGAGGCGGCGTCCGGCAGCAGCCGGATCCAGGCCAACAGGTCGGCGAGGTGGAGCGGGCGGCGACGGCGGCCCTGACCGGTACAGCGCGGCCGCCCGACCTCGCGCACCTCACGCGGCCCGCCGACGCTAGGACAGGAGAAGCTCACATCGCCCTCGATCTCCGCCGCCATCTTCCCTCCCATGCTCGGAGCTCGGCCCTCCCCCCTCTCCCTCCCCGCTTGGAGCTCGGCGCGGCACACCCCCGCTGCCGCCGAAGCTCGGCGTGGCCTATTCAGAAGCAGGGGGTGTTGGATTGATCTCTCGGCCCAGCCCAACGGCGGCCTGATTCCCCCTTCCTTCTATACGCGCCCTGATCGGGGGCGCCCCAGCCGTTGATGGCTGGTGGGCCCCTGTCGCCTGCGCTATAAAAAGGGGGTGGGGACTACGGCGCAAGACACGAGGTTCGCCGCCACAGCCCCACCTACAGCCCTAAACCCTAGCCGATCTAGAGGGGAGCGCAGGCCGACGGGAAGCACCACTAGCGCCGCCACGACGTTGCCCAGCTGCACCGGCGGCGAACGCGGCCAGTGCAGGTGGCGGCCCGAAGGCCACCGGCATCCGCGACGCCCTTCTCCACCGCCGGACTTCCTCTTCACCGACCCCGTCTTCCTCACCGTCATCGGCGCCATGGCAGCGCCCAATGGATCGAGCTCCACCAACGTCAACGATGGTCTGCATCTCTACCTCTCTCTCTAGTTTTCCGTCATGCATGCGCGCAGATGAACACCCACCTTTATACTCATGTTCAGAACCTATGATCTCTATTGTTTGTTAAGCCTAGTCTATATATGACCTCAACAATGGTATCAGTTCGCCCGGCGCCAGCGGCGGTGGCCTGGGCGGCGCTCGCGCGGCCGAGGCTGGACGATGAGGCCCCCTCTGGTCTTCCCATGGCCATGGGTGAGGCGCTGAGAACCTCTGACGCGTGGGCCCTATGGCACTATGTGAATGACACATGGACCCTACCACTAACGGATGGTTAACAGCGTTTCTTCCATCCGTCCCTCGTCCCTCCAACCAAACACAAAACAGGGACCGTCTCATCCCTCCAACCAAACACCTAGCGAGATCGTCCGACCTCTCCTAACCAAACGTACCCTAAATAATCATAATTTTTTTTTTTCTGTCGTGCCAATTTTACCGTGCAATTTTGTTTCCTTTCCTAGCCACGAAGGGGAGTACAAAAGAGCGTCCGGCCTACGTTACACAGCATTCCGGATCGGATTGGGCCGAGAGGCTGAGTTTAGCACGGAGTCGTATCGGCCTTATTTACTTCGGCTACAACGGAAGCAAACCCAACGCGCAGCCGGCGAGATCAGATATTCAGATCTAGGGTTTCGTATCCACTATCCTGCTATTCAGGTCCTGAGCCGTCGCCGCCGTTCTCGATCTCGTTCCCTTCACCCTGCGAGATGGAGGCGGTGGGGAGGAAAAGCGCCCGCAAAGGGGTTCGGAAGGTGGGGAGTGGTAGCGGACTAGCGGTAAGAAGAAGAAGCAGTACCCTGTTCCCGAAGCTCAGAATTTGCCGAGGGCGGCGATTTCGCGACGGGAGAATCGGAAGCGGGTGTTTGAGGAGCGGCGGAAGGAGAAGAGTGATCGAGCGAAGCGGGAAGAAGTGGGCAAACAGGCGTGGTCTTTTTCTCTGGAGAAAGTGAAGGCGCTGGTGGATGAGGGACTTGGGGAGAGAGCGGCTGACGAATCTGAGCCTCTGTTCTCAGCCTTCGGAGATGAGATCCAGGACATTCTCGGGAAGACGGGGGGTGGTGCTGCATGGGAGGCCGCTTTCAGTGAACCCCCGATCATCCCAGAAGCGAAGGAGGGGGAAGATGATCCTTCATGGGCGATATGGGAGTCCGGTTTCAATGAACCTCAGATCTTCCCAGAAGCGAAGAAGAAGGAATCCACTGAAGAGTGGGAGATGCGGATGCGGGCGCAGTTGAAAGGGGATGACCCTGAGATTTCGGACTATGAAGCCGAGTTGGCTAGCCAATTTCGCAGTGTATGGGAATCTCGATGGTCCAGCCACTACGGGGCATTCGAGGACAATAGTAAGTTCTCCTTGAATCATCTCAATCCGTTTGTTTCGTTAAGCAAGTAGCAGAAGATTGTTTGATAGTTTCTACTACTGTCCAGAAAGTACCTGTGAAGTACAGGATATATTGCAACTCCATATTATGTGTAGCTGTTATTGAACTCGATCTTTACTCACTCCAAATCTTTTACAACTGCGTGCAGCCAGGATCCCCGCCATGCGTTTCACATTCAAGCCTGCCCCGAATGATGCCATGCATGAGAGTACTCTGCAGATTTTTTCAGCTAAGGTCACACCAACAAGAGGCAGTTTGCCGTTTGATGTGTTTGGTATGGTTGCCATACGCGACATCGTGGACCACAACCGCAATATTGTCTTTTGCCGCACAAGGGACAACTGCCAGACCCTCACCAAAGAGCACCCATATTTGGTACTAACAGGTCCTACCCGTGCTGTTTTTCTGGAGCCGACAGCACCCGTGATCATTGAGGCTGACCTTACAGTGAAGGGTGACACTGAAACCAAGGATGAAAAACTGAGCTCGCTGGCTGCATCAGTATTGTCCACTGAGACACAGTTTTCACACCTGTTGACATGTGCTTATACTAGCAAGATCAGCACAGTTGAATTCACGCTTGGACATATTGTTTCCTCTGTGGAGGCTACAATATTTGTGCAAGTCCGTGGATCATGGCCAGATGGTTTTCGCAGTCAATTTTCTGCCATTGCTACAGGTTTATTATGTACTACCAAAGATCCAAGCAATATTTATTATGATTCTAGTGTTAATGATGAGGAGATCATCTTACTTGATTCTGGAGCTGAGAAGCTGCCTGTCGCTGGTGATGGATATATCAAGCTTTCGCGGAATGTTGTCTCTGTTGAAACTAGGGGAGAGCTGAAAGTTTATGTCAAGGCATGGGGAGCTGACAACAATTTGACGAAGAAATGCCACAGTTTCAAGCCATTGGACGCTGGTGAAACCTGTAAAACTATTGATATTGGCTTCTGTTTAATGGATGTCACCGTTTTCTGGTCACTCGCGTATCATCGTGTGATGTCAGCATTATAAATGTTTGCTCTGAAGTGGCATGTTGCATGAAGTTATGGTTCTGTGGAAGCTGGAAGTTAAACTATTAGACATCACAAGGCAATAACAATGCTGTGGAAGATGGTTTTCACACCTATGGAAGCCAGCCTTTTGTATGCTTTTATATAGGCTTTTGAATATCGTGTTTGACGCCATTAGTATAACTGTTTGTCAAGTGGTATTTAAGTAACTATGGTCACTCATTTACCTACTTGACGCTGTTATAATTATGTAGCACAGCGATGTATTCTAAAGTTAAGGAAGTGTAATCGGAAGTGGTATTTTGTAAGTTATATTGCGTTATTGGAATGGTTGCTGTGTTAGCTGCCTAAGTGGACAAATCTGGATTTGTTGTATTAGTTCCCCCGTATTTTATTATGGCTTTGTCTAAGCTTCCAATGCAGAAAGTTTTTACTTAGTATTGTCTATAAACTAAACCCTATTACTTTTTTTATGTATTTGTTGCATTTTCAGAAGAATTAAAAAAAAAAGGCGTCGGTGTGCGAAATAACCAACAAGTAAATTTCGTGGATTGCGCGTTCGGGCTCCGGATGGTTCGCGAGAGGACACAAGGGATTATACTGGTTCAGGCACGAACGCCCTACGTCCAGTTCGAGACTGCTCGTGTTACTCGCGTTGCTCGTAGTAGGGGTTACAAGCGGTCGAGAGAGGGAGGGGCTCCCAAGTCTCTGGTGCGTCTGAGCGTGTGTGTTTCGTGGGTTGTGTTCTGGTGTGTGCGTCGTGTGTTCATCTCTCCGTCCCCCCTCTCCTGAGGCTTGACTCTTCTATTTATACTCAGGAGAGGTGAGGCTTTACAAGGCGTGTACAAAAAGAGTGGAAAATAGAAAGCTTGCTGAAGAAGCTCCGCCGCCTGCGGGATACTGTGGACGCCGTACAGGACACTGTTCGAGACGCTGATCGGAGTTGTTGGGGACGTGGCTCTCCCTGCGTGGACGCTGATCGGAGTTGTTGGGGACGTGGCTCTCCTAGCGTGGCGCCGCGTACGGGCAAGTCAGTGGGAGTCACATCCGCTGGCCGCGCCGGACAGTGCTTGGTGAGGCCAATTAATGCCGATGGGAAATGGCATGGGCGTATGGTGACACATCCTTACGCCGGGTCCTCCGGACGCTCCACTTCGTCTCGGGCCCACGCCGACTCGGGCGAGGCGGACGGGGGTGGGCCGAGGCGGACGGGGGTCGGCCGAGGCGGACGGGGTCGGCCGAGGCGGACGGGAGTCGGCCGAGGCAGGGGGAAAACCGATCCTCCCCTAATCTGATGTTCTTCGGGTTTTCTTATGCCTATCTTCTTCCTGAAACTGCGTGGTCCCACCCGTCGGTGAGAGGGTCGGATATTGATATCCGACAGTAGCCCCCGAGCCTGCTTGGAGGACAGGTAGTTCTCCGTGCAGGCTCTTTCTCGATGCCGGTTCACATGTCACTCGGGGGTGCGCGCGAGCGCACCCACCGGGTGTAGCCCCCGAGCCTGTAGGGGAACGGTGGTTTGCCTGCAGGCTGAAGTAAAGTTTGTCCTTTTCCCACCGGGGCGCGCGAGCGCACCCGGTGGGTGTAGCCCCCGAGCCTATAGGGGAACGGTGGTTCGCCTATAGGCTGAAGTTGGGTTTGCCATCTCCGTGCGGTCCCTACAGGATGACGCCGTGCGTTGTCCGATGGACCGGAGCATGATCCGCTTTTTTCAGAGGCACTGGCTCCCTTCTGAGCCGTCACGTCGTCCTTTCTGAGGTCACTGTTCGTTGGTGACGCTCTGTCGCTCTGCATGGAGGGCCACGCGGCGCGTTCCCGTACCCGGCTTGAGTGCTGACTCAGGTTCCTTCGGGCTATAAATAGGGTCGGCCGAGGCGTCTTCCTGGGCACGCAACTATCCTGCCTCTTCTTTCTCCCGTTAGCATGAGATCCCTGGTCGGTGAACCGCCTCGAGGGCGTCCCCCTGGTCCAGGGGCCGAGAGATTAGTCGCCTGATGCCACAAGAATGACTGCGACTTTGGGGAGTTCCGGCGTGGAGGAGCGCTGCTCGGCGTCGCAAGTGAAGGACGGCTTTGATTCCGCCGACCCCTCCCGTCCGTTGGTGCTGCCTCGGTGGCAGTAGAATGGGAGGGGGGAGGCGCACGAGCGGAAACGCCATGTCCGTCAGGCATCCGGACGCATCGTGTGCCGCGGCGAGTCGAAGCCACTCCCCGACTTGCGTCGCCAGGGCAGTTGCAGTGGTCGTGTACAGCCACCTGCGCGCTTCCTCTCCTTTCCCTTGCGCCGATGTGATGCCGATGCCGGCGACCATCGGCCCCAGGACGACGGAGAGAGTCGGTGGTGACACTCCATTGTCGCGGCACCACGGCGTGATCCTCTGCCGGGCTCCCCTCGCGGCGTCGGCGGGCGGGGAGATGCTACAAGAAGGACTGCGACGTTCGCAGTTCGGCCCTTCTTGTTGCATCGGATCTCCTGCTCCCTTCGTCGCTTGATTTCGTCACCGAGGGTGACGAAACCCGTTTGTGTTATCTCATGGCCCTTGGCCACATGTACTTTTTGCCCTTATTTGAGAAATAAAAGAATCTGATTGACTCGGGGTGTCTTTCTGCGGCCGCGCAGTCGGCCTCTTTTTGCGATTTCGGCTCCCCCGTGCGCCCCCGAGTCGGTCGGGCGGGAAGCCGTTTCGTCTTTTTATCGTTTTCCCCTCACGCATTCCCTCCGCGGGACGGAAGGTAAGGGCACGCCTCGTGTTTTACTGCGTAGGCCGAAACACGGCTCCCGGTGAGCTACTAGCGGGCTAGATCGAGCGAGGCCTCGGTCCTCCTCCGGGAGAGGACCGTCGGATCACTGGTGATCGACCTCGGATAATCCCCAGAATTCCCGACCCCCTTAGTTCCCGCGGTCGTTCGACCGACCACAGGGGCTCGTCGCCTCTCTTCGGGGAGATACATGGGGTCAGGAACCTTAGGCTCGAACGCAGGTCTGGGCGTCCTCGGCACCCGTGTGCCGAGACTATGGCCTCTGGTGGGCCCGCCCATCTCTGCCCCTTCGCTCGGACGCTTCAGAGCGGCCGTCGGACCCTAGGGCCGGCCTTCGAACTCTTGGGCTGTTTTTCGGTTTCGCGTCATGTCCCTTGGGCCCAAGAACGGCCCGGGCTTGTTTTGGTTTTCCTGAAAGACAAAAAGCGCAAGAGAAAGAAATAGGAACGGACGCAAAGTAAATAAACGAAAGGCGGGACATGGAATGCGAAAGGGTTGAGAGAGAGAGAGAGCCTGGGCGCGAATCTCGGGACGTGGGAGACGTGGGGGGCGTGGGCGTGCGTCGTGGGCCGCGTGGCCTTCGCGAGCTGAGGCGCACGGGGGAGACCCGAGGCGTCGCGCCTGCCCGCTCACCTGCCCATTTAAGGCAGAGAGGAGGGGGCCCCGGGCTTTCTTCTTCCTCCGCTCGCCTGTTCTCAAATCGCCGCCGCCTGCAAGGAAAAAACCCGTACCTCCTTTCTCCTTCCGTCCGTTTGCCCTCAAATCGCCGCCGCCGCCCTTCTTCTCCTTCCACCCACTTGCAAGCCATGGCCTGGTCCCGCTCGTCCGTCACGGAGGGTGAGCTTGAGCGCCTGGTGGGGCGCGGGCTTCTGTGCCGGCGAACCGACGCCGTGGAGTGGATGGCGCCGGGAAACGAGGAGATCCCCGCTCCGCCCGACGGATACGTGGTGTCCTTCGTCCCCTTCCATGAGCGGGGCTTAGGACTTCCCCCACACTACTTCCTCCGCGGGCTCCTGCACTACTACGGCATCGAGCTCCACCACCTCAATCCTAACGGATTGCTCCACATGGCGGT
The DNA here is from genome assembly GCA_004135705.1 of Alloteropsis semialata. NCBI lineage: Eukaryota > Viridiplantae > Streptophyta > Magnoliopsida > Poales > Poaceae > Alloteropsis > Alloteropsis semialata. The sequence goes on along the minus strand of CM014271.1, from coordinate 4,468,443 downwards.
CTTCGTCGCCATGTGCGAGGGATTTCTCGGCATCGAGCCCCACTTCAACCTGTGGCGGTCCTACTTCCACGTCGAGGAAGTGAAGGTGGAGGGGCGGCCGAGGCCGCACGGCTGTGCCGGAGTGCGGCTGCGCACCGGTCAAGGCGAGGGTTACCCCTCGCTCCCTTGGATCTCCAGCAACAAGGGGTGGCAGCCGAGGTGGTTCTACCTGCGGAGCGACCCGGGCGCTCCCTTCCCGGCCTTCACGGGAAGGCTCATCGAGGGGCGGCCGAACTCCTGGCATTGGGGCGTGCCTCAGGACGAACGGCCTCACCTGACCGGACTTCGGGACGCGGTCGCCCGGCTTCGCGAGCGCGGGGTGACCGGCCCTGGGATCATTGCGGCGTACCACTCGCGCCGCGTCCTTCCCCTGATGGCCCGCCGTCTGCGATTGGACCAGATGACTCTGGCGGCGGACTGGACGGGGTCGGTAACGGCGGTCGGGGTACCTTCCGACGAGGAGATGGTCGCCCGACTCCGCGAAGCGGTCCAGCGTTCGTCCGCGGGGTACCCGCTGCCGAATCACCCCGTCATGCTCCCCACGGGCAGATCCCTCATCCAGGTTAGCTGTCGGGGTTTTTCTTGGGTTTTTCTTTTTCCTCCGCCGTCCTTTTTCCGAATCTGGAGATTCATCTGACCCTCTTCTTCTTCAGCGCCTCCTGTCGTTCAGGGTTTCCCGGCCCCCACTTCCCGAGGACGCGGCCGTTCGGGCCGCGAACCGTGCGCGCGCGGAGGCCGACCGCCTGAAGAAGAAGGAGGAGGAGGCGAAGAAGAAGAGGAAGCGGCTGGCCCGCGAGAAGGCCGAGGCGGCGTACCGCGAGCGGCGTCGGCAGGCTCGGCAGGACGGGCTGTGGAGGGAAGACCAGGGCTCCTTCGAGGGGGGCTTTGAGTATGCCTCGGACTCCTCGACTGGATCCGGGTGGAGCGGCCCGGCCCCCCAGCGCGAGTCCTCGGCCGGTCGGGAGACGCCGCAGGTCACGGGGCCGTCGCACGATGGCAGGTCCGCGCCGATTCCACCCCCGACCCGAGGGCGGACTCCGCCGAGGGCCGACCGGGGCAAACGGCCGCGGGAGGAAGGATCGGGGTCGGAGACGGCTCCGCCGGTCAAGCGGTCGTCCCGCGACATTCCCTTTTCGAGCCGGTAAGCTTCTCCCCTTTCTCTCATCGACCCTTTTTCGCCTGTATCGAGGGGAGTGCATGAAGGCTTCTTTTGTTTGCAGGAGGGGAAGTCAGGCGGCTCCATTGAGGCTGGCGCCGATCAAGCGGCTCGCGCGCCAGACCGCCGAGGTGGCGACGAGCCGAGGGCTCAACCTGGGCGACCCCCAAGTGGAGAGGACGCTCGCCCCGCTTCTTCCCGAGCAGCAGCTCGCCGCGGTGTCGGGCGGCGTGTTCGCGCACTCGGCGGAGGCGATCCCGGCGGCCCTCGTCGGGGCATACTTCCCGCTTGCGGATGATCCGGCCGGGGCGGAGGATCCGGTGCCGCCCGAGTCGGCTGCGCCGGACGGAGACGTGCCCGAGGAGGAGGAGAGGGTGCCCTCCGGTCCTGGCCGTGACCAGGAAGGTCCTATCCCCCCGGCCGGGGTGGTCGGGCTTCTACCCGAGGCGGGGGCGGACGAAGAGGAGGAGGTCCAGAGGGACCCGACACCGGTTGCGTCCCCGAGCGCCGCTGGCCGCGAGGAGGGGGAGGTCCACCAGGCGGGAGCGGTCGAGGAGGAGGAGGTTCGGAGGGACCCGACACCGGTTGCGTCCCCGAGCGCCGCCGACCGCGAGCAGGAGGTCGTCCCCGAGCCGGACGCCACCGCCGCCTTACCCGACCCGCTGCCCGATTCGGGCGAGATGAGGGCGCCTGTTCCTCCCGAGGCGGGAACGGAGGACGCCGAGGGGTCGGGCTCAGGTCGGGAGGCGCGCTCTGCCGCTGACGCCCCGGAGGGCCGCGAGGTTGTCCGGCAAGGGGATGACCCCTCGGAGTTCGGGGGCCCCCGCGTCACCTGGACCGACCGCGCGTCGGGCGACGTCGTCTTCTCTCTGGATGACGCCGAGGAGAGGAACGAGGCCTCCCGGGTTCGTGCCGGGGTCGAGTTGGCGGTCCGGTCGCTCAACTCCGCTCTGGAGGCCATCCGCGATGTCGCCATTCCTTGCGGGGAGGTAAGCTTCTCCTCTTCCGCTTTTTCTCTTTCTTCTTTTCGCGAGCGGTTTCCGAATCCGACTTGTTTTTTGGCAGTCTTTGATGGCCCGCAGCCGGGACAAGTCCCTCTTCCTGCGTCGGGAGAAGGACTCGTGGGGCCGACTGTCCTCGATCACTGCCGAGCGCGACGCCCTGAGGGAGCAGCTGGCAGCCGCCCGCCAAGAAGCCGCCTCCGCTCGTGCCGATGCGCGAGGCGAGTTTGAGGGGCAGCTGGCCGCGGCCAACCAGGAGATCGAGTCCCTGCGGCGGCGGGTTGCGGAGGCGTGCCAGCATGCCGACGAGGCCGACCAGCGCAAGAGCGATGTCCTGGTCTCTTGGGAGAAGGACTCGGCGGCTCGGGAGCAAGTCCGGCTGGGCCTGGCCCGCGAGGTGGAGCGTCTTCGGGCCGACCGGGACCGGGTCACCGCCGTCCTCGAGGAGACCACCACTCAGATGGACCGGGCGGTGGAGGAGCGGGACGGGGCCAGGAGGCTCGTCGAGGGGCAGGCCCGCGACCTCGAGGCGGCGAGCCGAGCCTTCAATGTTGAGCGGCGTGCCCGCGAGGAGGCCGAGGCGCAGTGCGCCTCCCTGGCTGAAGCAGCAGCGGCGGATCGCGCCACAATCGAGCGCCTCAAATCCGAGGCGCGCAATCTCGAAGGGCTGCTGCAGAAGGAGGGGGACGATCACGACGCGCTTCGGGTGGCGGTCGGCGCTGTGCTCAGCGACCTCCAGGTGCGGTCGGAGCGGGGTCCGAGCTCGCTGCTCGCCGACGTTGAGCGCATCCCAGCTCGGGCCCGAGCCATGGCGAGCGACGGGCTCTTCCTTGGGGTGCGCCGCGCCTTCGCCGTTGCTCGCTCCCACTACTCCGAGATCGGCCTGGAGTACCTCGCCGATGGGTTCGCTCCCGGTACGACGCTCGAGGAGGTGATCGCGCTCGAGGAGGAGGTGGCGCCGCTGTCGTCCGTGCTCGCCACCAAGACTGCAAAGGAAGAGGGGCCGTGGACGGCGCCTTGATTAGTTTTTGTTTTTCTTTTAGTTTTTCAGACAGTTAAACTCATTTCGTGTAATGAATCTAAGCGTCTGCGTTCGTTAACACTCGGCCTTCCGCGTCTCTTTGATTAAGCCGTCAGGGCGCGTCCAGACTAAAATGGGTTCGCCAGTGAGCCTTTAGAACCGTTGCCTCCGAGGCCTTTGTCCGTTTGGCATTCCGACCGGCGAGCGCACGCCACTTTGTTATCCGGCGCCCCCTTTTTGCTCAATCTCGGGTACACGAATATGCCGAGGGTCAAGGACCCGGGGGACGCAGGTTAGCCCCCGAGTGACGTCCGACCCCTGGCCAATGGGTAAGGGTCGGGCGTCGCTCTTTGAAACGAAAAGGAATACGTTTAAACGAGAACAAGAAAAAAGCCTAGAAAAATCAGGGATAGAAACGACGTAGCTGTTCGATGTTCCAGGCGTTGGCGTATTCCTCTCCTTCTTCGTTCTTGAGCTTGTACGAGCCGGGTCGGAGGACTTGGGAGATGATGAACGGGCCTTCCCAGGGCGACGAAAGTTTGTGCCGGTCCTTGTTGCTCTGAACGAGGCGTAGCACCAAATCGCCGACCTGGAAAGCTCGGCCCCTGATGCGCCGAGCGTGGTAGCGCCGTAGGGACTGCTGGTACTTTGCCGAGTGGGCTAATGCGACTTCCCTGGCCTCTTCTAGCTGGTCGGCCGCATCCTCGAGAGAGGTTTGGTTGCCTTTGTCGTCGTAGGCACGGACACGCGGGGACCCGTAGTCAAGGTCGGTCGGGAGTACGGCTTCCGACCCGTATACCATGAAGAACGGGGTGAAACCCGTCGCGCGACTCGCCGTCGTGCGCAGGCTCCAAACCACCGCCGGGAGCTCTTCGACCCATCGCCCTCCGAACTTTTTCAAGCGCTCGAATAGCCGAGGTTTGAGCCCTCGTAGGATCAACCCATTCGCGCGCTCTACTTGCCCGTTTGTGCGTGGATGTCCGACGGCGGCCCAATCGACCCGTATGTGGTATTCATCACAGAATCGCAGGAATTTCTTCCCGGTGAATTGAGTTCCGTTGTCCGTGATGATCGAATTGGGGACGCCGAAGCGATGAACGATGTCGAGGAAGAATTTGACGGCTTCTTCCGATCGGATCGTCGCGATTGGCCGGACTTCTATCCACTTGGTGAACTTGTCAACGGCGACAAGCAAGTGGTCAAAGCCCCCGGGCGCCTTTTTGAGGGGCCCGACCATGTCCAACCCCCAGACCGCAAACGGCCAAGTGATGGGGATTGTCTGCAGAGCCTGTGCAGGAAGGTGTGTTTGCCTTGCGAAGAACTGGCACCCTTCGCAGGTGCGCACGATCTTAGTGGCATCCCTCACCGCCGTCGGCCAGTAGAATCCTTGCCGGAATGCATTTCCGACAAGGCTGCGAGGAGCGGCGTGGTGGCCACACACGCCCTCGTGGATATCCCTCAACAGCTCCTCACCCCGGTCAGCAGGAATGCACCGTTGAAGGATTCCCGTGTGGCTGCGTCGGTACAGCTCGCCCTCTAGGATGGCGTAAGATTTGGCGCGCCGGGCGATTCGGCGGGCCTCGGTCTTATCCGTCGGAAGCTGTTCCCGCAGCAAGTAGTCGAGGAATGGTTGCCGCCAATCCGTGGTGCCGGGGTTCGGTCCCTGGGCCTCGGTCAGCGTTGCGACCGCAAGGGCGAGCAGGTCGGATAGAGCTTGGTCGTTCGGCTCGGCGCCGGCCCCCGACCCTTCCGCGCCCTTGGTCCCGGTCTCGCCAGCCCCCGTGTCCGGGGCGCCCCGTTCCGCGGAACCGGGGTCGCGCGGTCCGGTCTGCTCAGGGCAGGGGAGCTTTATCGAAGGGCGTTGTTGGTCACTGGCGAAGATTCCGGTCGGGACGGGTTCCCGGCCGGAGGCTTTCTTGGCCAGGGCGTCGGCGGCCTCGTTGAACCGCCTTTTGATGTGCCGGAGCTCGAGGCCATCGAATTTGTCCTCGAGTTTGCGTACTTCCTGGCAATACGCGGCCATGGTTTCGCTTTCGCAGCTCGATTCTTTCATGACCTGATCGACCACGAGTCGGGAATCGCCTCGAATCTCGAGGCGTCGAATCCCCAACTCGATGGCAATTCTCAGGCCGTTGATCAAAGCCTCGTACTCGGCAGCATTGTTGGAAGCCGGGAAGTGTAGCCGGATCACGTATTTCATCCGCACTCCGAGAGGCGAAACGAAAACTAAGCCGACTCCTGCTCCCGTCCGAGTCAACGAGCCGTCAAAGTACATGACCCAGTACTCCTGATCAACAGGGGCCGTGGGCAGCTGGACCTCGGTCCATTCCGCGACGAAGTCGGCGAGGGTTTGGGACTTGATGGCCGTGCGCGGGGCATAGGTGATGCCCTGACCCATCAGCTCCATGGCCCATTTCGAAATCCGACCCGTCGAGTCCGGGTTATTTATAATCTCACCGAGAGGGAAAGAACTCACCACTGTGACCGGATGCGAGTCGAAGTAGTGGCGGAGCTTTCTCTTGGAGATGAGAACGGCGTACAGCAACTTCTGGATCTGCGGATACCTCGTCTTGGTGTCGGCGAGCACCTCGCTCACGAAGTATACCGGGCGCTGTACTTTGAGGGCGTGCCCCTCTTCTTCGCGTTCCACTACCAACGCCGCACTCACCACCTGTGTGGTGGCAGCGATGTAGAGGAGAAGAGGCTCGCCGTCGTTCGGCGAGACCAGGATCGGGGGATTTGTCAAGATTGCCTTGATGTGGTTTAGCGCAGTCTCCGCCTCGTCCGTCCAGACGAACCGCTCGGATTTCTTCAAGAGACGGTACAACGGGAGGACCTTTTCGCCGAGGCGTGAGATGAACCGGCTCAAGGCGGCTAGACACCCCGTGACCCGTTGAACCCCTTTCAGGTTCTGAATCGGGCCCATCCTGGTTATGGCGTTGATCTTATCGGGGTTGGCTTCTATCCCTCGGCGGGACACGATGAAACCTAAGAGCATCCCCCTGGGTACCCCAAAGACGCATTTCTCGGGGTTGAGCTTAACGCTGTTCGTCCTGAGCTTGGCGAACGTGCTCTCCAGGTCGGCCACGAGCTGGTCGGCCTGTCGGGACTTGACAACGATGTCGTCCACGTACGCCTCAACGGTCGGTCCGATGAGTTCGTCGAAACACCTAAGCATACACCTTTGGTAGGTGGCGCCGGCGTTTTTGAGCCCGAACGGCATCGTCACGTAACAGTACGATCCGAACGGGGTGATGAAGGAGGTTGCGAGCTGGTCGGACTCCTTCATCGCGATTTGGTGGTATCCGGAATACGCATCAAGGAAGCACAGGGTTTCGCACCCTGAGGTCGAGTCGACTATCTGATCTATGCGCGGCAAGGGAAAGGAATCCTTTGGGCACGCTTTGTTAAGAGCAGTATAATCAACACACATTCTCCATTTCCCATTCTTTTTTCGTACAAGGACGGGATTAGCTAACCACTCGGGGTGATACACTTCCTTGATGAAGCCGGCCACCAGGAGTTTTGCGATTTCCTCGCCGATTGCCTTGCGCTTCTCGTCATCAAAGCGCCGCAGGCGCTGCTTCACGGGTCGGGACCCGGCTCGGATGTCCAGGGAGTGCTCGGCGACTTCCCTCGGGATGCCCGGCATGTCCGAGGGCTTCCACGCAAACACGTC
>CM014271.1:4443242-4459911 GCA_004135705.1 Alloteropsis semialata | reverse complement strand
CAGGCGAGTCGGTAATCCTCGAGCCAGAGCTCGGGGTCGGTTTCCCCGTCGTACCTCGGGAAGTTCGACGGGGCTCTAAAGTTGGCGGGACGAGGAGCCACACGGATCCGCGGGCTGAAAGCCCGCGGTCCCGGCGCCTCCGGACTCGGCGTCCTCTCGTCCCCGTCGTCGTCGTCATACCGGCCGCCTCGTCGGGGAACGCGTCCTCGCGGTCGCTCGGGTTCGCCCGCGGGAGGTCGCCGCCGGCGTGCGTCCAGTATGCTCCGAGCGTCCTGGATCGGGCCGACACGTTGTCGGACCGGAAGCGCGTCCCCGGGAGGACGGGGCTGGTGCACCGAGACACCTTGTTGGGCGTGTCCGCCGCGCCCGGCGGCCGGCTGCCTCGAGGCTCCGCGGTGGGCCCCCTGCGACGCTCGTCGTCGCGACTGCGAACTCTCGGCCTGCTGCGCCGCGGCTCGCTCCAGCAGCTCGCCGAGTTCTCGCTGCGCCTTGCGGGCCTCCGGGGTCACCGGCGGGGGGAGCCCTCTTACGAGCATGGCAGCCGCGGCTATGTTCTGCCCGGCGTGGGCGAAACACGGGGGCGGGACGCCGTCATCGTCGACGATTTGGCGCTGCACGTCCCGAGCGCGTTCCCGCGCCGGAGCCGCGTCTCTGTCCTGCAGGAGCTCGCGCTCGATGCGCTCCCGCTCTTGCTCGATCCGCACCCGCTCCTGCTCCAACCGGCGGCGAGCCTGTTGGAGCTCCTCCCGGCGCTGCCGGACGTCGTCGGCTTGGGAGCGTCGTGGCGGTGTAGCCGCTCGTGGCGGGGCTGGCTGTCCTGCCGCTGCCGCGGCTTGGGCTGCAACCGGAGCGGGAGCAACGGGCGCGTCGGCCACCGGGTGACCGTCGTCAGGGCCCGCTGGCCCCGAGCCGCTCTCACTCGCTTCTCCCCCTTCCCCGTCGGGAGGGTCCGCCATGAAGCATTCCCGGGAGGGGTGGTGGCTTTCTCCGACGAGCTGCGTATCGGATGTCTCCGAAACGGGATCGTCCAGCAGGTCGAAAACCGATTCGGAGACATGATCGATCACCCCGACGAACTCGCTGTCCGCCGGGGTGGGGCTCAGGAGGCGTGTCGCCAGGCGGGACACGACTTCAGCCGCGTTGCGCAGACCGTATGGGACCGCATACGGTGGGATGTAGTTCAGCATCTCCGGGGGGAGAGGGGCTCCTCCCAGAAGCTGAGTAGCGACGTTCGCCAGGGCGAACCTGGTACAGCGCACGTCTTCCTGCGTGGGTCGTGGCCCCCGGAAGATCTCGTGCTGCTCCCACGGTGGGGCCTCGTTGGCCCTCGAGCGGGGGTTGCCGGCTTCGTCGCCAGGGGCGTTGATGCCGATGTCCGCGAGGGCCTCGGTGGCGGTCGCGATGTCAGCATCAACAGTGTCGACCGGGGGGGTTAGAGCGACTCTCTCCAAGTCCCCAGCGTCGGTGATGACGAAATCCAAACTCCCAAGACGCAGCTGCGTCCCAGGAGTCCAGCTCGATCCGTGGGTGGCCATCCAAAGCCTGGTGATCGCCGAAACGCGCAAAGGCCCCTACCTGGCGCGCCAACTGTCGGTGTGCGAAATAACCAACAAGTAAATTAGTGGATTGCGCGTTCGGGCTCCGGATGGTTCGCGAGAGGACACAAGGGATTATACTGGTTCGGGCACGAACGCCCTACGTCCAGTTCGAGGCTGCTCGTGTTACTCGCGTTGCTCGTAGTAGGGGTTACAAGCGGTCGAGAGAGGGAGGAGCTCCCAAGTCTCTGAGTGCGTCTAAGTGTGGGTGTTCAGGTGCGTGTGTGTCGTGTGTTCTTCTTCGTCGTCCTAGTCCGTAGTGGGGGTGTACAAACTAGTCGGGAGAGGGAGAAGATCCCAAGTCCCTGAGCGGTGTGGGTGAGCGTGTTCTACCAGTGTCCGAAAGAGAGCCCCCCCCGCCCGATGTCCCCTTATCCCCTTTTATAGCCTCAAGGGGAGAAGGGAGCGGGGGGTAAAAAGAAGAAAATTACAAGGGGAGTTACTGCTCCCGAGAGCTTCCAGTCGCGTCGCTCGCCGAGCCGTACAGGGAGCAGGTGTTGACGGAGTGGGCGTCCCGTCGGACCCGGAGTCGTACATCCCAGGTGGTTGGAGTCGATGCCTTCCTGGGTAAGCTCCCGGGTGGTTCCTGGGTCGTAGTTGACTTGCTCGAGGTCCTCGGGCGCTCCAGGTGTCGTCCTCGGGTTCCAGGTGTCGCCCGAGGACGCCCGGGGTCGTACTTAGACGCCAGGTGTAGCGCATGCATTCCTCTCCAGACTGTAGCGCTCCTGTTGGGACGAGACGGGCGCCACTGTGGCTGCCGTGGCGTAGGTCAGTCGCCCATCATGTTCTGACGAGGCGGGTACCAAGTGGGTACGGCGCCGGACGGGTTGGGGTATGGCCGGGTAGTTTCACCCGAGGAGTCGGAGACCACTCGGAGGCGGAGAACCTGTCGGGCGAATCGGAGAACTACTCGGGCGTTCTAGGTAGTCGGACGAGGGTCGGCCGAGGCGGACGGGAGTCGGCCGAGATGGACGGGGGTCGGCCGAGATGGACGGGGGTCGGCCGAGGCGGACACGGGTCGGCCGAGGCGGACACGGGTCGGCCGAGGCGGACGGGAGTCGACCGAGACGGATGAGGGTCGGCTGAGTCAGGGAAAAACCGATCCTCCCTTAATCCGATGTTCTTCGGGTTTTCTTATGCCCATCTTTTTCCTGAAACTGCGTGGTCCCACCCGTCGGTGAGAGGGTCGGATATTGATATCCGACAGAGTATCCATCAAGGAAACAAAAGAAGGAGTGGTTTGCAAGCCGTTCCAACATCTCATCGATGAAAGGCAATGGAAAGTGGTCCTTCTTAGTGGCCTTGTTGAGTCTCGGTAATCGATACACATGCGCCACCCGGTGACGGTGCGTTGAGGGATCAACTCATTTTTGTCATTTTTCACCACCGTCATCCCTCCTTTCTTTGGTACCACTTGCATCGGACTCACCCTTTCGCTATATGGCACGGGATAAATAATCCCTGCATGAAATAGCTTAAGGACTTCCTTCTTAACTACTTCTCGCATCGCGTTGTTCAACCTTCTTTGGGGTTCCCTAGAAGGTGTGGAATCGGGATTGGTTGGGATGCGATGAGTGCAAAGATTAGGACTTATGCCCTTAAGATCATGGAGCGAGTAACCCAAGACTGAACGATGTTTTTCTAAGACAGCAACAAGTCTATTGGTTTCTTCTTCGGTGAGCTTGTCGCTGATGATAACCGGGGTTTGACGGTTACCATGAAGGAAAACATATTTTAGGCCTGGCGGGAGAGGTTTTAGCTCAATTGTGGGTGGTGGTGATTGTTCTGTTATGTCCAACTCAATGGGCTCGGCAATGACCTCTTCTTCATGAGAGAAGTTTATTGCGTCGTCGTCCCAGTTTGGTTGGGCCATATCGGACAATGACACTCCCATAAGCTCTTCGATAGGGTCAGGAATTGGCATTGGCTCCGCTATCGAATTATTTGCACGAGCTAAAGGAACAGTGTAGGTGGATTTTCCTAATTGAATGGCAGGGCCTCCTTTAGGCATTTCTTGGAAGAGTTTCTCGATAGGTCTGCCGATAAGAGTGGGCACGTCCGGACCGTCATAAACATGGAAGTCCAGAAAAACCTCAGCCTTATTGAAAACTACGGGAATCGTCCTAAGGATGCCGTAGCACTCCAAAATGTACCCATCAGGATCTTGCATAAGCTTTTGGGAACGGGATAAGGCCATGTTGGGACAAAGTGTTTGGGTAAGAGATTTTGAAATGACATTTATCCCAACAGTAGGATTATAAAGGATATCCAAAGTGACCCCCTGTATTTGATAGGAGTGAGGGATTAAGGGGCTGATGAGTCAGACTACCTCGGCGATGTCTCTGCTTCCTTTAGCCATTCTCTACTCATAACCGCCGATAGATATTTCAGATCTTCTTTGAGAACAGGTTTATCGGATGGGTTACGATCTTGTCGAAGCAGAGATCGATGCGCTCGGGGTTTAGGCTGAGTTGGTAAATTCGAGGCATTACCAAAATCTGTGAAAAGATCATCCTCAATTTCACCAATAAAGTCCATTGGATGAGTTTCCTCATCTTCTGGACTGTGGGATTTTCCCACGGGAGGCTCTTCTTTTACGGGCTCAGAAAGAGGGGTATTCACGGGTGTAGGCTTGATAGATAGGACCTCTTGTTCTGGCTCGGGGATTTCTCCGACTTCTGGTTCGGGGAATTCATCAAAGATACCAGTGAAAGGGGTGTTCTCAAGTATTTTACCGAGGACAACTCTCCCTTCACTCGGTGTCAAATGAGTGAACGACCCACCTGAAGACGTGTCAAGAATGACAGCGGATTCCTTGCTAAGTCCTCGATGGAAATGCTGTAAAAGCATAGGTTCGGGGATAGCAAGGTCGGGACCAGACAAGTTTAGATTTAAGAACCGGGCCGAGGCCGCTCCTAAGGTTTCTTTCTCCCTTTGCCGAAAGGTTAGGATTTCCACTCGGAGGTCCACTATTCGGGATATCGGAAAGAAAGCTAGACAAAATTTGTCTCGCAGTACTCCCCAATCTCCATTGGTACTACCTACGGTTTGAGCGTACCATCGCTTGGCAATTCCCGTCAAAGAGAGCGGGAAAAGCTTCCACTTTAGTGTTTCCTGTGACATGCCAGGAATGACAAGGCAGGAGCACACTTGCTCAAAACCGCGTAGGTGCGTGTAAGGACTTTCCTCTTTTGCTCCAAAAAAATATTGCTCCCGTACCATGGCTATGAGGGTGGGGCGAAGTTCATAGCCAGGTGTATGGATGGGTAATGATGAAGATGGAGGCTCCAGATATTCGCCCTTTGGAGCCGAGTACTGGTTAATAAGCATTGATTCCATGGGGTATGTGTAATGGTATGGATGGGGATACACGGACGAACTTGGTTCAAAACTAGTACAGCAACCGTTCCCCGGCAACGGCGCCAGAAAGCTTGTTGGTATTTTTAACGATTACAGATGAATCCGCAAGCGTACGGATACCGATGTAGCTTTCACCCGAGAGTATTCCAGGGTATCGAATCCACAGGGAACGTGTATGCACTAGTTAAGAATTAAGAACGGCCGAGGACATGAGAAGAGATTTATGCATAGAAGGTAGAGAGGGTTATTTCTATGTATTCTGGTTAATTAAGGATGAGCTCAAGTTGTTTACGATATTACTTGCTTCGGGACGCCCAACCGTCCTAGTTCGGAAAGGGATGCGAAGGGGATTAGGCAAGCCAAGCAATGGTCCTACTGTACTCTAGTGCTTTTCATGTGGTGGACTACGTAGGCCGTCAGTGCTGTCACCACCTGGGGCTACCACTACAAATCCGTGGCACTAGGCGCACTCCAAGGTATTCAAAAGACTATACACCACGTATACTCAATTAAATACTATCTTAGCTTTGCAATTACTAAGACACTTATCACAGCAAGGAGCCCACAAGTATAAAGTAAAGCTTGAACTATATTAAATAAATATTAATCCAGAAATACAAAGAAAATACCCGGATGTTACTCGAACCTGAGCCGCATCCGCCGAGGTACAAGAGGAAGGGAGGAAGCCGACAGCCCCGGCTTCTCCCCGGCTCGCACCTCAACTCTCCCCTATTTCTACTAACTATGTGGATATAGCTTCGCCTTAGATCTTCACTGCTTCTTTGTGTGCTCTCAAGTGAAGGAGGGGGTCTCAATTTATATGAGGAGGAAACTTGGCCATGTGGAGAATCCCCACTAGAAACTAGGGGGTACCCCTCCTCCTTTCGTGACATCTGGCAGCAAACCGACCTCCCTGGGCGCCCACCGACGTTCTGGAGGCGGTGGGAGACCAAAACCGGCAAAAACCGCGCAAAACCAGGAGTCTGCGTCAAAGAACCAGAGCAAAACCAGATATCCACGGTACCTGTACGTCGGTTACACCCAAAAGCGGAAGAAAACCGGCCTCCTCTATGTTCTGCGCAGCGTCGGTAGAAAAAACCGGAGACCTCGGAGAAAAAGCCGCGCTAAACCAGGCGCTGACCGCGCCGAACCGCCGCCTCTCCACTCCTGCGACGCCACCTTGCCAGACCGACCGTGCGCAGCGCGCAAAACCAGCGGGGACCTCTTGTCGTGCGCCACGTGTCTGGTTCCCGGTCTCCCCGTGCGCTCACGGCCGCGGAACCGGCGCGCCCCACTCCCTGGCCGCCGCGTGGCCCAGCCAGGGCCGGCCTCCCGCGTGCGCTCGCGCACGCCTGCGCCATGGTGGGCCCTCTCGGTCCGGCCTGGCCCAACTGCCGGCCTGGGAAGCGCCCGCCTCTGCGTTGGCCGCTGACCCGCTGAGATGCGCCAGGCTGACGTCAGCAACGCTGATTTGTCAGTGATGACGTCAGTGCTGCACAATAAATTGGAGTTTTTGCATCTTTTTCTCCTGAGCTCCAAAAAATATGAAATATATATTCATTTCGATCATCTCGACTAGCTCTATGCAGTGGTGCAATCCATCTTGCCATTTGAGATATTTTGAGAGAATGATATATTTGGATCTTTCTCAGGCCTATATTGTGAATTCCTGCATGACACATTAAATCACCAAAACTTGTGGAAATAGTTAGTAATAAACCCTACCACTATGTTTGATGATCATATTTGACATATATTTGGCAGGAATTGATGGTCAAAAGTGGTACTTAAGGACCGTCAACAACCATGCAATCCCTTTCCCTTTGTTCGGCCTAGTTCGCGTGCTCCTGTTGCCAGTAGAAAAGATTCTTCATGTCAACTACTTCGGCCTTCAGAGCTTCAATCCGCTTCTCGTCCTCTGCATCAAACAAATCTTATTATTTTTATATTCTATGATTTGTGCTAACAATAGGGAAAAGAAGTCGGCGACATACCTAAGAGCTTTTGCCTAAGCGACCTGTTCCTTTCGAGAACATCCTCGCGCTGGTCTTGATACAGGTTGATCTTCTTGTAAGCTTCTGAGGACAAGGATGCAGCGACATCTGGGGGCTCGACTCTTGCTCCACTTTCACTTCCTTGCCCTGGGTATCCATGGACAGATTGACTTTCGAGATCTTCGGCGATTGAGCGAGCAGGGGAGTGCGCGGCCGGCTGAACAAGACAGAAGAACACAACAATCGTTCTACTAGAGACAGTGGATGATCAGATGGCATTGACCAACAAGACAGACTACTTACCTGGCGAAGTCCATATCAAACTCTGGCTTGTCCAGATCAAAGGTGATTCCTCTAGACGGGATGTCTTGAGGGTTGTGCGTTTCCTCTTGGCGAGCAGGTTCTTTTTGCTGTGTTTGCTGCATAAAAGAACTCGGATCAAGGAAAGAACTTGGAACAGGTCAAGATGAAGGATTTTAAGTGTTATTCAACATACCTTGGGCGGGGATGCCTGCAGAGGAACACCTATTGGTATTTCTGCATCCTTCTCCGTCTTTGTGCCAACCTCCTCCGCTATGAGCAGGCTTGCGTCAGCAAGTTTCTCCACAGTAGATTGGATCTTCTTCCGCACAGCCCATTTCTTCTTGGGAACTTGGGGACCTGGCACGTCGTTGGAGTCACCTCCTTCCCAATTGGTGACATCCTCCGCAACCGGGACGCAACAGGGCGAATCTCCAAATGGGCGGTCGAGTTGGGCTCTCATGCCATCGACTTCGTCCACGCGCTGCCATCAAGTCGCAAGCCCTAATGGACTTTGTTGCTGAGTGGACAGAGATACAACAATCGGTGCCAGAAGAACCACTCGAGCATTGGATCATGTACTTCGATGGGTCAATGAAGCTTGAAGGAGCCGGCGCAGGAGTACTATTCATATCCCCAAAAGGTGATCAACTCAAGTACGTGCTCCAGATCCTCTGGAAAGCCACCAACAATGAAGCCGAGTATGAAGCTCTACTGCATGGGCTACGCCTGGCTGCTTCCCTTGGCATCAAGCACATGGTGGTCTATGGTGATTCCTCGGTGGTCATCAACCAGGTCAACAAAGACTGGGACTACACGAAGGAGAACATGGACGCATACTGCATGGAGATCCGCAAACTCGAGAAGCACTTCCATGGACTCGAATTTCATCACATCCTTAGGGACAGCAACATGGCTGCTGATGCACTTTCCAAGCTGGGTTCTCACCGAGTGCAAGTACCGGGTGGCGTTTTCGTCCACGAGCTGTTACAACCATCCATTAGACAGCAGGAAGTACAGCCGACTACAACACCCCCTCATTAGCAAGTCATGGTGATTACACCCGAGTAGACAAAGCCCTTCATCGAGTATATCCTACACCAGAAAGAGCCCGAAGATAAGGTGGAAGCTGAGCAAGTCATTAGGTGAAGCAAGCACTACATAGTAGTCCGCTCCACCTTCTATCAACGTGGCGCATCATCCAGAGTCTTGATGAAGTGCGTCTCTCTGCGGCAACCGTGCTGCCCACCGCACGATCGTGGGCACGGCCTTTCGGTCCGGGTACTACTAGCCATCAGCAGTGGCAGACGTAGAAAAAATCATGAAGACTTGCCAGGGCTACCAATTCTTTGCCCGGCAAGCTCACGTCCCCGCAATAGTCCTCAACACCATACCGTCCTCTTGGCCTTTCGCATGCTGGGGGCTGGATATGGTTGGACCACTCAAGACTGCTCCAGGTGGATTCATATATCTCTGCGTGGCGATCGACAAGTTCACCAAGTGGATTGAAGTCAAGCCGCTCTTCAATGCTACAGCATCAAAGGCGGCCGAGTTTATCCAAGACATTGCTCATCGTTTCGGCGTCCCGAATCGCATTATCACTGATCTTGGTTCCGAATTCACAAGGAGCGAGTTCTTTGATTTTTGCGATAGTCTGGGAATTGAAGTCCGCTATGTATTGGTGGCGCACCCACGTGCCAATGGACAAGTTGAGAGAGCTAACGGCCTCATACTACAAGGACTCAAGCCAAGGCTCTTTGAACCGCTCAAAAAGTATGGCGGCAAGTGGGTGCAAGAGTTGCCAGCCGTGGCATGGGGGCTCAGAACCCAGCCCAGCCACGCGACGGGGCAATCACCTTTCTTCTTGGTACTCGGAGGAAGCAGCAGAGCAGAGTAGAGCAGAAGATGTGGACATGCTAGAAGAAGCAAGGCTAGCTGCATTGATCAGGACAACCAATTCAAAGCTACTCGGAGGAAGCAGCAGAGCAGAGTAGAGCAGAAGATGTGGACATGCTAGAAGAAGCAAGGCTAGCTGCATTGATCAGGACAACCAAGTACCAGCAAGAACTCAGGAGGTATCACGACCAAAACATCCAAGCACGGTCGTTCAACATCGGTGATCTAGTCCTCCGGAGAATTCAGAGTACAAAGGACCAGCACAAGCTATCTTCACCTTGGGAAGGTCCATTCATAGTATCAAAGGTCATTGGCCCGGGTACTTATCAGCTACAGTGGGAAGACGGAACAGAGGTGCCCAATGCTTGGAACATTGAGCACTTGTGGCGTTTTTACCCTTAAGAAGTTTTTAGGAGTTGTTAAGAGTCAATAAATTCAGTCCTTTCAATGTACTGGTATCGGCTTTTCAGTCAAACGATAATAAAGTATCTATATTCCATTGTCATCACGCTTGGAATTTGGATACATGTATCATGCTACGCTTGCTCGCCAAGTAACGCATATACAAAAAAGTGTTGGATCAGGCCGGGTTGTTTCAAAACAATCCAGACATGCTACATTCAAACACAAGCCATCTACTTTCTGTTTCAAACAGAAGGATCAGGCAAACCAAAATACAGATAAACAAGTACTTTTGTTGACGAAATATTAGTATTTACATCTGACAAAGTTCATTACATAGGTTCTTCTTACATAACAAGAAAACCTAGAACTTAAGGTGAGAAACTATCTTCTCCGCCGTGTCCTTCTCCTCCTCCATATAGCCATCGTACATGTCTCGGGTGCACGCCGGGTTGATCCTCCCTTGAGTAATGCTCAAGGGCTGGGCAGGGAACCAGGACCGTACTAGCCCGAGTACTTGCCGAGTACAAGATCGGGCGAGCCGCTGGCAGTATGTTCGCACCTGCCAAGGAGTTGCCCGGAGACGATCAATGAGGGGAGGAGCAGGACTACCCGCGGGTACCTTGGCATACACATCGACCAGCGAAAGGGCAGCTTCTCTAAAAGACTCAAGCTCTGCACCACGACGGTTGATTTCCACGCGGAGAGCCTGGATCTCATCCTCTTGGTCGCGGATCTTGGTCATGTCTTGAACGAGCTGTGCATCGGCGTCCTTGTGCATTTTCTGCTCTTCAGCAAGCTCCACCATTGTTGGTATTTTTAACAATTACAGATGAATCCGCAAGCGTACGGATACCGATGTAGCTTTCACCCGAGAGTATTCCAGGGTATCGAATCCACAGGGAACGTGTATGCACTAGTTAAGAATTAAGAACGGCCGAGGACAAGAGAAGAGATTTATGCGTAGAAGGAAGAGAGGGTTATTTCTATGTATTCTGGTTAATTAAGGATGAGCTCAAGTTGTTTACGATATTACTTGCTTCGGGACGCCCAACCGTCCTAGTCCAGAAAGGGATGCGAAGGGGACTAGGCAAGCCAAGCAATGGTCCTACTGTACTCTAGTGCTTCTCACGTGGTGGACTACGTAGGCCGTCAGGGCTGTCACCACCTGGGCTACCACTACAAATCCGTGGCACTAGGCGCACTCCAAGGTATTCAAAAGACTATACACCACGTATACTCAATTAAATACTATCTTAGCTTTGCAATTACTAAGACAATTATCACAGCAAGGAGCCCACAAGTATAAAGTAAAGCTTGAACTATATTAAATAAATATTAATCCAGTAATACAAGAGAAAATACCCGGATGTTACTCGAACCTGAGCCGCATCCGCCGAGGTACAAGAGGAAGGGAGGAAGCCGACAGCCCCGGCTTCTCCCCAGCTCGCACCTCAACTCTCCCCTATTTCTACTAACTATGTGGATATAGCTTCGCCTTGGATCTTCACTGCTTCTTTGTGTGCTCTCAAGTGAAGGAGGGGGTCTCAATTTATAGGAGGAGGAAACTTGGCCATGTGGAGAATCCTGACTAGAAACTAGGGGGTATCCCTCCTCCTTTCGTGACATCTGGCAGCAAACCGACCTCCCTGGGCGCCCATCGACGTACTAGAGGCGGTGGGAGACCAAAACCGGCAAAAACCGCGCAAAACAAGGAGTCTGCGTCAAAGAACCAGAGAAAAACCGAATATCCACGGTACCTGTACATCGGTTACACCCAAAACCAGAAGAAAACCGGCGACCTCTGTGTTCTGCGCAGCGTCGGTAGAAAAAACCGGAGACCTCGGAGAAAAAGCCGCGCTAAACCAGGCGCTGACCGCGCCGAACCGCCGCCCCTCCACTCCTGCGACGCCACCTGGCCAGACCGACCGTGCGCAGCGTGCAAAACCAGCGACGCCACCTGGCCAGATCGACCTGCAGCTACGCCTATTGAACAAAATCATCGTTTAAGCAAAGATGTGGGGGTTCCAGTAAGACTTATTTATCTTTCTCATACACGACCTGACATTGCATTTGCTGTGAGTGTAGTAAGTTAGTTTATGCATGATCCTAAATCTTCACATATGGATGTTGTGTATCGGATTTTACGATATCTTAAAGGTTGTCCTGGGAAAGGACTTTTATATACTCGCCATGGGAACTTGCAAGTTGAATGTTATACCGATGCCGATTGGGCTGGTTCTTTGGATGATAGATGTTCAACTTCTGGATATTGTACCTTTGTTGGAGGTAATCTAGTTTCTTGGCGAAGTAAGAAACAAAATGTTGTTGCAAGATCGACAGCTGAAGCTGAGTTTCGATCCATGGCACATGGCGTATGTGAACTGTTGTGGCTACAAATCTTATTAATGGAGTTGCGGGTGTTTAAGAGCAAGCCCTTGATGTTATATTGTGACAACAAGGCAGCCATTGATATTGCTAATAACCCGGTGCAACATGATCGAACAAAACATATTGAAATTGATCGACACTTCATTAAGGAGAAGCTTGATAAAGGGATTATTTGTTTGCCATATGTAACTTCTGCCAGCCAAGTAGCGGATGTACTGACGAAAGGGTTGCCTGGAAAAGTCTTTTCCTCGTTTTGTAGCAAGATGGGTCTACATGATGTGTTCGCCCCATCTTGAGGGGGAGTGTTGATGTGTAAATATCATATATAATAGGGACTAAATTGTAAAAGTGTTGTACATGTAAATCAGAGACAGAGAAGAATCGAGATGGAAGAGTCTCCAGAAACTTTTCCTCACCCAGCTCTTGCCTCTGTTCTTCACCTCACAACCCTAGATTATGAAATCCTCCAAATCTCTCCATTTAATCTCCAATAACACCCCTGGTGAAAGGACGAGTGCTGACGAAGAGAGAGTTGCCGGCGGGAGACGACGAGGAAGATGATTGTGAGAGTTGCTAGCCTCTCACACGCTTGCTTGAAGGTGTCTGGGGCGGAGGGAGGCCGCGTGGAGGCCGCTACCGCTGCGAGCCCGCCCTTGAAGGTCTTCTCCCGCACTCACATGGATCGTGCAGAACAGCCTCCGGATCTCCCTGCACACGCTGCGGGAGAAGCTGTGCCTAGGATGAATGAATGGAGAGCGTTCGGGGACATGAGCTCGGATCTGTGTCTGGTAGGGGCAGAGGAGGCTGAAGCCGAGAGATCCCAGCGGAGGGGCGGCAGTGGCACGACGGGGCGCTGGAGCTTGGTGGTAGCGATGGCTTGTTGACTTCCCCATGTACTATTCTTTAAAACTTATAACACTATACAATCACACGGGAAAGCTAGCATCATACTCAACGATTTTACAAATTATCAAGATCTGATATTGATGTGAATACCATTCTCTCACTTATGCCCGCGTAAATAGCTTCCTAGTTTTCAAGCGGCTCAAAAGGATGGAAGAATAAAAGGGCAAGCTATGTTTACCGGAAATATTGCAGTATTTTTTTATTGTGCATTTGATTCTAGTTGTAATATTCATGAGCAAACTAATGGACATTCTCTGAAAAGATTGGATATGTGTCGAACTTACGCGCGTGCTCTCTGTCACTCTCTCCCAGCGGAGAATCCAAAGTTACCCCGACAACATGTCGAGTATATACATGCATAATTGCATATATGTATAGGTTATGTTGGGACAAATCCGTATATACTTGGCATGTTGTTGATGTGGTGCACATGTTGTCGGGGTAACTTTGGATTCTCTGCTCCCAACATTTTCTGAGGTAGAACTCAGCAATTCACCCCCTCGTTGTTGACGTGGTGTCACGTTAGCAAAAATCGCTCTTAAAACCACTGAGGAGTGTAAATCAGATGATTTCAGTAGTTCGAGAGTGTCAAATAAATGGTTTTATGGTTGAGGGTTGTAAATCTAACGACGCTGATAGATGAGGGTTGTGGAATGAACTTATTTCTTCTTAGTTGGCGTTGGGATGAGTTCAATCTAATTGCTGGTGCTGAGTACGGGAGTTGCGAAATGAACTTATTCCTTCTTAGGCCAGTCTCAGTGCAAGTTTCATCGCACAATTACCTAGACTCAGAAACTAGGTAATCATGCTGAGAGAGTTTCATGGGGATGAAACTCACTCTTTCTCTCTCCTCACCACATCAGCAAATTTGATGATTTGTGTGACGCACCCAGTGGCAGCCACGGCGTAGCAGGGGTGGGGGGTTTGCGGCGACAACACACGGCAGCGAGACCGGCGGCAGCGCCGTCTCAAGCAACGGAGAGGAAGGAGAGGAGTTTAGGTTTAGGTTCTTCTACTCGATGTCCATTCCCCATCACAGTGTTGGGTTTATAACCGTACATGGGCTTCAGTAGGCCCAGCTAGAGGCTCGCAGGCCCGAGGTGCATTACATGGCCTTAGGCCCAATAGCAGATAGTGCGGTCCATGACATGCCCTCCTCCTTAAGATGCAGCTCGCCCTCGAGGTACCCAATGCGAAAAATGATGTTGCAGAGTTGATAACTGCTCCCACGATGACCATTCTGGTGGCCTGTTTTTCCATTGCACCAAAGCATATACAACAGCAGAGTTACCAACTAACCAATTAATTGGAGGCGGGTTTGGAGTACCTTGTCCGGTTGAAGATTAACATCAGGTTCAAGAAGATGTAGTTTCTCATCATTGTGGACCACAGCTTGGGGAGGTAATGCCTTCTTCAATTGAGAGACATGTATTACTGGATGAATCTTGCTGTCTGGAGACATCTGCAATTCGCAAGCCACTTTTCCCACCTTCTGGATGATTAGATAAGGTCCGAAGAACTTATAGGATAGTTTGGTGTTGCTTCTTCTTGTAATAGAATGCTGGATATAAGGTTGCAGCATGAGATAGACCTAGTCACCCACTGGAAATTCACGCTCTTTGACGGACCAAGATCCATGGGAGTCCTTATGGGCTGTAGGCCCGTTAGAAAATTGGGCCGACAACTCTGACAGATACAAGGAAGAGGCGTACAGCTTAAGAAAACTAGTCAGCTACTAGAAAACAACCCGGCCTACTCATGTTAGGACTCTGTATATTGTATCTGACTAGGAGTTTGAATTTCCTGCCTTGTAGACCTTGTCCCCCAAGTATATAAGGTGAGGCAGGGACCCCTTGTAAAATCATAACCATCAATACGAAGCGATCCACCATACAGGATATAAGGTATTACGCTCTCTACTCGAGGCGGCCTGAACCTGTCTAAATCATCTCGTGTTCACCACCGTGCTTCTGGTTCCGGCGAGGCCCTTACGAACAACTCGACTACTTAGGGACTCCCTATAGTAGGCTAGCCGATATAAAAAATTGACAGCCGGCACGTCAGGTAGGGTTTCTCGTCAAGAATCATCAAGCAAGCTTGATGGCACCAGTCGTCATCAACTGCGACGATGGCATGGTGTTCGAGAAGGGCGCCACCTTTGTCTTCGGCTCCTGGGTCTGCACGGCGGACGGCGCGGGCAAATTCGACCGCGTCCTCAAGTCGCCGACTCCGGAGCAACTCGCCGACAAGATCGACGAGATCGCCCGGGTCCAAACTCAACTTGGGCTCGGGAAACCTCAACTCCCAGTTTGACTCCAACTCGGACCTGGAAGATTTCAAAGCGGACTATGCGGTCCGAGTCGGTTTCTGAACCATCGGTCGCTCAAAAATCTAGAAGAAAAGGAGTCCAGCCATTGCTAAACGAGAGGCCGACACCCCGAGCCAGTTTCCCTTTGGACTCACGGGCCCCACCCCCGTTTTCCAGGTGGCGTCCTCAAAACAACTCCGATCTCTGGTCGAATTCGACGAACTTCCTCTAAACGGGAAACAAGTCGGACTCGTCATCACTTCAACCCTTGAAGGATGATTCGTTCATTGGCTAGGATGCAAGCCAAAGCTTGGAGCAACACTGCAAGAGGACCTGGACATGTCTCGCATCATCGCGTGCATTGATCCACTCCTGTTTCAACACGGGCAGCCCCTGGATTCTTCAAGCGGGCGCGGCTCAACTGTCCCAGTAACTTCAAGCATAGGAAGCTTTTCACCAAGGCGCCATATTGGCCAAGAAGCAGAAGTCTCCAACGACGAACCAACCGTGGAGAACGAAGTCAAAGTTGACCGAAACCGACGCAGAGAATGAAACGCTGCTCGTGCAGAGCGTCGTCGCCGTGCTAGTCGCAGACTTCCTCTGCAGAACCTCAATGAAAGATTCGTGCAAGTCGCCGGACAGGACGTCTACCCCACACCTCAGCCAACATCCTGGCTGTTGTAGGAGAGCTCAAAAATCTGGCGCAAGCTCCAGAAATCCAGAGGATGAAAATGATGCTCCAGATGGCGACCATCCAGCATGATGCAATCAATCCTGCCAAGACCATAACCAGGTCCAAGGCACCAAGCCGTCAGGCAAGCAGCCGCCCTACCGACGACGGCAACCGCATCAATCAGTCCCATCACCCAAGCAGAGCCCGCCAAGAACCCAGCAACGAGGGAGGCATGGTAGTCGGTGCCGGAGGTAGAAACCACGGCGCCGGGCCTAGCCACCACGTTTCTCAACGGAGTCACAACGGCGGGCGCGATGACAACAGGGATAGGGACGCACGCCACAACTACCGCGACAATGACAAGGATCTGTGACACCGCCTGCAGAACAGAGACGCACGCACCGTCATCTCGGCACAGGTCCACGATCGCGAAGACGAAGAACGCAGGCGTCATCAAGAATACGACCAGGTCTACGGGCCACCAGGCCAAGGTTACCACAATCTTGGCCAGTACGAAGGGTTCCTGGTCTTCTCGAACCGCATCCTTGCTACTTCTTGGTCCGACAAGTTCAAACCAGCTCATATCGAAAGATATGGCGGGAAGCGTGATCCTGAGCAGTGGCTCCGCATCTACTACTCGGCGATCAAGGCGGCAAGGGGCGACACTGACACTGTGTGCACCTACCTTCCAGTAGTCCTCGACCAGGCCACGTTAACTTGGTTAGAAGGGCTAAAGCCAGGCTCCATCGACTCCTGGGACCAGCTCTGCAAGGTCTTCATCAACAACTTCCAGGGTTCATGGCAGCAGCCGGGTACTCGCTTTGACCTAGCCCAGTGCAAACAG
>CM014271.1:4422081-4439214 GCA_004135705.1 Alloteropsis semialata | reverse complement strand
GTTACTCGAACCTGAGCCGCATCCGCCGAGGTACAAGAGGAAGGGAGGAAGCCGACAGCCCCGGCTTCTCCCCAGCTCGCACCTCAACTCTCCCCTATTTCTACTAACTATGTGGATATAGCTTCGCCTTGGATCTTCACTGCTTCTTTGTGTGCTCTCAAGTGAAGGAGGGGGTCTCAATTTATAGGAGGAGGAAACTTGGCCATGTGGAGAATCCTGACTAGAAACTAGGGGGTATCCCTCCTCCTTTCGTGACATCTGGCAGCAAACCGACCTCCCTGGGCGCCCACCGACGTTCTAGAGGCGGTGGGAGACCAAAACCGGCAAAAACCGCGCAAAACAAGGAGTCTGCGTCAAAGAACCAGAGCAAAACCGAATATCCACGGTACCTGTACATCGGTTACACCCAAAACCAGAAGAAAACCGGCGACCTCTGTGTTCTGCGCAGCGTCGGTAGAAAAAACCGGAGACCTCGGAGAAAAAGCCGCGCTAAACCAGGCGCTGACCGCGCCGAACCGCCGCCCCTCCACTCCTGCGACGCCACCTGGCCAGACCGACCGTGCGCAGCGTGCAAAACCAGCGGGGACCTCTTGTCGTGCGCCACGTGTCTGGTCTCCCCGTGCGCTCACGGCCGCGGAACCGGCGCGCCCCACTCCCTGGCCGCCGCGTGGCCCAGCCAGGGCCGGCCTCCCGCGTGCGCTCGCGCACACCTGCGCCATGGTGGGCCCTCTTGGTCCGGCCTGGCCCAACTGCCGGACTGGGAAGCGCCCGCCTCTGCGTTGGCCGCTGACCCGCTGAGATGCGCCAGGCTGACGTCAGCTGACGTCAGCGATGACGTCAGTGCTGCACAATAAATTGGAGTTTTTGCATCTTTTTCTCCCGAGCTCCAAAAAACATGAAATATATATTCATTTCGATCGTCTCGATGAGCTCTATGCAGTGGTGCAATCCATCTTGCCATTTGAGATATTTTGAGAGAACGATATATTTGGATCTTTCTCAGGCCTATAGTGTGAATTCCTACATGACACATTAAATCACCAAAACTTGTGGAAATAGTTAGTAATAAACCCTACCACTATGTTTGATGATCATATTTGACATATATTTGGCAGGAATTAATGGTCAAAAGTGGTACCTAAGGACCGTCAACAAGCTCCCCCACACTTAGCCTTTGCTCATCCTCGAGTAAAGCTTAGAACTAAGGTAAAGAGCAACATGATTCCAAAAGATATGATGCGGGCATATAAGTTATTCCATGACATATTTGCTCTTGTGACTTTTGGAAGTGTCTATCATGTCATCCTTGGATGGTTGAGGAACGGAACGGTCTTGATTCGAATCACCCCAACTCTTTCTGTAAAGCAACTTGGGGTTTTGATAAATTTTCAAAACTTAGCCTTACTTGATGACGAAGGTCCGAATTAGGGGTACCCGATCAAGCCCTTAATCCGGAAGCTCACGACAATCCACCCCTCAAAAAGCAACAAAAGACTCAAACCAAAGCAGATTCTCCATGCCCTGACACCTCGGAAGCGGCCCGACGAGTGTCCGATTCGCCCGAGGAGTTCTCCGCCTCCGAGAAGTCTCCGCGATTCGCCCGAGGAGTTCTCCGCCTCCGAGTGGCTTCGCTGCTCGTCCGAGGAGTTCTCCGCCTCCGAGTGGCCTCGCGGCTCGCCCGAGGAGTTCCCCGCCCCCGAAGGGCTCTCCGATTCGCCCGGGGAGTTCTCCGCCTCTGAGGAGTCTCTGGCTCCCCGGGTAAAACTACCCGGCCACGTCCCGGCCCATCCAGTGCCGTACCCACTTGGTACCCGCCGCGTCAGAGCATGATGGGCGTCCGTCCTTCGCCACGGCAGCCACAGTGGCACCCGTCTCATCCAAACAGGAACGCTACAGTCCTGAGAGGAATGCATGCGCTACACCAGGCGCCCAAGGACGATCCCAGGCGTCCATGGATGACACCTGGAACCCGAGCAGGACACCTGGAGCACCCAAGGACCTCGAGCAAGTCAACCACGACCCGGGAACTACCCGGGAGCTTACCCGAGAAGACATCTACACAACCACCCGGGATGTACGATCCCGGGTCCGGCGGGGTGCCCACTCCGTCAACACCTGCTCCCTGTACGGCTCGACGCGCGGCACAAGCTAAAGGCCTCGGGGGCAGTAACTCCCCTTGTAATTTTTCTTCTTTCTTACCCCCCGCTCCCTTCTCTCCTTGAAACTATAAAAGGGGATAAGGGGACACCTGAGGGGGGACAGGCCGACACTAGCCGAACATTCGGACACAGCACGAACAGCACACACGCTCGCACAGCACCGGGACCTGGGACCCTCTCCCTCTCCCGACTAGTTTGTACCCCCTACTACAGACTTGGACTTGAGAACATCGGCTCACACTGGACGTAGGGTATTACTCTCCAGAGGCCCGAACCAGTCTAAAACCCCCTGTCTCTCGAGTCACCATCCGGGCTCCGACGCGCGATCGTAGTAAATTTACTTGTCGGCGGTAGAGAACCCCGACAGTTGGCGCGCCAGGTAGGGGCTTTTCGCGTGTCACGACACTTCACCAGGGTCCGGATGGCCCACAGCAGCGCCTCGCTGGCGTCCGGCGACCACCTGCGGTTCGGCTCCCTCGACTTCGTCATCGACAAGTCGGTGGAGCCCATCATCGGGGCAACTTTCGTGCGCCCCAAGCTTGCCCGCGACGACGGCAAGACGCTCCACGACGAGGGGCCCAAGCCCTCCCACGCCACGGCGGGAGCCACCGCCTACGTCCTCGACCTACTCGGAGGGGACCTGGCGGCCGCCCTGGGACGGAGCCCGTCCCAGGAACGCTTCCGCAACGTCTCCTACATGATCACCAATCTCGCCCTCCAGGTTGGAGGGCAGGAGCAGCTCCCCTGGGACGAGTTCATCGACTGCTACAACGCCATGTACCCGGAGGGACAGCCAGGCCTGCCGAGCGACCCGGTGGTCACCCCGACACCGACGGAGTCCGACCCACGCGTCTCGCCAACCGCCAAAAGCGCGGTGAGTGAGCAAAGCTCGCGCCCGCGGCTGACGTGGGCTCCGCCGAACTTCGACCCTTACCGGGAGTGCTTCATGTGTCACACCCCCGACGGGGATGTGCAGTCCGCGAGCAGCTCGACGAGGGACGGCGCCCCCGCAGCACCACCTGCCAACGCCGCTGCGGCTCCGCCTGCCCGAGCCCCTGCAGCTCCGCCTGCCAACGCTCCTGCGGCGCCACCGCCGAACGCCCCGGCGGACGATGCTCGGCGGGTCAGGCTGCAGGAGCTAGACGAGGCCCGGCGTCAGATCGAGGCAGAACGGCAGCAGCTCAACCGCGAGCTTGGGAGAAACGCGGACGGAGGAGCCGCCCGCGCACGGGCCCGGGACGTGCAACAGCGCATCGTCAACGACGGTGGCAACGCCAACGACGCGCCGGTCTTCAACCGGGCGTCCCAGAACCTCGCAGCGGCTGCTGTCCTGCTCCGTGAACACCCTGAACCAGCAGCGCCCGAAGACCGGAGGTTCCATCAGCAGCTCCGCGCGCTCCTGGAAACCGCGGCAGTCCAGCAGGCGGAAAGCTCCGCCTCACGCCAGCGAGCTCCTCGGGAGCCCGATCAAGAGCGTTCCGTGCATCATCACGGGGCCACAGCCGACGGAGGCGCCAGGCGACGGGACGAGCACCATCAGCACCGCCCACGCCGAGCCTATAACAGACGGCGCGGGGGCCGCTACGATAGCGGCGAGGACCGGAGCAGAAGTGCGTCACCCGACCCCAGGGGGCCGCGTGCCTTTGGGCCCCACGTCCTCGGCGCTCAGGTCCCTCCGCGCTTCCGAGCTCCCACGACGGTGCCTAAATACGACGGGGACACAAACCCCAGCGTCTGGCTGGAGGACTACCGGCTCGCGTGCCATGCGGGGGAGCGCAAGACGACTACTTCATCATCAAAAGCCTCCCCCTCTACCTCGCCGACTCGGCTCGAACATGGCTGGAGCATCTCCCTGCAGGAAAGATCGACAGCTGGGCGCAGTTGCGTGACGCCTTCATTGGCAACTTCCAGGGCACCTACACTCGTCCCGGGAACCCCTGGGACCTCCGCAACTGCCTCCAGGCAGAGGACGAGACCCTGCGCGATTACATCAAGCGCTTCTCCAAGCGCTGCACCGAGCTGCCAAACACCGCCGACACCGATGTCGTCTCCGCGTTCCGGTTCGGAACCACCTGCGCGACCCTCATCCATGAGTTGGGACGCAGGAAGCCACGAACCATCCGGGAGCTCCTCGACATCGCCACTGACTACGCCGACAAGGAGGACGCCGTAGCTGCGACCCTTGATCGGCCTCAGGGCAAGAGCAAGCAGTCGGAGGCGGTTGACGAGGGCACCTCCGCCCGACCCGACAAGAAGAAAAGGAAGGACAAGCGGAGGCGCGATGGTCGCATGGTAGCAGCGGCCGAGCGGAAGGCCACTAAACCCAAAGGAAACCCGGCGCCAAGGGATCACTTCGAGAAGCTCCTCGAGGCGCCCTGCACCAACCACGAGGGCCCCGTCAAGCACGCCCTAAAGGACTGCAAACTCATGAGAAGCTTCCTCGCCGGCACCCTGAAGAAGAAACCATATGAGAACCGAGACGGGGCCGGTGGCTCGAACAACGACGACGGCTACCCCAGGGAGGACGGAGCGATCCTAATGATCGTCGGGGGGTCGGCAGCCTGCCCCTCGAAGCGCGACGAGAAGCTAATCCGGCGAGAGGTCTGCCACACGGAGCCCGCGGTGCCCTCCTACCTAAAATGGTCCGAGGCCCCGATCACCTTCGACCGCTCCGATCATCCTGACTATGTCCCACAACCCGGAAGGTACCCGCTCGTGGTTGCTCCTCTCTTCGGGACGAAACGCGTCCACAAGGTGTTGATGGACGGCGGGAGCGGCCTCAACATCCTCTACGTCGACACTCTTGATGAGATGGGGATCCCGCGTTCCCAGCTTCGGCCATCCACGGCGCCATTCCATGGGATCGTTCCCGGGGTGGACGCAATACCTCTCGGGCAGATCGACCTGCCCGTCACGTTTGGGACTCCACGCAACTTCCGTAGAGAAACCCTCACTTTCGAAGTGGTGGGATTTCCTGGGGCGTATCACGCCATCCTCGGGAGGCCTGCATACGCAAAGTTCATGGCTGTCCCGAACTACACGTACCTCAAATTGAAGATCCCCGGACCCAAAGGTGTCATCACTGTGGGGACTTCATTTGAGCATGCGTTCGCCTGCGAAACCGAGTGCTTCCAATTCGCGGAGGCGCTCGTCCAGTCCAAGAGGCTCGCCGCTGAGCCTTCACCCAGGGACCTAGATATCCCCGAGACCTCCAAGCGTGCTGCGTGCTCCTTCGAGCCGGCCAAGGACGTCAAGGAGGTTGCCGTGGCTGATGATGGTCGCACCTCCGTATCGGGACGGCGCTCGATCCTAAATAGGAAAGCGTGCTCGTCGACTTTCTCCGCGCAAACCTCGACGTGTTTGCATGGAAACCCTCGGACATGCCGGGGATTCCAAGGGAAGTCGCCGAGCACAAACTTGATATCAAGCCTGGCGCTCGACCCGTCAAACAGAGGCTTCGACGATACGACGACGAGAAGTACAAAGCCATCGGCGAAGAGCTCAAAAAGCTCCTCAGCGCCGGCTTCATTAGGGAGGTATACCACCCCGAGTGGTTGGCCAACCCTGTACTTGTAAAAAAGAAAAATGGGAAATGGAGGATGTGTGTTGACTATACTGGCCTTAACAAGGCGTGTCCAAAAGACTCCTTCCCTCTTCCGCGCATAGATCAGGTGGTCGACTCCACCGCGGGGTGCGAAACCCTTTGCTTTCTCGATGCGTACTCCGGGTACCATCAGATCGCGATGAGCCTGGCCGACCAGCTCGCAACCTCGTTCATCACGCCCTACGGCACCTACTGCTATTCATCTATGCCTTTCGGGCTGAAAAACGCGGGTGCCACGTTCCAGAGATGCATGCGACGCGTCTTTGGTGACTTAATCGGCCGACTGGTCGAGGCATACGTTGACGATATAGTAGTAAAATCCAAACGCACCGGCGACTTGGTCTCCGACCTCGCAGCTGTCTTTGAGAAGCTCCGGCTGAACAAAGTAAAGCTTAACCCTGAGAAATGCGTTTTCGGGGTCCCGAGAGGCATGCTCCTCGGCTTTATCGTATCGGAACGAGGCATCGAAGCCAATCCCGAGAAGATAAATGCCATCACCGACATGGGGCCGATCCAGAACGTAAAAGGAGTCCAACGCATCACGGGATGCTTGGCTGCACTCAGCCGTTTCATTGCCCGGCTCGGGGAACGAAGCCTGCCCTTGTACCGACTACTCAAGAAGTCGGACCATTTCGTCTGGAACGCCGAAGCGCAGCAGGCCCTCGACTCGCTCAAGGCAATGCTCAGAAACCCACCAATCCTGACCGCTCCGGCAGAAGGGGAACCCATGCTGCTCTACATTGCGGCAACCACCCATGTGGTAAGCACCGCCCTCGTCGTCGAGCGAAACGAGCCCGAGAAGATCCAGAAGGTGCAACGCCCCGTTTACTTCATCAGCGAGGTCCTGTCCGACACCAAGGTACGGTATCCCCAGATCCAAAAACTTGCCTACGCTGTCCTCATCACTAGGCGGAAGCTCCGGCACTACTTCGACGCCCACCCCATCACGGTGGTGTCGAGGTATCCACTCGGCGAGGTGATCCAGAACCCCGAGGCCGATGGGAGGATAGCCAAGTGGGCACTCGAGCTGATGGGGAAGAACATCACCTACGCGCCTCGGGACGCCATCAAGTCGCAAGCGTTGGTCGACTTCATCGCCGAGTGGACTGAGGCCCAGACTCCCCCGACCTCCGTCGAGCACGAGACCTGGGTCATGTACTTCGACGGGTCGCTGATGAAGGAAGGGGCAGGTGTCGGCCTGGTCTTTGTCTCGCCTCTGGGCGTGCGCATGGAATACATGGTTCGGCTGCACTTCTCGGCCTCCAACAACGCCGCCGAGTACGAGGCCCTCATCAACGGACTCCGTATCGCCCTCGAGCTTGGCATACGGCGTCTCGAAATCCGAGGAGACTCGGAGTTGGTCGTCGATCAAGTGATGAAGGAGTCGAGCTGCGTCAGCCCCAAGATGGCCGCCTACTGCCGGGCGGTCCGCGAGCTGGAAGACAAGTTCCTCGGCCTCGAGCTCAAGCACGTCCAACGACGATACAACGAAGCGGCCGACACCCTCGCCAAGGCGGCTTCCAACCGGAAGCCCGTCCCCCATGGAGTGTTCGCCAAGGACCAGCACGCCCCCTCCATCCGACTCGACGACGAGCCACCCGAGCCTCCAGTGCAGGAGGAGGCGGAAGTGATGGAGATAGACGCAGCGCCCGAGCCCAACCTCGAGGATCCCGACTGGAGAATCCCGCTACTCGAGTGGATCGTGGAGGGCAAGCTCCCACCCGACCCGACCGAGGCTCGGCGGATCGCGCGCTGGGCCAAAACTTTTACGCTCATTGAGGGAGAGCTCTACCGGCGAGGCACCTTTGGCATCCTAATGCGCTGCATTCCGATCGACCAAGGCAAGGAATTGCTAAGGGACATCCATGCAGGTGCATGTGGGCACCATGCCGCGCCAAAGACACTTGTCGGGAAAGCTTTCCGTCAAGGGTTCTACTGGCCAACCGTGGTAGCCAACGCCAAGGACATCGTGCGCAGATGTGAAGGCTGTCAGTTCTACGCAAGACAAACTCACCTCCCGGCGCAAGCCCTGCAGACCATCCCCATCACTTGGCCCTTTGCCGTATGGGGTTTGGATCTAGTCGGGCCACTGAAGAAAGCCCCCGGGGGCTTCACGCATCTCCTCGTCCCGTCGACAAGTTCTCCAAATGGATCGAGGCAAGGCCCATCCGGCGGGTTCGCTCGCAAGAAGCTGTCCAGTTCTTCACCGACATCATCTACCGCTTCGGGGTCCCGAACGTGATCATCACCGACAACGGCACTCAGTTCACGGGTAAAAAGTTCCTCAACTTCTGCGACGACAACAACATCCGAGTGGATTGGGCCGCCGTCAGCCACCCCAAGACCAATGGACAGGTGGAAAGAGCCAACGGCATGATCTTGCAAGGACTAAAGCCGCGAATCTTCAAACGCCTCGAGAAGTTCAAGGCAAGGTGGGTTGCGGAGCTCCCGTCGGTCCTTTGGAGCCTGCGGACCACCCCAAGTCGAGCCACGGGCTGCACGCCCTTCTTCATGGTGCACGGGTCCGAGGCGGTCCTCCCAACTGACCTCGACTACGGCAGCCCAAGGGTCCGTGCCTACGACGACGAAGGAAACCAAGCCTCCTTGGAAGACGCCATCGACCAGCTAGATGAAGCGCGCAGCGTCGCGCTACTCCACTCGGCCAAGTACCAGCAGGCCCTACTACGATACCACGACCGCAACATCCGAAGCCGGGCCTTTCAAGTCGGCGACCTCGTCCTCCGACGAGTTCAGGACAACCGCGGCCGCCACAAGCTGTCGCCACCATGGGAAGGCCCCTACATCGTCGACCAAGTCCTCCGCCCGGGGACTTACAAGCTCAAGGACGAGGACGGCCAAGTCCTCACGAACGTCTGGAACATAGAGCAGCTACGTCGCTTTTACCCCTAGAAAGCATCTGTACTTTGTCATTCGCCTGCAATAATAAAAATGCTCTTCCGTTCCGAGTACTTTACGAACTTACTGTCGTTTCCCGAGACGCCCTCCGAGCTCTCCGAGACAAGAGGCGAGTGGCCCTTTCCCCGCGTAGGGCCGAATGCTCTCGACAACCGACACGGTAAGTACTATGGCCTGTCGACCGCCAGGGGTTCGAAGGCTGGCCCGTCGAAGGGTTCGACAGCCGCCCCCAGGCACCCCGAGCGAGGGGCAACAAGGGATGGGTCCCAGCGGCCAGTACCCGGGCGCACGAGCGTCATGGGCATCCCGAACTGCATTCGAGTCTTGATGGAAAGTAAGATCATGGTTTTTCCTCCGAACGGAAAGGCAAAGAGCCGCCAGGTCCGGTCGAACGGACTCGGTAACTAGATGATCTCGCCACCAAGAATTTGAAGCTGGCCACCAGCTGGTCCGATCGGAACCCGTCGAGCGGGATGCCGTGGCTTCACTCGAATTAACCCGTTATCAGCTCACACGGACACCGCATTTTCGGCCAGCGAGGCAAAAATACGGCACGGTCCGGCCCCTCCACCTTTTGCGAAAAAAAGGTGCATGAGGTAACGACGCAAGGAGAAAAAGGCCTCTCCATCAGCACCCTGCATCGCGTGGGGTCCCAGGTCACGAAACAAGGCCTGAAAGAGATCTCGCCACGACAAAACGAGGCCGAGGACGAGCCCGAGAAGTCCCCACCTCGCTCGACGAGTCCCCGCCTCTCCCGAAGAGCCTCACACTCCCCTGCGGGCTCGCACAGCTACGTCACTTTACCCTTAAAAGTACCTGTACTTTTCAATTCGCGATAATAGTCAAAGTACTGTGCTGTTCCGAGTGCTTTATTCGCGTACGATCGAAATGTACCCCGCGAGTTCCCAAAGCTAAGCGGCGGGCGACCCCTTCCCTGTGCAGGATCGCCCACCGCTCGGGGGCTCCACCCGGGGCCCGATGCCCCTCCGTTTTTTCGCAAAACTCCGTTTTTTCGCAAAAACTCGACAAGTGATCGCTCTCGCGCGCGATCAAGCGGTATACTTTGGCTCTTGCGAGAAAGGAACATCAGCTCAAAGGGCTTCGTGACCACGCTTGTCCAAGTTTCGAGTGCTCACGCCCCTGCGGCTACGGCGCTAACTTGCGGGCAAAGTCCAAGCCCTTGGGCCGACGTCTTTTTCCCGAGAAGCAATAAAGGAACCGCCTCGACTAGTTGTTGCTTTCAGCATATCCGATCTGCTGCTTGTCATCGTTCGAATCTTCCGAAACCACTCGGGGGCTGCGAGTCCGAGTGCCCAACCTCCCGAGTTCCTATGCCCCGGCGGCTACGGAACAGAGTCTGACGGGCAGGACCCCGCGCCTTTCCATCTCGACCCACGACCCCCAAAGGCATTCGGAAGAAAACAAAAATGGCAAACAACAGATAAAACACGAGCTTTTCTGAGTAACAATGATTGGAGCTTTGTTCATTACATAACAAAATTCTTCATGTCTACTCTAGCCCAAGATCCTTCAGGGCGGCGGACAGCACTTGATCGGCAAACGAGGAGGATTCGGCTTCAATCTCGTCGTATTCAGCATCCTCGTAGCCAGGGGCCCACCCGCCTTGCAGAGCCTCCCGATCCATGGTCGGGTAGTGCGACAAGAACATAGCAATGATCTTGCGCGCTACGCTCCGAGCAAGATCCGAGGCCTGCGCCCGAGTCCTCCCCGTGACAAGTGCGAGGCGATCCATCAAGGACGGGCCGCCACCGACGTTGAGCTCCTCGAACAGGTGCTCGACCGCCTGGACCAAAGCCTGATGGACCTCGGACTTCTTCTCGAGGGCCCTCTGGCTCTGCTCGCCCGCCTCCCTGGACCTCCGAAGGTCCTCGACGACCCCTGCAGGCGACTCTTCGTCAGCATCATCCGGCAGGGAGAAAACAAGAAAAAGGACGAGCGGAGACACGACACTTACTGGTCATCTCCGCCTTCAGCTCGTGGCCAAGCTGCACCAGCTCCTGGTTGGCAGCAAAGGCCTTGGCCACCTCGCCCTTCTCGGCCTCGAGCTTGGCCTCCAGGTCAGCCTTTCCCTTCCGCAGGGCTGCATTGACAGGCAAACCTAAGCAAACGCGCCGCCACGCGAGGAGAACGGAAAGAAACCGCCCGACAAGAAATGGGGAGGGATAACTTACCAAGGATCTCCTCCTCCCGTTTCCCGGCGATCTCCTTGAGGCGGGCCCCTTCCTCCTCCGCGGCCGTCAGCTTGCCGGCCAGCTCGACCAACTGGTTGCCGACCGTCTTGAGGTCGAGGTCGCGGTGCTGGACGTCTATCTGAAGGTCCACCACCTTCGTCTTCAGCTCCTCGACCTCCCGCACGGCGGCAGCCTTTTCCCGATTGGAGGCGTCGGCGGCCGTCAACGCCTCCATCACGGTCCTCTCGGCCTCGTCCACCTTCGCCTCGAGGGCGGCCTTCTCCTCCGCGGCGTCCACGATCGCCTCCTCCCTGGCCTCCCGGGCCTCGGCCAGCTGGGCCTCGAGCTGCGCCTTCTCGGCCTTCAGCTGCTGCACGGCGTGCCAAAGCCCGGACTCCCGGCGCAGGAACGCCGACTTCTCGGCGCTGCGCTCCAAGATTTTCTGAACGAAAACAAAAAGAAGAATGGTAAGACGCAACCCAAAACGGTGCCAAGACTAGAAGAACGAAGTCCAAAAACTCACCTTGGAAGGCCCGATGATCAACTTGTTGAAGATCTCCTTCATGTTGTCGAGGCCTTCGGTGAGAAGCTGGCACTGCTCCCTCTCCGCCGCGTCGTTCAGCTCGAAGACGGGGCCCGCCGCCGGGTTCTGACGGTCGTACCACAACAACCGACCCTCGCACGGAAGGTTCGGGTTGTCTTCGATAGGTACGATGGCGGCAAATCGACGATCCACCGTCATCATTCCCGGCGTCTCCCGGAGATGGCACAGGCCCTCGCTCGAAGGGCACGAAGGTCTCGGGGACTCCACGGTCAGCCTCCTGCTACACTCGCCGGCGACCCTCCGCGAGCTACCCTCCGGCGAGTCCTCGAGCACGACGACCTCCGGGGGAATCACCCCGGAGGGCTCGGGGGCTGCAATGGCTGCCGGGATGGCGGCGTCTTGACGGGCGCCGGAGGTCCCCGCCTCTGCTTCCTCAGGGCCAGCCGCAGCCCCTGGAGAGGCAGCGACCTCGCGGCCATCTTCCCCGGCCGTGTCACCGGCCACGGCGACCTCCCGCGCTCCGGGGCGAGCCATTTCCTCCTGAGGAGTAGGCAGAGCCGCCTCCACCAGCTCCCCGGCCAGCTCCGCTTGGAGCGCCGCCACGGCCGCCTCTGAGGGGACGGTCTGTGCGAAGGCTAGGCCCGTTGGGAGTGCGTCTCCCGGGCTGTTGCCGTCCTCCTCCGGCACTTGTTCCTCCACGGAGGGCGCCACCCTCCGTGTCCCCTCCTCGGCCTGCTCCACCGAGGGCACCGGCGTCACCACCTCGGCCCGCTCCACCGCGGGCTCCACCGTCGCCTTCTCGGACGCCTCCGCCGCGGGCTCCGGCGTCACCTGCTCGGCCTGCTCCGTCACAGGCCTCGGCGTCGGCGCCGCCAAGCGCAGCGCCTTCTTCGGCGCCACCTCGAGCGGAGTGTCGGCCCGACTGGTTCATCACAAGTCAGGGAATCCGGCTGAGAAAAATGGTAACTACAAGAAAAAACCGAAACCACTCGAGAGACACAGAACATCACTCACCTCGACGAGATGGGCCGTGCCCGCTTGAATCCCGTCGGCGCCGGGGCCTTCGGGGATGCGGGCCTCTTGGATCCCGCGTGCGTCGTCGGGGCGGGGGCCACGGGCGCGGTTGCGGCGTCCCTGCCCGAGTGGGACACCGCCCGACCAGACGAGCCTCCTCCCTCGACCGGTGACGGGTCCGGCCGCCTCGTCGTGACCCTCACCGGGGCGGGAGGGGCCTGCGCATCCACCGCGGGCGTCCGGGGCGCAACCCGCACTTCGCTTTGCACCCGCGCCGTTTGGGGGGCCGACGGCGGCCGCCTATCGTCCCGCGGCGCGGGCCTGTTGGGGGAGCGCGGCGTCCCCGAGGATGAGCCCCCCTTATGGGCGCGCTCCGACAGGTCCCGGCTCCGGCTCCTCTCCCGACGAGGGACCGGCTCCCATCGGGAACCCCTCCCCTCCTCGGGCGCGCGACGAGAGGACGGAGGCGTGCGGCTGCGCCTCTCGCGCCGGCTTTCCTCAGAGGACCGCCGATGCCGGTCCGACCGAGAGCTTTCGCTCCTCCCCGAGTCCGGCGGTGGCGGCCCTTCTCTCCTGCTCCACCCCGAATGCTGTGCCGAGGACGAGGCGCCGGCGGTCATCGCCGCGACCGTCTTGAGCTTCTGAGGAGGCGCGTCGACATCACTCTCCTCGTCATGTCCACTCCCCGAGTCGTCCTCCACGAACTCCTCGGGGTCCTCGTCCTCGGAGACCTCATCTTCTCCCTTCCTCCTCCTCCTGGATCGCTTAGCGTTCCGTTCACGCTTGGCGACCTCCTTCTTCTTCCACTCCTCCCGGCGGTCTTTCCTTGCCTTGGCCCACTCGGCCTCGGCCCGGTTCTTCGCCTTGTCCTCGGGAAGAGGCGGCCGGGAGTAGGAGCAGT
Organism: Alloteropsis semialata; assembly: GCA_004135705.1. Taxonomy (NCBI): domain Eukaryota; kingdom Viridiplantae; phylum Streptophyta; class Magnoliopsida; order Poales; family Poaceae; genus Alloteropsis; species Alloteropsis semialata. The sequence goes on along the minus strand of CM014271.1, from coordinate 4,425,884 downwards.
TAAGGCCCTTCATCTGAAAGAACACGGGATCAGCCAACTAAAAACCACTCGGGGAATCAAGGCGGATGAAGGACACCTTACCAGAGCCCGGGTGCGGGTGTTCGGGAGCATGGGGAGAAGGCCCAGAGGAGGATAGGCGTCGTGGCCCTTCCCCATCGCCGCCGTCACTCGGCGCTCCACCTCGGCCCCCGATGGCAGGGGGATCATTGTCACGGTCCCCACGAAGGGGGCCCTCTCCGGAGTCATCTGCCAAATGGGGAGGGCGCGCCGCCTCAGCGGCACGATACCTCTCGAGAGGTACCCCCCGAGGACTTCCGCCGTGGACACCCCCTCGTCGCGGAGTCGCGCGAGGGCCTTCCAGATGTCCCCGAGGAGCTTCTCCTGCCTATTCTTCTCGGGCCCGTACGCCCACTCGTCGGGCGCCTTCTCGAAGGTCTTCCCGGTGTACTCCGGCAGGGGGTTCTTGCTGTCGTTCTTCAGGTAGAACCACATCGGGTGCCAGTCCTTGTTCGAGCTGATCAGGGTTCCCGAGATGTAGCCCTTCGAACGCCCCTGCTTCGCCTTCAGCACGGCGCAACCAATCGTCGCGGGGGCTCCGCCCTCTGCGGAGTGCAGCGAGAACTTGAAAAAATACCTGAAGAGGTCCCAGTGGGCCTCCATCTCCAGGTACCCCTCGCAGAGGGCCACGAACAACGCCATCTGTTGAACCCCGTTGGGGTTGAGGTGGTGAAGCTCCAGCCCGTACTCGTTGAGCACGGCGCGGATGAATCTTCCGGCGGGGACGGAGAACCCGCGCTCGTGGAAGGCGACGAACGAGACGACATATCCCTGCGGCGGTCGGGGATAGTCTTCCACGCCCGGAACCTTCCACTCCTCGGCCTCCGTCAATGGCGGAAGCAGCCCTTCCGCCACGAGGCCCTCCAGCTGCCGGAGCGAGACACGGGAGCGCTCCCAGGTCGACATCCTGAAGCAATCCGAAGGAGAAACGCCGGCGGGATGGGGGGCTCGGTCACTTGCTCTCCGGAACGGCGAAGCGACGGCGGCGGAGGACGCAAGGAAACAAGCAGCAGCAACAAAGGAGACGAAGCGCGCGACGGAGTTGGAAAGCTCGGGCTAGGGTAAAACCCAAGGCCGCCGCAGCACGCGGCTATAAATAGGGGCGGGACGGAACGGCCGCTACCTTAATTGCGCGGGCCCACCACTGGCGCCGCGGCGACGTGCGCACGTCGCTTCGCCTGGCCTCCTCAAAAGGCGCGTCCACTTCCCCACGCGGCGGGGCAACGGGCCGACGCTTCCGTGCCCGGCCCGTCAACGGCCGGACAGCTGCCCGGCCCACCAAAGAAGCGTCCCCGACAAGCTTTTCGATCCCGACAACATCCAAGACAAACCACCCGGGCACAAAACCTTAACAAGAGCACCAGCTCTTCTCAAGGCTCGGGGGCTACACCCGGCGGGTGCGCTCGCGCGCCCCCACCGGAAGAATTGTAACCTACCATATCTACGCTGCCATCCAGCCTGGGCGCGAGCCTCCATCTCCCCCCCAGGCTCGGGGGCTACTGACGAAGGTCCGAATTAGGGGTACCCGATCAAGCCCTTAATCCGGAAGCTCACGATAATCCACCCCTCAAAAAGCAAAACCAAAGACTCAAACCAAAGCAGATTCTCCATGCCCTGACACCTCGGAAGCGGCCCGACGAGTGTCCGATTCGCCCGAGGAGTTCTCCGCCTCCGAGAAGTCTCCGCGATTCGCCCGAGGAGTTCTCCGCCTCCGAGTGGCTTCGCTGCTCGCCCGAGGAGTTCTCCGCCTCCGAGTGGCCTCGCGGCTCGCCCGAGGAGTTCCCCGCCCCCGAAGGGTTCTCCGATTCGCCCGGGGAGTTCTCCGCCTCCGAGGAGTCTCTGGCTCCCCGGGTAAAACTACCCGGCCACGTCCCGGCCCATCCAGTGCCGTACCCACTTGGTACCCGCCGCGTCAGAGCATGATGGGCGTCCGTCCTTCGCCACGGCAGCCACAGTAGCACCCGTCTCATCCAAACAGGAACGCTACAGTCCTGAGAGGAATGCATGCGCTACACCAGGCGCCCAAGGACGATCCCAGGCGTCCATGGATGACACCTGGAACCCGAGCAGGACACCTGGAGCACCCAAGGACCTCGAGCAAGTCAACCACGACCCGGGAACTACCCGGGAGCTTACCCGAGAAGACATCTACACAACCACCCGGGATGTACGATCCCGGGTCCGGCGGGGTGCCCACTCCGTCAACACCTGCTCCCTATACGGCTCGACGCGCGGCACAAGCTAAAGGCCTCGGGGGCAGTAACTCCCCTTGTAATTTTCTTTCTTTCTTACCCCCCGCTCCCTTCTCTCCTTGAGACTATAAAAGGGGATAAGGGGACACCTGAGGGGGGACAGGCCGACACTAGCCGAACATTCGGACACAGCACGAACAGCACACACGCTCGCACAGCACCGGGACCTGGGACCCTCTCCCTCTCCCGACTAGTTTGTACCCCCTACTACAGACTTGGACTTGAGAACATCGGCTCACACTGGACGTAGGGTATTACTCTCCAGAGGCCCGAACCAGTCTAAAACCCCCTGTCTCTCGAGTCACCATCCGGGCTCCGACGCGCGATCGTAGTAAATTTACTTGTCGGCGGTAGAGAACCCCGACACTTGACTCCTCAAATGATTCTCTCAGATCACTCATTGTGTATGATTCCTCACCAAGGCTTTGTTTTGCCTCATTTCATCCTACTACTAAAAGGCTTATGTGGAGTTCGGGTAGGGAATGAAAACATGAGGCACACTTGTATCACATAATATTGCAAAGCCAAAGACCAGATCCAAGAAGAAAACTAATCATACAATCTGATCAAGATGTGCATGTGTGTGAATAGAGAATGTATGATAGCTCCTTTTTATGTGATCTCTCTTCTCTTAATTTTGAGAACATGGCTATCTCATTTTTTTCTTTTTTTTCTCATGCTGAGGGGGGGGGGGGGGGGGGGGGGGGGGGGGGGGGGGNTTGTCATTTTTGAAATTCAAAAATTGACTTGTTCAAACAGACTCACACGAGATTTTTTTTTAAAATGTAGCATTTTTAAGTTTCATAACTTGATAGAGCATGATTTTAGGAATTTTTAGGAAAAAAAGGAGCTATTTTGAAGTTCATATGAGGGAGAAAGACTAGTTAGAAGGTTTGGGCGGAGATTAAAAAGAAAAATTGTCCTGTTCATATGGGTTTGGGACTTGGGAGGACTTCTATATACTAGTACTTCAAATCGAATTTTGGGGGAGTAAATGATTCCAAATCAAAAACTTGTCAACAACAGACTTGTAGAACTCTTTGAGACCTACAATTTTGATGTTGGTAAATTTTTCATCCGAATTTGTTTGGGTTACTTTCAAAATTTAAATTTGACCTTTTTTTACAAATTCAATTAAAATTTGGCATATGTTTGCTCTTAAAATTCACGAATCCATCCTCTTAAAATTTCAAATGTTTGCTAGGGATAATTCAATTCTCTACTTAAATGGAAGAAAACAAGCCAAATAAAAAGGATCAAATAAATAGCAATTAACATACATAAAAACACCATTAAATATATTTTTCTTTTTTCTTTTCTAGTGCACCATTGTGAAGTAATACATAAAAATAGTTATGGGTGCGCCATTTTCACAGTCGGTTTTTAAGAAAAACCGGCTGTGAAAACACATTTCCACAGTCGGCTAAAGAAAACCGGCTGTGAAAGTGCATTATCACAGCCGGTTTTTCTTAAAACCGGCTGTGAAAAAAGCCT
>CM014271.1:4388334-4420862 GCA_004135705.1 Alloteropsis semialata | reverse complement strand
TAATTATAATAAAAAAGATTTCAATTGGCGGTTAGGTGACAGATTTGCAAAATCTGTCATCCGGACATTGTTTTTGTAAAATTGTAAAAAAGAAAAAATAAAAATAAAAAGTTCGAGATAGTAGGTCGCTACCCGCGGCCCACGCCACGGCCCTTCGGATCAAGCCGCCCGAGGAGCTGCCGGATCGGGTGGTATATGAGCTGTTTTATCGGCCCAATATAAGATTGCAACTAGGCTTGCCTCTAGAGAAGCCCAGATTTGGCCCAGGATCATCGGCCTCGTCGCCTCCATTCGTCTACGGTCCCCCAACCCCAATGCCTCTACAGCGCCGGCGGCAACCTCATCGACCACGTCGTGCAGTTGCAGCGTTGGAGTCTGGACGGCCGCCCGCTCCTCCCCCATCCACGTCGCCGACTCGCCGGCATCATGTTGCTGCAGCCGTACTTCGACGGCGAGGAGCGCTCGCCGACCGAGCTGAGGCTGGAGGGAGTGGATCCGGTGGACGTAGGGATGGCAATTTTGCCCGCGGACGCGGATATCCGCGGATACCCGACCCGACGGGTAAGGGTACGGGTAAGAAATTTCACCCGCGGGCGCGGATACGGGCGGGAAATTTTACCCGCGGGCAGCTAACGGGTAAAATCCTTCACCCGCGGATAATATCCGTTACCCGTTGAACTATACATCCCTATCAAATATCAGCCCAATATTACAATTCGTCTGGTGGATGACAGGATGAGTTTTGCACTTCTGCACGGCTGGTGGTGTTGTGCACTAGTGCACTGTGTGTGTGGTAGTGTGGACGTGTGGTGTTGCTGGATGCTATAATAATTGATACAATGAGACATTATATTGTATTATTGTTGCTGTTCAATGTGTGTACGAGATATTATATTGCTGCTGGTGGATCAAATTGGTGATGTTTAATGTGTGATTATATTGTTTGATCCATATATTGCATTATGGCTGTCCAAATATTGTCATTTTTGTTGAAATGAGCCAATTTTCTGGCGGGTGACGGGTATACCCGATACCCGCGGATATCCGCGGGCGCGGATACGGGCAGAAATTTTTACCCGCGGGCAGGCTCGCGGGCGGGTAAAGGGCGGATGCGCGGATATGCTCGCGGGCGGGTAAACGCCTTACCCGCACTTACCCGACCCGCTGCCATCCCTAGGTGGACGCTGCGCTGCCGGCATGCGGAAGCGGAGGTAAAGCATGCCGTTCATTGGACGAGGGCAGCACCGCCCAGCCAGCTCCTTGACCATCAGTACCTGGAAAAATCGTGCCTACAACTTGTTAATCGATGGTATCGTGGACCAAACCACCCGTATCTTATCTTAGTCGATCTCGTATCTTCCTGATGTGCGCGACATTTGATCGAAACGCGACCGTGTCTAATCAGTCAATTACACAGTAATATCACAACTCCTCTTTCAATCAGGCACCGCGCCGGTTATGCTTATGTTGTTCCAAAAAACACCCTGCCTTATCTGACAGCTAAAATCAGCCCTCAGTTTGGCCCTCGACTTCTCATCGTTCTCTGGCCGTGCGTGGATCATGACGATAGGTCCTGAAAAGTTTTTCAGGGTAATAAATGCAGCTTTGACCACTAATTAGGGGTATTAAATAATGTCAGTTTACAAAACTACCTCCACAACCTCTAGTAAATTTCCGAGAAGAATCTAATGAGGCCTTTGACCGCATGATTAGAGGATGATTAGAAGATGGTACTGCAGCATCACTGTAGCAAATCATGGATTAATTAGGCTCATTAGATTCGTCTCGGAAAGTTACGCTCATCCGTGGCTGGGTTTTGCAAATAGACTTCATTTAGTACTCCATGCAAGAAAGATTCTCTTTTGCAAATTTTTTTGGGAAGCATCTAAACACGGCCAAAGCCCAGTGGTCCAAGCCAAGCAGCGCTAGTTGAACGTGAAGTCACTAATGATGGGGACCCTTACGTACACAACACTCATCAGTTGTTGCCCTTGTATCCTCGTCTCGTTTGTCCTTCTGCAAGTTGAGAGACGTCACTGAGGGCAGGCCCAATACAAACACCTAGAACTAGTGGTTTTATTGTTCATGTGAGAAAAAACAGTGAAGATATTAGGGCAGGCCCAACGCACGAAGTAAACACACAGGCAACTAATTCCCCCAACGCAAGCCACTATGCATATCCTCTGTTCCCTCTGCTACAGCAGGAAAGTTACTTTTTGGCATGGTAAGCAATTCTGGTGTACAAACTCACCAGCCGTAGTCCATAGCCATCACAGAAAATTTCAGTTAAAACAAGAAATCAAGAGAATGCAATGAATATATCTCAAATCTCAACACAACAGAAAGAAACATTTAATTGTGTCTAGTATTTCAGTGCTCATGTGTGGCGCTAACTGAATATTCAGTGTTCATTTATTCAGTTATCTTCCTATTGGTGCAGCTATACTGCAAATGGATCTCATCTCTAAAGCATTCATGTAACACCTGAATTCCATCATATAATAAATTTTAGCAAGTTTTAACTAGTTTAGATTTAATTAAGATTTAAATTATTTTTCTTTTGCTTAATATGTGGCCCTAAATACTTAAATAAGAATTTATTAGGTTAATTCAATAAGTAAGTGTTGCATTGCATGCCATTGCATTGTTTTTGTGTGATTGTGAGTTCTCCAAGATCTACTCCAATTCCATATCCTCACTCAAATGCTCTCAAAAATCTCTCAAATTCTCTCCAAATTCAAATTCAAATAAAGTTTGAATCATTTCCTTTTCCCTCCCTTCTCTTTTCCCTCTTCTGGCCCGGCCCATCTTTCCCTTCCCCTCTCTTTTTTCTTTTTCTCTCCCCGCCGGCCCAAGTCCTTGGCCCATCATCCCGGCCCAGCTTCTCTCCCGCACGAGCCCCCTCTCCTCTCTCACTGCCCTGCGGGCCCCGCCTGTCATCCCCCACCTCCCGACGCCGCAACCGCGCTCGCCGAACCGCCACTCGCCGCGCGCGCGCTCAGCCCGCGCCCACGACCGAGCCTCGCGCCCACGCGCCCGCTCCCACGTCTCGCCCGCTCCCCGTCAACCGCGACACCATCCCCTCTGGAACGGACCCGCGCCTTCATGGCCATCTCGGCAACCGCCGTCCCCTCTGCCGATTTCCCCCGGCCGAGCTCCCTCTCCAACTCCCTCCGCTCCTCTATAAAACCCCGGCACCCTTGCTCCTCGCACGCACACACGCAACACTCACGCCAAAACCACCGCTCAATTGCGCGCTATTGCTCACCGGAGCTCGTCATCGCCGCCAAGGTGAACCACGCCGCCGTCCTCGTTTCTCCCTGTCCGAGCCCTCATTGACCCTCTCTGTCTCGTCCTCTCGCATCCAGGAATACCCGAAGCTCGGATCCGGCGCCAGAGCACCGAGGACGACACCGGAGCCCCTTCTTCGCCGTCCAACCGAGCCCTTTCCGCCACCGTCCGCCGCCGGCTCATCCCCGACCTTCGATCAACGCCCCGATCCTCCTTGGTAAGCTCGCCATGTCCTCCCGAACCCCCCTGTACTATTTGTTTAGCTCCTCGAGCACCGTAGCCCCCGGTAGCGCTTTCTCCGGCGATCCCCCGCCGTGAACAGGGGCGGCGCCGCCACCTGCGGTCGCCGTCGGCCGCCCAAAACACCCTGCACCGCTCATCCGCACATCAACGGCCCGGATCGACTCGTGGATACCTGTCAACCCGAGGTCAGACCGGCCCGCCCCGGTCTTTTTGCTAAAGAGCCCCTCAATTTTACCTTTATCGACCCGCAGTCTATCATCAGTAGAAAATATTCATACATATGCCCTTTCATCTTCTGTTTAGACCCCTGTTCTTTTGAATAATGCGACCCGCCGTCCCTGCTCTGTTTTTATTGCATGTTAGTCCCTGCAACCTTGTAATTAGTGTAACTTTGTCGTTTTAAATCCGTTTTGAGCGATTCTCGCGGCCACGCGTTCGTCTCTGCATGCTCTTTAGTTTAGAATGCTTGTTCTGTACTTTTAGTACTGTTTGTGTACTGTTTTCATTTATGTTGTTGTGTTGCTTTGTTTGGTCGTTAGAGAACGTGCCGTTCGAAGAAGAGGAATAGCAGCAAAACTTTGAAGAAGACCCACAACAGTTTGAGGAAGGCAAGTGGCCTCCCTCTTCATGATTACTCTTTTGTCCCATTTACATTCACTAATTACCTTTTTACTTTACTGCAATGCATTAATTTTGATGGGAATCCTTTTTAGGACATGATTAGAATCTTTTTACCTTGAACCTTGAACCACCTGGCTACCTTTTGGATAGATCAATGCTTAGCTTGCTTAAACTTGGGTCGGTTCTGTTACTTAGTTACTCAATTAATCATGATTTCATTTATGTTGTTATTTTCTGGCTTAACTATAAGATCATCATGGTTAATTGGAACATGGAGAACCACCCAAGAAAACAGTGCAACCACAGTCTAATATGGCTCTGGCTTAGCTGATTAATTAGACTTGGGGTTGACTAGTTGGTCTTACCGGAAGGGCAAGGAGGGGGCCGGTGAAGGGGTCATAGCTCGGTCCTCTTGTAGGAGTATTCTTTGCTAAGATACGTCCTCTCTAGGGAGGGTTATGGACCTTACCGTTGCTGAAACTCTAGTGGGCCACTAGTTAATGCCTAGGTCTTTGTAAAGGCTTCGTAGTGAACTCTCGCCACTCACCAAAGGAAGTGTTTAAGGGCTTTGCAAACCCGGGCGAACAAGGGAACACTAGCTGTGGGTAAAGTGTACAACCTCTGCAGAGTGTAAAACTGATATATCAGCCGTGCTCACGGTTAAGAGCGGCTTGGACCCTCACATGATAATTGAACTCAAACATGATCTAATCTGTGGTTCTGGGTCTTGGATGGATACTTTTGGTATGCTTTATACTTAATTTGGGTTGGTATATACTTATATCTAGTAAATAGGTGCTTGCTAATAAAACTTGACCAACTAAAAGTGCTAACCGCTTGAGCTTGAACCCCTTTGATGGCCTTGCATATTCCCCCACTTGCTGAGTACCAACCATAAGTGTACTCATCCTTGCTAAATACCTACTGATCAGAAGCCAACACTGAAGTGGAGTACTACAGCGACTACGACGAGATCTAGGCGCGTCAACCAGTTGATAGCCTGTGGATGGAGTCCAGAAGCTGTTCCATTTAGTTATTCGGTGTGCGTTTAAGACATTTGTGTCGAACTATCGTGAGTGTACTATGTTATGTAATTTCTTTACTTTTCGAACATGGTCTTGTGATATGTACACTGATGAAGTCAGCATGTGTGTGATGAACTGATCCTGGCACACATATGCGATGCATTCGATTTTATTCTCAAAATCGGGTGTGACAATTCAGGTCTCATATTTTCTCCATAGTCTACTGCTAATGTGTCAACATCCTACTGGTGCAAAAACTGATTGAAAACAGAACACAAAATCGACCAGGTGACAGGTAGACACTTCCAAATTTATTGATAACAAAGAGCTCTGGTCATAGCTAAAACTCAGTTGGTGATAGGTCTATCATTACCAGAGGCAAGCTGATCATAAACAAGTTCCTGATGAACTAAGAAAAAACTGATTCAGGAGGAGGCAGCGGCGGTGGCAGATGTGAAAATAAAGCGCGCGAACCAAGGAAAAACATGGGGACTTTCGCGCGCTCGTGTGGTCCCTCAGAGAAAACGCGGGGCGAAGTCTCTCTCTCGCTACAACGCAGGCTCTAGCAGGTGCCTCGGCTTTTCGTCAGATGAAGCATTCGCTACCTCTGCAAGCTACGGTGAGTCTCTGCGAAACCACCGAACCATCTGATCTGGAGGCCATGTGACTACGTGGAAGCTAGGGCACCCATACACGCTGTAGCGTTGGGCCTGCCGAACTTTTTACCACCCAATAGAGCAGCCGTTCAAAAAGAACAATTGGCATCAGCTTTTTCCCTTTTCCAATACCACTCATCTCTTTCTCTCTTGTCAAGATACGGGGTGTTTAGTTCACCCCCTCACCAACCCATTTTGCAAAATACGCGCTTCCCAATGCACTTTTTCTCTCTGTGCACGCGGCCCAATGTGAGTCCATTTTGCAAAATACAAGGAACTAAACACCCCCATAGTGTGTCTTTTGCAAGCCACCCTGACAACATGTAGGGCTATTAGCTGAATTCCAGCTTGGCGGCTACTAGCTGAATTTCAGCTTGGACTTCGAGCCTAGTTGGCCTCTCAGGCCACCACGGAAACCACCGCGTTGGGCCCAGTGGCGAATCTAGGATTAAGGTCTAGGGGGGCTCTCCCCTCTTTTCTCTCTTTTTTTCCTTCTTTCTTCTTCTTCCTCCTTCCTTTTTCTCTTACTTCTTCCCTTCCTCCAATGGAGCTCCTGGGCATAGGGGGGGCTGGAGCCCCCCTAGCCCCCCTGTAGATCCGCCCCTGGTTGGGCCTGCCCTGAGCCGCCGCACGCTGCTGTACGTGATTGTCGGTTTCGATCGGACTTAAACATGTCTACCTACGTCTCCGATGAGCATCAGCAGCTTGGCCGGCCGCTTCAGTTGAGACCCTTGAAAATGTTTGCTCTTACTAGGTTCGTGCCCGTGCGTTGCTATGGGAAGAAAACAAAATTGTAAAAGTGATGAAATTGACGCACCAAAAAAACCATGCTTATTTAGATTACCAAATATGAGTGACAGACACATATATTTTGTAATTTAAGCGAATACATAATAATTTGAATGGTGGGATAATATGACTCAAATAAATCATAAATAATTAAAAAGTTAAACCAACACTCTAGTTATCTCGAGAACAAAACTGCATTGACATGATTGAAACTATATAAATTCATAAGAGTAAACAATCTGAATTTGGCTCAACAGTTGACACAAATATATCACATTCAGACTATTCAGATTGCAGGGCCCAAAAATGTGAGAAGAAAAAGATCCAATGGTAAGGGTTGGGTTACCAATTTTTCAAAGCATTCAAATTGCTAAATTCCAATATTTGAATCCATCTCTCTTTTACATAAAAACAAAGTGCTTCTAGCAGCCATCTGACATCCCATATGTCTCATTTATAACCTGCAAAAGAAAAAAAAGAATCTGTTAAAAGAGAAACGCACACTCCATTTTCTACAGTTTCGAAGTGCTTCTAGCAGCCATCTGACATGGCATTTGATATCAACTACAATGTTTTGGTACCATAGAAATATCCTTGATAGTTATGCCATAGTGATCATTGTTCCGTGGGTATCCTAACATTTCAGGGTAACCAGAAACATTACTTGACTTCTGATTTCCCCACACTATTGTAATCATGAAACGGTCATCTTCAGTAAATGTAAAAGAAACTCCCACTTTTCCCAGTGAGACTAATGGGAATGCAATCCCTCAGTCACCAATGAGACAGATCCAAGCTGGAGGTTGTGTATCGAGGATGGGGAGACGGCACCGATGAGCAGCAATCAATCCATCTCTCTCCCAAAAATCCTCCACCGGAATTTTTCCTCCCAAAAATCAAGCAGCGTTGTGTCTCTCTCTTCCTCTCTCTGATTTCTACAGCAATCTCTCTGCTCCTTCTCTCCAAATCACGCAGCAATTTCTGTCTGCTGAATTCCTCTCTCCGATGATCCAAGCGCCAGAGCATTCAATGCTCCCATCATCGCTCTCTCCAGCCGAATCTCTCCCTCTCTGATTTTCCACCGCAATCTCTTCTCTCCCTCTCTGATTTTCCACCACAATCTCTTCTCCCCCTCTCTGATTTCTCCACCGCAGTAGCCTGCCCAACCTCAAATCTCTCTCCTCCGGTCGGCATCAGCGAGCAGAGCAGATGAGGAGCAGCCAGCGGAGCGCGAGCAGGTGGGCGTGGAGGGGCGCTGCAGCCAGGCGCAGCAGCGGGGAGAGCGGTGCCTGCAGCGGCGGGAGTAGCAGCAGGAGTGCGGCTCCGCGCGTGGGCAAGAGGCAGGCGCGCGGACCCAGGAGGTGGTGCGCGGCCACGTGCGTGTGAGCAGGCAGTCGGCAGAGCAGAGATGGCGGGCCAGCGGAGTGGCGGTGTTGCGAGGCAGTAGCAGGAGCAAGCAGTGGTGGCAGTAGTTCAGCGGCGCGACGCGACGCGATAGCCCAGGCAGCAGGACTGGAGGCGGATCGAGCAGCGGAGCATATGCAGAGCCGCTCCGGGGAACATGCCGCTGGAGTCGCGCCGCCGGGCTCGGGAGCGGTAGGGAACGACGACGAGCAACTCATCGGCAGAGGGGAAGGGGGGCGACGATGTGCGACTCACCGGCGTAGGGGAAGGGGGCGCCGCCGGCCTTCAAGCATGACGCTACCTCTGATCTGGTCCATGGTGGGCACGGGAGGAGGGCCGTGGCCGTCGGGCCCATGTGCTCCACCTGCAGTGAGACAGAGGAGTCGGGCGCCGAATCCATTACCGAGGACGGGGCGGAGTTGGAGGGGTCGAGGGAGGAGGCGACGGTGTGGAGAGGGTGGTCGTGGCGGCGGCGTTGCAGGGATCGGGATAGGAGGCTCCGTGATTTTCGGATGGGAGACGGAGAAGTACGGAGGCTATCGTGCGGACGAAGGGACGATGCCGCGGACACGGGCGCGGAGGTACGAAGGACGAAGGACGATGCGATGGTCGCACCGGGGAAGAAGGCCGTGCGGATCGCCACAAGTTGAAGACGACAGCGATGATCATCGATGGAGGCGAGCGGAGTACGTAGCGGCGAGGGACGAAGAGGTGCGAGAGAGGAAGCGAGGGAGGGAGAGACTCCGCGGATCGCGTCGCGGATCGCGTGAGGGGGATCGGGAAACCGGAGATTAGCGCTCGGATTTGCGTGAATGTGCGTGAAAACCGGAGACGTCGAGGCGCTCGCGGGGACGAAAACCGGGCGACGGGGAAAGGACTGCTGCGACGGATGCAAAACTGCGACATTTGGTTCTTTTTAGGAGTATAAGTAGAGATATAGATCAGGTCAGCAGAGGCAGGATGGAGGTTGAAGATCAGAAAAATTAAGCCGCTGACCGTGATACGCAATGGTGCAATAGTGATACACAAATATACAACAGAGGCAGCAAAAAAACATTTGTGATTGCTAGGCGCACGTGTCATGCGCTAGCACCATCCAATGGTCATGAAGCCATCAGATGGCGACGTCAAAGGCCAGCGTGAAGCCGGTGGCAGGCGACGATTTTAATTTCCTGAAAGTTTTGTGGTTGCTCACGATGTGCTTACCGCACATGACCAAACCTTAGCGACACGTCCCTGTGCGTGCGCTGGGTTGGGTGTGCCACGAGGCACGTCCCAGCCCTGACTGGGCCCCTAATGAAGCCGCGCACCTCTGCAAACACCCCCGATGTGGGACTAAAACGGTGGATTAATAATAAACACAATGTGGTATGTAAATAAAAATAGAGGGAAAGAGACATGTAAATAAAAATGGAGGGAAACAGAAGAGATACTTTGCTTTGCGCTGGGCCGTTCGGTTCAAGCCACCGGAGGAGCTGCCTGCCGGCTCGGGTGGTATATGGGCCGTTTTGTTGTGGGCCGTGACACGCAATCGCCAATGGTGTACCATACTAATCGAGGAGCCTGAGAAGATATCTCTACTCCTATAACGTACGATCTTCTCTTTTTTTTGGTGCGGCAAATTTCGTCCTCCCTTTTCGTCCTCGCGTGCGACCTCGGACGCCTTGAGCTCCAACGCCTCCCCGCCCGAGGTTTCTACGGTCCAGTCCGCGTTCGAACGCCCGATATAATAATTTTCTATTATTTTTATTGTTTCCTCCCGCGACGCCTACCTCGACGCCTCGCGCAATCATCCATCCGGAAAAACAGCGCTTTCCTAAACAATCTCCTTCCCATCCAACCGTACATTGATGCGATCATGCGATCATTCCGTCCATTCAAACTCCGAAACCCGACGATCCTTCCCTCCCGTGCTCGCAGCCGCCTCTTTCCCGTGCTCGCCGATCCCTCCTGTGCTCGCCGCTGCCTCCACCATCGTGCCCATCGAGCACGCGTGCTCGTAAGAATCGCCGTCATCAACGCATAGACCATCCGGCCGGACCCGTCAGCAACGCAACCATCCGGCCGGACCCGGACGCGGCGGCGCTCTCGGACTTCAGCCTGCACCAGCTGTTCCCGCCGTCGTCGACGCGGGCCGGCGGGTACCGCGCGCCGGAGGTGGTGGACTCGCGCCGGCTGACGTTCAAGTCGGACGTGTACTCGCTCGGCGTGCTGCTCCTGGAGCTGCTGACGGGCAAGTCCCCCGCGCACGCGTCCCTGGAGGGCGACGGCACGCTGGACCTGCCGCGGTGGGTGCAGTCCGTGGTGCGGGAGGAGTGGACCGCAGAGGTGTTCGACGTGGAGCTGGTGCGGCTGGGCGCCAGCGCCAAGGAGGAGAATGAATCCATCGACCAGCCGTCGGGCGTAGAGGTCACCGAAGCCGTGCTGAAGGACGCCTTCACGAGGTCTTCAAGCTGCCGTTTATTCCTGCATCACCTTCCTCGAAGAGTCCCTTATTAATTCGGTGAGTTCGTTTCTCTTAAACCATCGATCTTCAAGCTGCATCACCATGCAATAATTTATGCTACGTGGGCTCATGTGGTTAGCAATCTCTGGGTTTGCATGAAATCGATGCTTTCCGCGAAAACACCTGCGCTTCAGACTGCAGCTTTAGGTCTCCGCTAATAGTATGCGGGAACTGGTGTTTAGCACTGCAAGATTTTATGGGGGTGCAATTTGGGGATTAGTGCACAAAAACTGTTGCACGGGAACCCTTGCGCTTGATGGGGCCGCTTTCGATCTTCAGGTGTGGTGCGCCATGCTGGACCAGGCGGGGGTGCAGTCTCCTGATTTGTTTGGTTTCCTGGGGCCTCAGGTTTAATTCCGCTTGTTTTTAAGAATTTCGTCTTCTGGATTTTCTAATTATCTAACAGTGTCCATGAGTTCATGCTACGAGCCAATGATGATTTGTTTTTATTTGCGGTTTTCAGATGGCCAGAGAAAACCCTATAAATAAACAAGCCTAGCCAATCATTGTATGTTGCAAGTAGAAAACTTTATTAACCACTTCTGTTGAACCCAAATATGGAATGGTGTGTGGTATAAGTGTTTCAAAAGAAATTAAGAAAACAGTCCCATGTAATTTTTATCAGGTACAGGAAACAGTTAAAAAATTTCTTTTCCTGAGGAATATTCACATAACAACATATGTAGCATACTGTTCTCGTTATTAACAATTGTTTTTGATGTTTCAGTAATAGTCCAAAATTGATTATCATACTGTGAGAGTGATGTACCAATGTATACTGTTCTTAATTGTCTGCACTTTTCCATTCCGGTCCAGTTTTCCTACTGTGTGAGCTTAATTGTGTGCACTGCACCTATAGTTTTTAGTAAACACTGGTTGCTATTCTCATGCACACATGGCTTGTTTTTTAATTTAATAAAATGTCTGGGTTGTTTCCAGATATATTACTACTAATTTATTTTATATTTTGTGCAAAGGATTTTGAGCATGTATCCAAATCTAGAGCACATGTCTGAGCAGGATTGTATATTTTGTTACTTGGGGTCTTTGGAATACTCTACTTGTTGTAATATGGTGGTCTTTTATTCTTTTCCTACTTGTTATTACATGAAAAAAATTAATAGTGAGGATAGTTGGGTAGTTAGTCTAGCTGGCATGGCATGACTGCCTGGACTCTGATGTGCAATTGGGTTCAATGTTTCATCCAGGGTTTCTATAGGTACCGGACGCCAGAACTAAAGGAACTGATATCAGAATTTTCGAAGGCTGAGGTAGAGAAACAATCAGAATTGAAAGGCATTCTTCAGAATCTGATTGAGCTATTTGTTGAGCATCACAACGAGCGGAGGAAATTTGATTCTGTTGTTGCTGGTAACATTTATCCGACATTAATTTTGTTCTTGCACTGTAATCTATATATAGCTATTTTAGTTTACATAGTCACCACCTATAAAGGATAAATAGTATTGACAAGCCATAATCATTATCTAAAATATCCAATAATGCAGTGCATTCAAGAAATCAGCAATACAAAAGTAGCCTAAATGCATATCAAATGCTACTACTTCTTCTGCAATCTATCAGTTCCAATCTATTCAACCTGACGCCTGATTTGTTTTTATTTGCGTTTTTCAGATGGCGCCAGGTGACGAGAGAAAACCCTTTTCAGATCTTACTAATACAAATGATAGCAGAATGCGGGGTGCTGATCTTACCAATACAGAAGGTTTGTCCTCGCTTTCTATATGATTATTTGATTCAGTTTTTCTTTTAAAGAAGATTTCTAAACTTTGAAGTCCTGAATTAATGTAGATGATCTGACCACACAACTTGAAGAGCAAAGGAGACTAGCAAGAAACAGGAAACGTCGTGAGAACTATGCGAAACAAAAAGGAATACTATCTGAAACACAGGAAGACCCTGACGATGCATAACAGAAGAGATTAGAGAGGAACAGGAAACGACGCGAAGCATATGCAAAGAAGAATGGGAAAAGGGTGACTGAGACGTCTACAGGCACGTCACCCATTGATCAAGTATTGGACAACCATACAGGTACCTTCTGAATTTCCATAGTTCCTTGTGCATATACAAATGTATACATAGTCGTGCCCATGCGCGTTTGTGTGTTGAAAAGTACCCATGCACGGATTTTAAAACAGGACTGATGCCAATGCGGCCTCGTGAGACCAACTGTTCGTTTCAAGAACAATACGATCTTCCTGAGCCTAACGATGATAGTGACTGGCTACACCGGAACGATGCATATCATCTCGAGATTGACAACGTCATAATTGCACCTACAAACGAGACACCCACACAACTGCCAGGTACACTTTACTACTCCATCAGCCAGGTTATTTGTCTTACGATCTATTGAATGAATTGTGGGGCATGTTCTTCTCTTTTGTTTAGGGTATTAGAGTAATTTATGACAACTTCAGACCTCCAGCTTCTTTATTAACGAATATATGTTTGAATCCATTTATTTCATGTATTTCTCATAATTATAGATGTGATCTATATTGATCTCTTTATAGGTGCAAAGTTTTATTTATAGTACACTATCCTATTTTGTATTTAGGAGACCTAGATTCTAGAGAAAGAAAGAGACAAAAAGAAAGAGCACGTAGAAGAGAAATATCTCCTGGGCAGCGGGCCCTACAGAACAAACGACGTCGTGAACAATACGCTCAGCGGAAAAAAGACAAGGAGCAGCTTACTGATGAGAAGAAACGTGAGAGAAAGAATGAACAGAGGAGAAGAGTATACGCAGCAAATAGAGAGTTCGAAGCTGACACTCTGCACCCTGATTCCATCGCCATGGTCAACCCAGAGTGGACCCCAAAACTGATATCTCCTGATGCGGAGTCTACCGTTGTAAGGTCAGAAGACCTTATAATCCCCGATTTCATTGGTACCCCGGCACCTCTTTACATTCCGCCGGTCTGACCTTATAATCCCCAATTTCATTGGTACCCCGGCACCTCTTTACATTCCGCCTTCCGAGGAGTCATCCCAAGATGATACCTTCGATGTCGATGAACTGTTGGGGCCCAATGCTCGTAGACAGCGTGTGACCCCTGGTCAGAGGCACTCTCATATTGGCCGAAGGAATGGACAGTTTGAAAGAACGATTGGAAGGAAAGCTAGAAGTCGAAAAGATAAAACAATGACCGACCCAAATAGCGGAACACAACAATCGTGTGTAACCAATGGTAAGTTCAATATCCTCTTAATGAAATTCTGTTAGCACGGGTAGTAGTCCATTGAATTTACATTTTATGTATAGGAACTCAAGGACAGGGACGCACTAAACAACAATTTGGTGGCACTCGGCAGCCAACTGACCGATATATACCTGAAGATGATCCTGGCGTGGAATTAACTGAAGATGGTATTGCTTCGATATCTGTTTTGTCCAGTATTGATAAACATGCATGAGTTTTATTAAACTAATCGCTTTGAAATTTCAGATGGCGATGAGGACGTGATATTCGAGGAGGACGATGAAGATGAAGAGGGTTACCTTTTCGCTGGTCAAGGTACATTGTGGACATTGACTGAAATATCCTTCAATAGAGTTGTCCTATATTTTATCTCTTAAAAAAACTTTTATGATTCCATCACAGATTGTGAATCGGAGCAAGAAGTGAGCCATGAGGATGTTGGCGATGATTCCACTTCTATTCCAGACGTTCCTGATCCGTTTGATGTTGTGTACAGCAACATGCCTGATGAAACCCACATCTTAGAACCAGAGGAGAACTGTAGTTTCTGTAATGCGAAGAAGTTCCAGTATGAATCACCTGGATTCTGCTGTCGCAAAGGAAAGATTCACCTTTCCATACCTGACATGCCTCCAGAACTTATGAGGCTATGGACAAGTTCTGATGCTGATGCTAGGCATTTCCGTGCGAACATCCGCTTTTTCAACGGCCATTTCTCATTTACTTCACTGTATTGTCACCTTGATCGTATCACCACCGATATGAGGACTGCTGGAGTGTATACATTCCGTGCCCATGGCCAAATGTACCACAACGTCAGATCGTTTGGAAGAGATGGGACGGAACCAAGACATCTAGAACTTTATTTCTATGATGATGATCCCAGCCTTGAGCATCGGTTCGCAAAGTGCCGTGAAAAGTGTAGGGAGAAGGACAGGGAGGTTATCAAGGGGTTGGTGAACATCATGCGTGGCAGCCCATACTCAGAACACCTTAGAAGCGTTGGTCGAGATCATGAACTCGAGGATTACCGCGTAACATTAAACCTTGACCACCAACTTGACCAACGGACATATAACGTTCCACTGACATCTGAAGTGGCTGCAGTGTGGATAGAGGGTAGTGAGTACCGTGGGCAATTCAGTAACAGTGTTGTGCTCCATGGTAAAGATAGGTCCATACATGGCATAAGATCGTATCACTCCTGCTACGATGCCCTGTCGTACCCTATTTTTTTCCCAAGAGGAGAACTAGGTTGGCATAATAATATCCCCAAAGTTGGTGTCACTATGGATCAAGCTAGGTCCGCCACTCAAGATCGTAGGAACAGAGCTGAAGGCAATGATGACGAAGGTAATTCCTCATTTTGTATAGTGTTATTATGTACTTTGCAAAATCATCACTAACAATTAAAATCTCTATGCATAGGTTCTGGTGGGAACCTATGTGTCTCGGTTCGTGATTACTACTGCTACAAATTCCAGACGCGCCCGGGAATATTCAATCCAATACTCCATGGAAAGCGTCTCTTCCAACAGTTCGCGGTTGATACTTACATCAAGATTGAAAGCTCGAGGTTGGATTTCCACCGCTTCAATCAGGATCAGATTAGGGCTGACTTATACCAAGGCCTCGTGGACAGCATGAATTCTGGTGAGCAACGAGGGCTTGCGGTTGGAAAGCGGACCGTGTTGTCTGGCTCATTTATCGGTGGACCGAGGGACATGAGACGCCGTTACATGGACGCTATGGCTCTGGTGCGCCGATATGGGAAACCAGATATCTTCCTCACAATGACCTGCAACCCTAATTGGGATGAGATCAGGAGAGAATTGTATCCTGGCCAAACACCACAAGATCGTCCTGATCTTGTTACTCGTGTCTTCAGAGCCAAACTAGAGGAACTAAAGAAAAGATTGACTAAAAAGGACATCCTTGGAAAGGTTCGGGCTTATGTGTATGTTGTTGAGTTTCAGAAGCGTGGTTTGCCGCATGCACATTTTCTTCTTATCATGCATAGGAAGTTCAAGCTCACATGCCCTGAACAGTATGATGTGCTCATCTCAGCGGAACTCCCAAACAAGAAGAAGTACCCAGAGCTATATAGGCTGGTCACCAGGCATATGATGCACGGCCCATGCGGAACTCTCAATCCCAATTGCCCATGCACGAAGGGACGTGCTTCATGCAAGAATCACTATCCTCGCCCATTCTGTGATGCCACCTCAAATGGAAAGGATTCTTACCCGGTCTATCGGCGGCGTGACGATGGTCAGAAAGAAAAAATCCGGGGAGCAACTTTGGATAACCGATGGGTCGTCCCTTATAACCCGTATTTACTTAGACTCTTCAATTGTCACATTAATGTGGAGGCATGTGGAAGCATCAAGTCTGTTAAATATCTCTTCAAGTATGTTTACAAGGGCCATGACCGTGCATCTGTGGCTATGACTGAGGCGGGGACAGCAAATAACACAGGGGATGTTGATGAGATCAAACAATTTCGAGATGCCCGATGGGTTACGCCCCCAGAAGCCTTATGGAGGATCTATGGCTTTGATCTGAGTAAGAACCACCCGTCTGTGCAGCAGCTCCAATGCCACCTCCCGGATATGCATATGGTGTCATATCACGAGCGTGAAAAAATAGAGAACGTGGTCAATCGTCCGGGTGCAGAGGAGTCCATGTTGACTCAATATTTCCAGGCAAACATCACTCATGAGCATGCACGTGGTATCTTGTACCGTGACTTCCCGCATTACTTCACCTGGAGGGACAAAGGTTGGCACCCGAGGAAAAAAAAAGGTGAAGGGCAAGTTGGTAGAATCGTATCGGCCAATCCTGCTGAAGGGGAACGCTATTTCCTACGGGTACTCCTAAACAATGTTTGTGGTGCGACTTCATATGACCATCTGAAGACAGTCGACGGTGTTGTTCAGCCTACTTTTAGAGAGGCTGCAGAAAAACTGGGTCTCATTGAAGAAGACAATACGCTTCATGACTGCATTGCTGAAAATTCAATGTTCCAGATGCCTTCATCGTTGCGGCGTCTATTTGCCACAATATTGGTTTTCTGTGAGCAGAGTGATGTCTTCGCACTGTGGCAGGAACACCTTGAAGCGATGTCAGAGGACTATCGTCGCAATAACCCGTCTCCAGCTGTCATTGAGCAGATGGTTTTGATTGATATAAGGAACATGTTGCAATCCATGGGTAAGGACATAAAGTCATTCCCTCTTCCTGCAATTGATGAGGCCTATGATGATGCCAGAGGTGTTGTCAGGGAGATTTATGAGGAGGCTATCATTGAGCCTGAGGCTGATGACGTGCACCTTTTTGAGTCTCTGAATGAAGAGCAGAGGTCTGCGTATGATGAGATAATGTCTTCTATTGAGTCACAGGCAGGTGGTTCGTTCTTTGTTGATGGCCTCGGTGGAACTGGAAAGACATTTCTGTATAGAGCTCTTCTAGCTAAGGTCAGGAGTGAGAACAAACTTGCTGTGGCTACTGCCACATCTGGTGTTGCGGCTTCAATAATGCCGGGTGGCCGAACCGCTCACTCGCGGTTCAAGATTCCTCTTACGATTGATAATGGTTCAGTATGCAACTTCACAAAGCAGAGTGGGACGACAAAACTCTTACAGCAAGCATCTCTTATTATATGGGACGAGGCCTCTATGACAAAGAGACAAGCGGTTGAAGCCCTAGACAAGAGCCTTCGAGATATAATGGATTGCCCTGATCGTCCATTTGGTGGTAAGACTATAGTTTTTGGTGGAGATTTCCGGCAGGTGTTGCCTGTTGTGCGAAGGGGGTCAAGAGCTCAGATAGTTGATGCATCGCTGCGTAGGTCTTATCTATGGGAGTCCATGCGCCATCTAAAGCTTGTGCGTAACATGAGGGCGCTGAGCGACCCCTGGTTTTCAGATTATCTATTGCGCATTGGAGGTGGCACGGAGGAGGTCAATGCTGACGGTGACGTACACCTTCCAGATGAGATTTGTGTGCCTTACACTGGTGAGGTCAATGATCTCGATAGACTAATTGAGTCTATTTTCCCAAACCTAAATGAAAGAATGGGAGACACAGGCTATATTACATCTAGAGCAATTCTAACTACACGGAACGAATGGGTAGATAGGATTAATATGAAGATGATTGACAAATTCGTCGGTGGAGAGGTTGTGTACCATAGTTTTGATTCTGCGGTAGACGATCCCCGCAACTTCTACCCACCAGAGTTCCTTAACTCGTTGACGCCTAACGGGCTACCTCCGCATGTGCTCAAGCTTAAGGTTGGTTGCCCAGTAATCCTCCTTAGAAACATTGACCCGGCAAATGGGCTATGCAATGGTACAAGGCTTGTGGTAAGGGGGTTCCAGAGAAATTCCATTGATGCAGAGATAGTAATTGGCCAGCATGCTGGAAAACGAATTTTCTTACCCAGGATACCTTTATGTCCGTCTGATGACGAGATGTTCCCGTTTCAGTTCAAGCGTAAGCAGTTTCCTATCAGGCTTAGTTTTGCCATGACGGTTAACAAGTCACAAGGCCAAACAATCCCTAATGTTGGTGTGTACTTGCCTGAACCGGTTTTCTCCCATGGACAATTGTATGTTGCACTTTCTAGAGCTATTGCACGCGCTAATATTAAGGTCCTTGCTATCCCACCAAATGCCGAGATGGAAAAGGAGGTGACGGCCAAAAGGAAAGATAAGAAAAAGACACGTGGGAAAGGCAAAAATGCAAAGCCAAATAAATGGAAGAAAAGGGAATCTGCAATGGATGGCACATTCACGGCTAATATTGTTTTCAAGGAGGTATTGACTCTGTAGAGAAGGTAATATTTCTTACTTTTATTTATTATATAATAGTTCCACCCTCCCGCGTCATATATTGATGTTTTACTACCTTTGCAGGGGATGATGCGTCTCACTAATTCCAGGACAGCACAGGATGTTCCTATTGTTCTTTTGTCACTTGCAAAATTTAGCGTATGGAGATGTTAAAACACAGAGTCAAAGTTCATAATGTTTATGGAACGTGTATCTACTGCTATGTATGTTTGTAATAGTGAATAGCCACATGCATCATCGCAAGGCCCCATTGGATTTGAGCTTTGGGCCTAGGTTTCGCATGGATGATGTGATACAAGATAGTCTTAAAGTGGAGAAATTAATACTGTTTTTTCTGTTCTAATTTGTGTAACCTTTTGTTCCTAGATTTTTTTCCCTAGATGATTTAACTTTAATTGGTTCCTCTGAATTTTTTTGTCAAGCGTAATGAATACTATTTTTTTCCCTATTTTGTCGCTGCCGTGGGACTTGTGACACTGCTGCAGGGGCAGGGCGGCATGTATGTGTGTGTTTTGCTGTGTCGCCATGGGAACAGTAGCAATTTAGACTCCAAAAATATACTTGATATAACCAAAATAAATTCTCATTATAACCATGGCCACTATTCGAACTCAGTGAATGCCAATCACGATCTAAACCTCCATAAAACCTATTATAAAATGTTTCAAACTTGCATGCTACTACAAAGTAAAAGGTGTTCATATGCTAAAAAAGCAGGCCTTCAATATTTTCTAAACTGCAGTACTCTTATTTCTAAAGACTCCTGAGCTACGATTATGCCTTTTCCATCATCCTCTTCACTGCACGACGTCCTAAAGCCAGGACTTTGGAACGTTCCTTGAGTATGCAAGCGCGAAAGCCTGCAAATCAAAACCGCATATTAAAGTAGGTTGCACAGTGCACAAATATTTTGAGGAATCCAGATGGATACATAGTTCGGACTAAAAGATTTTCACCTTGCAAATTATAGTAATCAACAGAATACGGAGTGAACACAATTTCGCTATGTCCAACTGTGGTTACTCCACCTAATCGGAAGGGGTAAAAAATGTAGTTAAGATGACACTGTATTAACAATCTTTATAAAAAAATTATCATCTCAATACCTTGTGGCCTCAATGTTCACATGAAGGGCAGCCAAAACGCGAAATCCTGAAGCGGCGGGCTCCCATTGCCAAATATGACGCAGAAGGTGTTCATCCTTCACGTGTATAATGATCAACTTTCTGGGATCTGATTATTATGTACTCGCTTGAGTTATAAAATATATGTGTCTGTCACTCATATTTGGTAATCTAAATAAGTATGGTTTTTTTGTGCGTCAATTCTATTATTTCTACAATTTTGTTTCCTTCCCGGAGCAACGCACGGGCACGAACCTAGTACAAATATACAATAGAAGCAGAAAAAAAAATGTTGTGATTGCTAGGCGCACGTGTCATGCGCTAGCACCATCGAATAGTGGTCAAGCCATCCGATGGCGACGTCAAAAGCCCGGCGTCCGGCGTGCCCCCGGTGCGGCGATTTTAATTTCATGAGTTTGTGGTTGCTCACGATGTGCTCACCGCACATGACCGAACCAAAGCGACACGTCTCCATCCGTGCGCTGGGTTGGGTGTGCCCACGAGGCACGTCCATGCCCTCATTGCACTCCTAATGAAAAATGGTGGATCTTCTTAGCTATACATTTTTATTAAAGAAGAGATACTTTGGTTCGCGCGGCCCGGCCCGTTCGGGTCAAGCCGGGTGGTATATGGGCCGCTTTGTGGTGGGCTCAGATAAGCTAGCATCTAGGCCTGCTTCGTGAGAGCATAGAGCGGCCCATATTCTGGCCCAGGACCATCGGCCTCGTCGCCTCCTTTCCCCTACAGTCCCCACTGCCGCAGCCATTGCCTTCCTGGCTCCTCTTCTCTCTCTTCCCCGTCTCGCCTCACCATTAAACCCCACCCGCGCGCGCGGCGGCCGGCGGTAAGCCCCACCCACCCAGGCACGCGGAGGAGGGAGAGGGCGTGCAGAACCACCAGGGGCAGGCATGGGGACCCTCGGGCGCGCGATCTTCACGGTGGGCAAGTGGATCCGCGGCACGGGGCAGGCCATGGACCGCCTCGGATCCACCATCCAGGGCGGCCGCCGCGTCGAGGAGCAGGGTAAGCATCCGCCTCCTTCCATGCGCTCCGTCGCTCTACCTGCCCCGCTGCCTCCTTGCTCGAGCCTGCGGTTGTTCCTTACCAAGGATGGGATCGGGTCTTCGCCTAATCATTTCGATGTGGCGCAGAGTTAGCCGTATCCCTTGATCCATCGGCCAGCTCGTTGTGTTCTTATTGTAGGGCCTATTAGTGTCAGATCAGGCTGATTCAGTGGCGTCTGCATTCGTCAATATGCTCACAGTTGGGGTTGTTCCCAAAGGGGATAATAATACCAAAATAGTGTTTGTAGGGAATGGATTAGCTGTTGATGTTGGTAATGTGATTTGAACAAACTGAGACGAGCCTGGACTTTCGCCCTTTGGACTCTGTACTACCATTTCCCCCCTTTTATATGTACACCTATTTGTGAACTGCTGCATTGCAGTTAGCAATATTTCCCTTGGTACTATCAGTAAATCATATGCATAACAAGGATTGATACCACAATCATGTTGTCTTCTGTTAATGTGTCAAGCTGGCATTCCTGTTTGAAGTGATTTTGTATATAGTTTTCTCATCGCTAGCAACATAGTAATGCCATTTCCTTTTGGTGTCACTACTGCAACCGGTAAATTAATAAGCTTCTGCATGATTTGGACATCATGATGATGAATGTGAATTTACGAATATTTTTAGTGCTGTGCACATAACTCAATCTACCATTCGTTGAAATTCTTAGTTACCATTTCATATGTTGTTTTCAGTTTCGAGGCATCGTACAGTGATGAGCATTTTTGAGAAAGAGCCAAGGATCCATAGAGATGTCTTTGTTGCTCCCAGTGCAGCAGTCATTGGTGATGTTGAGATTGGACATGGATCATCAATCTGGTATGGCTCCATTTTGAGAGGTAAACCACTGGACAATATTTTGTTGTACATAGATGTTCTATTGAGCTACCATGCTTATAGTCATGACAATTGTCTCCTCTTTTCTCGTTTAGTGGTCATGGCCATGAACACAGAGCTCTGCAGTAGAATACTATGTTGTGCTCAGTAGATCCAACTTATGTTGGCACATTAGCATCTGGTCTTTTGAGCATGGTGATACCCCAGCCCTAGGCAAAGCAATAGTGAAGCACCTCCAAGTCACATGGGCCTGGTGAACTTCTGTTAGATGCCATCAATTTCTTTTAACAGATTCGAGTTTTAAGACTTAGACCCTGTTGCATGACCACCTCCATTACCGAAAAGTCGAAAACTGATTGTGCATGCAAGAGAACGCTTTTGGAGTATACTTGTTTTTGTTTATCACATTGCTTATTAACTCTAAGCATAGCTGCCACATGATCCATAGCCAAATCCTAGTAATTGAATTTCAAATGTTAAGAAAGACTATAGCCAATTTCCTTGCACAAAGTTAAGTTATAGGCAATCTCAAAATTTACAACTTGCAATGATTTGTTATTGAAGCATCACATATTTTTTTTGGATCGGCATTAGTAACTTCGTCGGAGAATTTGGGTTTGTTAAAGAAACCTAGGACTAACATTCACCATCACTAGTAGTCAACATGGCAAGATTGCAGTATAGTTTCTGTGCATGTAGGCTAATCAACTACCTGGATTTAGTTAGCGGAGAGCTATGTTAATGTTTAAGTTGAACAGAATATATTTTCCAATTTGATGCTGATAAAGTTTTGCTTGTTTTTTTATTCTTGTCTTCAGGTGATGTTAACAGCATTCATATTGGATCTGGGACAAATATACAAGACAATTCCCTTGTACATGTCTCAAAATCTAACATCAGCGGGAAGGTACTCCCAACCATAATTGGAAGCAACGTTACAGTAGGTCAGTAAATACCTTTTTAGCATATTGCTGCTTAATTCTGAGCTTCATTTTATCTGGATGATTGACTAAATGAAACAACTGGTCAAACTAAACTTCTTACAGGTCATAGTGCTGTTTTACATGCATGCACCATTGAGGATGAAGCTTTTGTTGGTATGGGTGCCACTCTGCTTGATGGAGTGGTTGTTGAAAAGCACAGCATGGTTGGTGCAGGATCTCTTGTTAAGCAGAATACAAGGATACCTTCTGGAGAGGTTATTTTCTTACATTCCTATTAAGCTAGTATTCCAGTTGATGTATGAGCATTGTTTATGCCCTTAATTGCAATTGTTCAGCATTTAACAGTACTTTTAGCCAATGTTCATTGTTCATTATACTTCTAAGATGGAACTCTAAAACCAAAATGTTTGCAAGGTTAGTCATCTGTATGCTCCATCCCTGAAAAGAATAATGCCACCCATTTTTAATGGGGTAGAACCTTAGTACCTTTTTTCCCCCAATGAATAATTAGTCAACTACTGTTAGAAAAATAGGTTTTTACAATATACTCCTTGCTCTGAAGAGTACTGCTGGTGGCATGCTTTGACTGATCTGCGTTCCATGTTATGCTTGGAACTCAGAAGCCTATATTCTGGATTTAATAATTAAACTGCTGTGTTACCTGCATGGCTCTCAAAACCAACGAAGATTTAGGTTATCTGCATGCTCCTGCTCTGAAGAGTACTGCAGCCCAGTGCTGCTGTATTAGAGACTTAGCCTTAGAGCACATGTATTTCACAAAGAACATTACTGTTAGAAACTAATGATTACTTGCATTATAGATAGTTTCTTAAATCCGAGTTATTATGATCTTTACTATTGAAAAGTGAGAACTTAAAAATGATGGTGGCATGACCTTCATTTCAGGTTGCATGTTATGCTTATAACTTGGTAGCTTGTATTCTGGGGTTGATATTAACTGGTGTTTGGTCGCTGTGAATCACAGATCTATTGAAATTTGCATTAATGAAAAAGGAATCCTGATTTATGTGATTTCATTGCTGAAGTTTCTGTTTCATAACACGATCAGGTCTGGGTTGGTAATCCTGCCAAGTTCCTAAGGAAGCTTACAGAAGAGGAGATCGCGTTCATTGCCCAATCAGCAACCAACTATGTCAACTTAGCCCAGGTGCACGCAGCTGAGAATGCCAAGAGCTTTGACGAGATTGAGCTCGAGAAGATGCTGAGGAAGAAGTATGCACACAAAGACGAGGAGTACGACTCGATGCTTGGGGTGGTCCGTGAGATCCCACCTGAGCTCATCCTTCCTGACAACATCCTCCCGCATAATGCCCAGAAGGCTGTTGCTCGCTGAATACTTCTTGGTTCCCCTCTTGGGATACTTGGTGTTGTTGTCTGTTGACTTGGAACATTTTGACACGAGTTTGGGTATTATTTCTCAGTTTTTCCTGCCCAATAAGATTGGGTCGAGCGATGTTTTAGGATCGACCGTAGACACCAACTATTTGAACTGCAATGAAGAGATGCTCAAGATCTCCTTTTACCATCTTATGAAGAATTCGTGATTGAAGTGACCCTGTTTGCTGTTCTTTTGCTTAACGTCCCATCTGTTTTTAGTCCATAGATGGCTTTCTTCATGCTTGTCATATGACTGGAAGCTAACTTAAGTGGCTTCCCGTTCTTGTAGACTTGGTAGTTGTCGGACATGGCATGTAAATACTTCTTGATTATTGCTCGCTGCTTTTGGCTACTTGGCTTGTTTCCTAAATCCTAAACGATGTGCTACCAGGTTCCACATGTGACCGGTGAGACTTCCCGGGCCGTTCGAAAGAACAAAGACGGCGCAGATTCAATTCAGTTTGAGCTAGTACAAGTCATGGCATTATTCAACGAGTTTACAATGCACGGAATCAGCAATGACGACGAACACGGAGCACCACCCAAACGTAATCTCCATCTGCAAACGAGGGCCATATCTAAACGGCACGCTTGGACCTATGCTCTTGGACGAACAGCTTCATCTCCTCCATGAGCTTGCCGGAGTCGGCGAGCTCCGGGAACGCGTGGAAGCCGTGGACGGCGTCCGGGTACTCGACAACCCGCACCGGCTTCCCCTTCCCGCGCAGCGAGTCCACGTACCTCGCCTGCCAGTCCTTGAGCAGGTCGAACCCGCCGACCACCACCATCGCGGGCGGGAACGCCTCGGCGAGCTCGACGCCGTCGCCGCACACGCGGGCGACCTCGTGGTCCCGTGTCGCGCCCTCCGGCAGGAACTCCCGCCAGTAGTGGTCCGTCGCCGCCACCGACAGCGCGGACACCCTGTCGAGCTCCACCTCGGCCGGCGTCCGCTCCTCCCCGCCGAAGAACGGCTGGAGCAGGAGGGCGCCTGCGACGCGGAGGTTCGCCGCGGGCGACGTCGCGGACATGGACGCCCAGCGCTGGGCCACGTGGTGCGTGATGTTGCCACCCGCGCTGTCGCCGGCGAGGAAGCAGCTGGAGAGGTCGACGGGCACGGCGACCACGTCGGCAGGCAGGGCGTTGGCGTCCAGGTAGCGGAGCGCGGCGACGCCGTCGTCGTACGCGGCGGGGAACCGGTGCTCCGGGGCGAGGCGGTAGTTGAGGGACACGACGACGGCGCGGAGCTCGCTGCAGAGGCGGCGGCAGAAGGCGTCGTAGGGGCGTGACGCCGCGGAGAAGAGCACGAACCCGCCGCCGTGGAAGTAGACGACCACGGGGAGCGGCGCGTCCGCGTCAGACGAGGACGGGGAGAAGACGCGCGCCCAGAGGCCGCGGGAGGCGTCGATGGTGACGTCGGCGGAGCGCACTCCGGAGGCGTCCGGGCGGCGGCTGGCGCCCGCCTTGAGGTCGCCGAGGGTGAAGAGGAGGCGCCGGATGCTGCCGTCCGGGCGGTGCGCGAGCGCGAGCGCGGCCAGCTGGACGCGCACCGTCCATGGCAGGGACGGTGTCCGGCGTTCGGCGCGGTCGTCAGAGCTGCCGGCCATTTCTTGGCAGTTCGCTTGCCTGGGAGTACGCGAAGCAAAGCACGCTCTCGCAGTGTTAAACTAAGCCTGACAACGAGGGGCAAACTGTGCCGTTGCCAATTGCAAATGGTTTTATATTCCGTGGTCAGTGTAACAAAGAGGTGAGAACATCAGATCTGTGCAAGGGACGGCGCAACGGCAGTATTCGATCTCGAAAAGAAACGAGTACGTCGAGATGAGGCCGGAACCGGCCGGCGAGGATCTAGCTCTACTAGTGGCTCATGAACTGCCGCCTTCGATCCGGCACGCTGCTGCGTCGCCGTCGCCGTCGCCGCCGTGGACGACGGACTTTAGTATCCCTGCAGCCGGCACCTGCAGCGCGGTAGCTTTCGATGGCTGGAGACTGGGTCTTGGAGAAGCCATTTCCTTGGACGTGGTTGGCTTTGGCTAGGTGACGCGCAGTCGACAAGGCCGGGGTGTGAATGTGTGATGGGGATGTCGATGAGCTCGACGTGCTTATGTAGAAGCGCAAGTGCTTCACCCTCTTCCATTCCTCAGGGAACGAGACTGTCAACTCTGTTTTTTTTTACACCGAATTTGGGATTCCATTAACTAGTGGCTGTGGCTCCAAGCAAATCGCTCGATACCAGTTCCAAACTTCCAGTACAAAGTCTGGAGCGTGGCTCTCAGACTCCCAGAGGCCAAGGCACTTGCCCCAAAGGCTGATTTACCATCCACCGCTACTTTACACTCGTCAAATAGTAGAAAAATAAACTCTCGTAGTTGCTTAAGAAGACCACCATCCGGACTGCAGCCCATCTCCGTTGAGTTCAGCGCAAGACCGAGAGTTGAGGCATCAGTCTCCAGAATGATTCTTGTCGTACCCTGCAGGCCTGCAACTCGTTGCAGAGTTTGCTTGACGGCGACTGCTTCAGCTTGCCATACGCCGGATGCCCGTTTCAGGTGCCCAGCAGTCCACTCCAGCACCCCCCTCCAGGAAAGTTCCTTCGCTGTTTCTTGCAAGGAAACCCCATCCTCCCTTTGATTCTCTTGCATTGAAGGATGCATCCACGCTGATCTTGGGCCCTGTTTAGATCCACCAGTTATAAAATTTAGTACTACTGTTTATAACTTTGACCACTAATTAAGGATATTAAATAAAGGCAGTTTACAAAACTACCTCCACAACCCCTGTGCTAATTCGCGAGACGAATCTAACGAGGCCTTTGACCACATGATCGGAGGATGGTTACTGTAGCATTACTGTAGATAATCATGGATTAACTAGGGTCATTAGATTCGTCTCGAAAAGTTACGCTCATCCATGAAGAGGTTTTGCAAATAGACTTCATTTAGTACTCCATGCAAGAAAGATTCCTTTTAGCGCTTTTAGAGTTCTAAAGAACCAAACAAGGCCTTGATAAGTTCCCACTGGTTTGGCTGCCATTTGTCATCTCTCCTTTGTTTTGTCACCTGGGAGTTGTGGTTGAGCTTTTCCAACTCCATGAGATGGTAAACGACAGAGCTGCACACTTCTGCTCCTCTGGCTAATCCCCCTCCAGAATTAACTCTGTTTCGAGCTGACCACCATCTCCAAAGAAGAACAAAAATCTTGTATTGTATCTTTTCCTCAAAGGACCAAATTTTCTCAATCGTTTCCTTCCCAGACCGGCATAATAGCAGTTCAATTCTAGCATGTTCCAGGCCCACGATTCTCCAGCATTCTTTAACACCTTTGCATTTGAAAAAAAGATGGCCACAATCTTCATCTTGGCGATTGCATACAGGGCATATTGTATCCAATTTGACTCCTCTTCTCTCTACATTTCCATTTTGGACAGGTAAGCTGTTATGCACAATTCGCCATATGAACATTTTAACTTTGTTTGGGAAGTACAACTGCCATATGCCCATATTTTGTGCCATTTAAACCCTGTATCTCCTTGTTCACTCCCAGACGAAGAAGCATCTTTGCCCACATCTCTATCTCTTGTCTGCACTGCTAATTTGTATGCAGGTTTCACTGAAAAAAAAATCCTTTCTCGTTATAGTGCCAGGCTGGCCGATCATTCACACTCTCTGCAGTTGGTAATTGGTATTCTGAGTATAGCTTCAGCATCTAGTAACCAAAAGGTGTCATTCACTAATTGCTCATCCCACTATCCCAGTCTTCAGCTCCAAGATCGATTAACTCTGAAACTCTTTGGTTGCCCAGTGCACATAGTTTGATTTTACGTATACACTATCAAGCAGGCATGAATGGAATGGTATCAATAGATCTAGCCAGGTATATTTTCATAAGCAAGCATGAATGAAATGTTGTATATCGTTGCTGTATAAGCAAGAAAAATTAGAGAAATGCTTGATCTTGCCAGGTCAAAACAGCTAGGAACGAAATAGGAGTGCATATACTATGAAAATACAGAAAAGGAGCAATAGCCATGGTTTCAAAGCAAACCCTTATGATCCAATATATGACAGCAACTTGACCAATTAAAAACCACCATCTTCAGAACATTAGAAACTGATACAATTGGTTCCGACATGCTCCCAACTCACATAATAAAATAGGGTTCATTAATACATAGAAATCCATATCTGTCCGAATTTGCAGCTAAACTACCTACATTAATAATATACAAGCTGCCACTTCAACAGAAATTGCTACGATGCCAATTGCGCAACTGCAATACGGGGGTGTTTAATTCCAGTGAATTGGTGAAAAGTGGTGAAAAATTTTGCATTGGGAAACGTGTCCTATGAGAGGGGGCACGGTTGTCAGTGTGAAAACTTTTTGGTGACTTTGGGAAGTTGGAGGAATTAAACAGGGCCTACATATCACTCCACAGAATAATAACTACTACTTACAAAAGCCTGCATCAACAACAGTGTGATGCATTGTTACCATCAGTACATTCGCTTCCTAAGGTTTGGAAACCAATTCATCTTACACAGCACTGCAATCGCCTTCCTAACTGCCAACTTTACCCTAATTATGCCATGAAATGAGCGACCAGAAAACCGTGACTTCCATTTTACAGAAGCCCATGTCCATCTCACCGATGCTTTTACTGCCTTTCGAAGCGTGAAAACTTATCTTCTTTTCCACAACTTTGATACCACCTTCGAATGCCTTACATGAACTGTCACCTCTCCAAAGCCTTCAACAATTTAATTTATTAACTGCAAAATCAACTTTTATAATCATAAAAGAAATATTAGGAGATCCCATTAACTGAAAAATATTTATTGGGACTGTTGGAGCAATATAAGTTCTCTATCTCAGGAATTAGAGGTCAAATGGTGGGCTTAATTTAAAGCCATTCCCAACAGTGTCACGTCATCTAACTAGTATTGGGTTGATGCATGAAACATGGTCTCCTAATGAACAGTTTCATTTTGAGGTTTCGTAGGCTACCCATGACATTTAATTATGAGGCATATGGTTGGATAGAAACAAATGAAACGAAACCTTCTAGTCCCCAATGACAGTTTCAACGGGTTTCATAGCATTGGAAACAGTTGAGACACAGTTTTCATTCTATGAATCTTCTTCCATTTCTCTCTTCATAATTATCATGTCATGTCATCGTGTGTGGTGATGTGTCAACCTATTTTATATGCATGAAACCCCAACTGGGAATGGTCTTAGTAACGGCCTAAGGTCATTCTCAGCGGAAGTTTAATGGACACAATTACCTAGAGTGCCATGTTATTTAAAAAAGTTTGAAACTATGACGAAATACCTCTTCTCAATGTATAGTTTCATCTACTGCTGTTACCAAGGTTACATGCGACACACAAGCCGTCTAAGAAACAATGTACACAAAGTTTCATCCCATGAAACCCATTTCACCTCTTTCTTCATTAATACACTGACACATCATCAAAAACACTGACGCAACAGTCTAACTAATATCAAGAAACTTCTACTGAGAATGAGTAAGCTTCCCCGATGATACCTTAAGGCCATCCCAACCCAATGACTAGGGTGGTTTTCATAGAATTAAATGAGCTGCCAACTAAGATAAAAGATGATATGGCGAGTGAGCAAATGAAAAAAAGAAAGAAATTGGGTCTTGCATTAGATATGGTTTCTACACAATAACCAGACACAATATGAGAGATAAGTAATATTAAATTTGCATATAAAATAGTAGTGCTTGCATTGGAGAGGTAGTGTCTAGCACTAGTTTCTTAATGAAGTGGAACTTATGAAACCTATGGGTATATGGGCAATGTGTTGGGTTAGGGATGGCCTAATACCGTAATATTTCGCTTTAAAAGGATCCGCACTACTGAAACTCATCAACGTGTTTCACTCCTCGACCCATAAATGGGTCATTAAACAGGCCCACACGGCCACACGAGTAATCTAGAATGGGCCCATGCGGCCCAATATCTCGACCAAGTAGCTGGTTTTGGCCCAAAAGCTCCGCGCCGCAGCAGCGTCTCCGTCCGGGCCCCGCATCAATCTGGCGGAACTCGCAAAGTCGCAAGCGCACGAGCGATCCCAGCCGCATCTCCCGCCAAAACCAATCAGTCCGCCGCCGCCGACCACAGCCGAAGGGCGTTCAAGACAGAGGCCGCGCCGCCGATGCCCCCGATTTGGCCCCATATTTGGCCAATTTTCAGCCCCTTTGAAGATTGCGCTCGTAAGATTCTCTCTCTATGTTTCTCATCGCCGCTAGGGTTCCATGCCGGCCGGCGTTTGTGGCTGCTAGCGTTGGTTGCGTCGCTATTCGCTAGCTCAGTGCCGGCGTTTGTGGCTGCTACCGAGGGTTTGTGGGTTGCGATTGCGATTTATTTTTGAGATCAACTGCGTGGCATGCGCCACCCAACTGCACCAAATCCTCTGTGATCTAGAATTAGCATAACAAGTTCTGATGGGATACAGGTTTGGAAAGAGGAATAAGAGGGGAATGGGCACTTGGGCAGATCGATCAAAGCTCGCCTCGAGCATGCTCGCCGCCGCTGGTTCAGTTCGTGGTCGCCACCGGTTCAGGTGGTCGTTCGACGCCTGTATCGCTGTTACTGTTGCCTATTTTATAGAAGAAGCCGGCCGGGAGTTTTATTCATTGTGGGTAGAGTTCGCATGTACATGTACATTGTCAATACATGGAGGATCATGGACCCAAACATGGCGTCCCATAGGTAAAGTATATGAACATTTCGCTAAATTATGTGCTTCTGAATAAGATTCCTGGCCTTCATGCAAAAGGGAAAAAATCCTTGGTGTTTTTCATTCTCCTAGCAAAAGACAACATTGGGTTCATTCTCCTTCAGAATCGAGTAATATATTCACTCTGAGAGCGCCCTAGTGTTTTTCACCACTTCTAAGCAACATGAAGCTACAGAAACATCCCTTGCATTACAATTTGCAGTGAGTCATAGAGCTTCATTGCAGCCCGGCCAAGCTTCCACTGTGGTCGGGTCAGATAGCTCCTCCCATAGAACTACACTTGCTGCAACGAGGCTGCCCGTATCATCTCTTCAAATAGCTGCCACACTTTCTCTGTTTACAGATCGAGCAATGGCTGCATCTACATTCACCTTTAGGCTGCCGATTAGTGGAGGGATTACTCTTCTCTGTCAATACATGCCGGGCAGTAATGCCGGCCGTTTAAAAAGAATATTAGGGAGGGAGTAGTTGTTTTTTCTCCTCTGTGCGATCCAAAACAGATATTTCAGCTAAGTATGATCCAATAAAAACTGTACGTGGTTAAAGGACTCTGCAAATGTTCATCATAAAGAACCTTCCTGCATGCATGCAAAATTGCCCAACATGACACTGTCAGTTTCTTCATATCATATTGATATTAAGCCAATCTGGAGGATGCTAATTTGGGGTCATGGTAATTAGGCCTACAATATCCTCATCAACCAAGGGCCAAACACATTTTGCCAATATGTACTGGAGAAGAGTGTGGTCCCAAGTATGAAGTACCCTCTCCTGCCCCACAAATTTTGCATGTTGCCGATTCACTCTTGTTTCTGTCCTTCCAAACCTTCTTGGTTGGTTTAGTGTCATGTGCTAGTCTCAAAGCAAAGATTTTAACCTTTGAAGTAAGATTTATCCTCTATAATGACTTCCATAAATTCTGTTGTTTTCGGTCATAGAGGTAATACTAGCATTGGCATCCACCAGTCCTCTCGTGGCGCTCTCAGACCTATCAACATTCTGTATGCCGAGTGGACTGAGAACACATCACCTTTTATCATAATGCCAAGCCCAGGTATCATGCTGAATTGCTGAACCGTAGAACTCAAAAAGAGATGTTTAAGATAATACCTTTGTCCATATCAAATAAAAATGCTTGTGTCAATTCTCAATGCCAGGATCATGTGGCTGGATCTATAATTTCACTAACCATGGAGAATTGACACAAGCATTTTAATTTGGATCTATACTTTCCAGTGGTTGCCTCATTGTACACACTCTCTGTTTGATTAAGTCTCGCATGTGCTGCTGATTGCAACCCTTGCTGAAGAAAAGTGATGACTTGGATAAATTTACCACCTAACCAGAAGCTGCACAATATCTATTCAGAATCCAGGATATAGCCTCAGCTCCCTCATTTGTCGTTTTAAAAATAAGAAGGTTGTCATCCATAAAAAGGAGATGGCTCACTATTGGCACTGAGATGTTGATCTGTAATCCCTATAGTTGTTATCTAATACTCCCTCCGTTCCAAATTGTAGGTTGTTTGACTTTTTTGATGTCAACTTTGACCGCTCGTCTTATTCAAAAAGTTGTGCAAAATATGATATTTTTTTATTATGGCTTGCTTTATTGATAAAAATTCTTCAAGAATGACTTAAATTTGACTATGTTTGTACAAATTTTTTGAATAAGATGAGTGGTCAAACTTGAGGTCAAAAAAAGTCAAACGACCTATAATTTGGAACGGAGGGAGTACTTCTTCTTTGATAGCTCAAGAGTTTCTGCA
>CM014271.1:4371717-4385238 GCA_004135705.1 Alloteropsis semialata | reverse complement strand
TTGACATATACTTTGATGATTACTTTTCATTATTTGTATGCTGAGTTTATTTCTAAAAAAATAGATTAACATATAAAACTGGGCTTATAAATCATTTTTCATTTAAAGGTTGGTGGTTGAAATGATACTTCACTTGCTCCACGGATATTATTGCCCCGATTGTGACTTGGCCTCAAAAGAGGAAGGCCTAGCACGGCCCATTTCCAAAATAATTCTACATCATGACTTTCATGAGGCATGTATGCATGCAAGTACCCTTCGGGACATGCAAGAGTACGTGAAAAATTATATTTTGACAAAAATCTCTTCATGCAGGATAATATTACCGAAATATGCAACGCTAAACATAAAACACTACGCTTGAAAGTACTTTTTGCCAGTTCTGCTTCCACCCCTATTTATCCTTCCTTTTGATTTTTTTTTGAAAATGATGAAAATTTTGCTAGAGATAGTTCCGTTGTAACGCATGGATATATTTGCTAGTTAATATTAAAATAGTAAAGTCCATTTTTGACCATTCAACTATAGCCACAGTTTGGTTTTGACCATCGAACCGCAAAACCAGATATCTTTGACCACCCAACTCTCAAAACCATTCACATTTGGTCATTGAGCGGTTTTGGTGGGTGGTGATTTTGCGGATGTTGATGCCACGGGGCGATGGGGCCCACTTGTAAGCCTTCTCTCTCCTCTCTCTCTCTCATCTCCCCTCTCACTCTTCTCTCCTAATGCACGGAACACGTCACGCCCGCCGGCGCCAAGAGGGAAGGGTAGCCATGGGCAAGGGCAAGAAGGCCAAGCGCGCCGCCACCGCCGACGCTAACGAGCTCATGGCTTCTGCGAGGCGGCAGCAGCAGCAGGGTCCGCTGTCGGCTCCGCTGGAATCAGCGGCTAAAGGGAAGGGGCCGGCGACGGAGGAGGCGGAGGTTTGCGAGGCAGCAGTGCGAGTGAAGGATAAGATGCGGGCGCCGGTGCTCGAGGCGCGGATCGGCGACCTCGAGGACGAGGCCGCCGCCCTCATGGCCGGGGAGCGTGGGGTGCTGCTCTCGGCACTCGTGGCCCCGCTACGCGACGCGGAGGAGGACCGCGCGGTGCTGGAGAAGTCGCCTCGCTGCTATGGAGAAGTCACTCGGGCGTGCCTCCCAGTGGCCCTCTTCTTCTTCGCGTGAGGCCAGCGAGCTCCCCTCCGAGTCGGGCCGCGGACGCCGGCACCTCCCGCAACGTGAGGCCAACAGGTCGGTGGCGGGGCCCTGCGTGGCGCCACCGCTTGTCGGATGTTTGGACCCGGCAGTCCACACAGGGTGCCCCACGTGGTTGATTTGTAACGAGAGACGATCGCAGACCTGAAATCGATGGTGACACAAGACGCAAGGTTTAGACAGGTTCGGGCCGCGATGAGCGTAATACCCTACGTCCTGTATCGGGGTGTGATTGTATTGATATTGGTGGTGGTTCTGGGGTGTCTCGTGTATGGGTGTAGATGCTTTGGAGGGGGTCCCTAGGGAGCCTTATATAGTCTGGCTGCCTTGGGTTACAAGTCGGTTGAGATCTAGTCCTACCCGGATTACAAGGATCGACTTCTATGTTTGTTACAGATATTCTCTCCTAAGAATCCAGCTAGTTTCTATCTCTGTTGGCGCGTATCCGAGCAGATCACGCCGTCTTGTTCCGTGACCCGCGCGCCAAGGAAATCCGGTTGGGCCGCCTGTCTGGAGCACTCGGACTGGGCCGTCCCCTGCTGGTTGGGCCAATCCAACTGCCTAGGGTACCCAGGGAGTCTATCTCCGACAAGCCCCCGAGCCTTGAAGCGATTCTGAAGGAATCGGTCCAAGGGTTAGTAGCCTTGTTCTTGATCAGCTTCATCGTAGTCGCCAGACAATCAACGGAGGCGCCGCGAGGTGCGTCCGTTGGCCGTAGCCCCCGAGCCTTAAGGTGATTCCGCAGGAATCAGCTCAAGGGTTAGCCAAAGAGCGTCTGACGTATTCGTCCCGGCGCCAGCCCCCGAGCGTGAGGACCGGAGCACGCCGAGTGGTCGTCTCGGCGCCAGCCCCCGAGCGTGAGGGCCGGAGCACGCCGAGTGGTCGTCCCGGCGCCAGCCCCCGAGCGTGAGGGCCGGAGCACGCCGAGTGGTCGTCCCGGCGCCAGCCCCCGAGCGTGAGGGCCGGAGCACGCCGAGTGGTCGTCCCGGCGCCAGCCCCCGAGCGTGAGGGCCGGAGCACGCCGAGTGGTCGTCCATACCCTGCAGCGAAAACACAGCGCGACGGTAGTATATGATG
The DNA here is from genome assembly GCA_004135705.1 of Alloteropsis semialata. Lineage (NCBI taxonomy): Eukaryota > Viridiplantae > Streptophyta > Magnoliopsida > Poales > Poaceae > Alloteropsis > Alloteropsis semialata. The sequence goes on along the minus strand of CM014271.1, from coordinate 4,382,962 downwards.
CAATAGAATATAAATCCGAGAAGAAAAGTATTTGGCAAGGCATGAAAATGTTCCCTGCTTCCAGCTTTTTAAGTCTATTAATTTCTCCGGGTAGTTAGCCTGTTACGTTTATGCACCTGATCCCCGATAGCCATAGTCCATAGCGCAGGGAGCTGGGCCGCGTGCACGCGTAGGAGCGTAGACGTACGGAAGAGTTAAGGTTTCACGGATTAAGGCGTGTGCTTCCCGAGTACTTTAGCGACTTGTATAAAAGCTTACGGAGTTGCAGTCTGGACAGACTAGGTTGTAGTCGGCGAAAGTCATGGGGGCGTAGGAGAACCGAGGCGTACGAAAGTATAATATTTAATTGAAAATAATACTTAGCTTATGTGGAGGTCCGAGTTGGAGAAGCGGCGCGTCGTCTTTGCGCCGAGAGCCGGCAAGTTGTTCTTGCATGTGGGCTGTGAAGCCCCTGGGCGTTGTCTTCGTCGTGGCCGAGTAGGTGAATGCTGACAACTGGTCGGCGAACGGCGGAGTAGGCGTACCAGCATGGCAGAGTCGGCGAGCAGTTCGAGTGTCCGACGACGTGGTCTTCACGTGCTGCGTTGAACCTTCCTCGTGACTTGCATGGTCCTGTAGCTTGTGCTCTTCATGCTTTGCATATTACACAGGGGGGTGCCCTTGTGCTCTTCATGTTTGCGTATTGCACGCCATGATTTCCACCGGCCATGGTTACTCGGCGACCTGTTGGTTGGCTGCCATTACACAGCGGATAGCGCCAGTCCAAGTACCGAAAAGCACTCGGCCAGCGTCCCTGGTGAAGTGTCGTGCCAGCCCGAGTGCTGCAGAGCACTCAACTGGCGGAGATATGGGAGCCCTCGAGCGTAGGCGACAAGCTCAGAGATCTAGGCTTTGTTCCTGCCATAAAAAACACGAAGAGCAGTAGTACATGTTGCAGCAAAAACTAATTCAGGAGAAAAAAAACATTCGGCAATGTATGAAAAGTTTCCAATTCCCGCTCTCATAAGTCTGTAAATTTCCCCGGGTAGTTATCCTGTTACGTTTATGCACCTGGTCCCCGATAGCCGCATTCCATAGCGCAGGGAGCTGGGCCGCGTGCACGCGTAGGAAGTGTAAGCGTACAGAAGAGCTGAGGCTTCACGATTTAAGGCGTGTGCTCCGAGTACTTTAGCGACTTGTGCAAGAGAGGAAAAAAGAAACAACAGGTGGAGAATAAGTGCGCGTGGCACGTCCGTTGGCCGTAAGCCGACTGCTTGTTCAGCGCATGGCTGTATAAGCAGTCGGAAACATGCCAAAGGTAGTCGGCGATGATCCGGAGATGCAGAGATGTACAGTAACCGGAAAGTATAAAGCAAACATAAAGTGTGACTTAGCTTGTTTTATGACTTGGCAAGGCGAGCGATCCCGAGTGCAACGGGACGCCCGTTGGCCGTGTCTGACGCAAGCCCCCGAGCGCGGAGCGCGAGGGCGCCGTTGGCCGACTTCTCGGCGCAAGCCAGCCCCCGAGCGTGGAGCGCGAGGGCACCGTTGGCCGTAGTCTGTTCGGCGCAGTGCAATGACTGAAGTAGTCGGAGAATCGCCGTGCTATGTGATAGCGCAGAGTACTCGGGAGGTCCGAGTGGTCGAAGAAGTCGACAGCGTGTTGGCGAGGTTGTGCCAAAGTAGTCGGAGCAGCACGCGCACCATGATGGAGTCGGCGAGCGGCGTTTGGAGTGGTCGGCGTCGTCAGCACGGAGCCACGCAGCAGTACGTGCTAAGTAGTCGGAGGTGCGGCGTTGTGGCGCGGCAGCATTGGTTTTCCAAGTAGTAGAGTTTGCTTGTTTGTGGCCTGGTTTTTGACGATGATGAGATCCGACCACCGCCGTCAGGTCGAAAAGTAGGATGGAGTCCTGGGCGGTGCGACTTAGCGTCACTGTTCGTCGGCGAAGAGATCATACGGGACGCTCCCGGCTAGTATACCGTGGCCGGGTAGTCGAAGCCATCGTCGGCGTAACGGCGAGTGGTGTGGTGCAGGTGGAGCCGACGTGCCGAGTCGGTGGTGCCTTGCGGAGCATAGCGGCGCCAGCAAAGCAGCATGGCCGTCGGCGAGTTCGCGTTCAGTCCCGAGTTCCGCGTGTAGTCCGGTACTCGACCGAGCTGCGTTTGTGGTCGGCGAATCGGCACTAGGTCGCGGTATGTGCGGTCGGCGCTCCGAGTTGAAGAGTCGATACGGCGGATTGCCGGAGTCGGTGGTGAATAGTCGGCCCGTGTACACACCAAGTCGCGATTGGAGGTTGTTGGAACTCGGCGAGCCGAATCCGAGCGGATGGATGTGGCGGCGCTTCCCGTAGAGGTCGGCTTGGTGCAGGTGTGGAGAGCTTCTCGTCAGGTCCGAGTTCTGCTCCCTCTGAAGTGCCCGCTTGACATGTTCGTCGTGGATGCGCCGCACGACGAAAACAAGGGCGCGACTTGCCTCCGATCCATACATGGTCGGCGGACAGCTCGTAGTCCATGTTTCCCTCACAAGCACATATATAAACAAGGGATTGATTAGTAATCGAAGATCTCGTATGCGCGTACAAGCGAAAAAGAGTGAGAAAATTAAAAAATCAATTTGCACGGTGCAATCCATGTATGCACGTGATTGGAGATCCAGGCAAGCCATCCGCTGTTCGCGCAAGCCTTTTGCTCAGTAGTGCGGGGTTTCTTGCTGTTCGGATCGGAGTCGAAGGTGCTGGTAGCAGACGCGACGGCAGCAGGACGCCCTGCAACGAGACGCGCGCACGCCGCCACATAGGACACAGCAGACTCGCGCGCGACGCAGCAAGCAGCGTCCGTACTCCGAGTGCTTGGCCATGATGATGTTGTACTCCATGACTCGGAGACGCGCAAGAGTCGCCGGTTCGTCGAGTTCGGTGCGCAGCAGCGATGTCTCGGCGATAGATGCATGCAAGGGATCGGCGAGTTTGGTGCAGTCCAAGATTCCATGCACACACGTAAACAAGAGACAGGGAGAGATTGGTTAGAAAATAATTGGAGATCCATACGTTTGCGTACAGCGAACAAAAAAGAAAAAAAAGAAAACTAGTAAAAGATATGCTCGTCTGATTTTGATTGGCGCTGACTACGCCCTTCCTGCAGCTGTGCGGTGCAGCAGCTTTTGGAGGTCGTTTTGGAGACGGCGAGTAGACGTGGTGACTTCTGGATTGATTTGCCGCCGACACGAACTCGGAGTGCTTGCTGCCTCGATCTTCCTCGGAAACCCAGGTCCCAGGGGCTCGAGCCGCCGTTGCCCTAGAGGAGTCACCGAGTCGGCGGATTCGACGTGCAGTGCCCGAACGGCGACACCGATAAAACTCGCTTGTAGATGAATCTGCCATCGATCTGTTGGTGATCTGGACGATCCCCCCTACCTGGCGCGCCAACTGTCGGATGTTTGGACCCGGCAGTCCACACAGGGTGCCCCACGTGGTTGATTTGTAACGAGAGACGATCGCAGACCTGAAATCGATGGTGACACAAGACGCAAGGTTTAGACAGGTTCGGGCCGCGATGAGCATAATACCCTACGTCCTGTATCGGGGTGTGATTGTATTGATATTGGTGGTGGTTCTGGGGTGTCTCGTGTATGGGTGTAGATGCTTTGGAGGGGGTCCCTAGGGAGCCTTATATAGTCTGGCTGCCTTGGGTTACAAGTCGGTTGAGATCTAGTCCTACCCGAATTACAAGGATCGACTTCTATGTTTGTTACAGATATTCTCTCCTAAGAATCCGGCTAGTTTCTATCTCTGTTGGCGCGTATCCGAGCAGATCACGCCGTCTTGTTCCGTGACCCGCGCGCCAAGGAAATCCGGTTGGGCCGCCTGTCTGGAGCACTCGGACTGGGCCGTCCCCTGCTGGTTGGGCCAATCCAACTGCCTAGGGTACCCAGGGAGTCTATCTCCGACACTTTGGCATCAAGCACCAAAAAGAGAATAAAGTGAGAAGCAGGAGTAGCAGCATCTTTTATTCCTCAGCATCATCAGCCTCCTCCTCGCTTGTGTCCTCGTCCTCGTCATCATAGTTGTGCTCATAGTAACCGGCTGGTTCCTCCTCAGAAATATCATCATAATCAACAATCTTGGAGGGGCCAGCAGAGGTACTAGGACCAGCAGAGTATGGATCAACAAAAGGAGGACGAGCTGTGAAGGGTGGAGTGGTTGGAGCAGCATCCTCAGCATCCCATTCTTCAAATGGATCAACAAAGTTAGGTGCTTCATGGTAAGGATCAGTGGGCTGCCCCAAGTGACTCTTGATCTCAATAATGTCCCGGCGGTTCTCATTGGTATCTTTGGCAATTTGCTTGCAAATGCCAAAGATGGACTTGAGGACTGTCTTGACCATAGAACCTTTGCGCTGTTTAGAAGAGCTTGGAGCCACATATGAGGCACGAGAGGGAACAGGCTGAGGAGAAGGACCACCACGGGAGGGGGGGCATCACCTTGCCTAGGCCTTAGGTGGAGAGGCTCATGCATCACATCCTTAGGAAAGGTGATCTTGGATACCTTCTCAATCATATACATCACATAAGTGGCATAAGGAAATCCAATCCTCGAGTCCTCCATAGCCCTCTTTAGCTCAGTCCAAATGTAATCAAAGATACAAAAAGGAGCATCCAGCTGTCCCAAATGATGCAGCAGATTAGGAGCATAGGAATGAAGGCCTGTAGCATCACCACTCTTGGGATCAATAGTGACCCTGAACATGTTGTTGAGGTGATGAAAGTAGGGCAGCAGGTTATTGCTCTTTCCTTCCCTAGCCAAGATGGGGTTGTAGTACATGTAGGACACCTCATAGGTCTTGAGCTTCTTCTCATCATGAATGCATGGCCTCATGTTGTCCTTTGAACCAAGAGCCAAGAGCCTAGAGAAGGTGACATAATCAATACAATAGTGAATGCCCTCAGTTGTCCAGTGAATAGAGTTGTCCTGAGGCTCAAGATAATAGTTGGCATGAAACTGAGCAATGATCTCCTCATTCCAATTATACCTAAAGCCCATCAACTCATACAACCCAAACTCTTTGCACTTGGCCACTAGCTGATCAAAATGCTCATCATGTGCTTGCTCATAGTATGGCCAATCAACCCATTGCATAGGACAGATGGGGGCCTTGTTCTATCTCTTGAGAAATATGATATAGAATTCCCTATGAAACTCATTCCAGAAACGATAATCAAGACTCTCAAGATGCTCATATTGATAAGGATTTATCTTCCTTTGTTGTGTCACTGTCAGCTTTTGACCCTTGTAATCTCTAGGCATTGACACAGCAAACCCGGGGTTTGGTTGAGGGGTTTTCATTCTAGGAAAATAATTTGCACTTTCCTGATCAGGCCCAAAATTAACATTGATATGCTCTGGAGTGTTGGGACAGACCTGATAGGCAACTCCTCGCCTTCTGAAATTCTTTGGAGGTGTAGGAGAAGGAGCTGGCCTTGAATGCATAATTGAAGGAGCCATCCGAGGAGGTGGAGTTGGATGAGGGGCATACTGAGGAGCACTTGATGAGGCTCCGGCAGTAGCTGCAGCAGAAGCAGCCCTAGTCCTCCTGGTTCTAGGTGGAGGGATCACCTCTTGTTCTTCTTCCTCCTCGATCTCATGAGCCCGTGAGGGGTCATGCCTGAGCTTGATGCAGCGGTTGGCATCAGGACCATGGGTGATACGCTTCTTTCCCATAGCCTGATCATAGAAGAGTTCCCACAAGAATAAGCAAGTGATTTTGAAGTAAAAAGATAGATATCAGAGGGCTTTGGGCTGAGAGTTTCGGAGACTCCGGAGAAAAGTCCGGAGAGTCCGGAACTCTACAGTCCAAACCCTAGAAATTTGGGGATCCAAAGATTTAGCCATGGGAATCCAACAAGACTTTGAGGATACATTGCAGGGGCCTTAGAGAGCCTAATCCTCAAAGGAAATCCAAAACCATGGGCCACATTGATAGATCGGGCAAGAACTTGAAAAAGTACCTGTTGACGCAGAAAATCGGTGGTCGTATCCTCAGCGATCAACACACATAAGCCCGGGAGATCTGCTTCACTCCGGTGCTGGTCCTGCACTCTGTCCAGGTTTGCGGCGTGCCAGTCAATTTGACCTGTATTTGACAAGGGAATAAACAGTTAAATTACTCTTTGATTGTGTCGGCTCTGTTCCAGATGGCAGATGCCCATCGGATTTAGCCACGACCCAATCAGACATGTATCGGCCGATACTAATCGGACCTCAAAATCGGACCAATCAGGATTGTACCTTGATTAATGTAACAGATCAGTCTTTGAATAATAAAATAAAGCATAAAACATGGCCGATATGTTGTTCATCTGTCTCAATTGCTCAACTGCTACTTCTAACGGATCTATCAACTTTCCGATCTACTTATATCACTGTTTCGATACGGTTTCACAGACGGATGCAACGCACATACTCCAGCAATATTGCCTCACGTAATTGCTAACAGATCTAATACAAGATAGCAGTCTTACAACTAATCTAGATGCAAAAGTAACGGATCGGCTATGCCTTTGAACAGGATATTAAACAATCGAAGTAGAGCCGATACGTCGTCCACCTCGTCTTGTTGCCAGTTTGATTCATCTTATCGGACCATCTAGCCAGCCAATCGGACCAGAACTGTTTCGACACGGTTTCACAGACGGATGCAGCGCACATACTCCAGCAATAATCGGATCAGATAGCTAAACAATCAAACTCGATTCACCAACCCAACAACTAAACAAGATGCTCGCATAGGTAATTAATCAGATTAAAGCAAATAAGCAGTAAAACAGTAACAAGATCGTTCCAAACCCGACACAGGGAATCTAGATCAAACCCAACACTCAAAGGACAACCAGATTAAGCTGTCTTTGAATAATCAAGAGAAATCTAGCTCCGACGCAGGTAATCTAGATCAAACCCGACACTCAAAGGACAACCAGATTAAGCTGTAAAGATGAATCGGACCTAGAACGATATTGTAAGATAAGTATTGCTCAAATTGGACTAAAACCAATGCTCATAGTTGTTGAAGAATCAGATTAATTCACATGGCGCAGATCTAAATCAATCTAGCAACTCCAAACAACCGCATAAGCTGTCTTCTAATAATCAAGAAAAATCTAGCTCCGACGCAGGGAATCTAAATCAAACCCGAAAACTCGAAGAACAACCCGATAAACGATTAATCACTGAATAATCAAGAGAAACCTAGCTCCGACGCAGGGAATCTAAACCAATCTTGACGATCCAAAGATAAATCGGTTGAACAGCATAAACGAGAAAGGGCGATGCGCCTCAATTCAAAGCTTATACTGGGAGACGGGAGAAGAGCAAGATTCTGGGGTGATTCATGGCTCGATGGAAGAGCACCAATGGACATCGCCCCAAACCTATACAGGTTGGCCTGGAGAAAGAATAGATTGGTGCATGAAGAGTTACTTCATCAGAGTTGGACGAGGGGCCTTTGGCGGATAAATACTATAACTGAAATGGCTGAGTTCGTCATTCTCTGGAGCCAAGTGCTGCAAGCTCGGCTATCTGATGAACCTGATAGGATCGCTTGGAAATGGACGGATGATGGAAATTACTCGGCAAAAACTGCATACCTAGCGCAACACAATGGTTCCTACAGCACCATTCCGAGTGACACCGTTTGGAAAGCTGAAGCCGAAGGCAAGCATAAGTTTTTTGCTTGGCTTCTCCTTCAGAGCAAGATTCTTACTGCTGACAAGCTCACCAAACGGAATTGGCCGTGTGACCCAGTTTGTGCACTGTGCCGGCTGCAAAATGAAACCGCCTCACACCTTTGCCTGCACTGTCCGTTTGCAACTGAAGTTTGGAATCGCATCAGTGTTCTCACCGGTGGTTCTGTTGGTCTGCCCCAACAAGGTGATCAAATCGAGAATTGGTGGATCCAGGCTCTGGCAGGGATGCCCAAGCAACAACGGCGACACAAAGCCGCGCTTCTCATATACACTGTCTGGAATTTGTGGAAAGAGCGAAACAGACGGATCTTCCAAGGAAAGGAAGCTACACCGGCACAGGTGATTGCCTTCATCAAAGAGGAAATGGCCGTCCGCAAGCAAGCTTGTGGTGCTCCTGAGTTTCCTTAGTTCAGTATGATTAGTTTCCCTAAGTGCGTGTCGAGTTTACTTTTAATTTATGTAATATCGCTATGTAAGAACATGCCTTCTTCTCTCCTTAAATGAAAGTTTCCCTAAGTGCGTGTCGAGTTTACTTTTAATTTATGTAATATCGCTATGTAAGAACATGCCTTCTTCTCTCCTTAAATGAATTGCAGTGCTCCTGCTTTAGTTTCAAAAATAAAAAATGAACCTGAATCAAACTGGGCACTAACGGCTTGAAAAACAGGAAGGCATCTAGTGGTAAGTCAGTAACAGATTTTGGCTGCAAAAACAATTGCAGAGACGGCTTGAAAAACAGAAAGGCATCTAGTGGTAAGTCAGTAACAGATTTTGGCTGCAAAAACAATTGCAGAGACGATCCGGCCGAGGAATTTGCAGAGACATCCATGCTGACGACTTTTGTTCAGTGAGACAGTGACTTCGTCAAAACTAATAGTAGACACTCACGGTTTATTCCGCTTAACACAGCTCTGACTTTGGCTTGCGATCGATTCTCTACATTTTTCCTGTGTCTGCTGCATGGTTCTTGTCCTCCCTGGAAGCTCACGATATATTAAACCAGGTGTTACAGCACTGGTCAGTGGTGGGGAGTCAGTGTAAAGTGAGTCTGGAAACCGAGCTTGCTAGTTGCAAAGGAAGAGTGGTCGTTGTCACACGGCACACTGCACAGCAACGTGCCGGTTGTTCCGAAGAAAAAATATCTTTGCCGATGTCCATGCCTGGTCGCCTGGAGGCAGGAGCGTGAGCTGTGGTCTGTGGAGCTGACTTTTCTGCTCCGAAGAGCAGACGCCAATGACCGGCTCTCGCTCGTATCCTTTGTTTTTGGGCCTAGATGTTTCCTCTGCAGTATGTGTTTTGTCGGTATATTCTTACTAATATACGAATACTTGTTGTCATTGATTTTTATCATGACTTTGATCATTAGTTCTAAATATTGTGTAATCATTTATTTTGTAATATCGATCTGGCAGAGAACTTGCTCGCTCAGGACTACACATACATGCTGACGACTTTGTTCGCTGGCTTGGTCAAAGCTAGATCGAGCACTATTTTCTTTTTCTTGGCGATTCTGATTCTCACTGGTGATTTTGTTTTTCTCATATCAGGTTAGTGGTTCTTGTTGCTCCCTCTGGGAAGCAGCACATGATACGTTAAAGTTCAGGTGCACTGCAACAGTTGGTACGGGTAAATGTCTACGGCCTCGTGCAGCACGCAGTCACCCAATTCTTGNAAGAAAATCCGGAGTCTCCGCTCCCCCTGAGTCTTTGCTTCCATATAGATAGATTTGGACAGAAGATTGGGAGGAAAAACTTGTTATATAGTCCTAAGGGCCTGAGAGACCTATTCACTTGGATTTAGCCAGCAAACAAGCAATGAGAACAATAAATCCAAGTGAATAGTTGAGTGAAGAACCAAATTTTGCAAAACCTAACCACACAATTCTAAAAATAGGATTTTCTTTTGAACACCTATCTAATGCACTTTCAATTTTGTGTCCAAGGTTTCAAGCCAAGTTACGAGAATCCAAGATATTTAGTTCACTTCTCAAAGCACAGAACCTTTGCTCATCTAGAGGCTTAGTGAAGATATCGGCAAGTTGCCTCTCGGTGCTTACATGTTGTAAAGCAATATCTCCCCTAATCTCATGATCCCGTAAGAAATGATGTCTTATATCTATGTGCTTTGTTCGGGAGTGTTGCACCGGATTGTTAGCTAGCTTGATTGCACTCTCATTGTCACACAAGAGCGGAATCTTACTAAACTCACAACCAAAGTCACTCAAGGTTTGCCTCATCCATAAGAGTTGAGCACAACACGCTCCCGCCGCGACGTATTCAGCCTCGGCGGTGGATAGGGCAACGGAATTTTGTTTCTTAGAACTCCAAGATACTAGGGACCGGCCAAGAAATTGACATGTTCCCGTTGTACTCTTTCGATCCACTTTGTAACCAGCATAATCTGAATCCAAATAGCCAAGCAAACTGAAAGTGGAGCCTTTGGGATACCACAAGCCAAGGTTAGGAGTGTATACCAAATATCTCAAGATTCTCTTAACAGCCACAAGATGGCATTCCTTAGGATTGGCTTGAAATCTAGCACACATACACACACTAAGCATGATATCGGGCCTGGATGCACAAAGGTAAAGAAGAGATCCAATCATGGAGCGATATACCTTTTGGTCCACGGCCTTACCTTCTTCGTTGAGGTCAAGATGTCCATTAGTTGGCATTGGAGTCTTGATGGGCTTGGCATTCTCCATGTCAAATTTCTTGAGCATATCTTTGGTGTACTTGGTTTGACTTATGAAGGTGCCATCCTTGAGTTGCTTGATTTGAAATCCAAGGAAGAACTTCAACTCACCCATCATGGACATCTCAAACCTCTTGGTCATTATCCTACTAAATTCCTCGCACCAAGCTTTGTTAGTAGAGCCAAATATAATGTCGTCGACATATATTTGGCATACAAATATATCTTTATCAACTTTGCGAGTAAATAAAGTAGGGTCAGCTTTGCCTATTTCAAAGTTCTTCTTAATGAGAAAATCCTTAAGGCATTCATACCATGCTCTAGGGGCTTGCTTGAGCCCATAGAGCGCCTTATGGAGCTTGAAGACATGGTTAGGAAACTTCGGGTCTTCAAAGCCGGGTGGTTGCTCAACATATACCAATTCAGAGATTGGTCCATTTAGAAACGCACTCTTCACGTCCATTTGATATAGCTTGAAGTCATGGTGAGTAGCATAGGCAAGTAATATACGAATTGACTCAAGCCTAGCTACGGGAGCATAAGTCTCACCAAAGTCCAAACCTTCTATTTGTGTGAAGCCTTGAGCCACCAATCGAGCTTTGTTCCTTGTTACCACACCATGTTCATCTTGTTTGTTGCGGAAGACCCATTTGGTGCCAATGACATTATGTTTTGGTCTTTTCACCAAGGACCAGACTTCATTCCTAGTGAAGTTGTTCAACTCCTCTTGCATGGCCACCACCCAATCCGGGTCATCCAAGGCTTCTTCTACCTTTAGAGGTTCCAAAGAGGAAACAAACAAGTAATGTTCACAAAAATTTGCCAATCTAGATC
>CM014271.1:4345487-4370717 GCA_004135705.1 Alloteropsis semialata | reverse complement strand
AACACTTATCCAATATCACAACCATGCCCTTCCACCATATAAAAACCCTTACAGAAAGGCCCTTGATCCTTTTAACCTTCACAAATAGGTCCTAAACCCCCCGTTTAGCCCTAAACCTCCTTAAACTCGTCATTTCATGCGCCAAATTCCTCCAGAACTCCACCAAACTCGAACACGTCTCTCTTATATCCATTCCGGCCGAGCTTTACACAAATCATCCCAAAATAATTCCGTTTCCTATTTTATTTTGTTATTTCCTGTTTCCAACTCATCGGTAAAGGAATGTGTTTTCTTATTTTGTGTTTGTTTGATCGTGCCCTAGACAACGGAGTGAACGAGGAGGAGCAGTACCGCGAGCCGGAGTACGCAGGAGAGTACCGCGAGCCCGACCCCGAAGAGTTGTACCGCGAGCAGGAACTCCCGGAAGCTTTTGTTGACGGCAAGTCCAATCCCATCCTTTGATGCATGTTTATCCCATGATTTATAAACACAACCTATTAAGCCTTTGATAATTGCATTGTTTTATTCAAAACCCGATTGGTTAGCCACCCCTTGATTGCTATGATATTCCTTGACAACCTAGTTATCACTAAATATGATATGCTCTGTTTAGATGATAACCAATTCTAGAATGCTTAGGATTTGTTACTCATTACTCAATCATGACTATACACTTGTTTTATCAAAGAATAAATGTGTGAGTGTGGAAATTGGGTTTTGGGTTTGAAAAGAAAGAAACTGTGTGGATAAAATGGATGGGTATTGTCTTAGTGAAATACCTTTTGGAGGCTTGTACCTTTGTGGTTAAGCAAGTTGGGAGATATCCATTTTGTCCGGTTTTAAACCGAGGTGATGTGTCATCTTGCCTAACCCATTTATCTCGTACAACCACTCGACTCTTGTATGGTGCAAGGGCTTAGTCTAAATCCCACTAGCCGTCTGTTAGTTGTCTGGAGGCAGGTGTGCAGCGGGAAAACCAAGTGCCGTCTTAGTGACATGGTTGCCGTCTTAGTGACATAAACCCCTTGGTGTTTTTCTCGCGATGGCTAGGCAGTTTTGGCTATGGTGGGTAATGGCTTCGATAGGATCCGCACTGACACTAAGGTGATCGTGTTGCGGTACCCTACTTGTGGTGAAAGTGTACACCTCTGCAGAGTTTCCTAAACTATTCGAATAGCCATGCCCACGGTTATGGGCGAGTTATGGCTTGGTCACAATACTAAGGTTTTGGGATGGGTTGGAGTGTGTTGGTTTTGGAAATGAGTCCGGCTTTGTGCTGGGAAGCTACGGCGGATGGGAAATCCGGTAGCACTAAAAGTTTGGATCCTTTGTGGATCAACCCCACTTAATGACTTGTTACTAAAACTTGCTTTGCTAAAATATACCTTGACAAACCCGTGCATGTGTTAAAACTAGCTTTATGGCAAAAATAAAACCTAGCCTTATCCTTGATATTCCTTGTGCATAATTCTGTGTTAACCCCTCCGTGGGTGTGATTGGGCTTGTTGAGTACTTTTGTACTCACCCTTGTTGTTGTTAATCCAGAAGAAGACCCGGACTTTGTTGAGGACGCTGAATAGGTGGTCGCTTCCGCACCCAACTTTGCCTGTGGAGTTTGGTCCCGCCCAAGATGGCTTCGCTGTCGCAGAACTCTGATCCATTGGTTGAACCGTTCTGGTTCATCCTTTGGCTTACCGCAGTAGTTTACCTTTTAGCTATCCTAGTTTGTATTAGGTGCCCGCTTCCTCGTGGGTTGTAAGTTTCTGTATCATCTGTTGAATAAATGTGTATCAGCCTCCTGGGACTGATAATTTGTATCACATTTAGTCTCTGCTTAGGCAGGGGCGCTTCAATGACTTGTGCGCCCAATCTTCAAGAGTTGGGCAGCGGTAGCGGTAGCGGAAGCATCAGAGATGTTGGCAGAAGCACCGGTGATTACCGCTTGTTCCTCTAAGTTGGCCATAGTGTTTTTCCTTAGCGGTTAAGCCTAAATCAAGAGATTAGGCTCTGATACCAATTGAAAGGACCGACACTAGGCCTAGAGGGGGGTGAATAGGCCTGTATAAAAAATTCTGCAAATTTCACAATTAAACGTTAAATGGGCCGGAACTTCTGGCGCTGTGTCGGAACTTTCGGCTTCCCGGAATTTCTGGCACAGGGGCAGAACTTCTGGCTCAACACAAACCTGAATTCGAGATTCAAAAACTGAAATGAAACTAAAGATTCTATATGAATAGAAAGTTCACCACAAGTGTAAGGAAGCTTAAAACTATGATCTCTAGCAGCGGAAACTTATAACAATATAGATCGGGTCAATTTAAGCTCAAGAACGATATGAATATGAAGAACAATAACAAGAACAAGAGACAAGGATTTGTTCACCGAAGTTCACTCCACTTAGGAGCTACATCTCCGTTGAGGTGCTCACTTAGAGCCGGGTCAACTCTAACCCCTTGCCTCCTTCAATCAACCACAAAGGCCGGATTGAAATTCTAACTATTGTCCCACAAAGGGATGAAGATTACAAACGTTCGGCACTCAACCACACAAAGTTGGGAGTTGCCGGCGATGCCTAACCGTCTAGGAGCTCAGCTCCAAGAGTAACAAACGCAAATCGACGAATCAAATAATGCTTCAAGTGCTTCTTGAGATGAACCAATGAAGAACTCACTCAAAGCTTTACTCTCACATCTCAAGAATCACTCACCACCAACCCTCTACTCAAATCCTTGCAAGAAATGGCTCTAGAAGGAGTTGGGAGTATGAATTCAATGCTTTGGAGGCTTTTGTTTCGGGTTAGGTCAGCAGCAAATGAAGTGGGGGCTGAGGGGGTATAAATAGAGGGCCCCCAAAAACTAGTCGTTATGCACTGCCAGGTCACTTACCAGAATTTTTGACATAGTGTCGGAACTTCCGGCAAGGCACTGTTTTGAACTAAGAATCAGCCTTACGAACAGCCCCACCGGAACTTCCGGCATTACCCACCGGAACTTCCGAGCCCAAACCGAGCGCACCAGAGATTGTCCTCCGGATAATTCCGGGCACGCCCAAGTCAACTGAGTCAGCGCGAAGAACAGAGCTACCGAAAATTCCGGCACTACGCACCGGAGATTTCCGGCGGCAAACCGAGCGTGCCGGAAGTAGAGCAGCGGCTATTTCCGGCCCTACCGGAACTTCCGACGCAGTGTCGGAAATTCCGACAGGACGCTGTGCAGCGCCTGAAAAACTAAAGTTAGATTTCACTCTTGGGTAGTTAGTATCTCAATTAAGCACTTTAGGCACTCTTGATTCATCAAACACGTCCCCCTTGATAGTACGGTGATTCCTATACTCAAATTCAAACCAAAAATGAATTTAAATCGCCAATGAGCTCTTCCACCATACATAAGCAATTGGGGACCTTCTTTTGATATTCATAATCCTTTCTTTTCTTTTATTCCTGCATATACTTCAATACACGCATCAAATCCCAAATTCTAATTGTCATTAACACCAAAACACATAGGAGGCCTAGATGCACTTTCAGTCCCTACCGAAGACAATGAGTTGAAATTATGATAAGATACAGATTTATTATCTCACTAATCTGAAACTATGCTAAGATACATTTTATACTATCATGAATGTAGTTGCAAGCAACATGAAAAAAATCCACCATTGATATTTATTTCTAAAATGCATCATGAGACCCACATAAATAGTATATGGGGCCATGTCGATATTTTTCTAGAATATATCATAGATCCACCCAAAACCGTAAACGGGTCCCACACAAACAGTACCATGGGGACCACATAAACAGTTGACTAGTAAACTCAAAAATAACAATATATGACTTAAAATATATTGTTAGCACACCATGGGCGCCATATTGACTTAAAATTATGATAAGATAAAACAGTTCGCGCACCATGGGCGCCATATTGACTTAAAATTATGATAAGATACATAATTATTATCTTACTAATATGAAACTATACTAAAATGTAAATACATTTTATATTATTCATCAATATAGTTGCAAACAAACAGAAAAAACAACATTGATATTTATTCCAAATATATCATGGGACCCACATAAATAGTATATGGGCCCGTGTTAATATTTTTCTAAAATATACTGTGGGTCCCACATAAATGCATTTTGCTGCATATGAGATCGGAACATGAGACCTTACATTTTGCAGGATGCCCACTAACCATTAGACCATACATGACCTACTGTTGCAAAAAAAACTTATGGGCTCTTTCACGGTTTGACAAACCAACCTAGGTTCATTATCCAACGCCTAATCCTTATAGCTGTGCTACACATATAGCAAAACAATGTTAGTTGTGGGTCTAGCCAACTCCTAAGCTATTATAGTCCATACAGACAGGTGTAACCATGTAGGCGACACGAGCGTGCCGATTCAATCTTCAGATTTCGTAAGTCATCTATTCAACTAGGTTGTTCAATGAGATAGTGTACAATTTAGTATTTCAAGTCATTTGTATTAATAATAGTGTACAATTTAGTATTTCAAGTCATTTGTATTAATAAACCTTTTAGACCTGATTCATTGATTTGCATTCAATCGATTTTATCCACTCGCAACCCAACTGACCAATATAACATTAGGGCTGTCCCCCACCCTCTATGCTGATCCAGGCCTAGGCCCTAGGCTCACTTTTTGTGAAGCTCGCTCCCACAGCTCTCACGGTCCGGCTGACTTGCCTGCGATAGTGGGTATCCTCCCGTTCCCAGGTAAAAAAGGTTGACATATACTTTGATGATTACTTTTCATTATTTGTATGCTGAGTTTATTTCTAAAAAATAGATTAACATATAGAATTGGGCTTATAAATCATTTTTCATTTAAAGGTTGGTGGTTGAAATGATACTTCACTTGCTCCACGGATATTATTTCTCCGATTGTGACTTGGCCTCAAAAGAGGAAGGCCTAGCACGGCTCATTTCCAAAATAATTCTACATCATGACTTTGATGAGGCATGTATGCATGCAAGTACCCTTCGGGACATGCAAGAGTACGTGAAAAATTATATTTTGACAAAAATCTCTTCATGCAGGATAATATTGCCGAAATATGCAACGCTAAACATAAAACACTACACTTGAAAGTACTTTGTGCCAGTTCTGCTTCCACCCCTATTTATCCTTCCTTTTGATTTTTTTTTTTGAAAATGATGAAAATTTTGCTAGAGATAGTTCTGTTGTAACGCATGGATATATTTGCTAGTTAATATTAAAATAAAGAATGTTTCGTCCATCGAGCACATCACCGCTAAATAAACAAGAAGGAAATCGGGCTCGTCCTTGCACCTAAAAAACCGGCGGTCAACCAGCAAACCGTTTGTCTTGCGTTGCAAATGGCCGTTTGCAGTCTGCACCCGCAAGTGAACCCGCGAGGGTCCCCGTGACTCGGGAAAAAAAAATAGCAAACCAGTGGGGGAAAAAATGTGCTCCTGGATTTACAAATTACGAGCGCCACAATCAAAGAAAAAGAAAATTAAGTTAATTGATATTTAACCGTAACAATGTATAAGACTTTAGCTTTACGTAGTGGTTGTTGAGAAGAAAATTGGATGCGTGTTCAGATTGTAAGGCAAGATTAGTAGTGTGTAATACTCCCTCCGTTCTAAATTAAAATTCGTTTGACTTTTTTGACTTCAAGTTTGACGGTCGGGCCAAATGTGTGATCTTGTTGTTCACGTAGTTCTACTTCTTAGCGTACCTGATATTTCTAGCACTCCACCGAAAAATAACTCATGTTTATATGTTGCGCTCATTTTTCCAATGCAATCATTGTGAACCCGTTGCAGCGCATGGGTATTGTTCTAGTAATAATACAAATACACAGTCAATCCGTACGTGTCGCGTGCAGCGTGCTACACTCACTCAACAAGAGGAGCCCGGATCGGAGGGTGTCAGTCGCGCGTGACGAGGTCCCTTCACCACTCGCCGTGCGGTGCGCATATGTGGTCATATATATGGGCGTCGCACGCCTGCACGCGTAACCTGGCAGTTGTGCTTGCTGGTGGTATCCGATCATGGCCAGGTATCAGGAGCGGACGGGGAGAGCGACTGAGCGAGCTTGTCTCACAAGTGCAGTGCAGCGCATGCAGCAATCGGGCCAACGACCTCGAGTCAGCCTAGCTTCTCTATTATTTGTTCAGGAGCTAGCAGAAATAATGTACGGCACAAAACGTTGGAATTTGGAACCCATGAGCACAAATGCAAATAGCTAGTTCTAAACTGATATGGATCGGATCGATATACCAATGCCAGGCACTAGCTATTCTGCATATTTCTGCTAGAGAGTCATCAGAGACGTAGGCAGGCAGCGCTAGGTCCGATCGAGGTCGACAATCGCATACACGGCGGCGTGCGGCGGCTCAGTGGCGCCCCTCAAAAAGTGGCGGTGGCGCCCTCAAGCTAGTTCCAGAGACAAACGAGACGAGTATACGAGGGCACAAGCTGACGAATGCTGTGTACGTACGTACGTATATATGCTGCTTGTCTTGGACCACTGGGCTTTGCCTTAGCGTCATGATCCACGCACGCACGGCCTGATCGAGAATGATGAGTTGTCGGGCCAAACTGAGAGCTGATTCTAGCTGTCAGATTAGCAAGGGTCTTGTGAACTAAGGGTCTGTTTAAATTCGGTGAAAAAATTTTACAAAATTTGATGTAGCAATTTTAAACCGATGATTAGAAGAACGAAACATGATCTAAATATAAAATTAATTACACGGATGGACGGAAAATCACGAGACGAATCTATTAAGCCTAATTAATCCATCATTAGATATTGTTTACTGTAGCACGACGTTGTCTAATCATGGCCTAATTAGGCTCGTCTCACAATTTCACCCGGGGTTATGAAATGGGCTTTGTCAGTTATCCACATTTAGTACTCCTAATTAGTATCAAACATTCAAATTTACTGTGGCGATGAAAAAACTTGGCGAACTAAACACGGCCTAAATGTAGCTTAGTTGGTTAGGTTTTCTGTGCTGGAACCTGTGCACCTGGGTTCGAGTCTCTGACTCGGCACGTGTGTCACATTTTTCTGGATTTATTTTAGGATTTAACCCGCGATATTCTTTCAATTGTAGGCGACGTTCCCGTTCTCTCGGATGTGCCGTTGTCTCGGATGTGCTAATAGAGGTAGGGTTTGCGTGCGTGTATTCATAGGGATGAGTGTGTGAGCGTCTACGTGGTCTTTTGAATAAAAAGATTAGCAAGGTTTTTTTTTTTTTTGAAACAACATAACCGGCGCGGTGCCTGTATTACTCAAATGTATCGACAGCACGGGCCTCCAGCCTCGCCGCCCAAGTACGGATGCAGCAGCACGATGCCGGCGACGCGGACTGGGGAGGAGGGGGCGGCCGTCCAGCGCTGCGACTGCGCAACGTGGTGTATGAGGTTGCCGCCAGCGCTGTAGACGGAAGGGAGGCAACGAGGCCGATGGTCCTGGGCCAAATCCGGGCTGCTCTAGAGGCAGGCCTAGTTGCAAGCTATGTTGGGCCGACAAAACGGCCCATATATCACCCGAGGCGGCAGCCAGCTCATCGGTCGTGCCACCGGATGAGCTAATTAGAAGATGAGCCGGTCAAAAGTTTAGGGCCTCTTCGTAGATCTCCACCTGATTCTGATTTTCTATAGGAGCTGATTCTTCGAGAGAAATAATTTTGTGGTTGAAAGTGATTCTCTAGCAAAAACTCTCAAATCAGGATGGAGAATCACTTCACGGAATCAGGAGAAGCTACTTTTTTCAGCTCCCAGCACCTTAGTTCATTTCAGAGAATCACTTCACAGAATCAGCAGAGAATCACTTCTCTCTGAAAAACTGTTTGGCAGAGCTCCTGCTGGATTCAGCCGAGAATCAATTCTGCGAGCTCTGCCAAACAGGCCCTTAGTTAGCTATTTAGTTGAGGTGCTTAGATTCTTCGTCTAATTTTTTTTCGCGAAAAAGATTCTTCGTCTAATTGAAATAGTGGACCGTCCTATCCATCATAGAAATAAAAAAATAAAAAATAATGACTGCATTAATTTTAGGAGGAGCGATCTCTTCTTTAAATATGTTTTAGCTTGGTTAACCGGTTCAATGAATAGTGCACTTTTTAACCCAGCTAAAGTTTAGCTGGGTTTTAGCTGTCCACCTGTCTCTGGGAGCTAAATTTTAGCTGATGGATCCAAACAAGACTTATATTAAAGAGAAAATTCGTCTTGTACATTCTCCTGTCCACCTTTTTTTTAAAAAAAAAGAACACGCTAGTTAGTAAAAAGCCAACATCTCCCTAATAACCAAAACGACATCTAACGCTGACCTGGGCATAATCCTAAGCGGGCCAGGCCAGGCCGAGTTGAACACGGAGAGGCGGAGAGCCACCGCCTATTTATTTGCGCTACCCGCGGCGAGTCGGCGAGGACAATCCCGCTTTTGCTGAGATGAGCGGGCTCAAAGGGGGCGAGATGGTGGCGAGTAGTAGTAAGAGCAACAGGGACCTTATTCCGGAAGTGTTGAGTCTTCAGGCCGAGGTGTTTTATCATCAGGCCGAGGTGATTTCGCATCGGGAGCGTAGGAGGAGGTTGTTCGCGAAGGGGTCTGCGGATTGGATTTCGCATGGGGACTGCAGGAGCAAGGGGCGGGAGACCGACGGTTATGAAGATAAGTGGGAGGTAGAGAAGAGAAGGATTGAATCGATAAAAGAGGCGCAAATGAAAGCGGATCTAGAGGTGACTGAAGTGGATGATAAGTTGGAGGTAGAGAAGAGAAGGATTGAATCGATAAAAGAGGCGCAAATGAAAGCGGATCTAGAGGTGACTGAAGTGGATGAATCATCTTGGATGACATATAGCGAGTTTCGCAATCATTGGAACTATCTGTGGTCCCGCTGCTACGGTTCTTTCGAGGACACCAGTGAGTTCTCCATTAATAATTCCTGGCCTTGGTTCTGGCTGGCTTCTCTGTTAAACAATTTTAGTTTATACTATCTCTGTCGATAAATGAAGAAAAGGCTTACTTAGTTAACCCATCTATTGTCAATAATACAACATAATAGCAGCTAGTTTTGCTATATACCCGCTGACAGAATTCTTGCAATAAAATCTGTTAAATTCTGCGCTAGCTGATTTTCTTTGTGATGTGGTTTTTTTTTTTGTCTCACAGTTTCTTATTGTTTGAAAAGTACAGTAGCCTTGCAGGTTGTATTTGTGTTGCCTTATCTTCGGTATAGTATTTTGTTTTGTGGCTAGTTAGATTATTTTGGCTTCTATATCACATATGGACGCTTGGGTCTATTATTTATTACTTGTACGGACAAATTCTATGGCCCTAGTCAGGCACAGCTTATGGTTGTACTGAATTAGCATTTTGGAAAGCTAGTAAAAGCAGGTTCTGCTTATTTTGCATAATCTGCTTACCAAGCTTCAGCAGAATACTGCCATCTGCCAAACTTCTGCTTAGTCCTTGTTTAGTTGGTTGGATTTGCGTGAATTTTCTGTAAAAAAAAAGTACATTGGGAAGCGTGTCGTGAGAGAAGGGACACGTTTTTCAATGTGTTACTTCTGTGAAACTTGCAGAAACTAAACAGGGCCTTAGTCTGTGCAAAAACTGAGAAGTTTATGCCAAACAAGAACTATGGGCCTGCTTGGTTTCCTACCACCGTTTGCCTTGCCACAGATGAGCTCGCCACAGAAAATCTGGCTACTGCTTGGTTGCTCATTAAATGTTGGTAGCCACTACAAAACAAGGCCAAAGTGAGAGGGAATCTCGCCACAGACTGTGGCGCTGTTTTTCCACGCCACCACCTGTGGCGAACGCACCTGTGGCGTGGCTAGCGGTGGCGGGGAACCAAACAGCCCCATAGTAAGGGTGGACTTGCAGATTTGATAGCAAGAAATCTGTCTGATAATTATCTAGGCACACTCATATTGTGTCACCATGTTTGTTTGATAATTGACTTGTAAAGTACAATAGCTGAGATGCAACCCCTCAAGTTCTTTTTCTTGTCATTGTTGTTATTACTTCTGTTTCGAGATTCGACCTGAACTAATTTGAAATATTTTACAACTACTGCAGCCAGAATCCCCTCCATGCAATTCACAGACAAGCCTGCGCCGAGTTGTGCCTTTGCCATGGATACTCTACAGGTCTTTTCAGTGAAGCTTGCTGCAACAAGAGGGAGATTACAGCTGCCGACTTCCAGCGCACAAGAGACGACTGCCAAACCCTCACTGTAGAGGTTTGTATCATTTCCTTGTAGAGGGGAAGTGTCAGGTGCACTAGAGTTGTGCATGTGTGCGCAAACTCAATCCCGCCCCCCTTTTTTTTAGATAATACTCAATCCCACCCCTTGGATCCAATTTGAACAACCCAAGTGAGACGATGAGGGATGAGGAGATTCTCACCTCTCACTTGGGCCTGATTAGATATAAGGAGTGAGGTTGAGTTTGTGCACATGTGCACCAATATATTTTTGTGCACCCGATACTCCCTCTTCTCTGTACCATTAATTGTTTGTTTGTCTTCTGGTGTGCTGCCTAACTCAATGATCATAATTTTGACCTTCCCCATAAACCCTTCTGCCCTTTAAATGTCTTTACACCTGTAGTAGTTTCCCTGTGCCCTATTATATTTAATTGCTTCCTAGAAATTACCATGGTTCACGTGCATCTAGAATTTCTATGCCTTTTTCTTGCACAGGAATCAATGGAGAGGAAGCGCATAAGCCATGCATATCATAAAAATCAGTCAAACGTCTATGTGTTCGAGCATGTATTCAAAGGAAATAACCATTTCGTAGCATAACCCAGACTGTGGTCAACTAATTACTGATTCAGCGCGTCGAAGTTCTTACCTCAGTATTTGCAAATTGTTAGGTGGGACTGAGGGAAGCTTGCAATTTAAACATGACTCCACTGTACCCTTAGGAGCTCTGGTCCCTGCATTGGTAGGCCTCTTGAATCCTTATGGGACAAAAAAATCAGCTTTGTTTAAGGGATTGGAAGATAAATATTCTAAGTAGGACAACACCGGTGACTTGATTGTTTGTTTGTGCACAACAAATACCCTATTATGTGTTACTAATGCATTATGCTGGTACGCTTCTTTCATCTTTATGTTATGCACACTACATCGTATTGCTGTGCACTTTTTTGAATTTTACACTGTTTTGTTTTGATTACACTTCTCAATATTCACCTCTTGTTTCACTTCAGCTTCATATCACGGTGTTGCTTGCAGGATCCTTATTTGGTACTTACAGGTCCTACCCGTGCTGTTATGGCTATAGGGTCGGGTCCTGTGGTCGTTGAGGTAGCCCTTAAAGTAAAGGGCTCTACTGAGTGGGAGGATGAATGCTTGAGCCTTATAGTTATCCCGTTCCAATGCTCCACGACGATGTATTCTTACCTGTTTAAGTATGCTTGCACTAGCAAGCTTAGCACGCTGGAGCTTACAATTGGCCACATTATTTGGTCTGTGGAGGCCACAATATCTGTGCGGGTCATGGCCAGATGGTTTGCGTGGTGTATTTGCTGCCTTTACTACTGGTACCTATGATGGTCAGGATTTTGTGCTAAGACGTGTTATTGGCATAGGTCATGAGAGAATCGTGTTGCTTGATTCTAGAGCTGAGAAGTTGCCTATTACTGGCGATGGCAAGATCAAGCTTTCACGTCGTGTGGTTTCTGTTGAAACTAGTGGAAAGATGGTGCTTCGTGTGAAGGCATTGGAAGGTGATAAACAAGTTGTGGAAAAAGAGGCTAGTTTCGACCCTCTGAAAGCAGGTAGCAGCATTGGTGAGCTTGAATTTAGCTTCTGTAAAATGGAAGTCACTGTTTGTTGGTCGGTCATTTCATATGTTTCTGTGCTTTGAAGTTGAGAGATTGTTGAATCTACATGGAATCTGAATGTCGGAATGTGAGGCATCATACGGCAGTAACCCTGCTGTGAGTTATGAATTGGTTTTCTTCTAAGCTAGGCAATGCTAGCAGAGCAAGCCAGGCCTGATAGAGAACTCACTGCTGGTGTCCTCGAATGAACCGTGCTGGCCAGACCATCGTTCGTTCCAGCAACACGGCGAAACTTGGTAAGAGTCATCCAGTGTGATTGGCCACCTAGCCCAATCACCTCAAGTTCCGGTGCCTCGTGCTCCTCCATCAACATCGTGCGCCCCTCTTCCTCTTTCTCCACTTCTGTCCTCTTGCGCGGCACCTTAGACTTGTGGCCTTCTTATACCGCCATAACCTTACCATTCACCAAAATAAAGATCCAATCTTCTTCCACCTCTGTCTTCCTAGGTGCCTTAAGGGAAGAATCTTCTTCCATCTTCCTCCGCGCCTCAACCTTCACTGACTTCCCCCAATCCTCCTCACCCTGCAATACGTCCTCCGCCGTACGAAAAAAGGGATCTGTTTTGAGGATCCTTTCTTCACCCCTGCTAATCAACGGAAGCCTAAAAACTCCGGCCACCGGTAAAGCTTTTGTGCCTGGGTGGAATCGTAGAAAAATCCTCGATCTTGTTCTTCGTGCCTTCGGTGGATTTGCATATCCCGACCCAAATAAAGAAGAGCCTACATGGCCGACCGAAACTCTTTCTTGCGCCCAATGTAAAAGCGAAATCGGATCAGCCCACCAATGTAGCCCATTAAAAATGGCAATCGACGTGCAGCCTAGCCCAGCCCATGAAGAGAAGTCATATGTCATGTGGGGCCTACCGCCATATGTTGCCTGACATATGGGACCAGCGCTAGGTTATGTGAAAACCATCCTCAAAACAATCGAGGGATCGAAAACAAATGGATTTTAAAGTTGAAGGATGGTGGATATCCGGTTTTGTACGTAAAGGACGAAACTCAGATTGTAACGATAATGAGGGATGTCGAAAGGACTTTTTCCTATCGATAAATGTTGGAGATAAGCCGCCACCGTGATACGATGTTTATGCAGGCGAACCTGTCTACGGCCCGCGGGATGTTCAACCTACAGGAGCCCGCTACTACGTGTTCTGCTTGCTAATTTTTTTTTTCTGCCGGACTATGCAGGAACAAGCTAGCCGGCAAGCTTGCACCTGCAGAAGCCCGACAAACCTCGCAGGATGAAATAACGGCAACCAACAAGGGCAGGAGTGCGCTGGAACTACAGAACTAGAGCATACATATCTAACAAAAAAAAACAAGCAATACAAGGAGAAATAGCATCCAAAATATCGTTTGTCTCACGTAAAGTTCAAATCAATTACTATAATTACTAGATAATGATCTGTGCATTACTAGAGGCACACAAATTCAAGCGATATCATAACTATTTAAAAAGTCATAATGTACATGGTAAGAAGAGAGTGAAAATAAGAAATATCAAACATACCAAATAACAATAATTCTATAGTAATTGATAATTTTTTATTTGTAAGACTAGCGTAACCCTTAGATAATTTCATAAATCTTCGTATACATTGAGTTCGTATTGTTCTTCTTGTATGTTAGTAGGTGTGCCAAAATGCACTTTATCGTTTCCCCTCACACCATAGACCAAATTCATATGCTCACCTTCTTCCCCAGTCTGCCCTAGCAATCCACTATATTCATCTCGTTCTCTGAATCAAACGAAGTAGTGGCTAATCCCTTCATAATCCACTGTTTTGTGGCTCCCCCTGCTCCGTGCTTTTCTTTTTTTTTTCCTTTACCTTTGACTTGGGTGCTTTCATCTATTTTGTCCCAAACCAATCGAGTAGGTTCCAAACAAAGGAATAGGATAGGGATTTCATAACCCAAGCTCTAGCCTAGTCCATCATAACCCATCTATTTTTGTCAAAGCGTATCCAAATGCCACCTTATCTCTAACTTAGCTGCTTTCATCTATTTTATCCCATACCAATCGAGTAGGTTCCAAAGGAATAGGATAGGGATTTCCTAACTCAAGCCCTAACCCAGTCCATCGTAAGCCATTTATTTCGGTGTCCCTTCCCCAAAGCGTATCCAAACTCCACCCGAGTGGTTGAAACAAGTCATAGCTTTTTGTTCTTTTTGAACTCTTTTTGTATCTTTTTACTCTTATTAATATATAATCAGTAGGGGTCAACCCCTCCTGTTCCATAAAAAATAATAAGTCATAGCTTTCTGCCATCATGAGAAACAACATGAGCAACTGTGTTAGAAATAGATCTCTTTTGCCAGTAGCGAGTTGACTAGAATATGAAATAATCTTATTTCTTTTTCTTTTACTTATAGGAGCACAAATTGTACAGGCAGAAAACATCAAAAAAATTTTGAATGCACAAGCTGAGAACATCAACCATGGGTGTTGAAAATATGCAACACATACTTAGAATATTCTAGAAGGTTTGAGATATATCAAGACACTATTTTGCCATGCATATGAATAAGATAATGGCAAAATAAAAAAGTATAGAAGTTAGATATTTTAGGTAGCCTTGCTTAATGGTGAAGTGTTGAATATTTTAGAATAAAAATATTTATATGTGCTGCTTTGGATGATTGCCACTTTGCACCGGTCCAACCGTCATGCTAAGTAGAGGCCATTTGGAAGATGGATAGGTAGCCACCGTGAAAGAGTAGAGTGTGTAGGGTAGCCACACATAAAGCGTAAAGTCCTTGTATTGTGAATAAAGAGTTGAGTTTACAAATAGTGTTAGTCTCCCATGTTGGTGTAAGTGTGAATGTCTCGTCGAAGTAGTGTGGGTATAGGTCCACTGAAAAATTGGTATTACACCAGTTTGATACTGCATCTAGCAATTTAGTTTCAAGGTCAGGACGCTGATTTCTCAACAATGGAAAATCGCTTTTAGTGTTAAGAAAATGTTTTTCTTTTATATTAGATCCAAAACCATGGTATTATAGGAGATTTTGGACAGCCTTGTACTTGAAAAAAGTTGAATCGTAAGATATAATTTCAATTTTCCAGTGTTGGACTAGTTATTATATACAAGCAAGAGAACACACTTATTAACCAACTAAAAGTTTAATTAAAATGACAAGAATAAAAGAAAAAGGTTAATAAGCACACATGTTAATAGTAGCAGACCACAATTATAGACAAGCAGCTTTGTGCTGCCATTTAATAACATACAACCAAAAGATAGATTATGATGAAGAAAAAAATAGCACTGACACAGGATTAAGAGGGAAAAAAAGAGTCAGACAAATACCTCATAAGGATTAGCGGTGAAAAAGAATATGAGATTAATTGCTCCAAAACCGTTTCTGACCATTATTGGAATCTTACTGCAGCACATGATAGTTAGAAAAGAAAACACTTAATTTACTGTTCAAACTAATGATAAAAGCCACTTTAAAAAATGTTTTAACATAAATAATTGACACATGCCTTAATGCTTTTTCTGATGTGCTCCAGGCAATAATATTCTCACGGCCATGATCTTGCACCCTGAAGAAAAGAGTTAACGTTTGAGAATAATGCATAGCATGTGCAAAGTTATTACTGAGGAAACAATACCATACCAAGCATATATCCTAGAAGCAAAAATGTTCCTTCCTCTTTCAAAGTCCGATTTTGCCATGTTCACCTGCACAAAGTTTAGAAATATACAGTCCTAACCATGTATAAAAAGATAAATTAGCCAACTGTACTTTATGGAAGTGATTAGCATTTATTTAACCCAATTACACAATTAAATGTGAGTTTTTCTTATCAAACTACTCAGGAGAGCTGCTATCCGGTTTGTCTTCCTGTTTGAGAGTATTTGCATCCCCTTCTTTGAGAGTAGAGAATTTGAGAGCGCAAACAAACAATAGTGCAATTTCTTTGCTTATAAGTTTCACTATTTTAGAATCATAAAGGCAAGATGACTGATAAAATATTGAAGGAGAGCAGAGAGCACATAGAAAGGGACTGGGTGACGATAAGCACAAGCTCAACTAAAAAGGCATGCAAAGAAACGAATGATGATATCATTGCGTTCATTTTCCCCTTAACTAGTGCGAATAAAACTCAGGATAAAGAACTTAAAGTTTCAGGTACATAGTAACGAAGTTGCAGATCAATAAAAAGAAAACACCATACCACATAGACTACTGGCTTCGCAGTAAGCAGGTTTATGTCATTCAAGATCTTAATTTCAGATGCATCCCAATCTCCAAATCTTATGTCTTTACCATCTCTCAGATGAACCAGGATCTGTCAAAATATTTTTAGTTGTAGTAACTAATACATACAAAGTATAAATGTAGTAGCTGCCTCACCTTGAGCCATAACTCATTGTCATTTCTAAGCTGCTCTAAGGTACTCTTCTTAATGTCACTTCTCCTCATTAAATTCTCAATTTCATTGAGTCTTTCATTAATAATTTCTATGTCCTGCAAACAGAAAACGCCAAAGACAATTGTCAAAGAAGCTTAAAAAACTATAAGATCAGAGTGCAAAACAACAAATTTATATAAAACCTTTATTCTAAGCTCCTCTGAAATTGTATCCAAATCTCTAACAGGATCTATTGTACCATCCAAATGTACAATTTCTTCATCCTCAAATGTTCCTGAAAACCATGTGCAAACTTGAATCAGTTTTAACCAATGATGCATAATAGAATCACGTGAACATTGTTGAACTTTTGAGCACGGAGAGTGGAATGAACACACACTTCACAGGGAGGTTTTGATGCTGCTAAAGGCAGTGTTTTCTGGTTTACATATAAATAGGCAAACAGCAACAATAGATGATGTCTCCTACGACTCGGGCATTAAAAAAAACAGGTGCATGCTTTAAAACTTGACTCATCTTGAACTCTAGGTTAGAATATGACTGAAGTCACTAAGGCATACACTAGCATTACTCTGCCTAAGCCTAGTGCTAATCTAGATAGTTGAGTTAAGTGAAGCAAAATTTAATAAAAAACGAATACTTAACAAAATAGACCATAAACGTACTCAATACGTGAAAAATCACATCGACACCATGAATCTGGGATAAGAATTTATTTCCTACTCCTTCCCCTGCAAAAGAACAGCGAGCGAGGCCTGGTGTGTCGGTAATCTCAAACACAGGCCACACCTGCACAATATTTCAATGGTCCATGACAATTAATATGTTGTAATATGTACACTACAATTTTCATTATCATTATTTAAAGAAATAATAAGGAACAAACCCTTTTCGCTGGATCATAATGGTCACAGAGCCATTGGAAACGTTCGTCGGGAAAGGTGACCAGTGCCATCTGGGTAGCACCAGTGTTTGAAACCTGAGCAGGTGTGCACTGTCTATTCCAAAATAGGATTGAGATGTAGTATCATGACTTGTGTTTTCTTATGAGTAGTCTTTCAAGTCTTTGTCCTGTGCTGAAAAAATAATCTTCGACCATGTTGCAACATATACGTGTGCACATATTTGACATATGGAATGGAAAGTTTGGGTTGAAGGGATACCTTGGCCATGTTTGAAGAAAATGTAGTTTCACAAGAGGAACTTGAAAGAGCATGCTATTGTGTTATGATTATGTTCTCTGAAGCTTCTGAGCTGAGGAGTGTGCTTCAGGAGATGTTTCTTAGGGTGGTGAATGACATGCAGACGCATTAGCTCACTATAGAGTTGTCTCTGAACATGAATAATTGGAAGCAGTTGGGATTGGTGGTTTTGAATCCTTATCTTATTGGCAACATGAAGATGGATAGACCGCTAGGTAAAGTGTTTGCCCACAAGTTTGCTGAGGTCAAGGATAAAAAGCACAAACTAGAAAAGTTGGACTGTTGGAGGATGTGATTGGTCGCCATACTAGAGAGGTGATGCTAATCAAATCTTATCTGAAGAGTTTTGGCTATACAGTTGAAGAGGTTGATGCCATTGCTCCGCACAAGTCCAACATAGGCCCGACATATAGGATGAATATTGTCTTTCACTCCCTCCATTCTCTTTTGATAGTCCTGTCTCCAAAATTAAAATTTTCTCATTTGATAGCCCTATTTTAGTTTTGGTCACATATCTGATATAAATAATTATTTCAGTTTTCGTGTAGAGTAATTACTTTAGAAAAAAAGGATTGGTGCATGTGTAGAACTAGAGAGATGACCCGCACATTTACGCGGCTAGTATATAGAATTCAAATATCTATTTTGCATTTTTATTGTTTTCCTAAACTTATTTTTCCTTGCCGGTGTCCTCTTGTTACACATTAAGCCAAATTATTGACAAAATAATTCTGGCATTGTCATAATATGTTTCTTTGTTAAGACTACAATTATCTTTGTTGCTCAATCTCTTATAGGTATACTTCATATGTACATCTTTGTTTATTTTTATTTTGACTAAATAACTGTGATTGGAGTTATTTTTAGTTAATGGTAGAAATTGGCAGTTTTATCAGCTAAAAAATTCATATTTATGTTTGTATAGTGTCAATGACGGGATAATTAATGATTGGACTAATTTCATAGTAAAGAAAAAAGTATATACTTTTTAGATAAATAATGAGTTTTATGGTTAATTCTTTCTTATGTTAGCAAAAATTTTTTATTTTTTAAAATAGTATTGAGATATTTTAGGTTAATTTTTATGTAATGACATTGGTGGATGATTTTCAAAAAGATAAATATATATGGATTTTTTTGGCTAATTTTATGTAATGACAATTGTGGATAATTTTTAAATAGTTACATGGGTATTTTAGGGTAATTTTTACGTAACGGCAGTTGTAATTGTAATTTTTTTCTCCGATTAACGTGGGAACTTCTATGTTTTAATAGTGAACGTAACTTTTCTAATGACATTGGTGGATGATTTTTAAAAATATATATGGATATTTTAGGCTATTTTTTATGTAATGTTAGTGGTGGTAATTTTTAAATAGTTAAGGGGGTATTTTTGGCTAAATTTTACATAATGACAGTAGTGGGTAATTTAAATTTTTTATTTTATCCGATTAACGTGGGAATTTCTGGGCCTTGATAGAGAACGTGGAGGCTCCGTTTGTTGGGCAAATACTAAGGTAATGGATGACATCGATACCGAGAAGATTTCGCGGAAAAATGAGGAGTGTATGATGACATGATTAATTAGATGATAAGCAAACTCTCTTATCATTGGTCATTGTGCCAAGATGAAATAGGACTATCAAAAGAGAATGGGGAGAGAGTAGGTTAGTTCTGCAGGGTTGTGTGTTTGGATGGGATTATCCCTTTCTCTTTTGTTGGATGGATGGGGTGATCCAAATCTAATTCCTTTGTGGTAACCTTTCCACTAAATATAGTGATGTTCACCCCAATTATCATGAGTACTCCCTCCATCGCAAAATAAGTGTTCGTTTAGTCTTCAAATTTTGTCCCACAAAGAGTGTTCATTTAGCTTGTAGTAAGGACCATCTAATTAAAGCAATCCCAAACATTAAGAAAAAAATGCATGGAGAAGCGCATTGAGCCAATCAAATGCTTAATTGATGCTATTTTCTTGTTTCAATGCAGGTGCATTTATTGACAACGTAATTTTCAATCACATCTACCCTGAGTAATTAGGGGTAACATGGTTATTTTCTATGACTGCTAATTTGTCTGAAAATTTCTAAACAAACACTTATTTTGGGACGGAGGGAGTATTTGTAAATGCATGTCGTAACAATGTGACGATTATAAGAAACATTGCAACCTAGTCCTAGACATGTACTTGGAGATCGAGCGGAACGACGATAGTCGAGGAGAGCCTAGGCCTCGCGGAGCCCGTTGTTTTGCCTATTGTCTGAATTTCTGAGAGACGCTGAACTATCAAAACTGTGCAGATTTTTCTGGGTGCCTCACAGCTCCATCAATGGATCTTGTGGGTTTTAAAATGTTGTTCTGGAGCTTCTGTACGCATTGGTGGTGGCGTGTAACCTTCTCTGAAGCTTGATAACTGGTTTGAATGCTCATCGAGAACCTGAAGCTGCGGCGATTACATCAGCAGATCCTGCTCTGAAACTTAATTGGTCATGGATGGTAGTGGCACCAATTCAGGAATAGGTTGGCTGTGCATCCGTTCCATCCTCCCCGCCTGCCGAATAATACCAGTGGTAGGTCCGTAGGTGCGGCAGCTAAAGGCCAGGCGCCGGTCGAATCGACACGCTACTGCATGTTTCCTTCCGTTCCTCGTGGCTGGGTACGGTCACTTGACCATATGTTTCAAGCGCCACAAATCACCGCTTCAGTCCTCGGCGAACTGCTTTTACACACACAATGACACAAAGGCAAATGGTTGCGCACCAAATCCATCCATCCTTCTACAAAAAATCAATCAGATCCACAAACGTCTCGCTATCGATGGGCACATCGCCTACCACTAAAAGAATAACGCCGATTAAATTCTAAAATGAATTCAGAAAAATATAACAAACATATCGAGTCAAAGACTCGAACCCAGATGACCAGGTTCCACCATAAAAAAAAACTTAATCCTGGCTTGCTGGTCCTACTACATAGATAGGAGAGCTCATGGCTTCCAGGTCGCCGGGGCACGGCAGCAGGATGGCTGCCTACTTGGGCATCATCGCGTGCGCCTCACATACCCCGGAGGAAACGAAAAGAATACGATGGCAACATCAAGGCAGAGAAACAAAGCCACATCAGAGTTCTGTGTACTAATGTACTATTAGTTCAGGGGCAGAAATACACAGCGCTGGAGCCTGCAAGTACAAATGTACAATGCAACTTGTAGCTACTAAACGGAAATGTTTGTTGGTGCCGATGCCAGGCGCTATGCTGCTAAACTGAATTCAACTACTCAGAGATCAGATCCGATATCTAACTACTGCATGTGCAGGGATGTACATTCCGGGAAGGTGTCAGGCTTCAGAGTGGCTTCTCGTTACCACGGAGTTTTGTCCCCTGGGCCAGCAAGAATGATCTGCATATATTCAGCCAGCAAAATTGGTCAGGATCTGACAATCGCCGATTCACAATACAAGGTGCAGCAGCCCACCCTTGAGCTCGGCCACTTACATTGCAATCCATGGCAAATCTCCGTGCAAGCATGAGTGCCGAGTTGCGTTCCCTGGTTGTTTGAAAGGCGAGCACAAAGCTGAGTTCCTTCCTGGGCTGCCAAAAGATTGCTTGCGGGGCGGCATCTCCACCGCCTCTAACACCGCACAGCTGAAAACAGATAGCATAAATTAGATCGTACAATGGTCTGATGAGTTAAGGACACCAGCTGACTACGATGAGCCTGTGCTTAAGGACACCAGTTGCCTACGATGAGTGATCCGGAAGCAAGCTCCTATATACACTTCAAGTGCTGAAAGTGGTTCCTACAGAATACCTGCATCGACGAGGAATAGTATTCCTTTGCAACTACCGACGTTCCTCTAGCGAGTCTCATCCGCAGTCTCCCAATGCAAAGAACATGAAGAGAATCTGTAGGTTGAGCAACTCCATTCACTTGAACAACAACGACCTACCATGAGGGACAAAACGGTAAGGAAACATATGATGGCATCGTGTGTTTGCATTCTTTTCAGCCAAGCTTTAGTAGAGATTAGAACATGGTAAAAAAAAAGGGATGCCGAATCATACATTATACTCGGTTTCAGGATTCCTCATAAGAGCCTCTACATAATCGGCCAATCCAGCAGCTGCTTTACAAAAGTAATGTTAACAAAGTTAAAAATTCACAAATATGAAAGCAACTAAATATATTATACCAGGGTCTACTGGACCAGCAGTCTTTGCGATTGAGATTTGGCCACCAAGATTGATTTCAGCTTGCATGTACCGCCCAACATCATGTGGTTCTGGAGCATACGCTGGCTTTGTGGCACCTAAAAGTTAGTCACGACAAGTGTGAAAAATCTATGATATCTAGAAAATAAAGTATTTTGTAGGATGAAAATAGTTTGACCTGAAATAATTTCTTGAGCAACCTTTGCTAGTGGAGACATTGGAGTCAAGAGTAGTTTTGGAACTAGTTTTGGTGCTTTCCCAAAGAGTACCAAAGCTAAATTCAAGTTCCTTGTATGTATCTTCTAGGCGTGAATGCCTTTCTTGAAGTTCGCTATGCACGTTCTTTAGGTTAGCTAGAGCATCATTTGCCAAAGCATGTTCCTTTGACATCCGATCATATGAATCATTGGCAAGAGACAAGTCCATTGCCAATTTTTCAACCTTCACCTTTTTTCCTCAATTAGAGATTCTTCTAGAACAAGGTTTCTCTCCTTCTCAAGGATGAGCAATTCTTCTTGTTCTCTAAGTTTCTCTTTTCTTTTCTCCAATTTCTCCACAAGCTTTTTAATTTGTTTATAGCCCTTTTTCCCAAACTCTTTTATCATGTTTGCTTTGTGTTGGGCTTCTTACTCCTCATCTAAGTCATTTTCTACATTACTAGATATGGAGATAGGAGATGATGGAGGATTGGAATAGTTTGATACCTTAGCCCCCTTGGCCATGAAGCACATGGGGTGATCATCATCATCGGAGAGGTTGTTGAAGAGCCTTGGTGTTGGTGAAGCTTCATGCATGGCAATGGATGCCACACCTTCCTCATCGGACTCATCACTTGAATCCCAACCTTCACCAACATGAGCATGGCCATTCTTCTTCTTGTACTCTTTGCTCTTCTCCTTATACCTCTTCTCCTTGTCCTTGGATTTCTTCTCATCCTTGTGGTCCTCATCATCATCATCCTTCTTGTCCGGACACTCGGCAATGAAGTGACCAACTCTCTTGCAAGAATAGCATCTTCTTGAGTTGTTCTTTTTCTTGTCACTTCTCCTCTTCATGAACCTCTTGAAGTTCTTGACCATCATTGCCGTTTCTTCATCCGTGCTCTCATCTTCACTTGAATCAATCTTCTTCTTTGACTTTGATGGCTTCTCAATTGATTCAACTCTATTGCTTGGTTCGGCCTTGAGAGCAATGGCTTTGACTTCATCTTGCCCAATTGACTTGGTGATATCCAAGTCATTCATCTCATGATATTCCAACTCATTGAGTAGTTGGATTGGCTTCATCTTCTTGTAATTTTCCTTTCCTCTAATGATGGTTGCCAATGTCCGGTTCTTGGGGGCATAAGCTCTAAGCATCTTCTTTGTGACCTTGCTATCATCCCAATCCTTGCTTCCAAGAGATCTAATATCGGTCACAAGCAACTTGAGCCTGTCATACATTTGCCGGAGAGTTTCATCCTTCTTCATGACAAATGACTCCAATTCTCCTTGGAGTAGATCCATCTTCCCTTCCTTGACCTCATCGGAGCCTTCATGAGACAATTGAAGTATGTCCCAAATCTCCTTGGCACTCTCAATCCCTCTAACCTTGTTGTACTCATAAGTGCAAAGTGAGCTTCTAATGACCCGAACGGCTTGAGCATTCCGGAACATGTCATGTTCTAGTTCCGGAGTGATAGGTTCATCCTCATCATGTTGCTTCACACCTACAACCACAATGGTCCAAAGAGCGGGATTAAGACCATAAAGATGCATTTTCATATCATCACTCCAACGGGCATAGTCACTCCCATCAAAGTGATGGGCTTTGCCCATTGGAACCGGAGTAAATGCAAATGGAGAAGGGTTAAAAGTATTTTCTGAAGATGCCACATATGGATGAGACACCGCATTAAGCCCAGCAAGAGTATTCTTCTCCCTTTGTTCTTTGAGCTTTTTCTTGAGAAGCTTTTGAGCATTCTTCTCGGCTTTCTCTTGACACTTCTTCTTTAGCTTCTCCTTTCTTTTCTTCTTCTTTTCTTCTTCGGTAAAGTCACCCTCAACATCGCTCACATCAAAATCATCATCATCACTTGAGCTTGAGTCATATGGAGTTGGGGGATGACTGTAACGTCCCGGAAAATCAAATTTCTAAAATCACAAGTTTACAAAAACCTTTGATCGATGAGTTCCTAAATCCAAATCCAAATCCATCTTGATCTTCCGATGTTCCAAAACTCCAATCTTCAGAAAATCCCGATCTCCCGAAAAACCCTAACCACCGTTCCTTCTTTTTCTCGATCTGCGCGTCGCGCCGACCGGCCGACCGCCGCGCGTGCGTCCTCGACGCCGCGAATCCCGGCCCATCGACCCTTTTTCCTTTTTCTAATTTCCCTTCCTTTTCTTTTCCCTTTTTCCTAATTTTCTCTTCTTTTTCTTTTCTTTCCTTTCCTTCCTTTTTCTCATTTTTTTTCATTTCTTTTTCTCCTTTTCTTTTTCTCCTCCTCCTTCCTCCCGCTTCTCCCACCCTCGGCTCGGCCCGACGCCCCTCCTCCCTGTGCTTGCTGCAGCCGCGCCACCCCCACGCCGCCACCGCTCGCGCGCGCCCAGGCCCGGCTTAGAGGGGAGGGCAGCCAGGGCGATGGCCCGGGGCCCACGAAGTCGGGGGGCCCATAACCATAGAGTCTATAGTAGGCCTATGACCGCAACCACGAGGCGCTAGCGACCAGCGACGCAATGCTTCGATTCTGTGAGACTGCGACAGTTCGACTATAGAGCAGGCCTAATCGAGGCTTCGCTGATTCGGCGATTGATGAACTCGCAATCGCGGACTCGCCCTCGCCGACGCCTTAAGTCACGCCCACCACCGTCTGTCTCGATCGCCTGATGCCTGGTCGTCGACTTGCCGTCGCGGTCGACTCACCGGCACGGCGATACCGTGAGGCGCATGCGAGTATCTGGCCATCTGCTAAGGTGAGGACATGAGCTACGTTTACGTGAGCATGTCTACATTCTACTACTTTAATTGAATTTATAAATTTATTTGCTAGGCCACCGTTTCAGACATTTAGTAACGATGTGCTAGACTGCTACGGTACAGCTACTTCTTTTTTATCTGTTTGTAGAGCTATCATTTATAAATTTCTATTTTCTAATTCAAAGTATTAATTGAATATGTGCTATGTGCTCCATTGAGAAGAAGGTCTGGAACAATATTGATCTTGATGTTGTCCTTAATGATTTTGCATCAAGAAATACCCGTAAAAATTCCTTTATGAAGAACTGAAAGATTATTATACGTGGTATAATTGGAGTTTGGTTCTTATTTGAGATAATCATAATTCATATCATCGTAATATTATTTTAATTTTTCTGTCATTTTAGTTTGTAATATTGACATTGTTCTTCATGAATTATGCATATTACTAGAATTTTTATCTTTCTTTTGCTTACCATGTCAAATGAAAAATAGTTGGTCTAAAAGGCCTACAGTGTCTTAGCTCGCCCTAGGGCCCTTGAAAACTTAGAGCCGGGCCTGCGCGCGCCCACCAGCCACCCCCGCGCGCTCTGCCCTCCCCGCGCGC
>CM014271.1:4295582-4343444 GCA_004135705.1 Alloteropsis semialata | reverse complement strand
AGCCCCCGAGCGTGAGGGCTGAGCACGCCGAGTGGTCGTCCCGGCGCCAGCCCCCGAGCGTGAGGGCTGAGCTCGCCGAGTAGTCGTCCCGGCGCCAGCCCCCGAGCGTGAGGGCTGAGCTCGCCGAGTAGTCGTCCCGGCGCCAGCCCCCGAGCGTGAGGGCCGAGTCGAGCCGTCCGAGGCACGCCGAGTAGTCGTCCCGGCGCCAGCCCCCGAGCGTGAGGGCTGAGCACGCCGAGTGGTCGTCCCGGCGCCAGCCCCCGAGCGTGAGGGCTGAGCACGCCGAGTAGTCGTCCGGCGCCCAGCCCCCGAGCGTGAGGGCTGAGCACGCCGAGTAGGTCGTCCCGGCGCCAGCCCCCGAGCGTGAGGGCTGAGCTCGCCGAGTAGTCGTCGCGGCGCCCAGCCCCCGAGCGTGAGGGCTGAGCACGCCGAGTAGTCGTCCCGGCGCCAGCCCCCGAGCGTGAGGGCCGAGTCGAGCCGTCCGAGGCACGCCGAGTAGTCGTCCCGGCGCCAGCCCCCGAGCGTGAGGGCTGAGCACGCTGAGTGGTCGTCCCGGCGCCAGCCCCCGAGCGTGAGGGCCGAGTCGAGCAGTCGCCCCGGCGCCCAGCCCCCGAGCGTGAGGGCCGAGGCGAGCCGTCCGAGGCACGCCGAGTAGTCTTCGTCTTCCTCGTCATGCAGTAGCGACCGTCGTGGAGTGTAGCGCCAGCCCGAGTGCTACAAAGCACTCGACCGTCGTGGAGTGTAGTACCAGCCCAAGTACTGATCGGCGCGAGTACTCAGCTGGCGGCGATGCCGGAGTGGTCCAGCCCCCGAGCGTAACAGGCAAGCTCGGGATCCAAACCTGTGCCCTGCAATGAAGATATGAAGGATAGGTAGTATATGGTGTAGCAAACACTAATTCTGGAGAAAAACATTCGGCGCTGTATGTAATAGAATTTCTACTTCCAACTCTTTAAGTCTATTAATTTCCTCGGATAGTTATCCTGTTACGTTTATGCACCTGATCCCCGATAGCCGTAGTCCATAGCGCAGGGAGCTGGGCCGCATGCACGCGTAGGAACGTAGGCGTACGGAAGAGTCGAGGTTTCACGGATTAAGGCGTGTGCTTCCCAAGTACTTTAGCGACTTGTACAAGAGTGGAAAAAGAAATAAACGATGGAGAAAAATGCAATATGCGTCCATTGGGTGTTGCCCGACTGCTTGTGTAGCGCTCGGGCTGTATAAGCAGTCGGGAACAAACCAAGGGTAGTCGGCGATGATCATGGAGACAAGTATATGGAGAAACGTGGTGATCGAAAAATATTGTGAAAGTATTTAAATATGACTTAGCTTGATTCGTGGCCGAGGCAGAAAATCGGCATGCTGTCCTTGCTTGTAGTCGCGAAGCCCTTGGGCCTCATCTTATTGTCACGTCCGAGTAGTTCGGAGTTCTGGATCGGCGTGTTGGCAAGTGGCGTAGCGGAGTAAGCGATTGTAGTCGGCGAATTGGCGCGGCCGTGATTCGCCTCTGGCTGGTATGTCGGAGTCGAGTAGCCGAGGCCCTCGTCGGCACATCGGCGAGCGGTTCGGTGAAGTCGTCGCGGTCGAGTCGTTGAGGCTGATCATAAAATCGGCCAGCCAGGACTAGAACATGGGGTCGCCGGCAACTCGTGCGTCAGAGCCGAGTAATTTTTGTTGCCGGGTCGTCGAGGTCGTTGCCGTAGTTGCGGCCGTCTTGGAGCTGGACAGCTGCGAAGCCGAGTCGTCGCGGCGCTCACCGCCGAGTCATGGCGGTCCTTGGGGCATGGCTGCGCACGAGTCGAAGTGCGCGTCCGGCCATGTTGTTGGTGAGGTTGCCGGCCACGTCGCTGGTGCCATGGATGTCATGGACACCGCTGCCAGTGCTGCATGCAGATCATGTGTGCGAGGTGCTCGCTGGCGATCTGTTTCTGTGGCCGCATGTAGATGATCTTTCTTGGCCGCGTGAAGACACGGGCATGGAATCAACGCTGATGGAGCCGGCGCCGGTGAGTGTTGCCGCCATCATGTAAGGGCTTGCTGGCTGTCAGGGTCCCCGAGGCGGAAGCGCCGAGGCGTTGTCGCCGAGTGCCGACTCGGACCGCCGAGTTGCAAAGACTGTATGCACGCGTCCCCTGTCTACCGCTGCCGTGCGGGCAATACATACAGATTGGAAAAGAAAATCCATTGGAGTAGAGTATCAATCAGTAAAGGAAAAAGAACATGCTTCTCAATTGAAAATTAGATCCGATCTAATTAATCATACAAGCTAGCTGCTCACGATCGTTACGTGGATATAAGTAAAACAAAAGATACTTCCCTGTGCCAGGCGACGAAAAGATCCAGGAGCCGCATGCACTTTGCGCGACGCGTGGTGGCCGGAGCCCACGTGCATCTGTTGCCGCCGGGTGGATCTCCATCGGTTGGGAAGGGTGGTTGTCCGCGACGCGACTCGTCGTGGTGGCCGCGTACGGCGACAGACGCCGCACGATGCTCGTCGAAGGATATGCCGGATCAGAAAACTGCCATCGAGCTTGCGGATTGATCTCGTCGATCAACCCCTACCTGGCGCGCCAACTGTCGGATGTTTGGACCCGGCAGTCCACACAGGGTAGCCTACGTGGTTGATTTGTCGAGGGACAGATCGAGGATCAGAAGTCGATGGTAACACAAGACGCAAGGATTGAACAGGTTCGGGCCGTCGAGAATGACGTAACACCCTACGTCCTGTGTTGGCGGCGATTGTATTGCTGTGTATGAAGTTCCTGGAAGGATCTCCGTAGTTGGGTTCTGTCCTAGGGTTGTATGATCGTGGGTTGTAGCGTGCTTTGGAGGGGGTCTCAAGGCGCCTTATATAGTCCGGCTGCCTTGAGTTACAAGTCGGCTAGAGATCGTAACCTACCCAAAATACAAGGATTCGATCCTATAACGATTACAGATATCTTTCCCTATAATTCCGGCTAGTTTATCTTGATCTCCGAGCTTCTTGCGGGATACGCCGTCTTCTTCCTTGCCGCGCGCGCCGTCGCGCCCATCCGGTTCGCCCGACTGGTGGGCCTTCCGACTGGTGGGCCAGCCAGTCCGACAAACCGATCCAGATGTACTCGGATTGGGCCGCCCCTTGCTGGTTGGGCCAATCCGCCTTCTGGGTACCCCTGGGGGTCTACCCCCGACACCGAGCGTAGGCGACAAGCTCAGAGATCCAGGCTTTGTTCCTGCCATAAAAAACACGAAGAGCAGTAGTACATGTTGCAGCAAAAACTAATTCAGGAGAAAAAAAACATTCGGCAATGTATGAAAAGTTTCCAATTCCCGCTCTCATAAGTCTGTAAATTTCCCCGGGTAGTTATCCTGTTACGTTTATGCACCTGGTCCCCGATAGCCGCATTCCATAGCGCAGGGAGCTGGGCCGTGTGCACGCGTAGGAAGTGTAAGCGTACAGAAGAGCTGAGGCTTCACGATTTAAGGCGTGTGCTCCCGAGTACTTTAGCGACTTGTGCAAGAGAGGAAAAAAGAAACAACAGGTGGAGAATAAGTGCGCGTGGCACGTCCGTTGGCCGTAAGCCGACTGCTTGTTCAGCGCATGGCTGTATAAGCAGTCGGAAACATGCCAAAGGTAGTCGGCGATGATCCGGAGATGCAGAGATGTACAGTAACCGGAAAGTATAAAGCAAACATAAAGTGTGACTTAGCTTGTTTTATGACTTGGCAAGGCGAGCGATCCCGAGTGCAACGGGACGCCCGTTGGCCGTGTCTGACGCAAGCCCCCGAGCGCGGAGCGCGAGGGCGCCGTTGGCCGACTTCTCGGCGCAAGCCAGCCCCCGAGCGTGGAGCGCGAGGGCACCGTTGGCCGTAGTCTGTTCGGCGCAGTGCAATGACTGAAGTAGTCGGAGAATCGCCGTGCTATGTGATAGCGCAGAGTACTCGGGAGGTCCGAGTGGTCGAAGAAGTCGACAGCGTGTTGGCGAGGTTGTGCCAAAGTAGTCGGAGCAGCACGCGCACCATGATGGAGTCGGCGAGCGGCGTTTGGAGTGGTCGGCGTCGTCAGCACGGAGCCACGCAGCAGTACGTGCTAAGTAGTCGGAGGTGCGGCGTTGTGGCGCGGCAGCATTGGTTTTCCAAGTAGTAGAGTTTGCTTGTTTGTGGCCTGGTTTTTGACGATGATGAGATCCGACCACCGCCGTCAGGTCGAAAAGTAGGATGGAGTCCTGGGCGGTGCGACTTAGCGTCACTGTTCGTCGGCGAAGAGATCATACGGGACGCTCCCGGCTAGTATACCGTGGCCGGGTAGTCGAAGCCATCGTCGGCGTAACGGCGAGTGGTGTGGTGCAGGTGGAGCCGACGTGCTGAGTCGGTGGTGCCTTGCGGAGCATAGCGGCGCCAGCAAAGCAGCATGGCCGTCGGCGAGTTCGCGTTCAGTCCCGAGTTCCGCGTGTAGTCCGGTACTCGACCGAGCTGCGTTTGTGGTCGGCGAATCGGCACTAGGTCGCGGTATGTGCGGTCGGCGCTCCGAGTTGAAGAGTCGATACGGCGGATTGCCGGAGTCGGTGGTGAATAGTCGGCCCGTGTACACACCAAGTCGCGATTGGAGGTTGTTGGAACTCGGCGAGCCGAATCCGAGCGGATGGATGTGGCGGCGCTTCCCGTAGAGGTCGGCTTGGTGCAGGTGTGGAGAGCTTCTCGTCAGGTCCGAGTTCTGCTCCCTCTGAAGTGCCCGCTTGACATGTTCGTCGTGGATGCGCCGCACGACAAAAACAAGGGCGCGACTTGCCTCCGATCCATACATGGTCGGCGGACAGCTCGTAGTCCATGTTTCCCTCACAAGCACATATATAAACAAGGGATTGATTAGTAATCGAAGATCTCGTATGCGCGTACAAGCGAAAAAGAGTGAGAAAATTAAAAAATCAATTTGCATGGTGCAATCCATGTATGCACGTGATTGGAGATCCAGGCAAGCTATCCGCTGTTCGCGCAAGCCTTTTGCTCAGTAGTACGGGGTTTCTTGCTGTTCGGATCGGAGTCGAAGGTGCTGGTAGCAGACGCGACGGCAGCAGGACGCTCTGCAACGAGACGCGCGCACGCCGCCACATAGGACACAGCAGACTCGCGCGTGCGACGCAGCAAGCAGCGTCCGTACTCCGAGTGCTTGGCCACGATGATGTTGTACTCCATGACTCGGAGACGCGCAAGAGTCGCCGGTTCGTCGAGTTCGGTGCGCAGCAGCGATGTCTCGGCGGTAGATGCATGCAAGGGATCGGTGAGTTTGGTGCAGTCCAAGATTCCATGCACACACGTAAACAAGAGACACGGAGAGATTGGTTAGAAAATAATTGGAGATCCATACATTTGTGTACAGCGAACAAAAAAGAAAAAAAAGAAAACTAGTAAAAGATATGCTCGTCTGATTACTACGCCCTTCCTGCAGCTGTGCGGTGCAGCAGCTTTTGGAGGTCGTTTTGGAGACGGCGAGTAGACGTGGTGACTTCTGGATTGATTTGCCGCCGACACGAACTCGGAGTGCTTGCTGCCTCGATCTTCCTCGGAAACCCAGGTCCCAGGGGCTCGAGCCGCCGTTGCCCTAGAGGAGTCACCGAGTCGGCGGATTCGACGTGCAGTGCCCGAACGGCGACGCCGATAAAACTCGCTTGTAGATGAATCTGCCATCGATCTGTTGGTGATCTGGACGATCCCCCTACCTGGCGCGCCAACTGTCGGATGTTTGGACCCGGCAGTCCACACAGGGTGCCCCACGTGGTTGATTTGTAACGAGAGACGATCGCAGACCTGAAATCGATGGTGACACAAGACGCAAGGTTTAGACAGGTTCGGGCCGCGATGAGCGTAATACCCTACGTCCTGTATCGGGGTGTGATTGTATTGATATTGGTGGTGGTTCTGGGGTGTCTCGTGTATGGGTGTAGATGCTTTGGAGGGGGTCCCTAGGGAGCCTTATATAGTCTGGCTGCCTTGGGTTACAAGTCGG
The DNA here is from genome assembly GCA_004135705.1 of Alloteropsis semialata. Taxonomy (NCBI): domain Eukaryota; kingdom Viridiplantae; phylum Streptophyta; class Magnoliopsida; order Poales; family Poaceae; genus Alloteropsis; species Alloteropsis semialata. Next base: position 4,337,461 of record CM014271.1, on the reverse strand, counting down.
TTGAGATCTAGTCCTACCCGGATTACAAGGATCGACTTCTATGTTTGTTACAGATATTCTCTCCTAAGAATCCGGCTAGTTTCTATCTCTGTTGGCGCGTATCTGAGCAGATCACGCCGTCTTGTTCCGTGACCCGCGTGCCAAGGAAATCCGGTTGGGCCGCCTGTCTGGAGCACTCGGACTGGGCCGTCCCCTGCTGGTTGGGCCAATCCAACTGCCTAGGGTACCCAGGGAGTCTATCTCCGACACCGCTCCTCCCCTCTCCTCCGAGCTTGGTCGCGGAGCGCCCCCCCGCACGAGCAGGGCAATGGCCGGCGGCAAGCCCTGCATTAGGAGAGAAGAGTGAGAAGGGAGAGAAGAGATAGAGGAGAGAGAAGGCTGACAAGTGGGCCCCACCGCCACGTGGCATAAGCATCTGCAAAACCACCCAACAAAACCGTTCAGTAGCCAAATATAAATGGTTTTGAGAGTTAGATGGTCAAAGATATCTGGTTTTGCAGTTCGATGGTCAAAGCCAAACTGTTGCTACAGTTGAATGGTCAAAAATAGACTTTACTCATATTAAAATAAAGAATGTTTCGTCCATCGAGCAGCCAACCAGCATAATCCGCATCACCGCTAAATAAACAAGAAGGAAATCGGGCTCGTCCTTGCACCTAAAAAAACCGGCGGTCAACCAGCAAACCGTTTGTCTTGCGTTGCAAATGGCCGTTTGCAGTCTGCACCCGCAAGTGAACCCGCGAGGGTCCCCGTGACTCGGGAAAAAAAAATAGCAAACCAGTGGGGAAAAAAAATGTGCTCCTGGATTTACAAATTACGAGCGCCACAATCAAAGAAAAAGAAAATTAAGTTAATTGATATTTAACCGTAACAATGTATAAGACTTTAGCTTTACGTAGTGGTTGTTGAGAAGAAAATTGGATGCGTGTTCAGATTGTAAGGCAAGATTAGTAGTGTGTAATACTCCCTCCGTTCTAAATTAAAATTCGTTTGACTTTTTTGACTTCAAGTTTGACGGTCGGGCCAAATGTGTGATCTTGTTGTTCACGTAGTTCTACTTCTTAGCGTACCTGATATTTCTAGCACTCCACCGAAAAATAACTCATGTTTATATGTTGCGCTCATTTTTCCAATGCAATCATTGTGAACCCGTTGCAGCGCATGGGTATTGTTCTAGTAATAATACAAATACACAGTCAATCCGTACGTGTCGCGTGCAGCGTGCTACACTCACTCAACAAGAGGAGCCCGGATCGGAGGGTGTCAGTCGCGCGTGACGAGGTCCCTTCACCACTCGCCGTGCGGTGCGCATATGTGGTCATATATATGGGCGTCGCACGCCTGCACGCGTAACCTGGCAGTTGTGCTTGCTGGTGGTATCCGATCATGGCCAGGTATCAGGAGCGGACGGGGAGAGCGACTGAGCGAGCTTGTCTCACAAGTGCAGTGCAGCGCATGCAGCAATCGGGCCAACGACCTCGAGTCAGCCTAGCTTCTCTATTATTTGTTCAGGAGCTAGCAGAAATAATGTACGGCACAAAACGTTGGAATTTGGAACCCATGAGCACAAATGCAAATAGCTAGTTCTAAACTGATATGGATCGGATCGATATACCAATGCCAGGCACTAGCTATTCTGCATATTTCTGCTAGAGAGTCATCAGAGACGTAGGCAGGCAGCGCTAGGTCCGATCGAGGTCGACAATCGCATACACGGCGGCGTGCGGCGGCTCAGTGGCGCCCCTCAAAAAGTGGCGGTGGCGCCCTCAAGCTAGTTCCAGAGACAAACGAGACGAGTATACGAGGGCACAAGCTGACGAATGCTGTGTACGTACGTACGTATATATGCTGCTTGTCTTGGACCACTGGGCTTTGCCTTAGCGTCATGATCCACGCACGCACGGCCTGATCGAGAATGATGAGTTGTCGGGCCAAACTGAGAGCTGATTCTAGCTGTCAGATTAGCAAGGGTCTTGTGAACTAAGGGTCTGTTTAAATTCGGTGAAAAAATTTTACAAAATTTGATGTAGCAATTTTAAACCGATGATTAGAAGAACGAAACATGATCTAAATATAAAATTAATTACACGGATGGACGGAAAATCACGAGACGAATCTATTAAGCCTAATTAATCCATCATTAGATATTGTTTACTGTAGCACGACGTTGTCTAATCATGGCCTAATTAGGCTCGTCTCACAATTTCACCCGGGGTTATGAAATGGGCTTTGTCAGTTATCCACATTTAGTACTCCTAATTAGTATCAAACATTCAAATTTACTGTGGCGATGAAAAAACTTGGCGAACTAAACACGGCCTAAATGTAGCTTAGTTGGTTAGGTTTTCTGTGCTGGAACCTGTGCACCTGGGTTCGAGTCTCTGACTCGGCACGTGTGTCACATTTTTCTGGATTTATTTTAGGATTTAACCCGCGATATTCTTTCAATTGTAGGCGACGTTCCCGTTCTCTCGGATGTGCCGTTGTCTCGGATGTGCTAATAGAGGTAGGGTTTGCGTGCGTGTATTCATAGGGATGAGTGTGTGAGCGTCTACGTGGTCTTTTGAATAAAAAGATTAGCAAGTTTTTTTTTTTTGAAACAACATAACCGGCGCGGTGCCTGTATTACTCAAATGTATCGACAGCACGGGCCTCCAGCCTCGCCGCCCAAGTACGGATGCAGCAGCACGATGCCGGCGACGCGGACTGGGGAGGAGGGGGCGGCCGTCCAGCGCTGCGACTGCGCAACGTGGTGTATGAGGTTGCCGCCAGCGCTGTAGACGGAAGGGAGGCAACGAGGCCGATGGTCCTGGGCCAAATCCGGGCTGCTCTAGAGGCAGGCCTAGTTGCAAGCTATGTTGGGCCGACAAAACGGCCCATATATCACCCGAGGCGGCAGCCAGCTCATCGGTCGTGCCACCGGATGAGCTAATTAGAAGATGAGCCGGTCAAAAGTTTAGGGCCTCTTCGTAGATCTCCACCTGATTCTGATTTTCTATAGGAGCTGATTCTTCGAGAGAAATAATTTTGTGGTTGAAAATGATTCTCTAGCAAAAACTCTCAAATCAGGATGGAGAATCACTTCACGGAATCAGGAGAAGCTACTTTTTGCAGCTCCCAGCACCTTAGTTCATTTCAGAGAATCACTTCACAGAATCAGCAGAGAATCACTTCTCTCTGAAAAACTGTTTGGCAGAGCTCCTGCTGGATTCAGCCGAGAATCAATTCTGCGAGCTCTGCCAAACAGGCCCTTAGTTAGCTATTTAGTTGAGGTGCTTAGATTCTTCGTCTAATTTTTTTTCGCGAAAAAGATTCTTCGTCTAATTGAAATAGTGGACCGTCCTATCCATCATAGAAATAAAAAAATAAAAAATAATGACTGCATTAATTTTAGGAGGAGCGATCTCTTCTTTAAATATGTTTTAGCTTGGTTAACCGGTTCAATGAATAGTGCACTTTTTAACCCAGCTAAAGTTTAGCTGGGTTTTAGCTGTCCACCTGTCTCTGGGAGCTAAATTTTAGCTGATGGATCCAAACAAGACTTATATTAAAGAGAAAATTCGTCTTGTACATTCTCCTGTCCACCTTTTTTTTTAAAAAAAAGAACACGCTAGTTAGTAAAAAGCCAACATCTCCCTAATAACCAAAACGACATCTAACGCTGACCTGGGCATAATCCTAAGCGGGCCAGGCCAGGCCGAGTTGAACACGGAGAGGCGGAGAGCCACCGCCTATTTATTTGCGCTACCCGCGGCGAGTCGGCGAGGACAATCCCGCTTTTGCTGAGATGAGCGGGCTCAAAGGGGGCGAGATGGTGGCGAGTAGTAGTAAGAGCAACAGGGACCTTATTCCGGAAGTGTTGAGTCTTCAGGCCGAGGTGTTTTATCATCAGGCCGAGGTGATTTCGCATCGGGAGCGTAGGAGGAGGTTGTTCGCGAAGGGGTCTGCGGATTGGATTTCGCATGGGGACTGCAGGAGCAAGGGGCGGGAGACCGACGGTTATGAAGATAAGTGGGAGGTAGAGAAGAGAAGGATTGAATCGATAAAAGAGGCGCAAATGAAAGCGGATCTAGAGGTGACTGAAGTGGATGATAAGTTGGAGGTAGAGAAGAGAAGGATTGAATCGATAAAAGAGGCGCAAATGAAAGCGGATCTAGAGGTGACTGAAGTGGATGAATCATCTTGGATGACATATAGCGAGTTTCGCAATCATTGGAACTATCTGTGGTCCCGCTGCTACGGTTCTTTCGAGGACACCAGTGAGTTCTCCATTAATAATTCCTGGCCTTGGTTCTGGCTGGCTTCTCTGTTAAACAATTTTAGTTTATACTATCTCTGTCGATAAATGAAGAAAAGGCTTACTTAGTTAACCCATCTATTGTCAATAATACAACATAATAGCAGCTAGTTTTGCTATATACCCGCTGACAGAATTCTTGCAATAAAATCTGTTAAATTCTGCGCTAGCTGATTTTCTTTGTGATGTGGTTTTTTTTTTGTCTCACAGTTTCTTATTGTTTGAAAAGTACAGTAGCCTTGCAGGTTGTATTTGTGTTGCCTTATCTTCGGTATAGTATTTTGTTTTGTGGCTAGTTAGATTATTTTGGCTTCTATATCACATATGGACGCTTGGGTCTATTATTTATTACTTGTACGGACAAATTCTATGGCCCTAGTCAGGCACAGCTTATGGTTGTACTGAATTAGCATTTTGGAAAGCTAGTAAAAGCAGGTTCTGCTTATTTTGCATAATCTGCTTACCAAGCTTCAGCAGAATACTGCCATCTGCCAAACTTCTGCTTAGTCCTTGTTTAGTTGGTTGGATTTGCGTGAATTTTCTGTAAAAAAAAAGTGCATTGGGAAGCGTGTCATGAGAGAAGTGACACGTTTTTCAATGTGTTACTTCTGCGAAACTTGCAGAAACTAAACAGGGCCTTAGTCTGTGCAAAAACTGAGAAGTTTATGCCAAACAAGAACTATGGGCCTGCTTGGTTTCCTACCACCATTTGCCTTGCCACAGATGAGCTCGCCATAGAAAATCTGGCTACTGCTTGGTTGCTCATTAAATGTTGGTAGCCACTACAAAACAAGGCCAAAGTGAGAGGGAATCTCGCCACAGACTGTGGCGCTGTTTTTCCACGCCACCACCTGTGGCGAACGCACCTGTGGCGTGGCTAGCGGTGGCGGGGAACCAAACAGCCCCATAGTAAGGGTGGACTTGCAGATTTGATAGCAAGAAATCTGTCTGATAATTATCTAGGCACACTCATATTGTGTCACCATGTTTGTTTGATAATTGACTTGTAAAGTACAATAGCTGAGATGCAACCCCTCAAGTTCTTTTTCTTGTCATTGTTGTTATTACTTCTGTTTCGAGATTCGACCTGAACTAATTTGAAATATTTTACAACTACTGCAGCCAGAATCCCCTCCATGCAATTCACAGACAAGCCTGCGCCGAGTTGTGCCTTTGCCATGGATACTCTACAGGTCTTTTCAGTGAAGCTTGCTGCAACAAGAGGGAGATTACAGCTGCCGACTTCCAGCGCACAAGAGACGACTGCCAAACCCTCACTGTAGAGGTTTGTATCATTTCCTTGTAGAGGGGAAGTGTCAGGTGCACTAGAGTTGTGCATGTGTGCGCAAACTCAATCCCGCCCCCCTTTTTTTTAGATAATACTCAATCCCACCCCTTGGATCCAATTTGAACAACCCAAGTGAGACGATGAGGGATGAGGAGATTCTCACCTCTCACTTGGGCCTGATTAGATATAAGGAGTGAGGTTGAGTTTGTGCACATGTGCACCAATATATTTTTGTGCACCCGATACTCCCTCTTCTCTGTACCATTAATTGTTTGTTTGTCTTCTGGTGTGCTGCCTAACTCAATGATCATAATTTTGACCTTCCCCATAAACCCTTCTGCCCTTTAAATGTCTTTACACCTGTAGTAGTTTCCCTGTGCCCTATTATATTTAATTGCTTCCTAGAAATTACCATGGTTCACGTGCATCTAGAATTTCTATGCCTTTTTCTTGCACTGGAATCAATGGAGAGGAAGCGCATAAGAGCAAGTATTATGGGTCCACATCAGCAGGCGAAATGCCTGTATATGTCACGTTTTTCTTTGCTGGCGGAGAGAGAAACGAAGAAAGAGAAAGAACCGGGCGTCTCGCGAGACGGCAGCAGAAGCGGGCGTATGCATTAACTGAGCTGATTCCTGCGCTCCCATTCGTTTGCGTTGCTCACGTCGCATTAAACATGGTGGAGCCCGCCACCACCCGCGCAGCACGTCGGGTGAGCTGGATCGGGAGTCGCCGGCAAGCGGGCGCAACCATAAAACTTGCTCTAAGCCATGCATATCATAAAAATCAGTCAAACGTCTATGTGTTCGAGCATGTATTCAAAGGAAATAACCATTTCGTAGCATAACCCAGACTGTGGTCAACTAATTACTGATTCAGCGCGTCGAAGTTCTTACCTCAGTATTTGCAAATTGTTAGGTGGGACTGAGGGAAGCTTGCAATTTAAACATGACTCCACTGTACCCTTAGGAGCTCTGGTCCCTGCATTGGTAGGCCTCTTGAATCCTTATGGGACAAAAAAATCAGCTTTGTTTAAGGGATTGGAAGATAAATATTCTAAGTAGGACAACACCGGTGACTTGATTGTTTGTTTGTGCACAACAAATACCCTATTATGTGTTACTAATGCATTATGCTGGTACGCTTCTTTCATCTTTATGTTATGCACACTACATCGTATTGCTGTGCACTTTTTTGAATTTTACACTGTTTTGTTTTGATTACACTTCTCAATATTCACCTCTTGTTTCACTTCAGCTTCATATCACGGTGTTGCTTGCAGGATCCTTATTTGGTACTTACAGGTCCTACCCGTGCTGTTATGGCTATAGGGTCGGGTCCTGTGGTCGTTGAGGTAGCCCTTAAAGTAAAGGGCTCTACTGAGTGGGAGGATGAATGCTTGAGCCTTATAGTTATCCCGTTCCAATGCTCCACAACGATGTATTCTTACCTGTTTAAGTATGCTTGCACTAGCAAGCTTAGCACGCTGGAGCTTACAATTGGCCACATTATTTGGTCTGTGGAGGCCACAATATCTGTGCGGGTCATTCATGGGTCGTGGCCAGATGGTTTGCGTGGTGTATTTGCTGCCTTTACTACTGGTACCTATGATGGTCAGGATTTTGTGCTAAGACGTGTTATTGGCATAGGTCATGAGAGAATCGTGTTGCTTGATTCTAGAGCTGAGAAGTTGCCTATTACTGGCGATGGCAAGATCAAGCTTTCACGTCGTGTGGTTTCTGTTGAAACTAGTGGAAAGATGGTGCTTCGTGTGAAGGCATTGGAAGGTGATAAACAAGTTGTGGAAAAAGAGGCTAGTTTCGACCCTCTGAAAGCAGGTAGCAGCATTGGTGAGCTTGAATTTAGCTTCTGTAAAATGGAAGTCACTGTTTGTTGGTCGGTCATTTCATATGTTTCTGTGCTTTGAAGTTGAGAGATTGTTGAATCTACATGGAATCTGAATGTCGGAATGCCAGGCATCATACGGCAGTAACCCTGCTGTGAGTTATGAATTGGTTTTCTTCTAAGGTAGGCAATGCTAGCTATATATGGATGACGGATGATTCAGGCTTTTGTAAGCATGACTGCTGACAATGTAGCTTTGGAGTTTGCTTTATTATCTGCCGATGCGGACAAATATGGATCTCAAGTCTTAGCATCTCCGGAGCCTTTCTAAAATCTACTCTCTAAATCATCATTTGGAGAGTCATATGAACGAGAGCCTTTCTAAAATCTACTCTCTAAATCATCATTTGGAGTCATATGAGTAAAAATTGTTTTCTATATCTTTATATTCTCCAACAGCTTTTTTATATGTGGTGCATAGTCTAGTGAGTCATCCTGACTCTCCATCTTTGGCTAGCATGAAATCTGTAATAGAAGATATCTATATTTGGATATCTAATTGAAAAGACCGTTGAAGAGTGTTTTTTTCACCAAAATCTCTATTTATATAAGTTAGGAAAAATATACAGTCTCTTCGAGATGCTCCTAGTGAACCTCTATTTTATTCTTGGCGTGTTTTTTTTTACCTTTTTATCTCTCTACTTTGCGGAAATGCTGAACATAGCACTTGATTTTTGTACTCACGTTTTAAGATCTCCAGCGCGGACAGGACTAACGGCCCACAGCCACAAATCAATACAGTTTTACGTCATTACGTGGTTCTCCTCAGACAGCTCACGGCACCTACACACATTTTGAACGTGTTTAGCATATCTCTTCTCTGCACCTATTTTTTTTCGGGTAAAAAGGAAGCTTCATTAACTAGGTAGAATCACAATCGTTTTTTATTAGATCACAAACGCACAGAGGCGCTGTGTCCAACCAGACTGCAGTATGAATGTTTCTCCTAGCTAAATGAGCTAACTCATTAGCAACTGAATTGCACTCCCTTCGCCTGCCCACTTTTTTATGGCAAAATTAGCTCACGGACACCGAAAAAAAGTTGCCCTTTGCCACGACACATAAAAAAATGCGTCTTTGCCCGAACACACACTAGAAATCTATGGTAATTAGGTCCTGGACACTGCACCTCTTATTATAATCATTTATAATAGAAAGCTACGCGAAAAGACGGGACTATCCTGTGTAATCTTTTCCTGGAAGAATGATAACTATTCATGAAGGATAGAAATATAGAATATTATTTAACCAAGAAGGTTTAATGTTGTACTCTTTTTCCTTTGTGAGTTTTTACTCGAAGGTTTCTCACATAAGGTTTTTAACGAGACAACATGTGCAATACAATAGCGGTTGATATGTACTCTTTTCTCCATAACCGTTTTTTCCCACTGGGTTTTCGAATGGAGTTTTTGATGAGACATATGCATTCGCGGTAATCGCCCAAGGGGGAGTGTTGTAAAACAACAGGACTCGCGACACTGGAAGGAAAGAAGGACTAGAAATCCTAGTCCTTGTCCTGTTGCTTGTGGGTTCTTACCAAAACTCTAGAACTAGATCCGGACTATTGGGTACGTTTGGTTTTAGCCAGCTGATGCCCCGCCAATTATTGGCTCGCCAACCTGCGGGCGGCCGATTCATGCGCCCAAGACTCGCCAACGAATTGGCCAAAAAATGAACAGGCAAAGAATCTGTGCGGGCAAGAAGGCGTTGGCGCGCCAACGAGCCGGCATCAAACCAAGCAGCAGCCAAAAGGATGCGGGCGTGCCCATGATTGGTGTGGTTCAGTTTGGTAGCAAACCAAACGAACCCTATATATACAAGAGGAGGAGTACTCCATTGTATGATACATCTGATTGAGGAATAAAGAAGAGAGCCTTCATCTATGTCTTTGTGCCTTGTCTACTTTCTACTTGTGTTCTTGTTCTTGTCGTGAGAGGCGTGAGAGGGAGAAGATCCAACCGTTGACGACGTGTTTTACAACACGTTATCAGCACGACCGCTCTTCGTCGACTACACACGCCGGAGGAGTCGCCATCAAGCTCGACGCCTGCGATCTCGTTGCCGTCTTATCCATCGACTACTTCGACGACATCGACTGCATCAACGTCGTTAGCGGAACGGATCTGCTACTTCTACCTACTGTCGATTTGCACGGCTTCGACATCATCGTCATCAAGCATGCAGGTCTACGACCATGCCTAATGCCCTACGCGGTATGTATCTACTGATAACTGCCCTACGCGGCAAGTGGAGTAGATCAATTGGCATCAAATCGAACAATACAAGGTATGAAAGAATTGGATCATGTAGTAGATTTGTGTTTCGACCATCGAGTTGAAAAATCATTTTTTTTTCAAATCTGCTATTGATCGGCCATGAAGGCCTAGTACCCCATCTATGTATGTGCGTGCCTCATGGTCATGGTCATATGCATATGTTCATGTCGAACACCTAAAGAAAAAAAAGCAGTTACCACTACCGGAATCTCCACCTTTGCCGTGTGCCAGGGGCACACGGCAAAGGCCAAAAAATCGACGGTGAAGGCATTGCCGTGCGCGGCTGACGGCGAAGCGCGCACGACAACTAGGCCCGACGGCGAAGGCGAGTTTGCCGTGTGCCTTTTGTCGGGCACACGGCAAACCTCTTTGCCTGTGCTATTTGGTACACAGCGAAGTTCGTTTTCTGCCGAACGAAAATAATCCGAAACAAATAGCAAAAAAAATTTATTTCAATTTGGGAAGGCCTCCAACCATCAAGTCGCAAGTCGTGGCATTTTTCGCGGAAAATTCGCGCGCTACGCGTTTGGCGTGATTCGAACCTGTGACCTCCCCCTCGCGCGTGACCTCCTCTACTGCTGCACCACACTCTCAACTATGACTAGATGTTGTTTTGATTCCTATCATATTATACTAAACTGAGTGTAAATTGCTTGTTTGAGGCCCTAAACGATTTCAAATTCAAAAGTTGTCAACTACAAACTTTCATAACTTTCATAAATCTACAAGTTTTATTTTGGTAGTTTCTCCATTTGAGGTCATTTATGAAATTTGAATTTCAAATTTGAGAACATTCAAATTTAGTTTTCGTTGACAAGATCACTTCAAATAAAAAAGTTGTTAACTACAAATTGCCTATTAGATAATCATTTCAATGATATTTTTACTAAATGCCTCACATAACCATGAAGGTTATAGTTTATTTGTGCATTACTACTATGCAGGTAGAATGGAAAATGAATTTCCATAAAAGCACATGAACTAATGTAATATACTGGCTTTTTAATTGATCCTCTGAAGGTTCAAGTTTGCCATGAAATTGTATATTACTCAATTATGTATCGAATACATAGGCCCATAACATGAAGTTTATTCAACCCAACTTTGTACATTGACTAGTACAATGAACATACCACATTTTGTATATACTAGAAGTCTAGAAGTATATTCAAAATTTTATGGAACATTTGAAATGATTCATATATCATGTGTGAAGCATAGCATCACTTGAAGTGCAATTATGGTATGAAAATAGGAAGAAATTTAGGTCATATAGGCATATGAAGAATATGGATAAAAGTTGAAATATCTAACAGACATATCCCTAATCTTGAAGATTTTGGTTTAGCATGAAGCTAACGATAATGCCAGAAAATTAATTGTGAGGAAGCCCATACATAGGGCGCCACATGAAGTGGTTACACTAGAAGTGAAACTTCTTGAAGGACTTACTCCCAGTGAGAATGTGCACATAACGAATACTCACGAATGGGAAATCGGAATTTAGGAGAAACAACATGAAGTTATTAACTCGAAGTTAAGTTTACTCGAAGTAAACAAAATGCTATGTGTGTTAGATCCTGGGTATCTAATAATATATTCACCATGGCAAATGACTTGAACATTAATTTGAAATCACGGGGATGCCTGCTGGTTTTTGGATTAAGTGAGCTGGTCAAAGAATCTCAATGAAATCTCCGTAAAACTCCAAAAAGAAGACCGCTAAGGTCAAATACCTCACGAACTAAAAAATGATCATCATGAAGATGAATGTCCAACACTATATAGTGCGCGCAATGTTTTGTATTGGGATAGCAGTTGACTATGTAATAGTCTTATGTTGAAGATATATGGGAGAAAAGAATGAATGTCGACAATATTACCTCAATCATTGCAAGTGTTCTCTAACGAGAACATGGCCACAAATAAAGTCCATGGCAGAGTTGCACGAAGCACTCACTTCGGGTCAATGAAAGAATGCAATTGAGGTCGAACCATGAAGAAAGTTTGAACCTAGAAGTTCAAATTAAATCATTATGAAATAATGATATGGTGAATGAAATGGTTCATAAGTCTTTTCCAAAGACTATTAAACTCCCATTATACATGATTGAATACTCTGCTACATATCTGGCAAATAGCATGAATGAATAGAGTTATGCAGTTAATCAATGGATTATGAAAATCCATGAGAAGAGATCCTTGAAGGACTCATTATTTCCTCGAAGGAATAAATAAAAAGATAATACCAAATTAAATGTCTAAGGTGGATAATATTCTTGAAGAATATTTAAAGTCTCAAAAAGAGCAAATCCACGAAGAAAATAAAGTCATCGAATGAAATATTGTGAATAACACTTCCCGAATAAAGAGTTTACTGAAGAGCACAAGTTAATATAAAAAGGGATTGTGTAAATCACTTCTCTCTTGCATGAGAGAATTTCTCATAGAAGAGAAATACTATTCTTGAAGAATTAGAAAATCCTTGAAGGAAGTAATCGGCAAATGACTTATCAAGCAAGTCATGAATAAACACCAATAATCTTGAAGATATGGATGAATTCTTGTACAGACTCGAGAGATTGAATTAAGAATGAAGTGAGAAATAACATGGCCCTGAATGTGCCATATAAGCACTTGTAAGTGCATATTGCTATCTAACACTGAATAGCTAGAAAGTATTCTCACATACCATAGAAGGTATATATTGGTGATTGGAAAACTGAATTATTCTTGTAAATGCCAAATGAAGACTGATTACATATTATGAAAAATGCCAAATCATGAAGATCTATCATCGGCTATAACACTAGAAGTCTCGAAGACAAAGTTGCTAATATTTAAATATTTAACTTCAAATATTGAGGTTTTAAATGTAATACCTAGAAGGTATACAACCTTGCAACTTGTTAACCCCATATTCCTATGAAGGATAAAATTTTATTTGTTTTGCACAATTAAATGAGTGGTTATTAAATGCTTGAAGCATTAGTCCTACGTAATCTAGAAGAATTACTAATTAAGTCTTGAAGGACTAAACATTGTAGTAATCGAATACCATTTCTTATGCATATTCGCGAAGAATGACTAACGGATTTTGAACACTCAGGTTCAAAGGATGTCGTTATGAGGGAGAGCATATATTTCATCATATCTAGATTTAAAATATTTATGTTGTATTACCAAGAAGGAATCAACTTGATGATTAAATTTACCATGAAGGTATACCACTTAATTATTTAAGATCATGTAGATCTTTCTTGCAAGCAACACGAAGTTCATGCATAAATCTCGAAGAATGATAACTATTCATGAAGGATAGAAATATAGAATATTATTTAACCAAGAAGGTTTAATGTTGTACTCTTTTTCCCTTTGTGAGTTTTTACTCGAAGGTTTCTCACATAAGGTTTTTAACGAGATAACATGTGCAATACAATAGCGGTTGATATGTACTCTTTTCTCCATAACTGTTTTTTCCCACTGGGTTTTCGGATGGAGTTTTTGATGAGACATATGCATTCGCGGTAATCGCCCAAGGGGGAGTGTTGTAAAACAACAGGACTCACGACACTAGAAGGAAATAGGGACTAGAAATCCTAGTCCTTGTCCTGTTGCTTGTGGGCTCTTACCAAAACTCTAGGACTAGATCCGGACTATATATACAAGAGGAGACCCCATTGTATGATACATCTGATTGAGGAATAAAGAAGAGAAGCTTCATCTATGTCTTTGTGCCTTGTCTACTTTTTACTTGTGTTCTTGTTCTTGTCGTGAGAGGGAGAAGATCCAACCGTTGACGACGTGTTTTACAACACGCCCAACAGGATGACTGGATGCTCCTCCCGACGATCCAGCTCGCCGTCCGCCTCCCTCTGGCCGGGCTTCTTCTACTGTTGCGCCCTCTTCCTCCACGTGCACAGTGTCACGCCCTTCACTAGCGCATGAGGCCGCGTCTTGTTTTCCTCGAGGGTGTGGCAGACCGCCCCAATTAATCCAGCTTAAGAGCATGGGACCACTATCACAGCAGTGCTCCACGCCCTTAAACCGAGTTAATCGTGCAATCCGTCGGATACCTTCCCGATTAAACCACCTTTTTCTCTCGACCGAAACGAAATAGCAGCAGTCCCACTCGAAGGTGGGTTCAGGCAGTACAACTCATCACAACTTTTACACACAGGGTTCACATAGATAATTATACAAATACCGTGTATACGTTTTATCTTATTACAAGCCAGAGTATACTACAGCGGAAGGTCTACACATCGAAACAAAAGGCACTGCGCGGAGCCCTCGCACAACATCAATCACCGCGGCCTGAGTCAGACTCAGACGGCACCCGCTCCACGGTCCAGCCCTCAGGCAAAGTGCACGGCCAAGTCAAAGCAGCCACGGGATCATAGCCATCAACATTATCTGCAATAAAATTTTGCCATAAGCAAGGCTGAGTACTAATTACTCAGCAAGACTTACCCGACCAAGGATAAATTCTAGACATGCAAGGCCTTATGGCTCTGGGGTTTGTTTTGCCAAAAGCGTCTACAAATTAATCCTATTTCCAATATTTTAGCCAAGTTAAGATTGCAACTAACCATTACTAAATTTGCCAAGCTATCCAATACAACCAATGTTGACAAACAATTAATTCATATTGCAACATCATTCCTCTTTTACCAACTTTCTACACATTGGCCCAAGGACAATGAAGTGTGAAAAGAGATCAAGCAGCTTCATGTAACCGCGAAGGACGGACAACTCGAATTGATTTTTAACCATGCATGGGACAACCTAATCGCACGACCCGTGAGAGACACCCAGGACCTCACGGGGCAACCGTTCCCATCTCTCCCTGCCGTCTGCCATCAGAGCCCACTCCACCCGAGTGCACGCCCCAACGAACCCCAGGTGCCCCAGGCAAACCTGTGCCGCGGCCACTGCTACACTCGCCATCAACCCCTCACCCAATGGAGTGAAAGTATCCGTCAGACGTCAGTTTGCATCAAGTACTAGGTTTACCAGTTTACCATATTTCCCGGCATACGATTAGTACCTTCAAAAGCTTGACCAACATCGCCACACAATCAATACCTCAGCCCACCATTTTCTGTGCAAGCGGGACCTTCAACCAAACATGAATATCGCACAAGCCCTGCTTGCCGAACTTTAAGAACGGATATAAAGTAAACCCTATATCTCGCGAGTGATAAAGCAATCACTCGACTTCTACCGGTCCTAATTAAGCATAGCATTCTATACGACCTACACCTACTAGTAGTGGGACATAGGTACCTAGGGATCATGCAACTAAGGTTTCAATCAACTCCTCAAAACATAAATGCACAAAAATAAGGCACAAGCAAGGAGTTAGTTTCACAATGGGTGATGCTCCAGGGCTTGCCTTCTTGATCAGCGACGGCCTTGGGCCCTTCCGGATTTTGATCCGGGTCTTGCGTAGTGGCGTAGTTCACTTCGGCGGCGGCGGGATCACCCTCGGGCTCGACGTCGATCTCGTACACGCCGTCGGTAATGGTGCGCTCTACACGACATGCAAATGGGTACATAAGATGCATGAATGCATAAACTACCAAACATAAGATTCACCATAACAACTTATAGCCTCAAACACGCATTTACAAAGTATACTTGACTAGGAGGCAATGAGAACCGGTCTGACCGGTTTTGAACACCGGTTGGACCGGTTTGGCCGGCCTCACCACTAACTAGAACAGAAATCCAAATCACACTACTAAACCACATGCAATCAAGGGCTAATTCTTTTGTAAAGATTCCTAAACTTCAGGGTAATCTTAATAAGAATTTCCAAGTTTCCCTAAGTATGTATATATATATATTGCTCTTTCCACCATATTAACCTAACCAAACTTCTTTTCCCCCAAATCATAAATACACTCTAGCTTTTTAGCTATTCACTTAACCCTATTCACAACAACACCATTGGAAAAATGGTTTGCAACACTAGCTCAAGCCTAAGCTTTATGAAATTTTGAGCACAAGCTCTAGCACACCCATGTGTATGAAGCAATGTATTAATCAAACCTCCACCTTGCCCAAAACTCCAAGAATCCTATGGAAAAACATCATATCTTTTCCCCACCCCTTACCCTTGAGTTCTTGTGGCTCCTTCACCCTTGAGCTAAAGGCCGAGCTCGGCCCAGTGGTGGCCGGCGGCGGCAGTGTGGCTCGGGAAAAGGGCAAGGAAGAGGAAGAAGTGGTCGGGGATGGCTTGGATGGGGAGAGGACGAGGGGAGCAAGCTCGGAGCACCGTGAATCGAGGAAGAACGAGGTGGAGAGAAAGGAAACCGAGAGGAGGAGCCGAGCTCGGTAAAGAGAAGGACGGGAGTGGTTGAATCGGCCCTCCACGCTCGCGCCACCGAGGCTTAAGCCGCCCACGAGGCGAGAGCATCCCCAGACACGTGTCCCCAAGGCCTGTGGGTGACGTAGGAACCGCACGGACGCTCATACCGCCGCCGGGAAGGCCCATACCGACGCGGTGGTTGGCGACCGACTGTTGCGGTGGTGGGGTAAAACCCCCACCGCAACAGTCCGTGGTGTCGAGGTCACTGTGCCGACGAAGTTCAAATCAAATTGACGCGGGCCACCGACTGTTGCGGTCATGGCCTTGGCCTAGCACCGCAACATTCGGTGCTATGAACTTTACACGTAAGTAAATCAATCTGATAATGTTGCGGTGGTGCAAAATTGACCAACCACCGCAACAGTCCGTCATTCCAGAGAGGAATTTTACAGTTACCCGCGACCACCGACTATTGCGGTGGCGACATGAAGACCACCGCAACAGTCGGTCATGCCGTGTTGAGCTGGTTTAAGTTGCTAGGACTCAGGTTGTTGCGGTGACCTCTAGCTTGAGCACCGCAACTTACTGTCCTAGCGAAAATGGCACTTTTCAAATTGGTTTTGAGTTTGAAATTGGTTGATCTAAGTTTTGTCTTCAAGTCCAAGGGTTCCATATAAGCAATTATACACTTTCTTGGACAAGAATCCAAGGAATTTCTCTCGTGAATCCTTATCTAACTATTTTGAGTATAATATTTTATAACCGTTTATAATAGTTTACTTGACCACATATACACACATATGCACAATCAAAACACTAAGATGCTGATATGATGCATGCCATTATTAATTTAATTAAGATCATTTCGGTTCTTAATTACGACAGTGACACCGGGGTGTCACAGGGGGCGGCGGCGGCGCTCGCTCGTGGCTGGGTGGAGGGCGCCCGCTCTTGGCAGGAGATAGAGGAACCTCCTCCACGATTCTTCAGCAACATTTTCCCAGATAACCACGCCGATCTATCATGGGTTCCCGACAGGTAAGATTCTTGCCATTTTTTCCTACGGTTAGGCTAACTGTAGGCTCGATTTTGCAAAGTAAATCGCACCCTTGTTCATCCCGTTCATCTTTGTGCCCTTGTGTAGGGTGGATCCCAATTTGTCCTACAGGCTTGCTGTTCGAGTAGGCGCTTGTCAAATTAACTGATGATGTTGGTCCTTAGTATAGTATTGCGAGGCTTGTAACATTCCAAAGATTTTAGACAGAGATAACACAAATTGGAATGATTTGCTTCTTGACATTGGTACATAAATTAATCTAGGCTCAAAACAAAAAGAAAGAGAGACAAGAAAGATGTCACATGCATATCTAAACAATTTACAGTGCTACACCAACAAGAGTTATCACTTCTGTTCCTACAATCCCTATGACAAGAAGGCATAGAACAAAAAGCTCTGGACCGGTCATTGAACCGTTAAGGCTATTGGTTCACTGGTTTGGTGGCTCAACCGTTCAACCTTTAAGTATTATGTATACTTTTCATCTAACACTAAAGAAGTTGTGCTAGAATGGCTGGAGGAAGCAACTCTCTACCCCCTATTTTTATGCCATTGTGACTGATTACGGGGGTGTTTAGTTGTTGTTATGCATTGGGTCGCGTGCTACAGAGAGAAAAAAGTGCATTGAGAAGCGTGTATTATGCAAAGGAGAGAGGGTGTGAACTAAACACCCCCTACATGGTTTAGCACTGGAATGCACTGGAATATTCCAAAATAGATCTGGTTTTTTGGCCCACCGGTCTTTTGACTGAACCACACCAGTGAAGGAATCCGTTCCCACCCACGAGGAAGGGTACAGCTGGCTGTCGCCTAAGGTCATTGATTGGCCGAGCAAGTACGCTTGTTTTTCTGTTTTTTCCTCCTCTCTTTTTTAGCTAATGTAAATTGTGCGTTTTGTTTAGCAGAGACAGGCCAAACTCAAAGCTGAGGTTGTCCTTACTCAAAACAAGTTCGAGTACCGACCCATGTATTTTACTTTCCTTTAGGATATTATAAAACTATCACTATCCTATTATCCTTCAAATAGATTCTTATAAGAGCAACTCCAGTGGAGGACCCTAAATGGACCCTTACTCTAAATTTTAGGGTCCTTCCTCCAAAAAATCAACTCCAGCAGGGCCCCTAAATGAAAATGTATTTTTCATGCCCACCCAAATTTCAGCTCCAAGCCCCCATTCCTAGGGGCCTCCAATCCCTCCCTCAAAACATGAGTTCCACTATTTTTAGAAGAAAATAGGGGTTTGGGCTGATTTCCCACTGGAGTTGAGAGGTAATTTTGGGCCCCTATTTTTTGCAATCCGGCTTGCAAATGGATTTTAAGGGCTTCAATTTGCATGCCTCCACTGGAGTTTCTCTAAGTACAGTATCTTTCTACTCCTTTTTTTGCAGCAAAGGTCCGCAACAAAGGTTACATCTCCTTTAGTTTGGAGCAACGCCAGCTGCAGCCATCATCCGTACCGTGAGTCTGAGCTTCTCTCTACATAGCGAAACCTGGCAGAAAAGCTCGGCGGGGTGGATATCCACGTCACCCGTTAGCACGCCAGCCGTCGGATCTGCCCAGCTCTCAATACTGGTCGTTCGATTGCGGGTTGTCGCGGGTTACTCGCCCGTTAGGCCGCAACCCAAGCTCTCGCGAATCTTCGCGAACCCGGCCGAGCGTCGACCTCGTCCCCTCCGCCTGCTACGCCGTCCTGGCTCCCACGGCGCTCGTCGCCGTCCACTCGCCACCCGCGCTTTCCCTCGCCTGCAGCGCAGCTCCTACCCTCCCACAGACGAGCGCAGAGTCAGCGGCGCAAGAGTAGCGTGCAGGGGCGGGCGTTGGATCCTTGCCGCCGCAGCCTCCATCCGGCCGTCGCCCCCTGCTCATTCGCCACCGGCACCGTCTGGCACTCGACCATCTGCACGTCGAGCTTCTCTCCTCCAGAGTCCAGATCCCCGGCGGCCGAGCATGCGGCAACGAGCCACGGCGGCCAGCCCGCGACGAGCTACTCTGCTAGCATCAGTTTCTCATCTCCAGTTGATAAGGCTGATAATGAAGCGCACTACAACCTACAGACTTCTGCTGAGTTCCTCTTCCTTCCTTTGCTCTGCCCACCTTTTAGCATTTGCTGCTCTCTAAATGCTCGATCAATTGTCTAAGAGACATTCTTTTATGTTATACAGAATAGCCATGTGATGTGCTTGTGCCTGTACTTGATTCAGAGAGACCAACTTACAGAAAACTTCAATTAAACCTAACTGGAGTAACCTGTCTCTATTCCTGTTCTGCAAATGATATATTTCATTTTTGCAAGCCTGGTATAAGAGGCCATTCCTCCTCCTTTGTATGTTATCAATTTCTGCAGTTATTTTGGTTGTGTGCTCAACTGAACATGAATTTTCTCGCTATAGCTGCTTATGAAGGTGGAAAATTAGTTGCCTATTATGTCATTGCCTTAGCAGATGTGGTTACCATTTTATGAAATTCCTTCAATACTCTACTACTACTAGCATACATGCTCTGCTTTCAATGTACATCTCTAAAATAATTTTCTTTTCATTCCTTTTAAAGGAGTTGCATATCATGTATTCGACAAAATGCCCTTAGCATATGTATTCCTTCTAAATATATGTTGTCATTTAATCCTACATCCAAATCTGTGCCTAAAATGAACATTAGTATATATGGAAAAAAGCTTCCATTTGTCATTGCCAGAGATACTATCTCTTATATAGTTTTCTTATTTTACTTCCCCCAGTACCACCGGTATTATAATTTCAATGCTGCATTAATGACATTTTTTGCAATTTGGTGTGGAATTCTAAGAATTCAAGTTTGCTTAGCCAGATTTTCTTACAAATTAGAAAAACACTTGACCTGATATTAAAAGTGATCTAGGGAAGTTTCTGAATCAGTAGATCTAAAGTTTAGTTGTAGAACAAACAGCACTTTACATACACGGTGCCTTATTCATGTCATACCTCATTAACATAACTGCTCATTAGGGTAGCTTCTAATTACTGTGTTCATTTATTCTGATTGTGCCATGCAATTAGTCACCTTATAAAGTAGCCTCATATATTTCTGGTGGAGTACCACAACATTGTTGCTGGTTGAATTTAAGTACATATATGTGTTCCAATGCAATCTTTCTTATTATTAGAATCATAGACTCATTTATTCTTTGAACCTCGAGAAAACAGCTTTTATTTCATATATATACTACAAATTACTACTCTGATGGCTCATTAAACTTTTGGTAAAAAAAAATATATCTGATCGTATATGATTCTTTGCTTCTTTGTTTTGGCCTCACATGTACCAGTATTTGGCAATGGGTATTTCCCTTGATACCAGCACATTTTGATCATATATAGATTGCTGCTGCAAGGGCTTCTTTCATGTGAACTGCTTTTTAAAGTGCTCAACAAAATGCCTCAGTTCAAGTAAATATTTGAATTACTGTGTTACTGTGTTCATCTTTGAATACTCCCATTTCTGAATATATAATATATTGTTGTCTGTTTTTGGATTATAAATCCTTTTGGGTACAAGCAAAACAGGTCATCCTTGCATACTCCTTTCATTGCATTTGACCTCAAGTATTGTAAGATATTTTTTTACTTATCTTTTTTGATATATGAGTGGATATTTTTACTGGAATCTGAATGCTGCGCAACAATCAATTCATAATCTCATAGTTTGACCTATAGCATTTGTAAAGTTCTTATATCTTCTAAATTCTTGATCCAACATTCTGGTTTTAATTTTTCTTTCCCCATTCTGCAATAATTTTCTTTGATAAATTCATAGGAAGGTTCAAGCACATTACGTGAAACATGTATTGCTACAAATGGAGAAGAATGTTGATACCTCAAAATACATTACATCATCCAGCTTAAGAATTTCTTGTGTTTACCCGGCCGCAGAAAGACCCAGCTTTCACATTGTAGAGATAAGTAGGGCACATCATATTGTGGAATTCTACTGACCTCATAATCGAAAAACAGATGGTACATCTTAAGTAGAGTTGTCCTGTGTAAGTGTGTGACTAATGTTACCCCATATATCATGATGTGTTTTATGTCGACTTTGAATTTAAGTTCAATTATGGCTATTTTTTCCATAGTCCAGTTTAGACACCCATTTACATGGTTCTCAACGTCCAAATTAGAAAACATGGGCAACAATTAAATATAATCATTTGCACCCCATGGCCAGCTCAAGGATGGCGCGGCAACGCCGCGCCCTATGTTTTCTAGTATAGACAGGAGAACTATCTGGTATTTTACAGAGAAAGCTTGTTTACTGAAACTGTTTGCTTCCTTTTCTTGTTCTCCTTCGGTAAAAAAAAATGCTACATTTGTTCTCCAGATGCGAGAAATGCAGCACAATGGAAGCTCCTGGATGAGCTGGGCATCCCATTCCCAGCTGAAGATGCCCCAGCCGACCAGTTCACCCGTCCCCAGCTGAAGATGCCCCAGCCGACCAGTTCACCCGTCGGTCGGATGCTTTACATGGCGCCATGTGACGGAAAATGGAGCGAGCATGAGCGTAAGCCTTTGTCAGCGCGCGCCTGATGTTTTCGTAACCTGATTCAGATATTCTTTGGGGGACCCTATTAAAAAAAATCTTTGAGGGATGAATTGGTCAACTGAATATTGAAACCATGTTTCAAATGCCTTGTTGATACGTTGGAATCCTCAGCACAAACTAAACGTTGTTGCTGGAAGTTATTTGAACAGATCCACTTGTGCTAACGCGATTACTTTCGTCCCGTCATTCTCAGTTACCCACCTGATGTTCATCATCCGGGACGTGAAGCTGCAGCCAAATCCTGACGTCGTTGCCGATGTGGACTGCGAGCAGCTGAAGGAGCTCATCCAGAAGGTGAAACTCTCCCTTGGTTCACGCTGATTGTGGACAACCTCGTCAGACGTCAGCTGACTGTGGATAACTTCCTCAATCCTCATGGGATGGTGGGACCATGTGGACTTGTGGAGAAGGGCACCCTCAGTGAGGCCGTGGACATGGAGACCATCCACAATCTGAAGGAATGAGGGCCTACCGCTCCTGTTACAATAAACCTTGCAGCCACGTAGCTTAGCCGTGTGCCCGGCGGGATGTTTGGCTTTTCCTGTGCTTATACATCGTCTAAATAAACACCAATAAAGATTGATTTATTTTCCTCGTCTCTACATATGATGATCATCAGATTATCCATAGGACGGTTGCTGCTTCTATAATAGGGAGCTCAGGCAATCAAGCTCGAAAGCACTCTACCTGTCTAAGGCGCTATGGCTATCTTCCTTTTCATTTGCAACTTTGAAACCTAAAAGGTATTATGTTTCCGCAGACTGATTGCAGAACACCTCAAAAAAGGCATGTTTCCACATACTGATTGGAGAGCACATCAGTTTCTTAAGCATGGTAGATTGATTTAGAATAACTAAATGTTGCTAATCGGACTATCGGAGCATAGCACAAGAGAAATACGGCAACAGAAGTCATGTTAAGTGAGAGTGGTTGAGATGTGATAAAGAGGTCTTATATTTAACAGTATATTACTAAGACTAGAGTCTTCTTCCCTGACACACAGTTGTCTCCTCTTTGATCCGCAAATGGTTTTCCTTGTTTGGTTTCTTTGTCACCCTACTATGACCATACTAAATGCAAATCAATTTGCTGACTGATGATGAACAAGTCAGCGTGAATACATCTTCGAAACATACCAACGCTAAAAGCCACAGGACAAATGTCCAGAATAAAATAGAGGTTCATTAAGACAGATTCATATTTGTCTGCATAGGCGGACAATAAATCATACCCAGTATTGACTTACATGCTACGACTTCAGCACAAATAGTTAGGATACCAATTCCCAAACTGCAATACATTACCCAGACTAACTATATATCAATCTAACAAAGTCCCATCAATCACCCCCATTACCCAGGATAACTACATCAATCTTACAAAAGACTCCATCAATCACCCCAACTTTGCCTTAGGATGTCTCACAGCAGAGTTTGACTTACGATGTTTCACACCCCAACTTTCAGATTCCCCACAGATTAACAATCTCTGAACTTCAAACCTCAGGATACTGTGAGATAAGCGACCAACAAACAGTGACTTCCATTTTACAGAAGCTAAATTCAAGCTCACCAATGCTTCTACCTGCTTCCAGAGGGTCGAAACTAGTCTTTTTTTCCACAACTTGTTTATCACCTTCCAATGCATTGACACGAAATATCATCTTTCCACTAGTTTCAACAGAAACCACATGACGTGAAAGCTTGATCTTGCCGTCACCAGTAATAGGCAACTTCTCAGCTCTAGAATCAAGCAACACGATTCTCTCATGACCTATGCCAATAACACGTCTTAGCACAAAATCCTGACCATCATAGGTACCAGTAGTAAAGGCAGCAAATACACCACGCAAACCATCTGGCCATGACCCATGAATGACCTGCACAGATATTGTGGCCTCCACAGACCAAATAATGTGGCCAAGTGTAAACTCCAGCGTGCTAAGCTTACTAGTGCAAGCACACTTAAACAGGTCAGAATACATCGTCGTGAAGCATGCTATCGGCATAACTAGAGGGCCCAAGCATTCATCCACGGACTCAGTAGAGCCCTTTACTTTAAGATCGACCTCAATGACCACAGGACCCGACCCTGCAGCCATAACAGCACGGGTAGGACCTGCAAGTACCAAGTATTGATCCTGCAAGCAACACCATGATATGAAGCTGAAGCGAAACAAAAGGTGAATATTTGAGAAGCATAATCAAAACAAAACAGTGTAAAACTCGCAAAGTCCACAGCAATATGATGTAGTGTGCATAACATAAAAGATGAAAGAAGCATACCAGCATAATGCATTAGTGACACAAAATAGGGTATTTGTTGTGCACAAACAATCAATTCACTAATGACATAAATTATCAAACCCAATCGAAGGACAAAATGGATTCAAGAGACCTGCCAATGAATTGTGAGGACTGGGGAGCATGTAAAGACAAGAATTTCTAAGGGCGGAGTCAGAGTCAGGTGAAAAATGGCACTGTCCTCCCTAGGTTCCACCTAACCTGACACCGTGCATCTGGCCCCCTTATCCCAATATTACAGAGGTAAGAACTTCATCTCATTTTATGATCTGTAATACGTTGAACCTGGGTTGTGTTGTGCACTTGTGCTATGAAATTGCTATTTCCTTAGCGCACATGTCTCTTATCAAAACCATTGACATAGGTCAATTTGGCTTGATACATGCTTTTCTATAATATCAATGCCACATGTTTTTCCTCTTGCTTGACATTAGGTTGATCCGGCTGTCTATGATTCCAGTGAAAGCAAATGACAATTCAACACACACATGAGCCAAAGTAATCTCTAGGAAGCAATGAAATTTATCACCACGTGTAACAGGCTCTCTTTTAATAGCTCTTTAAAGGTGGCAACCGATGGTTTTCAAAGGGAGGCAGGAAACTACGGGTGTAAAAACAACATAAATAGGTGACATTACACAGTAATAACAATTCACATGGGGCAAGCGAGTTAATGGGAAAGGTAAAATTATGATAGTTATGCTACGCAGAACAGTTGGAAACAAACAAAACAATGAATGATATGTGAGAAATGCTACAAACCTCTTCAGTGAGGGTTTGACAGTCATCTCTTGTGCGCTGGAAGATAACATTGCGATTGTGGTCAATGGGGTCACGCACCGCAACCATGCCAAACACATCGAGGGGAAGATGTAAGCTCCCTCTTGTTACATCAAGCTTCACTGAATATATCTGTAGAGTATCCATGGGAAAGATGCTGTAATGTTGCACATGGTTGTCTGTGAAACGCATGGAGGGGATCCTTGCTGCAAGCAGTTTTACAATGTTTCAAGTGAGTTAAGATTGAATCCAATAGCAGTAGCAGTAATAGCAACAGTGACAATAATTAGCATGAATGGCATTGTATCTCAGCAATTGTAGTTTACATGTCTATTATCTTACAAATATTAAGAAGCAATGTTATGTTGTATCATCAATAATTTGGGTACAGTGCTAAGGATTCAAACAATTATTCCATCATCGACGGAGATAAAAACAAGAATGCTTAACAGAAAAGCTAACTAAAGCCAGGCCTGAGAGGATTAATTTGGAACTCACTGGTGTCCTCGAAGGAACCATAGGCAAAGGACCATAGATTATCCCATTCAGCACGAAACTGGCTAAACGTCAGCCAGCCAGAACCATCCAGTACTGTCACCTCTTGATCTGCTTTTTCTTGCTCCTCCCTCCTCGTCCAGGTTGCATCATCCAGTATCACCAACTCTTGACCTGCTCTTTCTTGCTCCTCCATCCTCATCATGCACCCCTCTTTCTCTGATTCCAGCACCTCAAACTTCAGCGACTCCAGCTCATCCAGTATCTCCAACTCTTGACCTGTTTTTTCTTGCTCATCCATCCTCGAGCAGGCTGCATCATCCAGCATCACCAACTCTTGACCTGCTTTTTCTTGCTCCTCTATCCTCATCGTGCACCCCTCTTTCTCTGATTCCAGTGCCTCACACTTCATCGACTCCAGCTCATCCGGCCATATGGCCCCCGTCAAAATGCCAAGGGGATCATCTGCAAAGAAAGGATGTATCAGAGGATCCTCCGCCCTGCTCACTGCCTTTAGCGTCCTCATCCACCTTATCAGAGGATCATTTGCCTTGCTGGCTGCCTTTAGCGGCCTCCCCGCCCGCCCTGCCTGTAGCTCCCTCACCGCAGCCCAAATCGAATCATAGGCGCCCTGCTCACTGCCACTTGCGGCATCACGGCAATCATAGGTGTCCTGCTCACGGTCATTTGTGACCTCACCGCCCTGCTCATTCTGCAACAGACGCTGCATCCTCGTAAACCTCTCCCGATTCGGATCTTTCCTAATCCTCATCGGATTCAGCGATTCCGACGCATCTCCCGTCTCCCGCCCCTTCGTGAACAACTTCCTCCTTTGCTCCCGACGCGAAATCACCTTCACCGGTAGATTCTCTGCTTTCGGAATAGAAAGCATGTTGCTCTCACTGCTACTCATCACCACCTTCACGTCCCCTTTGCGGCCGCTCATCCTACCAGGGCCCTCCCCCTCCGCTCCGCCCCCTTTGCGGCAGATTCTGCCCGCAGCAGGAGCACGGCAAAGCAATTCACTCTGAGTAAGAGGAAACCCTAGATCTGGCTCTCCTATCCTTTGCGTAGTGAAAATATAAGTAGGCCAAACCTCCTCGTAGATATGGCCCGAAAGCGCTCCAGGACGCGACGAAGGCCCAAAACAACCAGCACACAAAGGTCGGGATTTATGGCAAAGATTGGATCTACTCCTAGTACCATCCAAACTTCCTAAATTTATATACCATTGTGAAAATAGTAAAAGTTAGTTTAAGATAATATTCTCCATCCGTCCCAAAATACAGGCCTTGTGTAGTTGGAGTGAAAATTTGCCGAAAAAATATCACATTAAGTTTGAAAATGCTAATTAGAAGTACTAAATATGATCTGATTATAAAACTAATTACATAGATGGACATAAAATCACGAGATGAATCTATTTAGCCTAATTAATCCATCATTAGAGATGAATCTATTAAACCTAATTAATCCGTCATTAATCCACTATTTCTATCAACCATGCACGTACGAATTGAAACTGAATCACATTACGAAAACCAGCATCACAAAAGCATGTCATTTGCCCGATCAAAAAAAAAAGCATGTCATTTGCTTGAGTCCCCACTCCCCACGAGATGTTGAGCTAACGCCAGCACGATGGATGTGCGACGAACCAGCAAAAAAATCCACCCGGGGGGAAGGGGGGTGTGGGGTGTTCATCTGACTTCAGTATGACAATTCCCAATCGACAAAAGCTTCCCCGTTTTGCAGGATGGACTAACAGGATCATGTGGCCGTGCACGCCACTCAGGGGGTGTTTAGTTCACCCCCTTATGCATAAATTTTGCATGATGCATACGGCCCAATGCATTTCTTCTCTCTGTGTACGTGGCCNCCAGGGGTGTTGATGTCGATGTCCGCGAGGGCCTCGGTGGCGGTCGCGACGTCAGCGTCGGCAGTGTTGACCGGGGGCGTGAGAGCGACTCTCTCCAAGTCCCCGGCGTCGGTGATGACGAAATCCAAACTCCCAAGACGCAGCTGCGTCCCAGGAGTCCAGCTCGATCCGCGGGTGGCCATCCGAAGCCTGGTGATCGCCGAAACGCGCAAAGCCCCCTACCTGGCGCGCCAACTGTCGGTGTAAGAAATAACCAACAAGTAAATTTAGTGGATTGCGCGTCTGGGCTCCGGATGGTTCGCGAGAGGACACAAGGGGTTATACTGGTTCAGGCACTAACGCCCTACGTCCAGTGTCGATCTGCTCGTGTTACTCGCGTTGCTCGTAGTAGGGGTTACAAGCGGTCGAGAGAGGGAGGGGCTCCCAAGTCTCTGTGAGTGTGTCTGTAAGAGAGCGTGTGTGTTGTGTTTTCGTCTCTCCTCTCCTGAGGCTTGATTTTTCTATTTATACTCAGGGGAGGTGACGCTGTACAAGGCGTGTTCAAAAAGGCGAAAAATAGGAAACTTGCTGAAGAAGCCCCGCCGCCTGCGGGACACTGTGGATGCTGTTCGGGCTTGTTGGGGTCGTGCTTCTCCTCGCGCGGCGCCTGCGGACGGGCAAAACAGTGGGAGTCACATCCCTTAGCCATACCGGACAGTGCTCGGTAAGGCCAATTAATGCTGATGGGGAGCGGCGTAGTCGTGTGGCGGCACGTCCTTATGCCGGGTCTTCCTGACACTCCACTCCGGCCCGGGCCCACGCCGATTCGGGCGAGGCGAAGAGAGGTCGGGTGAGATAGCGTAGGGTTGACCAGGACAGAAGTGGGTCGGCCGAGGCGGACGGGGGTCGGCCGAGGCGGACATGGGTCGGCTGAGGAGGACGAGAGTCGGCCGAGGCGGACGGGGGTCGGCCGAGGCGGACGGGGGTCGGCCGAGACGGACGAGAGTCGGCCGAGACGGACGAGAGTCGGCCGAGGCGGAACCAGGTCAGTCGAGTCAGGGGAAAATCGATCCTCCCCTGATCTGATATTCTTCTTGTTTACGGGTTTTCTTATGCCCATCTCCTTCCCGAAACTGCGTGGTCCCACCCGTCGGTGAGAGGGTCGGATATTGACATCCGACAAACAGCTACCAGCAGAGTATCAAGATGGCGCCATTTGAGGCACTATATGGCAAAAAATGCAGAACACAGTTGTTCTGGAATCAGATAGGGGAAAGTCAAGTGTTTGGACCAGAGGTTCTCAGAATAGCATAGCAATAAGTGCAGACCATTTGGCAGAATCTAAAGGCAGCCCAGTCCAGGCAGAAAAGTTATGCAGATGTCCGCCGAAGGGAACTTAGCATTGAGGTTGGTGACTACGTGTATCTCAAGGTGTCACCCATGAAAGGAGTTTGCAGGTTCAATATGAAGGGTAAATTAGCGCCCCAATATATTGGACCATTCAAGGTGCTAGAAACAAAAGGAGAAGTGGCATATCAGTTAGAGTTACCAGAAAGACTCTTGGGAATTCATAATGTGTTCCACGTGTCACAACTAAAGAAGTGCTTGAGGTATCGGAAGAGCAGTTACCGTTGGAAGAACTGTATGTGCAGGAAGATCTCACGTACTCTGAATATCCAATCAGAATATTAGAGGAAGTAGAAAGAGTTACCCGAAACAAGGTGATATGAATGTGCAAAGTATAGTGGAGTCAACACTCAGAGGATGAGGCAACATGGGAAAGAGAGGAAGATTTGAGGGTAGAATTTCCCAATCTATTCCAATCTGCAGCTGAATCTTGAGGACGAGATTCATCTTAAGGGGGGTAGGTCTGTAACACCCTGAAAATAGGCCTTAATAATAATAAGGATTTACTTTATTTAATTGTTGGTTTGCTCATGGCCACATAGGAATTTGTGCAATTATGCCAAACTTAAAAGCAAAGGTAAGAGTAGAAACCATGTATGTGCATTCATGCCGATGCATATTTTTTTTGATAGCAATTCATTTGGTGGATATGAATTTGTATTTGAAATCCTCACTGAATTTGCTTTTGTTTGAGTGCTGATTTGCCTTTTGTGATTAAGTCCTTTTTAGGCCCTGAACTTTTGCCCCGGTTTGATTTTGCCCCTTTAACTTTCTAGGCAGCCCGCTTAACCTCCCTTCCCTTCTCCCCTCTCCCCGCGGCTTGCTTCAGTTTCGGCCCAGCAAGGCCCCCATCACACCCTACCTCCTCGTTCCCGCTTTCCCCCTTCTTAAGGCGCCTCCGCCCCCTTTACGTCTTCGGCTGCGCCGCCGACAGGCGGGCCCCGCATATCGAGGGTCCCCGCGTCGGACTCGGTCCCCAGTCCCGGCCGTGCTTGCCCCGCCACCACGCCAACGATCCCATCGGATTCAGCGCGCACCGCCCTCGCCTTCTTCGTGGATTGTTTATGGTCTTATCCGCCGCTCTCCCCTCTATATAAAGCCCAGCCCGACCCTTCCCCCCCGCGCTCTCTTTCCGCGCTCGCTAGCTCGCCGCCTTTGTTGACGGTAAGCCGCCGCCGCCGCCGCTGTGGGGGCTCCGTTCTCACCTCTAACCTCTCCCTCGCGCACGCAGGAACACCAAGAGATGACCTGACGTTCGAAGGCCGGACCCATCTGCTCGAAGCGCCGCCGCACCGCACATCCCCGCCCGAGACCACCCCTCGCAGCCGCGAGCCTGCTGTGGAAGCACTACAAGAAATTCATGGCTTTTTGACATTCAATTACGTCATAATATATGGAATTTATGTCATAGATTAGGATTTATGACATCCAGGTGACAAAAATCGAAACGTCAAAAAGCCACCGTCATAAAATCATTTTGTGACGTCTGTATATATAATGTCACAAGTTTATGACATTAGTTTTTGTGTCATATAATTGTATGACATTAGTTATTGTGTCACAAAATTCTAGCCCTTGCCACATGCTCAAATGCCACGTCGAATCAAGAGCTGACGTGGCGCTGACATGGCAGAGGTTAAAAAATGTCACAAAATAAAATTTGGCCTGCTAAGTTTTTGCTTATGGCCCAATTAAGTTTGAGCTCATTAAAAAACAGGGCATAGTTTGAGCCCATTTATCATAATACTCATTTCAGCCCATTTGTCACAACAGCCATTTCAGCCCAAAGAACATACTCAATTTTCAGCCCATTCACCAGAATTATAATACATTCAGGACATCAAAATTGCAAGGTACATTCATGTTTTCATCTTGCATCAAAAGAAAAGCACTAGAAACAGAAAATGTTGCAGCACAACCATCCAGCTACAGTTTGGTTGCACAGCACCAGCTTGCTTTTGGTTCAATTTTGGTCCATCTCAACCTGACAAGCACATCACCAAATATTTATATCAGTTGGCAATATTAATTTGCAGTAGAAATTACTACAATGATCTCTAACAAAGGTATCATAAACATTCAATACAATGTGCTTGGTAACTGATAAGTATAATTATCTAGGAAAGATATCTTGAGCCATCACACCCATTCTAGGAGAACAGCAAAATCAGTGGTCTCCGTGATGCAAAATCAGCAAAAACAGCAAAATCTGTTCAGATCAACTCCATGACATAATTTATATTTCTCAAAAATCAGAACCATATGTAATATTTTAAGTTTTAAATTGTATGATAATTAAAAGGTTAATTGATCCATAGACTATGCAAAAATCACAAAAGATAGTGTGAAAAAAGAGAGTCACAAAAGGTGCAACAGGATCTGGCATAGTCAATTAGCAATTATTCATCAGCATAAGCCACAACAGTCTAATTCTGTCTAGTAAGCTACTGTAGTTATCTATGTTGCAACCAACCATGTATCTTTCATAAGAAAATGAGGTTCTGCTATAGTAAAAAAATGATTATGAATTGGACCCTTGGTCTGAACTATTAAGAAAATGAGCATTGATCATTACATGATTTCATGGATACAAATGGTTTAACCAACAGGAAAAGATAACACAGTCATTATTAATTTAACTATGCCAACAAATGATGGAGACTTAGTTTAACCAACAAGATACAACCATGATTTTCATGAACTATTAGCTGGCGTGTATGCAAACAATAATCATACATGCATGTTAATTATGCGTATGTACCCACGCAGCTAGCATTGGCGGCGAACCATCGGCAGCTCACACTGCAGTGCTGCTGGTGATATTTTACTAAGTGTATTAGCAATCAATCAGACTAGTGCTACCTGCGCAAAAAAAATGGGCATAATCAGACTACTGCAGTGCCACTTGAATTTTAACCTAACATGCAGTGCCACTTGAATTTTAAACTAACATGGTACAGTTAAATTCAAACCTAACATGCAGATTATATCACACATGAATTTTACATTCCTTTGACTAATTTATTTTACAGTCTCGTGCTTTCTTTGCTCCATCCAGCTTCAAGTCTTTAGCCATAATGCTTCAGCAATCAGCAGGATGACACTACAAGAAACAAAAATGAAAAATAATTACAGCATGAACATAACCACAAAAAACTAGCCATAATGTCTTTAACAAGTCATCAAATGCTGTTATTCAGGGGAAATCAACTTTTCTACCATTGCGGCATTGCCTATTGATATTTTTGTTTGATTATTTCTACAGCCGTCAGCAAGATGAAATTCTGTAAGGCATACAAATCAGATAGACCAACAAGACATTGTTTCCATCCAGGTTAGATGTTTCTAACGAAATAAACAACGCACGGCAAGCAAGCTTGAGCTGCAACAGGGTGAAGCAAGGAGAACGATTTGGTGGGGAGAACCAGGATGAAGAACTGGGTCACGAGCTCACCTTGTGTCCGTCACTGGAGTCGTCCCATGCCTCACCTGTCCTTGCTGGCCTTGCCCCGACCCCAGATCCGATGGGGAGACGGTGCGCGCTGACGGAGGGGAGCAGGCCGCAAGCGGAGACGCATCTACTCCTGCGATGGATGGGTCGGCGTCCTCGGACCTCCGCCCATGACGCTGGATCTGGGTCCGCCCAGTGAGAATGGAAGACGCGTCAGGGGAGGACCTACGGCTTGCTGTAGAGGTAGAAGGGGCTCCGCGCCGCCGGCGCCATCGCGCCCTGCACTCGCACCTGTCGGCACCGCGGCCGCCGTCGGCGCCGGCTTTGGCAGTGGGGATCGGGATGCTGCGGCTCGGGTGGATGGATGGGGAGGCAGCTGAGGGAGGTGGTGGATCTGAGGAGGGGCAGAGGGTGGGAGGGAGGTAGAGAGAGAGGTGAATGGCGCGAGGAGGCCAGCCACCACGGCGCCATGTCGGATCCGAGCGCGAGCCCCGCGGCCTCGGCCGCCGCCTCTGGCGCCGCATCGGGGGGTGGCGGCGGAGGAGGGACCGGGGTTAGGGTTTGGGTGGAGAAGGGGAGGCGGCGGGGAAGCGAGTGGTGGGGAGGCGGTGGGGGGAGCGGCGGGAGCGGCGCCATCGCCGGCGGAGGGGAGATGAGCGGCGCGCGGGAGGAGGCTGAGGGAGGGGAGGGATGGCGGAGGAGTTAGGGTTGGAAGGTATATTTATGTGACGCTTGGATCATCTGAGCCGTCCAAAGCTCGATCTAACGGTTAAAAATGGTATCATCTGATGGGCCAAATGTTTATTGGGCCGAAACAGCCTTGTTGCAGCAGACTTTTTACTGCTTAAGATTTTTCTTTTTCTTTTTCTTTTTCAAAGCACCCTTTGAAGTAACTTGCAAACACAAAAATCTTAGATACCCTAATACATTTTTTAAATTCAGAGTAATATATATAAGTTGTTGTGTAGGAGTTTCAAAATTTTTTGAAGACATTTGATACTTTCTATCATTTAAATGATTTTCTACATGTTTATTGAAAGTAATTCCAAGTTGAACTATATGTACTCCCAATAAAATTCTAAAAATTACACAAAAATTATTTTTAGGCTTATATGTTCCATACTACTCCATATCTAGGAGATAGATGAAAAATTCAATTGTCTTCTAGGGACAATTCAAACTTCTATCTCCAAATTACCACATATTAATTACAATAATATTTGAGTTTGGTCAAGAAATTCTACAAATTGGCATAACAACATGTTTTTGGTCCACGATCTTGTCATAAAAAACTTAAGTAGTTTTAATAAAGTGATAACATACATTGTTCACAAATAGTTAGATCTCTCACATTGTTTCATACAACTCTAAGTCAAACTTTGAGATTTCAATACCTCATAACATGTTCCAACTCATATGCACCTCAAGTTTGGACACTACTTTATTTTGACCATAACATTGGCAAATATCAAGTTACATGAGCAACTCTTTTGCAAAAGCATGTTTTTTCTATGTCGTACTTCGGTGGAAAAAGACAAGGTATATAACAAATTCTATAAAATAGTAGTCTACATGCAAGTAAATGTCATCAAGTGACAGAGCGTGATTTTACAAAAAATTAGAAACAAGAATCATTAAATTCAGAGTTTTTATGAGGAAGAAATACTAATTACAAGTTTTAATTCCGAATTATAAAGAAAAAATGAATCATCTGTGTGTTCTTCATCTTCTCCTCGGTGATGTGCCACATGGCGGAATGGGATTAGTCGCGCAGCCAATCGCCCACTCCCACGCAATAATGGACAAAATGAAAAAAAATTGTCAAAGCTGGACACAAACGGGCAAGTAGCTCAGTGGTAGTGCGCTCTCTTGTTGACTGGGACGTGGTGGGTTCGATCCCTGGCAGGGCCCTCTATTTTTGCTTCTATTTTCTACTGATAGATAGGCCATGCTGACTGGACTCGAGACGTGGGCGCGCAAGTGGAGCGCGTGGCCAGGTAGGTGACGAGGCGGTGGCGGCTGGGTGACGTGGAGCTCGCGGCCAGGTGACGAGGTGGTGGCGGCCGGGTGACCTGGCTCCCGTGGCCGGGTGATGTGGCTGTGGCCCGACGGGATTGGTCCGACAGGTTGCACTCCATGACTAGTATATGAGATGTAAACTTCATAGTCCCCCGCAGCCACACAACTAGCTCAATGGTAAGGCAGTTTCCTGCTGGGCTGCAGGCCCAGGTTCGAGCCCTATTGCTTGCACCTTTTTTAGCATTATCAGAGGAAGCTTAGCACTTCTACAATCAGACTAATGGTGTAGTGGTAGGGCGCATCACTACTACAGAAAGCATTTTTCTAGTCACTATTTTCACAGCCGGTTTTAAAAAACCGGCACTGAAACATTTTTACAGCCGGTTTTTACTTTGACGGGCTCCGTAGGCGTTAGAACCGGCTGTGAAAATGATTTTCACAGCCGGTTCGGGGCTATAACCGGCTGTGAAAATGCCGACAATTTTCACAGTCGGTTTATGCCCTGAACCGGCTGTGAAAACCAATTTTCACAGCCGGTTCATCCATGGAGGGGAAAAAAGGAGAAAAAAGAGCTGCTGATCGGGGAATCGAACCCACAACCCTGACCAGCACCTGCTTGTGGCTTACCACTACACCACTTATAGAGTTCTGAAAATTTTAGTTAGAAATCGTTAATAAAACGAATCTGAAGGAGCTAAAATGGAAAATAAAAGGAAAAGGAAAAGGGGGAGGATCCAGGAGTCGAACCACTGACCTCAGTCAGCAATAAGACTTCCATACCACTAGGCTACCACTTGGGATGTGACAATCTTTGGCAATATATTTTATTTGACAATATCGCACCACATGGACTGAGATGAAGAACACATGTATGGTTCATCTTTCTCTTTTTAATCCAGAATCAAAAATTGTAATTGGTATTTCTCTCTCATATGAAGTTCAAATTTGATGGTTCTTTTTTCTGATTTTTTCTTAAATCACTACCTTTTATGTAATGGCATTTTTATGTATGTTAATTGCTATTTATTTGATCTTTTCATTTGGCTTGTTTTCTTCCATTTAAGTAGATAATTGAAAAACATGTGTTTTGCATAACAATTGCTAATATAATTTCATACTTTCTAATATTATGGTCAACACAAGGTTGTGTCCAAATTTGAGGTTCATACGAGTTCAAAAATATTATGAGGTATTCAAGTCTCAAAGTTTGACTTGAGTTGTAAGAAACTATATGAGAGATGTGTTCTTTTGTGAACAATATATACTCCAATTTTCTTAAAATCTTTTGAAACTTTTATGTAAAGATTATACATCCATAAAACGATCCTATAAAAATTTGCAGAATTTTATGAGAAGTTTTAGGTATTATTATCATTATTTTATAATAAGGGTGTCGGAGGAAAATTGAATTATCCCTAACAAACATTTGAACTTTTCACCATTTTTCAGGATATGAGATATAATGGAACAGAAATACTTAAAACATATTTTTATCTAATTGTTTATGTATTATTTGAAATACATGTAGTTCAAATTGTAAGTACTTTCACTAAACCCTCATAAATTCATTTAAACTATTAAAAATATTATATGAGTTATAATTTTATGAAATTTGTATGAGACATTTTATATGTAGTCTACTATATATAAAAAATATATTCATGTATATAAGATTACTATATTTTTATGTTACTTCACAATGATGCATTAAAAACAAAAAAAAAAGAAAAACATTAAGCAAAGAAGGAAGAAAAGAAGGCCCGTTTCGGCCCAAACGGCCCAACGTCCATCGCCGATCCCAACCGCTGATTTTGAGATCCGACGGTCGGCATCCTAACCCTAGTCTGCCCCGCTGCAGCAGTGCACCCTGTCCGCTCTCCTGGTGCCTCCCTCTCCCGGCCGCCATCCTCTCCCTAAGTCCGAGATCTGTTGCTGTCGCTCCCATGTTCCTCATGTTCTTGTTGATGTCGCTCCCTACATCCTCTTCCTCCTTGAGTCCTTGTGCTCCTGCAATGGCCGCTCGGGCTTCGACGCGGCCGGCGGGCCACAGCGTGCACGGTCAGCACCACTGCCAGCCAGCGCGTTATCGCCACCGGCGATGACGCCTGCAGCAGCAGAGTTGTCGGAGCCGGATTCGGGCGAGCGACGCCTCCAAAAGACCAAGGTCAATGCAGGCGGCGGCGGCGGCTTCCTGCGCAGCCGTCATCTTCAGCGCCTCGTTCCGCGCCACGGCCTAGCTACCTCTCCATGTTCCTCTGCCGCTGGCCATCACCCTCCTTCGGTCAGGTTAATCTCTGATTTAGTCTTTGGATTTTTCCCACGATTTAATTTGTCCTGATATAAGGTTTGGGCCATGGGGAGCTGCTGGTGTGGCTGCCGGCCTCAGTGGATCCATTTCACCAGATGCTACGCCCTTTGACAGATACTAATTAACTGCTATAATCTCAACTGTTGAATCCCTCTGATTCTACATCACAACTGTTGCTACCCTGTTCTTTGTCTGGGTAATATGATTGGCCAATCTTTTTCTGGGTAGTCCCCTTTTATCATTAGGACATGCTACCTGATCCTTTTCTTTCATGTCATATTTTGTATCAGGAATCTGTCAAATGAAGGCATCCTCAGCTTCATTATGAGTCAAAATTGTGCATTCTTCTCCGAGGGGCAAGTAAGTATAGGCTTGCCTCTTTCATTCTGTGATTTCCAATAGCAATCACATTTGATATACTAATGCAGAAATCACTTTGAAGTTGATACCTTTTCTTGTTAAAGTTTCCTATAAGAGCTTTGAGGTGTTAACTGAAAATAATTACATAGATTTCTTGTGATGCTCATGTAAGCCATGGCACAGCACTAGATTATGTCATTATGTGAATCTATTGTACATTCAACTGAGTCTTGAGAGTTCATATAGGTGGCAATTCACAATTTTACTCTTGCATGACAACTCGCCACTATTTTATTTTTGGAGAACTTACTTGGCTATCATCAAATAGAGTTTACTTGTTCACTTGGTCAGGTACAAACAAAAAAAATGAAGAGTGAGCAGAGTGGGCTCTTTGTTAGACAACAATAAGGCTTCTGAAATTTTTGTTGGTAAGCACACTTACACGCATTTACCTCCAATGCCTATAACATGGATATTTTTTTTTGAGGCGAACAGCAGGGGAGGCCCCTACTGAAATTTTCTATTAATGGTTAAAGAATATTTACATACATGGACCTTAAGTCCAAAGAAAGAAAGCAAACATGTTCATGTTAAACTACATAACCACTGATCAAGCTACAACTTCAAGGATGGCTTGGCCCTGAGGGCCACTAGCTTCAGTTGCTCCTTGAAGATAAATTTCCAGCGTCGAGGGGAAGGATTGACATTATCAAAGACCACAACATTTCTATGCATCCAAACAGCCCAGCAAGCCACTATCAAGATTTCTCGAAAAGTTCTAGCACCAAAGTTTCTTCTGCCATCTATAACTCTATCCCATATAGGTAACGTCGGGTTCCAAGTAATATTCAAGATTCTCCAACACCAGCTGCTGAAGGAGCAGAAGAAGAAAAGGTGGTCAGCAGATTCTTCCACTCCCAGTGCACACATGGGACATGAATAATCATCCAGTATCCGACGCTTCCTTCTTAGAATGTTTCTTGTGTTTAATCGATCCCTGAGTAGCAGCCAAAAGGTGAATTTATGTCTTCCACGGGAGCAGGATTTCCATAACCAAGGGAAAACCGGTGACTCATCTGAAGAACCTCTCAAATGTGTGTATACTTTCTTGGATGTGAAATCCGTCGATCCCCAAATATAGGACCAAGAGTCAAACATATCTTGGTCAAAATGCAGGGTGTCCAGCAGAGCATTCAGGTCTACCAGTTGATCAGAGGCTATAGGTGACAACGGAATGAGAAAATTTGCGTCTACTTGCTGCCTCAGAAAGTTCTCAACCGAAATATTTCTATTCTTGGCAAAAGAGAAGAGTTGTGGAAATTGCCACCTCAACACACCAAGATCCCATTGATCTAGCCAGAAACAAACTGTGTTACCCTGATTAACATGACAAGAAGCCACCTTGAGAAAATCATCCGAAAGTGACAGAACATCTCTCCACCAAAAGGATCCAACATTTCTCTTTAAGTGAGGAACTCTCGGCCTTGAGTAGTAGAAATTCCAGGTGAGTGTAACCCAAGGGATGTCAGCATGGGAGTAGAATTTGTGCATGAACTTGAGAAGAAGGGAAGTATTATGAGTCTGAAGATCAATGATTCCCAGTCCACCATCTCTTTTAGCTTTGCAAGCATTAGGCCAGGCCACTAAGCAACCACCTTTTCTATTTATGTCACCTCTATCCCAAAGACAATGCTTCCTGTATTTGTCAATTTGGTCCAGGACCCCTTTGTGAACCTTAAGAGTGCAGAGATAGAAGGTTGGTATAGCTGACAGAACTGAATTAACCAGAATAAGTCTACCAGCATATGTGAGAAAAGGAGTGATCCCCATCATTCGACGTTCGATTCTGGATACCAGCGGCAAATAATCCTGAACTGTTGGTCTGGTGGTTCCTAAAGGGAGACCAAGGTATGTGAAAGGCATGGCACCAACCTGACAGCCAAAAACAGCAGCAAGCTCCTCAACTTTGCTTTGTTCGACATTGATTGGTACAATAGAAGACTTAGAATAGTTGACTTTGAGTCCAGTGGAGGTGGCAAAGACGTGCAGAAGATCCTTTAGAGCAACCAGCTGATCAGTCTGAGCAGGTAAAATGAGCAAAGTATCATCGGCATACTGGACTATTGGAAAATCCCCACCAAATGAACTTCCTAAAGGGTGAAGCAGGATTCCAGAGTTTGCAGCATCATTGACAACTGTTTGGAGCAGATCAGCAGCCAAAACAAACAAAAGAGGGGACAGAGGATCCCCCTGCCTGACCCCTCTTTTGCACTTGAAAGGGATACCAGGCACCCCATTCAACAAAACTGATGATGATCCAGAAGAGAGAATCAAGTGGATCCAGTTGATCCATTTATCAGAGAAGCCTTTCCTTCGAAACATTTCCAAAATGACTTGGTGCTCCACCTTGTCAAAAGCTTTCTCAAAGTCCAATTTCACAATTAGGATTTCCTTCTTACTCTGATGACAGATATGCAAGAATTGAAAAGCCCAGGCAAGACAGTCTTGTATAGTTCGACCCTTAATGAAACCGTATTGATTTGCATGTATTACTGAAAGGATAACACCTTGCAATCTGTTAGCCAAAATCTTGGTGATGAGCTTCAGGGAGTAATTTAAGAGTGAGATAGGCCTAAAATCATTCACTGAAGTTGGGTTATCTTTTTTGGGGATGAGGGTAATAAAGGAGCCATTTATGCATTCCAGATTAATGTTGCCATTTGAGAAAGCAGCACACAACCTGTAAAAATCATCGGCAATGATATCCCAGCATCTTTTCATGAATAACCCATTAAAACCATCAGGACCAGGTGCATGATCAGGTGGCATCTCTTTTACAGCATTATCAATCTCCTCCTTTGAGAAATGTTCATCAAGAACAGGCAAAGGCAAGGCAGTAAACAGCCTATCCAAGTCGAACAAAATACCAGTGAATTCAGAGACACCTAGCCTCTGTTTATAAGATCTCCATAAGAGCCCAGCTTTAAGATCATGATCAGTTACCACAGAACCATCTTCTGCAACAAGTGAGGCAATGGAATTTCTTCTAAAGGAGTGAGTGGCCATAGCTTGGAATAACTTGGAGTTTTCATCACCAAATTTAACCCACCTCACAGTGGATCTTTGCTTCCAATAAATTCTTTTAGCTTCAAGCAGACTCTGTAAGTGTTTTTTCACTAATTTTCTGAAGTTCGATTCTACTAGACTTAAGCTCCTTTGCTCCTCTAGGCCATCCAGAAACGCAATCACCCAGCTGCTGTTATTGATAAGAGAGTTTAGCCTCGACAATTCTTTGCTCCAACGTTTCAGACCCTTCCTCAGCTGCTTAAATTTACCACTAATAGTTCTTGCCATATTGGCATAGAAGGGATTAGAGTGCCAATGATCCTTGACAGTATCAAGAAAACCAGGGAAGTCAACCCAATAATTCTCAAATCTGAACAAGGATGCCTTAGGGATATGAGAATCAATTTTAACCACATAAGGAATATGGTCAGAGATCGGCCGAGATAAGGGTTTCACACAAGTGGCTGGGTAGGAAATAGTCCAAGAGGAAGATGTGAAAACCCAATCAAGCTTTTCAAGCAGAGGGTCCTCCTGCATATTGCTCCAAGTAAAATGCCGTCCTTCAAAAGGAATATCTACCAAATCCAGATGCTGAATGAGATCATTAAAGGTGAACATATCATTAATATTTCCCCCTGGCTTGTTTCTGTCATCAGCTGATCTAATTAGGTTGAAATCCCCCATCAGAATCCAATCATCCAGAGCTGAAGTATCAAAGTTGTACAACCAAAAAATGAAATCTGCCTTCTCTGGAGCCAAACAGGGACCATAAATGTTGCTGAGATGAAAAGAAGCACCAGACAAAGAAGAACTGAACTTTAAAGAAACAGCAAAATCATTTGCTTGAATAACATTCCCAAGGAACATATTGCCATTCCAACAAACTAACAAGCCTCATAAAGCTCCATCTGATGGCACAAAGGCGAACTGATTAATGTGCCTGGGACAGAAATTAGATATATAAGCCTGGTCGAAGGATTCTCTTTTAGTTTCTTGGAGACAGATAATCGAAGCTCCACTTTCAGTAATTTTGTTTCTAATGTGATCCCATTTATCTTGTGAATTTATCCCCCTCACATTCCACGAGAGAATACTCCAAGATCTAGTTTGAGGATTAGAGACGTGGTTATCCATAGAACACAGAGAGAGGGAACCAATAAACACACAAACAATTGTGCATTCCACCAACACTAGAGATATGTGGCAAACAGAACCAGGGAGCAAGAAAAAAATAAGAGAAAGCCCACAGGGCAGATTTAACCATTAAGTTGCAATCCCACCAGGGTTCAGAACAAGCACTAGGAAGACAGACACACCAAAAGAGGAGCTGGTTAAATAGGACCCAGCTCAAGCTTCTATTCCTATTACAGTTATTCATCATCAGAAGCTAGAAGAGCAGCATCAGACACAGCTTCAGGCTGCATCTTTAGGAACCTAGTGCCAATAGCTTGGACCATGTCAGTGGATAGATGTGGAGCTACCTTAGATCCATCAGCCACCCCTCCCTTGTACAAAGGAGCAACAGCAAGAGGTCCTTCATCTTCTATTTCCACCTCAAGTGGTTCAGGTTCCATAACAGCATCAGTTGGTGCATCAGCTTCAGCTCCCTGGCAAATGTCATGTTCAGAGGCACTATCCAAGTCCTTGAAACCCTTGAGATTCTTGCAAATTCTGGAGCTTCTACGCAAGAACTTGGAGTCCAGCGGACTACGAAGCCTCTTCCCCCTCCTCTTACGAACAGGCTTGGGCTCCGGCATCTCTTTAAGAATCTGCACCTCATCTTCATCATCTGGCAGAGCTTCTTTGCCCTGTTCCAAAGGATCCACCAAAATTTTGGCCAAATGCCAGAGTGATTCATTTGAGGCAAAGAAGGAGGGGACAGGTGCATCAAGATTGATCACTAAACGATTGACATGCTCAAAAGAGATGCAAGGAGAATTAACAGGATAGACAGAGGAGATCACCTTATCCAAAATGGCCCTTAGTGGCACCAGAGTTTCATCCACAACTGGGTCCTTCTCCTTACCATTGGTAGCTCTGATGATGCCCCCAGAAGCCTCAAAATCCCTGGCTGCCGGTGAAAGCTCCACTGAACCAACCTCAACTGTAGCTGGATC
>CM014271.1:4249752-4294582 GCA_004135705.1 Alloteropsis semialata | reverse complement strand
CTTACGACGAGGACGTCGTAAAATCTAAGCATGGGGGGAGGTGTGACGCCTCGTAGTTTCAAATTTTCTTTAGCCGTTTTTCACCAAGAGTTAGTTGGGTTTGTGTGAGAGTTGTCGGGGTTCTCTACCGCCAACAAGTAAATTTCCTACGATCGCGTGTCAGGATCCGGATGGTGACTCGAGAGACAGGGGGTTTAGACTGGTTCGGGCCTCCGGAGAGTAATACCCTACGTCCAGTGAGAGCCGGTGTTCTCAAGTCCAAGTCTGTAGTAGGGGTGTACAAACTAGTTGGGAGAGGGAGAGGGTCCCAAGTCCCTGCGTGGAGCGAGTGAGTGAGCTGTGTGTGTGCTATGTCCGAGTGTTCGAAAGTGGTGTTCGAATTGTCCCCCACTGATGTCCCCTTGTCCCCTTTTATAGCTTCAAGGGGAGAAGGGAGCGGGGGATAAGAAAGGGAAAAATTACACGGGGAGTTACTGCCCCCGAGAGCTCCATCCAGCGCCGTCCGCCGAGCCGTACAGGGAGCAGGTGTTGACGGAGTGGGCGTTCCGCCAGACCCGGGATCGTACATCCCGGGTGGTTGGGGTCGATGCCTTCCGGGGTAAGCTCCCGGGTGGTTCCCGGGTCGCGGTTGACTTGCTCGAGGTCCTCGGGCGCTCCAGGTGTCCTGCTCGGGCTCCAGGTGTCGTCGGTGGCCGTCTGGAGTTGTACTTGGGTGCCTGGTGTTGCGCATGCACTCCTCCCAAGACTGTAGCGCTCCTGTTCGGACGAGACGTGCGTCACTGTGGCTGCCGTGGCGAAGGACAGACGCCCATCACGCTCTGACGCGGCGAGTACCAAGTGGGTACGGCGCAGGATGGGCCGGGGCGTAGCCGGGTAGTTTCACCCGAGGGGTCGGAGACCACTCGGGGGCGGAAAACTCCTCGGGCGAACCGGGGAGCCATTCGGGGACGGAGGACATGTCGGACGAATCGGAGGACCACTCGGAGGCGGAGATCCTGTCGGGCGAATCGGAGGACCGCTCGGGCGGTCTGGGTAGTCGGGGTATGGAGAGTTTGCCTTGTTTTTGGTCTTTGGCTTTCGCTTTTTGAGGGGTGGATTATCGTAAGCCTACGGATTAAGGGTTCAATTGGGCACCCCTAATCCGTACCCTCGTCAGTAGCCCCCGAGCCTGGGGGGGAGATGAAGGCTCGCGCCCAGGCTGAGTGGCGGCGTGGATATGGTAAATTGCCGCTTTTCCGGTGGGGGCGCGCGAGCGCACCCGCCGGGTGTAGCCCCCGAGCCTTGAGAAGAGCTGGTGCTCTTGTTAAGGTTTTGTGCCCGGGGGGTTTGCCCCGGATGTCGTCGGAGTCGAAGAACTTGTCGGGGAGAGGAAGCTTATCGGGGACGCCTCTTTGGTGGGCCGGTCAACCGCCCGACCGTTTGACGGGCCGGGAACGGAAACGCCGGCCCGGTCCCCTGCCGCGTGGGGAGGTGGGCGCGCCTTTTGAGGAGGTCAGGTGAAGAGACGTGCGCACGTCGCCGTGGCGCCAGTGGTGGGCCCGCGCATTTAAGGCCACGGCGGTTCCGCCCCGCCCTTACTTATAGCCGCGTGCTGCGGCGGCCTGGGGCTTTACCCGTGCCAGAGCTTTCCAACGCGCGCTTCGTCTTCTCCGTCGCCGCCACTTGCTTTCTTGCGTCTTTCGCCGCCGTCGCCTCGCCGTCGCTGCGGGGAGCAAGTGACCGAGCCTTCCACCTCGCCGGTGCTTTCTCTTCGGATTGCTGCAAGATGTCGACCTGGGAGCGCTCCCGTGTTTCGCGCCGGCAGCTGGAGAGCCTTGCGGCGGAAGGCCTGCTCCCGCCGTTGACGGAGGCCGTGGAGTGGAAGGTGCCCGGTGTCGAGGACTACCCCCAACCGCCAGAGGGGTACGTCGTTTCCTTCGTCGCCTTCCATGAGCGCGGGTTCTCCGTTCCCGCCGGACGGTTCATCCGCGCCGTACTCAATGAGTACGGGCTGGAGCTTCACCACCTCAACCCGAACGGAGTCCAGCAGATGGCGGTGTTCGTCGCCCTCTGCGAGGGGTACCTGGGGATAGGGGCCCATTGGGACCTCTTCAGGTATTTCTTCAAATTTTCGTTGCACACCGTGGAGGGCGGAGCCCCGGCGACGATTGGTTGCGCCGTGTTGAAGGGCAAGCAGGGGCGGGTGAAGGCCTACATCTCGGGGACCTTGACCAGCTCGAACAAGGGCTGGCACCCGTTGTGGTTCTACTTGAAGAACGACTGCCGCAACCCCCTCCCGGTGTACACCGGGAAGACCTTCGAGAAACTGCCCGCGTCGTGGGCGTACGGGCCCGAGAAGGAGCGGCAGGACAAGGTCCTCGGGGACATCTGGGAGGCCCTCGCCCGGCTCCGCGGCGCGGGGGTGACCACAGCGGAGGTCCTCGGCGGATACCTCTCGAGAGGCATCGTGCCGCTGAGGCGGCGCCGTCTCCAGATCTGGGAGATGGTGCCGCAGAACGCCCCCTTTGAGGGGACCGTGACGATGATCCCCCCGCCGTCGGGGGACGAGTTGGAACGCCGGGTGACGGCGGCGATGGGGAAGGGTCACGAGGCATATCCTCCCCCAGGCCTCCTCCCCATGCTCCCGCACAAGCGCACCAAGGATCTGGTAAGTTTTTGTTCGTACACCTTGAATCCCCGATTGGTTTTTCAGTTGGCTGATTCCGAACTATTTTAGATGGACGGCCTCCACTGCACCATCTCCCGGCCGCCGCTCCCCGAGGACAAGGTGAGAAACCGAGCCGAGGCCGAATGGGCTAAGGCGAGGAAAGATCGCCGGGAGGAGTGGAAGAAGGGCGAGGTCGCCAAGCGTGAACGAAACGCCGAGCGATCCAGGAGGAGAAGGAAGGGGGAGGATGACGTTTCCGAGGACGAGGACCCCGAGGAGTTTGTGGAGATCGTCTCGGGGAGCGAGGATGACGAGGAGAGTGACGACGACTCGCCTCCTCAGAAGC
Source organism: Alloteropsis semialata (assembly GCA_004135705.1). Lineage (NCBI taxonomy): Eukaryota > Viridiplantae > Streptophyta > Magnoliopsida > Poales > Poaceae > Alloteropsis > Alloteropsis semialata. The sequence goes on along the minus strand of CM014271.1, from coordinate 4,291,589 downwards.
TGAAGTCGGCGGTGGTGATGGACGCCGGCGCCTCGTCCTCGGCGCAGCACTTGGGGCGGAGCGGGAGAGGAGGACCGCTACCGCCGGATTCGGGGAGGGACGAAGGCTCTCGGTCGGACCGGCATCGGCGGTCCTCCGAGGAGAGCCGGCGCGAGAGGCGCAGCCGCACCCCTCCGTCCCCTCGTCACGACCTCGGGAGGGGAAGGAGTTCCCGGCGGGAGACGGCCTCCCCTCGCCGGGATAGGAGCCGGAGCCGGGACCTGTCAGAGCGCGCCCACAAGGGGGGCTCGACCTCGGGGGCGTCGTGCTCCCCCTTGCGATTTGCGCCGCGGGACGACAGGCGGCCGCTGTCGGCCCCTCAGATGACGCGGGCGCGGAGCGAGGGGCAGGACGCGCCCCGGATACCCGTAGCGGAGGCGCAAGCCCCTCCCGCCCCGGTGAGGGTCCCGACAAGGCGGCCGGACTCGACGCCGGCTGCGGGGGGAGGTGCATCAGGTCGGGCGGAGCCCCACTCGGGCAGGGATGCCGCAGTCGCGCCCGTGGCCCCTGCCCCATCGGTGCTGGCGGGATCCAAGCGGCCGCGGAGGATTGCGTGGAGGTGAGTGATGGCCCGACTTTCTCGAATGGTTTCGGCTTTTCCTGTAGTTACCATTTTTCCCAGCCGGGCTTTGCTGACTCGTAATGAACCAGTCGGGTCGACGCTTCGCTCGAGGTGGCGCCGAGGAAGACTCTGCGCTTGGCGGCGCCGTTGCCGGGGCCTGCGGCGGGGCAGGCTGAGCAGGCGACACCGGAGCCCGCGGCGAGGCCGGCCGGGAAAGCAGTGGTGGAGCCCGCGATGGAGCGGGCCGAGATGATTCCGCCGGTGCCCTCGGCGGAGCGGGCCGAGGAGGGAACGCGGGTGCCCTCGGCGGAGCGAGCCGAGGAGGAGACACGGAGGGCGGCGCTCTCCGCGGTGGAACAGGTGCCGGAGGGGGACGGCGACAGCCCGGGAGACACCCTCCTGACGGGCCTAGCCTTTACACAGGCCATCCCCCCGGAGGCGGCCGTGGCGGCGTTCCAAGCGGAGCTAGCCGAGGAGCTGGCGGAGGCGGCTCAGCGTGCTCCTCAGGAGGAGCCGGCTCACCCCGGAGTGGGGGAAGTTGCCGGAGAAGATGGCCGCGGGGACGCGGCCGGAGAAGATGGCCGCGGGGTTACTGCCTCTCCAGGGGCTACGGTCGGCCCCAAGGAAGCAGAGGCGGGGACTCCCGACGCCCGCCCTGACGCCGTCATCCGGGCGGCCGCCGTAGCCCCCGAGTCCTCCGGGGTGACTTCCCCGGAGATCGTCGTGCTCGAGGACTCGCCGGAGGGTAGCTTGCGGAGGGTCGCCGGCGAGTGCAGCCGGAGGCTGGCCGTGGAGTTCCCGAGATCCTTTCGCCCTACGCGCGAGGGCCCGCGTCATCTCCGGGAGACGCCGGGAATGATGGCGGTGGACCGCCGATGTGCCGCCCTCGTACCTATCGAGGACAACCCGAATCTTCCGTGCGAGGGTCGGTACTTATGGTACGATCGTCAGAACCCGGCGGCGGGTCCCATCTTCGAGCTGGACGACGCGGCGGAGAGGGAGCAGTGCCAGCTTCTCCGGGAAAGCCTCGAGAACGTGAAGGAGGTCTTCGACAAGCTGATCATCGACCCTTCCCTGGTGAGTCTTTGGGGCTTCGTTCTTCTGATCCTGGCGTTGTTCCGGGGCACGCCTTAGCGTTCTTCTTCTCGTTTTTGTTCAGAGAATTATCGAGCGTAGTGCCGAGAAGTCGGCGTTCCTTCGCCGGGAGTCCGGGCTTTGGCGTGCCGTGCAGCAGCTGAAGGCCGAGAAGGAGCAGCTCGAGGCCCAGCTGGCCGAGAAGGAGCAGCTTGAGGCCCAGCTGGCCGAGGCACGGGAGGCCAGGGACAAGGCGATCCTGGGCGCCGAGGAGGAGAAGGCCGCCCTCGAGGCCAAGGTGGACGAGGCCAAGAGGACCGTGAGGGAGGCGTTGGTGGCCGCCGACGCCTCCAATCGGGAGAAGGCTGCCGCCGTGCGGGAGGTCGAGGAGCTGAGGACGAAGGTGGCGGACCTTCAGACAGATGTCCAACATCGCGACCTCGACCTCAAGACGGTCGGCAACCAGCTGGTCGAGGCGGCCGGCAGGCTGACGGCCGCGGAGGAGGAGGGAGCCCGCTTCAAGGAGATCGCCGGGAAGCGGGAGGAAGAGATCCTTGGTGAGTCCTCCCTCCTCATCAGTTGTCGGGCAGTTTCTTTCCGTTCTCCAGTGTGTTTACTTGGATTTGACTGTCAATGCAGCCCTGCGGAGGGTGAGGGCTGACCTGGAAGCCCAGCTCAAGGGAGAGGAGCGCAAGGTGGCCAAGGCCCTTGTTAACAACCAAGAGTTGGTGCAGCTCGGTCAGGAGCTTAGGGCGCAGCTGACCAGTAAGTATCGCGCGTCCACTCGCCCTTCTTTTTGCGGAATGATGCTGACGGCGAGTTGCCTGCAGGGGTCGTCGGGGACCTTCAGAGGTCCCAGGAGGCAGGCGAGCAGAGCCAGAGGGCCCTCGTGAAGAAGTCCGAGGTCCATCAGGCTTTGGTCCAAGCGGTTGAGCGCCTGCTTGGGGAGCTCAACGTTGGCGACGGCCCATCCCTGGTGGATCGTCTCGCCCTCGTCCCGGGGAGAACTCAGGCACAGGCCTCGGATCTTGCTCGGAGTGTGGCACGCAAGATCATTGCCATGTTCTTGTCACACTACCCGACCATGGATCGAAAGGCTCTGGGAGACGGATGGGCCCCCGGCTATGACGACACTGAGTACGACGAGATTGAAGCCGAGTCCTCCTCGTTTGCCGACCAAGTGGCGTCCATCGCCCTGCAGGAACTCGAGCCAGAGCAGCCATAAAGAACTTGGTCACTGCTTGTAATGAACAAAGTTCCTATGATAATAGTTGTTACTCGAAAAACTCGTGTTTTATTTGTTGTTTGCCATTTTCGCTTTCTTCCGAATACTTTTCTGGGGGTCGTGGGCCGAGATAGAAAGGCGCGGGGCCTTGCCCGTCAGGCTCTGTTCCGCAGCCGCAGGGGCGTAGGAACTCGGGAGATTGGGCACTCGGACTCGCAGCCCCCGAGCAGTTTCGGGAGGTTCGAACGATGACAAGCAATAAATAAGGTACGCTGAAGACAACAACTAGTCGAGGCGGTTCCCTTATTGCTTCTCGGGAAAAGGACGTCGGCCCGAGGGCTTGGACCTTGCCTGCAAGTTAGCGCCGTGGCCGCAGGGGCGTGAGCACTCGGAACTTGGACAGGCGCGGTCACAAAGCCCTTTGAGCTGACGTTCCTTTCTCGCAAGCGCAAAAGTATACCGCTTGATCGCGCGTGTGAGCGATCACTTGTTAAGCTTTTTGCGAAAAAACAGAGTGTAACAACAGAGGGGCACCGGGCCCCGGGTGGAGCCCCCGAGCGGTGGGCGATCCTGCACAGGGAAGGGGTCGCCCGCCGCTTAGCTTTGGGAACTCACGGGATGCATTTCGATCGTATGCGAGAAAAGTACTCGGAACGGTACAGTACTCTGACTAGTATCGCGAATTGAAAAGTACAGATAGTTTGAAGAGTAGAGAGACGTAGCTGTGCGAGCTCGTTGGAGAAGGTGCCGCCGGGGCGCACGTAGCCCCCGAGCCTGCAGGGGAACGGTGGTTCGCTTCAGACGGTTCGCTTTCCGGAGTAGCGGGGAGCTCGACGGTTCGCTTCCCAGCCAGTTACTCCAGACGGTTCGCTTCCCGGAGTAGTGGGGAGCCCGACGGTTCGCTTCCCCCCGGCCAGTTGCTTCAAGAGTAATGGGGGGCCGGACGGTTCGCTTCCCTCCGGCACTATAAATTTGGCCTTGTCCTCACCCGGTCCTGCCATCAGCCCATCCTGCCATCACTCAGTCCAGCACACAGCCCGGCGGCAAAGGCGAGCGGGGAGAGTAGGCCAAGAAGAGCGGTAGCGGCATGGCATCGTCGGGCGACCGTTCGTCGATGAAGCGGGGGAGAGAGGAGGACGACGACGACAGCCGCCGGAAAAAGGCCAGGGCGGAGCAGGAGGCCAAGGCGGCGGAGCAGCGGGAGGCCAGGGCGGCGGAGATCGTCGCCGACAACGCCTGGAGCGGTGACATACTCCGCGAAGCGTTCGCGAAGCTTCGTGGTGTGGCCACCGCGTTCGGCATCAGGGCACCGGATTATCCGAAGGACTGGACCGTCAAGGACTTCGCCTTCAAGATCTACGGCCTGGCTGAAGAGCTTGAGAAGCTCCCCATGGTCCAGGATGCCCGCAGCGACGACGACGATGATGGCGGCGACGGCGATGACGCGGGCGGCGACGACGTTGGCGGGACCAGCGGTGGGACTCCTGGGGTGGCTACAGCTTAGCTTATTCCTCTGTAATAATAAAGTGTCTTACCGCGGCCGCGTAGTCGGTCTGTTGTCGTGATTTCAGCTCCCCCTTTGCGCCCCCGAGTCGATCGGGCGGGGGGCCGTTTCGCCTTTTCGTCGTTTTCTCCTCGCGCGCTCCTTCCGGGATTGTCCTCGGCTGCGCTTTGTCGCGACGAGATTTCTTACAGGTCTTGTTTCGTGACCTGGGACCCTACGCGCTGCAGGGTTCGAGCGGAGAGGCCTTTTTTCTCCTTACGTCGTAACCCCTCATGCATCTTTCTTTCGCCAAAGATGGAGGGGCCGGACCGCGCCGTATTTTTGCCGCGTTGGCCGAAAATGCGGTGTCCGTATGAGCTGATAACGGGTCAATTCGAGTGAAGCCACGGCATCCCGTTCGATGGGTTCCGATCGGACCAGCTGGTGGCCAGCCTCAGATTCTTGGTGGCGAGATCATCTAGTTACCGAGTCCGTTCGACCGGACTTGGCGGCCCGTTGCCTTTCCGTTCGGGGGAAAAACCATGATCTTTCTAGCCATCAAGACTCGAATGCAGTTTGGGATGCCCGCGGCACTCGTGCGCCCGGGTACTGGCCGCTGGTGGACCCATCCCTTGCTGCCCCTCACTCGGGGTGCTCGGGGGCGGCTGTAGAACCCTTCGGTGGGCCAGCCTTTGAACCCCTGGCGTTTAACAGGCCATCGTATGTACTTACCGCGTCGTTTGTCGAGAGCATTCGACCCTACGAGGGGAAAGGGTCACTTGCCTCTTGTTTCGGAGGACTCGGGGAGCGTCTCGGGAAACGACTGTAAGCTCATAGGGTACTCGGAACAGAAGAGCATTCTTATTATCGTAAGCGAAAGACAAAATGATTTTCAAGGATAGAAGCGACGTAGCTGCTCTATGTTCCAAGCGTTCGTGAGGACTTGGCCGTCCTCGTCCTTGAGCTTGTAAGTCCCCGGGCGGAGGACTTGGTCGACGATATAGGGGCCTTCCCATGGCGGTGAAAGCTTGTGGCGGCCGCGATTGTCCTGAACTCGTCGGAGGACGAGGTCGCCGACTTGAAAGGCCCGGCTTCGGATGTTGCGGTCGTGGTGTCGTCGTAGGGCCTGCTGGTACTTGGCCGAGTGGAGTAGTGCGACGCTGCGTGCCTCGTCCAGCTGGTCGATGGCGTCTTCCAGGGAGGCTTGGTTTCCTTCGTCGTCGTAGGCGCGGATCCGTGGGCTACCGTAGTCGAGGTCAGTAGGGAGGACCGCCTCAGACCCGTGCACCATGAAGAAGGGCGTGCATCCCGTGGCTCGACTTGGGGTGGTTCGCAGGCTCCAGAGTACCGACGGGAGCTCCGCGACCCATCTTGCCTTGAACTTCTCGAGGCGTTTGAAGATTCGCGGCTTCAGTCCTTGCAAGATCATGCCGTTGGCTCTCTCCACCTGTCCGTTGGTTTTGGGGTGGCTGACGGCGGCCCAGTCCACTCGGATGTTGTTGTCGTCGCAGAAGTTGAGAAACTTTTTGCCCGTGAACTGGGTGCCGTTGTCGGTGATGATCACGTTCGGGACCCCGAAGCGGTAGATGATGTCGGTGAAGAACTGGACAGCTTCTTGCGAGCGAACGCGCCGGATGGGTCTCGCCTCGATCCATTTGGTGAACTTGTCGACGGCGACGAGGAGATGCGTGAAGCCCCCGGGTGCTTTCTTCAGTGGCCCGACTAGATCCAAACCCCACACGGCGAAAGGCCATGTGATAGGGATGGTCTGCAGGGCTTGCGCCGGGAGGTGGGTTTGCCTTGCGTAGAATTGACAGCCTTCGCATCTACGCACGATATCCTTGGCGTTGGCCACCGCGGTTGGCCAGTAGAACCCTTGTCGAAAAGCTTTCCCGACGAGCGTCTTTGGGGCGGCGTGATGCCCACATGCCCCTGCATGGATGTCCCTCAGCAATTCCTTACCTTGGTCGATCGGAATGCAGCGCATAAGGATGCCAAAGGAGCCTCGTCGATAGAGCTCTCCCTCGATGAGCGTGAAAGTTTTGGCCCAGCGCGCGATCCGCCGGGCCTCGGTCGGGTCGGATGGGAGTTTGCCCTCCACAATCCACTCGAGTAGCGGGACTCTCCAGTCGGGATCCTCGAGGTTGAGCTCAGCGACCGCGTCTATCTCCATCACTTCTGCTTCCTCCCGTGCTGGAGGCTCGGGTGGCTCGTCGTCGAGTCGGATGGAGGGGGCGTGCTGGTCCCTGGCGAACACCCCATGGGGAACAGGCTTCCGGTTGGATGCTGCCTTGGCGAGGGTGTCGGCCGCTTCGTTGTATCGTCGCTGGACGTGCTTGAGCTCGAGGCCGAGGAACTTGTCTTCCAGCTCGCGGACCGCCCGGCAGTAGGCGATCATCTTGGGGCTGATGCAGCTCGACTCCTTCATTACCTGATCGACGACTAACTCCGAGTCTCCTCGGATCTCGAGACGTCGTATGCCGAGCTCGAGGGCAATACGAAGTCCGTTGAGGAGGGCCTCATATTCGGCGGCGTTGTTGGAGGCCGAGAAGTGCAGTCGAACCATGTACTCCATGCGTACGCCGAGGGGCGAGACGAAGACCAGGCCGACGCCTGCCCCTTCCTTCATCAGCGACCCGTCAAAGTACATGACCCAGGTCTCGTGTTCGACGGAGGTCGGGGGAGTCTGGGCCTCGGTCCACTCGGCGACGAAGTCGACCAGTGCTTGTGACTTGATGGCGTCCCGCGGCGCGTAGGTGATGTTCTTCCCCATCAACTCGAGCGCCCACTTGGCTATTCTCCCGTCAGCCTCGGGGTTCTGGATCACTTCACCGAGTGGATACCTCGACACCACCGTGACGGGGTGGGCGTCGAAGTAGTGCCGGAGCTTCCGCCTAGTGATGAGGACAGCATAGACGAGTTTCTGGATCTGGGGATATCGTACCTTGGTGTCAGACAGGACCTCGCTGATGAAGTAGACTGGACGCTGCACCTTCTGGATCTTCTCAGGCTCGTCTCGTTCGACGACGAGGGCGGTGCTTACCACATGGGTGGTTGCCGCAATGTAGAGCAGCATGGGCTCCCCTTCCACCGGAGCGGTCAGGATTGGTGGGGTCTTGAGCGTAACTTTGAGCGAGTCGAGGGCCTGCTGCGCTTCATCGTTCCAGACGAAGTGGTTCGATTTCTTAAGCAGTCGGTATAAGGGCAGGCTTCGTTCCCCGAGTCGGGCGATGAAGCGGCTGAGTGCGGCCAAGCACCCCGTGACGCGTTGGACCCCTTTCACGTTCTGGATTGGCCCCATGTCGGTGATGGCGGTTATCTTCTCGGGGTTGGCTTCGATGCCTCGTTCCGACACGATAAAGCCAAGGAGCATGCCTCTCGGGACCCCGAAAACGCATTTCTCAGGGTTCAGCTTTACTTTGTTCAGCCGGAGCTTCTCAAAGACAGCTGCGAGGTCAGAAACCAAGTTGCCCGCGCGCTTGGACTTCACTACTATGTCGTCAACGTACGCCTCGACCAGTCGGCCGATCAAGTCACCAAAGACGCGTCGCATGCATCTCTGGAACGTGGCGCCCGCGTTCTTCAGCCCGAAGGGCATAGACGAATAGCAGTAAGTGCCGTATGGCGTGATAAACGAGGTTGCGAGCTGGTCGGCCAAGCTCATCGCGATCTGATGGTACCCGGAGTACGCATCGAGAAAGCAAAGGGTTTCGCACCCTGCGGTGGAGTCGACCACCTGATCTATACGCGGAAGGGGGAAGGAGTCTTTTGGACATGCCTTGTTAAGGCCGGTATAGTCAACACACATCCTCCATTTCCCATTTTTCTTTTTTACAAGGACGGGGTTGGCTAACCACTCGGGGTGGTATACCTCCCTGACGAAGCCGGCACTGAGGAGCTTCTTGAGCTCCTCGCCGATGGCCTTGTACTTCTCATCGTCGTAGCGTCGAAGCTTTTGCTTGACGGGACGTGCGCCAGTCTTGATGTCGAGTTTGTGCTCGGCGACTTCCCTTGGAATCCCCGGCATGTCCGAGGGCTTCCACGCAAACACGTCGAGGTTTGCGCGGAGAAAGTCGACGAGCGCGCTTTCCTATTTAGGATCGAGCGCCGTCCCGATACGGAGGGTGCGACCATCGTCGGCCACGGCAACCTCCTTGACGTCCTTGGCCGGCTCAAAGGAGCATGCGGCACGCTTGGAGGTCTCGGGGATATCCAAGTCCCTGGGTGAAGGCTCAGCGGCGAGCCTCTTGGACTGGACGAGCGCCTCTGCGAACTGGAAGCACTCGGTTTCGCAAGCGAACGCATGCTCAAATGAAGTCCCCACGGTGATGACACCCTTGGGTCCGGGGATCTTCAGTTTGAGGTACGTGTAGTTCGGGACAGCCATGAACTTTGCGTACGCAGGCCTCCCGAGGATGGCATGATACGCCCCGGGAAATCCCACCACTTCGAAAGTGAGGGTTTCCCTGCGGAAGTTGCGTGAAGTCCCGAACGTGACGGGCAGGTCGATTTGCCCGAGTGGTATGGCGTCCACCCCGGGGACGATCCGTGGAATGGCACCGGGGATGGGCGAAGCTGGGAACGCGGGATCCCCATTTCGTCAAGAGTGTCGACGTAGAGGATGTTGAGGCCGCTCCCGCCGTCCATCAACACCTTGTGGACGCGTTTCGTCCCGAAGAGAGGAGCAACCACGAGCGGGTACCTTCCGGGTTGTGGGACGTAGTCGGGATGATCGGAGCGGTCGAAAGTGATCGGGGCCTCAGACCATTTAAGGTAGGAGGGCACCGCGGGCTCTGTGTGGCCGACCTCCCGCCGAATCAGCTTCTCATCGCGCTTCGAGGGGCAGGCCGCCGACGCCCCGACGATCATCAGGATCGCTCCGTCCTCCCTGGGGTAGCCATCGTCGTTGTGCGAGCCACCGGCCCCGTCCCGGCCTTCAGAGGATTTCTTCAGGGTGCCGGCGAGGAAGCTTCTCATGAGTCTGCAGTCTTTCAAGGCGTGCTTGACAGGGCCCTCATGGTGGGTACAGGGCGCCTCGAGGAGCTTTTCGAAGTGATCCCTTGGCGCTGGGTTTCCCTTGGGCTTGGTGGCCTTCCGCTCGGCCGTCGCTACCACGCGGCCATCGCGCCTCTGCTTATCCTTTCTTTTCCTTTTGTCGGGTCGGGCGGAGGTACCCTCGGCGGCCGACTCCGGCTGCTTACCCTTGCTCTGAGGCCGGTCGAGAGTTGCAGCGACGGCGTCCTCCCCATCGGCGTAGTCGGTGGCGATGTCAAGGAGTTCCCGGATGGTCCGAGGCTTCCGGCGTCCCAACTCATGGATGAGGGTCGCGCAGGTGGTTCCAAACCGGAATGCGGAGACGACGTCGGTGTCAGCGGTGTTCGGCAGCTCGGTGCAGCGCTTGGAGAAGCGCTTGATGTAGTCGCGCAGAGTCTCGCCCTCTGCCTGGAGGCAGTTGCGGAGATCCCAGGGATTCCCAGGACGAGTGTAGGTGCCCTGGAAGTTGCCGATGAAGGCGTCACGCAGCTGCGCCCAGCTGTCGATTTTTCCTGCGGGGAGATGCTCTAGCCAGGTCCGAGCTGAGTCGGCAAGGTAGAGGGGGAGGCTCTTGATGATGAAGTAGTCGTCTTGCGCTCCCCCCGCATGACACGCGAGCCGGTAGTCCTCCAGCCAGACGCTGGGGTTGGTGTCCCCGTCGTACTTGGGCACCGTTGTGGGAGCTCGGAAGCGCGGAGGGACCTGGGCGCCAAGGACACGGGGTCCAAAGGCGCGCGGCCCCCTGGGGTCGGGCGACGCGCTCCTGCTCCGGTCCTCACCGCTGTCATAGCGGCCCCCACGCCGCTTGTTGTAGGCTCGGCGCGGGCGACGCTGATGGTGCTCGTCTCGTTGCCTGGCACCTTCGTCAGCCGGGGCCGCACGATGGTGCACGGAATGCTCATGCTCGGGTTCTCGAGGAGCTCGCTGGCGTGAGGCAGAGCTTTCCGCCTGCTGGACCGCCGCGGTTTCCAAGAGCGCACGGAGCTGCTGATGGAACCTCCTATCTTCAGGCGCCGCTGGTTCGGGATGCTCGCGGAGCAGAACAGCGGCCGCAGCAAGGTTCTGGGATGCCCGGTTGAAGACCTGCGCGTCGTTGGCGTTGGCACCATCGTTGACGATGCGCTGTTGTACGTCCCGGGCTCGTGCGCGGGCGGCTCCTCCATCCGCGTTTCTCCCAAGCTCACGGTTGAGCTGTTGTCGTTCTGCCTCGATCTGACGCCGCGCCCCATCCAGCTCCTGCAGCCTGACCCGCCGAGCATCGTCCGCCGGAGCGTTGGGTGGTGGCGCCGCAGGAGCATTGCCAGGAGGAGCTGCCGGTCCCTGGGCAGGTGGAGCCGCTGCGGCGTTGGCTGGTGGCGCTGCAGGGGCGCCGTCCCCCGCAGAGCTGCTTGCAGAGTGCACATCTCCGTCGGGGGTGTGACACATGAAGCACTCCCGGTATGGGTCGAAGTTCGGCGGAGCCCACGTCAACCGCGGGCGCGAGCTGTTCACCGCGCTTCTGGCGGTTGGCGAAATGCGGGGATCGATTTCCGCCGGTGTCGGGGTGGCCACCGGGTCGCTTGGCAAGCCTGGCTGTCCTTCTGGGTACATGGCGTTGTAGCAGTCGATGAACTCGTCCCAAAGGAGCTGCTCCTGCCCTCCAGCTTGGAGGGCGAGGTTTGTGATCATGTAGGTGATGTTGCGGAAGCATTCCTGGGACGGGCTCCGCCCCAGGGCGGCCGCCAAGTCCTCTCCAAGTAGGTCGAGGACGTAGGCGGTAGCTCCCGCCGTGGCGTAGGAGGGCTTGAGCCCCTCGTCGTGGAACATCTTGCCGTCGTCGTGGGCAAGCTTGGGGCGCACGAAAGTCGCCCCGACGATGGGTTCCACCGACTTGTCGATGACGAAGTCGAGGGAGCCGAATCGCAGGTGGTCGCCGGGCGCCAGCGAGGCGCCGCCGTGGGCCATCCGGACCCTGGTGGAGCGTCGCGACACGCGAAACTTCCCCTACCTGGCGCGCCAACTGTCGGGGTTCTCTACCGCCAACAAGTAAATTTCCTACGATCGCGTGTCAGGATCCGGACGGTGACTCGAGAGACAGGGGGTTAGGACTGGTTCGGGCCTCCGGAGAGTAATACCCTACGTCCAGTGAGAGCCGGTGTTCTCAAGTCCAAGTCTGTAGTAGGGGTGTACAAACTAGTTGGGAGAGGGAGAGGGTCCCAAGTCCCTGAGTGATGCGAGCGTGTGAGCTGTGTGTGTGCTATGTCCGAATGTTCGAAAGTGGTGTTCGAATTGTCCCCCACTGGTGTCCCCTTGTCCCCTTTTATAGCTTCAAGGGGAGAAGGGAGCGGGGGATAAGAAAGGGAAAAATTACACGGGGAGTTACTGCCCCCAAGAGCTCCATCCAGCGTCGTCCGCCGAGCCGTACAGGGAGCAGGTGTTGACGGAGTGGGCGTTCCGCCGGACCCGGGATCGTACATCCCGGGTGGTTGGGGTCGATGCCTTGCGGGGTAAGCTCCCGGGTGGTTCCCGGGTCGCGGTTGACTTGCTCGAGGTCCTCGGGCGCTCCAGGTGTCCTGCTCGGGCTCCAGGTGTCGTCGGTGGCCGTCTGGAGTTGTACTTGGGTGCCTGGTGTTGCGCATGCACTCCTCCCAAGACTGTAGCGCTCCTGTTCGGACGAGACGTGCGTCACTGTGGCTGCCGTGGCGAAGGACAGACGCCCATCACGCTCTGACGCGGCGAGTACCAAGTGGGTACGGCGCAGGATGGGCCGGGGCGTAGCCGGGTAGTTTCACCCGAGGGGTCGGAGACCACTCGGGGGCGGAAAACTCCTCGGGCGAACCGGGGAGCCATTCGGGGACGGAGGACATGTCGGACGAATCGGAGGACCACTCGGAGGCGGAGATCCTGTCGGGCGAATCGGAGAACCACTCGGGCGGTCCGGGTAGCCGGGGTATGGGGAGTTTGCCTTGTTTTCGGTCTTTGGCTTTCGCTTTTTGAGGGGTGGATTATCGTAAGCCCACGGATTAAGGGTTCAATTGGGCACCCCTAATCCGTACCCTCGTCACATATGTATATCTGAAAAGGAACAATTATGATTCACTTATGCAAGAGGTTTATGCAGCAAAACAGTAACTTCAGTCGTCCTGAATGTTCAATTTCTTATTTATCATATTTCAACCGTCCTTCATGTATAAGTAGCAACTTTAATAGCGCTTTCCACTTGCTAGGCAGGAATACGGGGTCATACATGGACCGGGGCAAAAAACAACGTATCAACTATTGGATAGAAAAATATTTGGAGATCAGAAAAAAAATTGTCTTGGCGTATCTGTGTACTTAAATGAAAAATACTTTGTTAGCTGTTCTCACACAGATGCAGGGTTATAAAATTTCCCAGTTGTGTTGTGCTTGTGCACCCACACCAAACCTTGAAATTGCAGTGGATGAGGGTGTGTCAGTACTCAGCGGTAGCTTTCACTACTATTTCACCTTGCTCTGCCTGCTCTACAGAGCCAGATTGGCATGGGAGAGGATAAATAGCTAGGCTCTGGAGGCACCAGGAACTCACGTACATTAACCATGCGTTTGGTTCCAGGGACGGGACGGGACGGTCCTAGTTTTGACAGTGTTTGGTTGAGAGTCATATGGGATGGGTTGATCCTCAATGTGGAATATTCCACGTAGATGCGGGATGACCCACTAGTAGAGAAACCGCTTTTAGTCCCGGTTGGCAACTCCCATTAGTCCCGGTTCCGCAACCGGGACTACGCCACCGGGACTAAAGGTCCCAGCTTTTAGTCCCGGGTATTTACCCGGGATTAAAAGCCACCTTTAGTCCTGGTTGGTAATACCAACCGGGACTAAAGGGTCTCCACGCGACGCCCATGGTGGAGCCCCTCTAGTCCCGGTTGGTATTACCAACCGGGACTAAAGGGCTTTTTTTTTCTTTTCTGTTTTTCTTTTTTTTTTTCTTTTCTGGTTTCTTTTATACAGAGATACGTATTATACCTGTATAATAATATACGTATATGTCCATATATGTATTAGTTATACGTCACTAATGCATTAAATTATTAATACTGATATTAATATATACGGTAATAATATTAAACTTATATATATTTAAATAAAACAAATTTTGATAAATCCAAGATTAATATTAATATTTACATCAAGATTTCAATATTAATATTTACACCAAGATTTCAAAGGAGCATATACAAAATTCCTAATATTTGCTCCTTGTATCGGGCTCGTGTCCATCCCACCAGAACGCCCCTGTCTTGCTCACGACCTCATCGATTATAAATCCGCAGAGTGTCTCTTGAATCGCCGCGACTCTTTGGTCCGGTAAGATCTCATCTTTCATATGCATCATCTGAGGATGTGGTTAATAGAAAAATATAAATAATAGCTTTTATGACTCACATGCATGCATGCATACATACATATAGATTTCAATGGAAATGGAACATACCGTCAGGTCCCAATTAGTGACGATCGTCTTATGCCCTACAAGAGTGTGCATGTACTCACAGACATAATATCCACATAAATTGGTGCCTTGATTCTGCCTATAACACTTTATAGGAGAAATGGTCAAGTCATTACATGCATAATCATGATAATGAAACAAAAAAAGAGATGTTGGTCTATGTATAGTAGTATTTACCGGAAAGTCTCCCTTGATACCAAGTTGTTCCTTGAATGGACCTTTTTGCTCTGCACGAAACTTTTTCCAACACCTGCGCACACCATATGAAATAAATGGAATTCTTTGCTGAGCTAAAGAGGAATAATAGTGCGAGGACGAAAATTACTTTTGAAGGAGGTCAATCATTGGTTGGTACGCGTCCCGTGGTCCCCTCAATGAGTCCATGATGGTCAAAAAGCTTATGTCCGGTTGTATAACAAATAATATCCAATGAAACCTATTTACATGCAAGTTTTGTACCAAGAGTCACGTCAATTGAAATAAAAATTATGTTAGGAAGAAAACTAAAAGATGCACAAAACAGTAAAAGTACTCACCCAAAGTTGTAAGGAAATAGAATCATTGTCTTGTAATGTTGTACACGTAAGAATCTGTCAATATTGTTCATTGTGTCTTCATAAAAATTTAGTAACATATGCTGGTTTACAGTTTTTGGGTCGATGAAGCCCAAGTGGAAGTATGAGTTTTTCCTGCATTCTTCAATCTCCATTCTACAGGATACAATTTAAAAAAATAAATGTTTAATAATAGGTTGACAATACATAGGAGACGTTAAATATAGAAATAAATGAAACACTTACAGCACCCAGCAGCTGAGGAGAGACACGTCAAGGGCATCCCTATGGTATATCTGGTAAAATTCTGAGAATTCCAGATACATAACATTATCGCCACGAAAGTAGTCATCATCTCTAATCTTCAACCCCCCCATATTCTGGCCTTGGGCCGACGCCTGAAGGTACCATTCATGTAATCTGTACATTTTTGTTGACAGCGTGTTGTACGTATCGGGGTCAACTAGAGGTAAGCCAAGCTGAAATGGCCACCTTGGTATAGCCTTTGGGGTCTTACTCTCATCTAGCATTTGCGAGGGCGTCATTCCTGCCTCTTTGCAAAACTCAAGCAGGTCGACCGGTCCAATTCCAGCATTCACCATGAGTGGATCAATTGTTTGCCTCTCCTGCTCACCGAGCTGAGCAACAGCCTTTCCCTTCCTTTGTTGCTTAATGCTCTTGTGGCTCTTGGTAGACTCTTGGCTCTGTTGACTCCGTCGCTCTTTCTCCTCCCTTTGATTCTTCTCATACGATTTCTTAATAGAGCGGTCATAGTCTGACAACAATTTCTTCTGAGTTTCTTTAGCCATGCCAATAAAGAAAGCAGACTTAGCAAAATCAACTACTTCTTTTTCTCGGGCTCCTTCTTTTTGAAGAACTCTTTAACCTTATCCAGACTATGCTGCTTGCACTCCTCATCAGTTTTTCCCATGGTAGCTTGGCAGGTTCCTTGGCTTGCTTTGCTGGCTTCTTTGCAGGTGGCTTTGTTGGTGCCTTGGCTTTCTGTTGCTTAGCTTTCTTTGCAGGCGGAGGTGCAGGCGGCGGAGATTGCTTAGCTGGAGGTGACGGAGATTTTTGAGTTGTTGGCGACGGAGACCTTTGTGATAATTGAGATAATTGAGATAATTTGAGATAATTGATATAAAATAATATAATTGATCTCACAATTGATATAAACTAATATCCAACTATTATCATAAAAAATCACACTAATATAAAAACAAAAAAAAAGACTAATATCCAACTAGAATCCATCTAATTGATCTCACAATTATATTATAGTATATAAACTAAAATAAGTTTTTTGATCTCCCATTTAGGAAATGACATATAATTGACATTTAAAACATAGAAACTAAACTAAACTAAGATTCATTCTTATATATCGTTATAATAACAAAAATTCATTCTTATATACCGTTATATCGTTATAACAAAAATTCATTCTTATAATAACAAAAATTCATTCTTATAATAACAAAAATTCATTCTTTTACTAATAACATATAATTGACATTTAAAATATAGAAACTAAACTAAGTATAATATCCAACTAGTTCCTAAAAATTGATATAAACTAATATAAAAAATTTGAGATAATTGAGATAATTGATATAAAATGATATAATTGATCTCACAATTGACCTTGTTCAGGAAGAACAGGCGAATATTGCTGCGGCGGGGACTGCGGAGCTGGAGGCGGCGGAGATGCCCTTGAGCTTTGGGGTGACGACGAAGGCCCCTCAGGAGTTAAGACGATGTAACGCTTCTCCCATAGGATAACACCATGAACTGCCTCTTCTAGTGTCGTCTCCCCGTCACCTCCAGGAATGTCAAGCTGGAGTGATTCGTACCCGGCCAAGACCTGCTCCACCCCAACTCTAGCATAGCCAGCAGGTATTTGCCCTCCATAGTAGAGATCTCCTTCTTGACTCGGCAAAGCAGTACCGTACGCTACCTTGAACGTTAAATTCTTGAATGGACTGTGCAGCTCACAGGTCGTCCGCCTGGTTATATCGTCCACGGGGTAGCGTTGGACTTGAGCATCNGGGAATCATTACCAGCACGGCAGCTTCACTGCCATGTTCTCTCAAATCAGTTAACTTCATCACCTGATCCAGAAGACACAATTATCAGATTCTCAAAGTTTATGATTCTAATACATAGGTGTTATGACACACTAAATTTTATTACAGGTATACATTGGTTAAAGAGAGTGTCATAGACAGAACTCCATGTTGGTCAGATCCAGCGGTACCATTTGTACCTTTACTGTTCTGAAGTTACCACCCAGTGACCGAGCAGCAACATGGGCTTTCGTTCCATCCCTTATCTGCCAACACTTGGCCTAAAGATAATTCAAAAGTATAACATTATATTAAACCAACATAACATTGACAGATGATAACAAATGTGTTAAGACGTACCTCAGTGGCATCTGCAGTAAAGAAGTGCATGATGTGACATGCAACACGGCCAGCCTTGATAATTTTGGGAAGCATTCTGCGGTACATTGACAAAATTTTACTTACACTTGTCCTGAGAAAGCGCATAAACATCTGCAGGAGTTAACGATCAAGCTTACCCAAGTGCCACTTCATCTGGCATACTGAATAGCTTGGAGCTAAAAGCAACTGCACGTTCACTGCCATTCTTCTTGACCCTGATAAAACAGGAATCAGGCGTTGAAAGAATACAACATATTAATGGAACATTATCTTATTTATGAAATACAGGTGATGCAGCTATATATAGAGTTAGAAAAGAAGAGTTGTTGAAAAAAGGCAAAACCATGTCCTCTTATTTTGATCCCTGGCACAAGCGCAAGTCTCAACTGAAGCGATGTTGGGCTTGTGTAGTACTTACCATTTAATAAACTTGGATGCAGGAGTCGTGTTTTGCGCCCTGTAATCCTCCTCGCTGAGATTTATCTGAAAAAAAAACTCTGGTTCAGGAATTGTAGACCCACTATCATCTGAAAGTTGTATACAATTAAAACTAGGTGACCAATTTTTTGTAAAAACAAAGGGGCATTTATACCAGGTTAAACCATTGGCTTGGCAGTGAGCAGGTGGTAACTTTCAAGGATTACCATCTCAGCCTCTGTCCACTCACCGAGTCGGATACCCATTCCATTTCTCAAAAGGTAAAGAGCCTATTAACAGATTTTACTCATATGAGTAAAGACCAAACATAGGTATGAAACAAAATTGAGCAATTACAGCCCCACCTTGGCACATAGCTTATGTTCAAAGTCAATCTTTTTTTCCAATCCCTTCCTCAACAGGTTGGTAAGATCATACCTTCTGGTAGATAAAAATTCAGAGTCCTGAAAAGAAAATTAGAATTGAGTTATTGAAGCGCTGTACAATGGGAGGGTTAATCAAAACATTTCTAGAAACCTTGAGTATGAGCTCCTGATCAATACACTCGACATCCCTAACAAGGTCAAGTGTGCCATCAACATGAGTTATGTTGTTGTCTTCAAAAGCTCCTAAAACAATGTTCAGTATGGCATCAGACATTTTAGTGCATGATGGCATATGTAAGCATGTAGCTAAGAAGAGAAACGTACTGAGAACATGCAATATGGCGTCGCATTTTTGAATCTCTTCCAAGAATGAGTTGCCATTCCCCATACCAAAGCGCGCACCTCGTTCCAAAGCAGGAGTGTCGATGGTATGGATCAATGCTCCAACCTGCACATGATTCAAAAAATAAATACATGCCTCTGTGATTATAGTTCCAACGGGGGAAAAAAGAAGCCAACCTTTTGCTCTGAATGGTAATGTTCAAATATCCAATCCAGATCTGGATTTTGAACAACCATTCCAGCTGCCTTAGTCATACTGCCTGTATTGTCAACTACGATTCCTGGGTCTGACATTGCATCAAACAAGGCTGTTTTACCAACCCGAGGCATACCAACCTGCGCAGGCAGAGTTGTGTTAGATGCAATCTGGGAGTGGGCAGATTAGTCACTGATCACGGCACTCGGTCAATCAATTTGAACCCACAAGGCAATCCCTTACTGCTCTCTCTAAAAAAAATGCATCCATGTAACTGTGATCCCACAGTTTCAGCACTCTGTCAATCAATTTGAAGACACAAACAATCCTACTGGACACAATTAATTCAATCCCTTTCTACTCTCTCACTGAACAAAAGTTCAGATTGGCCATATGGCTCTTTCGTTTTAAAAAAGGTTGCATCTATGTAAACAATTTTGGCACTCTGTCCATCGATCTAAACACATAAGGCAATCCTGGTAGCCACAAGCCAAACCCTTTTTTCTACTCTATCACAGATTTTTTTTTTCTACTCTATCACAGAAACAGGGGTTGATCCTGCTAGGCCGTATGCCTCTGGCACCTCATTTTTTTTAAAAAAAAAATGTACACGCATGTAACGCCGATCAACCGATTTCGGCACTCTCGATCAATTTGAACACACAATGCAATCCTACTAGCGGCACGAAGATTCTTACTATGCCGAAGGTGAGGGGGGAGGAAAATCTGCCGAATATAGGTCGCGCCACGAGCGGATTGGACACCACCGGCAGTGCGGCGGCCATCTTCGGAGAGGTCGGCGGCGGCGGACGGCGGGCGGCTTTGGTTTTGGCGGGAAAAGCTCTACTGCGTGGATCGGTAGCCGGGGAACACGCGTCTCCCTGCTATGAAATGCCAGCAGCCAGCAGGGACAGGAAGGGGGAAGGCGGTGGCCGTGAAGGGGCAGGCGGGCTTTTATGGGCCAAGATACACATGGGCCTATTTTCCGGTTCTTTCTGAATGGTCTCGGGCTTTTGCTCTGCCTGCTGCTGGTGGTGGTGAAGCGCTGAGTGACGTGTCGATGCGGCACCTGCTTGTGTGTAACAAGATCCATCATATGCGTCGCGTCGGTTCACCTGCTCCCTTTCGGAATTCCAGACCATGGGTGCCTGAACAGGGTACCAGTAAGCAAAATCTGAGACCGGCTGGTGTGCTAATCACCTCTCAGCACATAGCAGGAATATTGCTGCTACAGTGCTAGTACTTGGTGATTTGATTTTGATCCTCAGGTGTATCGTCGTCCATGGAGTTTAGGGCCCTCGATGCCAGCGATAACCGTGGTGAAATCCGGTTCATCTCTTTTGGTCTGCAGAGATGACCGTTCCTCCGAGTCAGCGCTGCAGCCAGACCGCCCGATTCCTGCTATCCTTCCCAGGGGCTCCGATCCCTTGGCAACAACTTTGCATTATTGGCTGCAACATCATCGCAATTATGCTTTTCATGTTATGTGGACGCCGTGTATACGTGACAGGGCAAGCCAAATTAACCCGTACGCAGGCAGGCAGCGGTGAAGTACACGCGGACACGAAAGCATGCGTCCTGCCATTTTTTTGCTCCGTGATCCACGGGGCAGCGTGAAATCATCTATCGATTTGGCATTCCATAGTGTGTATGTATGGTACACGTATGCCTCAAACTTCAAAATCATCGTCTGCTTTCATATGCGTACAATCTACCAAAAAGCAAGTCGTTTTTTTTTCGAAAAAAGTGCGAATGTTTTGACTGTGCCAAGGACACGCGGAGAAAAAAAAAAAACTTCGCCATTTCTCTCTCTTTAAGTAAAATATGGGATCGACCAGTGAAGTGACCAGTGTAAAGAATACGAGCACCAAGCTCGAGCCTGACCGCAGGCTCGGCTCGTTGACGGCCCACTCTGGAGTCAGTAGAAATAAAATGTTCCTTCCATCTCGTTTCCAAAAAAGAAAAAAAAAAGCCACTGCTTCAGCTCGAGGGGTCTCGTGAGCAAAGCTAGGTTTACCAGAGGCGGGGCGGAGAGGGCAAGGTGCGGTGGGCGGAAGCTCGTCGGCGGTCGGCCCCCACTCCCCGAGAGACACCATGGTGGCGCCAAGCAAGGTATGCTCACCACGAGCTTAGAGAAATTAATTTGCTGAGCGGGGGGGCGTTCTTTGTTCGCTAGTTATGTTTGAATCCGTTGGATTTTAGTTTTTGGGTGGGGGTATTATGTGCACCCTCTATACTCTGTTTTGCACCGTAGAGATTGTGCGATCTTTGTGGTGTTTTTGGTAATAAAGCTCAGATTTTTAGGGTGCTTTTAAATCTACGCTTGGATCTTTGTCCGGTGATCCATTATGTTGTTGATGCCTGGGTTTTGAGCGTGTCTGTTGGGGTTAAGGGATTGAGCCGCGGCCCAGCACTTTGCACATTGGATTAGATAAGGAAAGCCCACCATGTTTGGGTTTGTCCGGATGCATTGTTTTGTTTGGTACCTAGATGGTCTGGATTGTTTTGGGTACCTAGACTAGATTGTGGGGTTTTGTGGTAAATTAAGGGATTGAGCTACGGCCCAGCACTTTGCACATTGGATTACGTGAGGAAAGCCCACCATGTTTGGGTTTGTCCGGATGCATTCTTTTGTTTGGTGCCTAGATGGTCTGGATTGTTTTGGGTGCCTAGATTGTGGGGTTTTGTGGTAATTAAGGGATTTAGCCGGCGGGCCCAGCACTTTGCTCATTGTATAAGATGAAAAAAGCCTACCTCAGCTTAACAGCCCAATCCATTTACGTGCGCAGATGGCAGTCCCTGGATTTTCTCCCGACAGGATGTATTGTCCATTCCAAGACAGGATTGAGGTGAAGCACCTTAACTTGTGTTTTTATATGAGCAGTTTTTCATAAATTGCCATGTGCTGAAAATGTAATATTCGCCATGTTGCAGCATATACATGTGCATGTTTTTGACGTATCAAACGGGAAGTTCGGGTTGAAGGGCTACTGTAACATCCCTAGGTTTTAAATTTGGGTGAATTTAAAACTTTTTGTGCAACTTGTGTGTTAACACCAAAGGATAATACTTCTCTCTCTAGAAATTTCTAATAATTAAATCGTGTGCATTGCATTAGGGAAGTTATGTGCTAGAGTGATTTGGATTTCTTGGTTTTATGTGAATGCTTGAGTGGAATTCATATTTGAATCCAAACCGTTCAAATATGAATTCAAATCCTAAATAAACTAACAGGCCTAAACTCCCTTTAGCCCGGCCCGTTTCCAACTTCCGGCCCAACCCGCACCGACCTTTCCCTCCCTTTCCCTTTCTTCCCCCCGCGGCCCACCTCGCCGCCAAGCCCAACCCGCGCGACGGCCCAGCTCGCGCGCAGCCCAGCTCGCTCCCCGCTCGCCCGCTCCCTCGCTCTCCCTGACCTGTGGGCCCTACGCCCACAGTGTCGTCTTCCTCCGCCCGGAGGATGACGCCGCCGCGCCGCGCTTCCCTTTCCCGCCCGCGCGCGCGCCAGCCCCGCACCAGAACCGCCGCGTTTTGCGCCGAGCCGCAACCGCACGGGTCCCACGCACGTGCCCCTGCTCCCCCCTTGGTTTCCTTGGCCGCCAAGAAGCCTTCCCCGCCGAAGCCGCCTACAAAACCCCCTTCTTCCCCTTTCCTTCCGGCCAATCCCAAATCCCCGGGCGGAGCCCTGCCCTTTTCTCCCCAAACCCAACCCCGTGGAAGAAGAAAGAGAGGAGGAAGTGGAGGCGCGGGCGTGAGGAAGCCGAAGCCGTTCGAGGAGGAGGACGCCGTGCTGTCCGACGCCGAACCGCGACGCCATCACGCCGGAGCCGAGGAGGAGGAGGAGCCGCCGCCGAGGAGCATCGCGAGGAGAACCGCAAGCCGTTCCGCAACCCCTGCATCACGCTCGACCTCACACACTCCTTCCAAAACCCCCGTGAGTCCTTGCTCTTCTCCCTCGCCGTGATGTTTGCCATGGCCGCCATGTCGACCTTCGCCCTTCTCTGTGTGCCGTGTTCGGCCTTCGTGCCGCCCTCTGAGCCCCCTTGCCTGGCCGGCCTTCGTGCCGCACGCCCTCTTGTGCAGGAAACCCAAACCGAAACCCCCCAAAGCCTCCGAACCCCCCTGCTCGCCGTCGTGCGCTCGCCGTGAACGCAGCGCGCCGTGTCGCTCGCCGTTCTAGCCCACTAGCTCCTCTTGATCTTCCCCGAACCCTTGTCCATGTTCCCTCCGCGTGCGCACCACGGGCAGGAGGCCCGGGTCACGCACGAGGAGCCCCGCCGCCTTGATTCGCTTACCGCCGCTCGGTGCTCGCCGTGGCCGCCTCGCCGCGCCGCCGTATCCTCTTTCCCTCACCAAACCATGCGCTCCTTGCCTTCCTAGCCCCGCTCAAGCAACCGAAGTCAGGTGGACCATCCCATGGTGCTCGGTCCCGGGCAGGAGGCCCGCGCCGCCGCACCGGCGTGCGTCACCGTCGCGACCGCGCGCGCGTCCGCGCTCTGGTGCACGCCACGACGAGCCACACCGGAGACCACACGCGCACGAAGCCACACAGCTCACACCGGATCCCGATCTCTCCTCCCTGTCACTGCCAGGTGGACCCCGGGGCGCCTGTGTCGCTGACCGGTGGGCCCATCCTGTCAGCCGCCGAGCCGAGCCATCGCCGCAGTCGCAACCGGCCGTGGGCCGTATCCTTTCGGCCCGTTTACCTTTTCCCTCTTATAGATCGAAGCAGAAGTCCGGAAAACACCCTCAAACTTCTGAGCCCGTAGCAAATCCAGCCCGAGAACGGCCCGTGTCCGGCCCTTCTCCTTTTCCACCGCCTGACAGCCCGGTCCCACATGTCGGTCTCACCCAGTCACTGACAGGTCGGCCCCACCTGTCAGCCTCACAGCACCACTGACCTGTGGACCCGTTGACCGTTGACCGTTGACCGGTCAACGCTGACGTCATCATGACGTCAGCAGTGGCCGACCCCACTGATGACGTCATGCTGACGTCAGCATGCCACGTGGCGCGCTCTGGAGCTGACACGTGTCGCTCCCTGGTGCTGCCACGTGTCACTGCTTTTTCTTTTTCTGTTTTGGAATTTCAGGAATAGGTTTATCTAGGAAAATTCATAATAAATTCATCCTAGCTCAGAAAATTATGAAACTAGTCTCTATAAATTCCTAAAATCATGCTCTACGCGTTAGAACAGGAGTTGAGTGCTTTTGGGCTCTTTTTGCTTCTTCTTTGGAGTTTATTTGAATATAGGACCGATGTATTTCCTTTCTCGTGAATAGGACCAGCTGAGGAAACGCAAGGAGGAGACGGCTTCTACCACTACTCAGAAGAACCAGTTACCGAGGACTTCTACCAAGAGCAAGGTTCACGCCCATCCGCTTTTGAATCCTATTTAGGCATTGCAACTAGTATGCTAGCGCTTTACTTTATCGCATGATGATGATTCTGTCCTATTGCATAGCCTTGTTTAATTACCGTATTCCTTGATAAACCTGCTTTACTTTGATGCGATGCTTGCATGTGTTATGGGATGGTTGTGATAGGATTCTTGGCGTGTGTGGGGCAAAAACCCGGGAAAGGAGTAAGGGGTTTTGGAAACTTTGCGGGGGTGAGCAGATTAACTCGATCTTCGTATCGAGGGCTGGGGTGTGTACTTGGGCACATCCTACGGAGTACCTGTGGCGGGTACATGTTCTTTGTGTTACTTGAGGAGTTTGGCGGCAATACCTGTAATGGGTGCGCGATGCGGACCACTGGAGGTGGATACGCTATTTGACGGTGACGCTCACCCCGGCACCAAAAACCGAGTTGGATTGGCAACTGGAGGAAGGAAACCCATGCCCACCACTTACATCTACTGGGGGGTGTTCCAGCCAGCCTAGTTAAGTGCGGTACCCGGACTGTAGGAGATAGCGGAAGTGTGTGGGGGAAAAGGCGGAGACCTTTGTCCCCCGAAAGAGGCTCATACCCCGGGATCTGGCCACCGCGGGGGAGGCCATCACAGTTCTCGGACACCGAGTTGCGTCCTCAGTGTATCCTAGGCCGGGAAAAGCAGGAGGGTACCGTTCACTGGCTAGGGTCTGTGCTGTGGGTTGTGTCTCAAGTTGGCGACGGCCAGCTTTGCAGCCCGAGTGGGTCCAGGGGCATAAACTCTGCAGAGTATAATCTTTACGTAAAGCCGTGTCCACGGTCAAGGACAGCCTTCCCACCTTCCTTTCCGCCATTGTTTTAGGGATTTCTACCTCCCCTCTAGAGTAGGGCCTGCCTCGAGCAGTTGAGATGCGAAGGGTGGGAGCTTTCGCATCGCCTAGAGAGTGAAGAGTGGAAGATGCTTGGTGACGGGTACCTGGTGTGCCAGGAGTGCTCGTAGGTGCTGTGAGAATGGTTTTGGGATGAAGTGCTGCTTGCATAGGATTAACCTTAAGCCTATCCTTGATATTTCTTATACTAGAATTAGGCCACTTAAAGCTTGCATTACGGATGGTGACGTGAAACTGTTCCATTCCTTGGGAACAGCTTATGGTGATGCAGGATACGAGAGTGAGTACGATAACAATGCTGATGGATGGTACAATTGAGGTTGCTGCTATGCTCAAGCTGAAGAGCCTGTGGGGACGACCGCCAAGACAGAAGACTAGCTATCGCTTCGCTTAGTATTTCTTTTTGTCGCATTTAGCCCAAGGGGCTTGTAATAAACGTACTTCCAGAGTTATCCACTATTGTAAGACTTTTATGTAATGTTTTATACTTTTATTCGAAGTATGGATGTGATATTCTGCTGAAATGAGTTCTGTACGTGTTAGCTGTTGATCCTGGGACTAACACAATGGTACAGGGATTCGGATTCATAGAAATATGAGTCCGGGTCGTTTCAGCTACTTGGGGACCCTGGGTGCCATGAAAGATAGGCAGATACGCTTGTCTCCATTTCTGGTGAATGGGATTCCAGTGACGCCGCTAGTAAATCCAGTTACCACTTCAACTAGTTTCTTCATAATTCGTCTGATAGACTCAAACAAACCAAGGTTTGCTTCAATTCTCTCTATGCAACATCTTGTTTCGTTTTGTTATTGTTATGGGATGCAATTCTCAACTACTAATGGTCCGACTGGGTGCAATGGCTATGTGTAGATACAAAGTCGACCTACTCTTTCGAGATGCAGATTTGTATTTTGTTGGGTTCAGAAGCGAATTAGTAGAGGAGGAAGGGGCAAAATCTGAGGAAGAAAATAAAAATGGGGGCTTCGAGGAGAAGAAGAGGATGAGCCGGAAGGAGAAGGCGAGGGCGCAGGTGAAGGCGCAAAGGAGGGAAAGAAAGGCAGGCTGGAGCCGGTGGTACTGCTTCAATGATCAAGACGTGATGTTGCCTGGTTATTTCAAGGCAACAAGTTGTGGGGCCTACTCCAGCTACGGCAGTGGGTAAGTTGACAATGATGGAACCACATATTTGTGTTTTCTGTCCTTCTAAGGAATAGTACTGTAGATTTGTAGTAACTTATCAGAAAAAAAATATATTGTTGGTGTTCTTCGTGTTTTCCCCTTTCTTTTCGGATCTCTTATATATTCTTCATCTACAGGAAGATGACAGCGGGAGGGTGCGACACTTTTGCCGATATTCTATTGACCTTGGCCCTATTTGAAGAAAATGTAGTTTCACAAGAGGACCTTCAAAGAGTTTGCTATTGCGTTATGGTTATGTTCTCTGAAGCTTCCCGGCTGCGGAGTGTGCTTAAGGAGATGCTTTTGAGGGTGGTCAATGACATGCAGCCGCATGAACTTGCTGAGGAGTTGACCCTGAACATGACTAATTGGAAGCAGATGGGATTGGTGGGTTTGGATGCTCATATTAGTGGCAACATGAAGATGGATAGAGAGCTGGATCAAGCGTTTACCAAAAAGTTTGATGAGATAAAGGACAGGAAGCACAAACTAAGCAAGTTGGAGGATGTGATTGGTCGCCAAACTGGGGAGGTGATGCTCATCAAATGTGATGTGAAGAGTCTTGGCTTTACGGTTGAAGAGCTTAAAGCTTTTGCTAAAGAAGCGTGCAAGTCCAACACAGCCGCAGCATATAGGCTAGATATTGGCTTTTAGGTTAGTTCTACAGGGGTGGAAGGGGATGTTTGGATGGGATGATCCCTTTCTCTTTTGTTAGATGGATGGTGTGCTATGGTGACCTTTCCACTAAATCTACTGATGTTCACCCCAATTATCACGAACATTTGTAAGTGCATGTTACAACTATGTGATGATTATGAGAACCATTGCAAGCTGCTAAGTTCCAAACATGTACGTTGAGATCGAGCCGCTGTTTTGTCTATTGTCTGAATTTCTGAGAGACGCTGACCTACTGAGATTCTGGAGATTTTTCTGGGTGCCTCGCAGCTCCATCAATGGATCTTGCGGGTTTTAAAATGTTGTTATGTAGTTTCTATACACATTGGTTGTGGCGTGTAAGCTTGGCAACTGGTTTGAATACTCGTCTCTACCATTCTGTTCTGAATGAGAACCTGCAGCTGTGGCCATGGATGGTTCAATGGTTGTGGCATCGATTCAGGAGCTGGTTGGCCGTGCACCATTCCATCCGCCCCGGCCGCCAAATAATAGCAGTGGTAGGTGCGGCAGCTAAAGGCCAGGCGCCGGTCGAATCGACACGCGATTGCAAGTTTCCTTCCATTCCTTATGGCCCTGGGACGGTGGGCAAAGCCACCGGTGCCAAAAGCAGGCAACGCCCGGTCGTAGAGGCGTTGGAAAGACGAGCTACGATGCTGCTGCTTGAATTGCACAGTTGGTACGAAATTGAGAATTGACCCGACGGTGACTGACGCTAAGTCCTGCCCTGCCATGCCAAGAATTCAAAATTGGGAGCAGATTTGGAAAGCCATGCCCAGAAAAGAAGTGAAAATTCTTTCCAAAGCAAAATCCTAACATCCGACGCCGCGGCCAGGCCAATCCGGTATGTTTCAAGCGCAACAGATCACCGCTTCAGTCGGCGGCGAACTGCTCTTATACACACACAAAGGCAAATGGTTGCGCATACCAACTCCATCCATCCTTGGACAAAAAATCAACCAGATCCGTCAAATCATCTCAAGTCATGGTGGTCAAGTATGGCAAAAGCACACACTTCGAGAAACTTAGGCTGCCCGCACTGGGTACGCAAGCCCGTGCGCTCTCCCTCCTGGAGTACGCGTGTAGCGGATGAAACCCCCGCAGCGGGTACGCTACCGCGTACTCCCTCGTAGCGCACGGCCCCCGTGAACGCCACAGCCAGCGTTGGTCCCGGGCGAACGCTACGCCAACGTGGCGCGGGCCCGCACGCCCACGGTTCGTCCGCGCCGTGAGCCGGAACTGGGAGAGAAGGGGGTGGCCGGGAAGGGGAGAGGAAAAGGGGATGGCCGGCCCGCCATGGTTCCACCGCCGTCCCTGGGAGCTCCGGCCCCGCAGCTCCTCGCCGGCCCCCTGTTCGCCTCGTCGGAGCTCGCCGGAGGTGATGTTGCCGCCGCCACGGCGCCCCGCCAGGGCCGCACCGAGCTCCTCTTCCACCCATGGCCGCCGCCGCTCCACCTCCCCGCGCGGCGCTCCTCCACCTCCCCGCCTGCTGCTCCGCGAGATCCATGGGCGGCGCTCCTCCACCTCCCCTCCTGCTGCTCGCGCCGCCCGCCGCCCACGAGCTCGCTGCCGCGCTAGAGCAGGGNGGCAGAGAAACAAAGCCACAACAGAGTTCTGGGTACTGTTAGTTCAGGGGTAGAAATACACACCGCTGGAGCCTGCAAGTACAATGCAGCTTGTAGCTACTAAACAGAAATGTATGTTGGTGCCGTGCCGATGCCAGGCGCTATGCTGCTAAACTGAATTCAACTACTCAGAGATCAGATCCGATATCTAACTACAGCATGTGCAGGGATGTACATTCCGGGAAGGTGTCAGGCTTCAGAGTGGCTTCTCGTTACCACGGAGTTTTGTCCCCTGGGCCAGCAAGAATGATCTGCATATATTCAGCCAGCAAAATTGGTCAGGATCTGACAATCGCCGATTCACAATACAAGGTGCAGCAGCCCACCCTTGAGCTCGGCCACTTACATTGCAATCCATGGCAAATCTCCGTGCAAGCATGAGTGCCGAGTTGCGTTCCCTGGTTGTTTGAAAGGCGAGCACAAAGCTGAGTTCCTTCCTGGGCTGCCAAAAGATTGCTTGCGGGGCGGCATCTCCACCGCCTCTAACACCGCACAGCTGAAAACAGATAGCATAAATTAGATCGTACAATGGTCTGATGAGTTAAGGACACCAGCTGACTACGATGAGCCTGTGCTTAAGGACACCAGTTGCCTACGATGAGTGATCCGGAAGCAAGCTCCTATATACACTTCAAGTGCTGAAAGTGGTTCCTACAGAATACCTGCATCGACGAGGAATAGTATTCCTTTGCAACTACCGACGTTCCTCTAGCGAGTCTCATCCGCAGTCTCCCAATGCAAAGAACATGAAGAGAATCTGTAGGTTGAGCAACTCCATTCACTTGAACAACAACGACCTACCATGAGGGACAAAACGGTAAGGAAACATATGATGGCATCGTGTGTTTGCATTCTTTTCAGCCAAGCTTTAGTAGAGTTTAGAACATGGTAAAAAAAAAGGGGGGGGGAGGGGTGGGATGCCGAATCATACATTATACTCGGTTTCAGGATTCCTCATAAGAGCCTCTACATAATCGGCCAATCCAGCAGCTGCTTTACAAAAGTAATGTTAACAAAGTTAAAAATTCACAAATATGAAAGCAACTAAATATATTATACCAGGGTCTACTGGACCAGCAGTCTTTGCGATTGAGATTTGGCCACCAAGATTGATTTCAGCTTGCATGTACCGCCCAACATCATGTGGTTCTGGAGCATACGCTGGCTTTGTGGCACCTAAAAGTTTAAGTCACGACAAGTGTGAAAAATCTATGATCTAGAAAATAAAGTATTTTGTAGGATGAAAATAGTTCGACCTGAAATAATTTCTTTCTTGCTTCCTTCAGGTTGTATGCGAAACCACTGGATTGAACCATTTGAATCTACAGATGCATTGTCCTGAACAACTATGTGCAACATTGAACCTAAGGTTTCAAGACCCTCTAACTGATACAAGGGCATATCATTTTCCTCAAATCGTCGGTGCAGCTCCAACTGATATAAAAAGCATAACTAGAAATCAGTTTGAAAACAGCACTCAAGTAAAATTTGAAAAAGTAAAACGACAATGGAACTCCACAAGTTTGCCAAACACAAACACAGAATAACATGAGCCGTTTGATTTTAAATGGGTTTAAGATGTATACCTCTTTCAACAAGTGAACAGAATCTGAAGATTTTTCAGCAAGTTGATCACGTAGAACTTGAATCTCATTTTCAATGTCCATTGCCTAGACAGATATTCAGAGACTTGATATATATTTGGTACTCTATAAAATCCATATGTAATTAAAAAAATGTGCCAGATGTGGAGAATACATCTTGCAATTTCAACTGTAGCATATTGCAGCAGGCATTTAGATTCTACCTTGCTTGGGCAATGAAGCATTTTCACTCTTCGTGCTTCTTGAACTTCCTCCTTCAGTACATCCACGTCCTTGAGAAATTGCAAACAGGATATGGTTATCATGTATGCACATTTTAGCTGGAAACATTTTTTTTAGACATACAGCTGGAAAACTGTTAGATAAACTGCTGGAGACTAAATGAACTGCAAATTAGAAATTAAATCAACTCTTAACACCTATGGACCGATACAGATCAGGGGTTTAAGGCTAGCAATTTCAGCTAAGATAAATATAAAAAACAAAAAAAAGGTGTCGGAAAGAAGAAATGTGTGTATGTAAATGATTATGGTAAACACCAAAATCAAATTAAGTGGTCAATGCTGTAGGTCGCCATATGAGTTATATCAATACTCAATAGCAAATTTAGTTTGCCAAAAGTGGATACATGTCTCTGGATAGTTAAGCTCTAATGAAAGGTTGGACTATCAGAGACCAAATTAGACATGAGCATGAATGAGTAAATAGGGTGAAGTGGAATCCATGTGTTCAAAGTAAATATGCAAGGATCTAAAAGTAGTAATGATGGCAACACAGTATTTCTATCTTTAGATATCACAAACCTGCTTCCCGGTTCTTCGCCATACATTTTCCTGCTCTTTAAGTGCAAGTTCAACTCCTTGTGCAGCACCTTTAGCACTTTCTGTCTCCAACCGAGCATTAGCTCTTTCTTCATCAACAATTCTCTTGGCATCTTCAGAAGCCTACGTGCAAGACAGAAAAAGGAGTGTTGCTTAAAATAATGAACAAAATGTGGTGTATGATGGTGATAAGCATAGTTCGAGTATGCTTCTATATAGGCAGATGATATCAGAAAAATAGAACATCAAAACTGATATTTAGTTATAAATTACAAACAGCTGGCACTGGATGGACCATAATACTAAAATAAACTTCTCATGGGTTCAGTAGTCCTTAAATAATCTCAGTTTACAGGTATCCTAATGATAACATCTCTTGTTAGCATGCAGGTGCTTGCCGGCCAAGCTAGCAATTTTAAACTCACCAGTTTCAAGGAGGCTGCTATTTTTGTGACCTCTGCTTTTTGCTGAAGTAATTCATCTTCTCTTTTGGACAGCTGAACTGCTAAAACGTCCACCTACGGAAAGTACAGAACTATTAAGGTGTCCGCAAAAGGATATCGTTTTAGAATATAATAACTTGAAATTTATTCGAAGAAGAAGAAGGGGAAGTTAGACCGGCCATCAAATAAGAAAGTAAATAAACATTGAGGAGACAAAAAAAAAATCTTGTGCGAGAACCTAAATATGTTTAAAAGAAGAAACCAACCATAGATAGAGATTCCTCGATTTCATCCCTATTTTTGCCTGCTACTCGACCTCTCAGCGACTCCAAGACGCTTTTTAGATTCTTCAAAAGGATGTCACGCTCCAATAAAGCCGCATGTCTCCATTTCACCTGAGAGTTAAAAGCAATTAAAATGGGGAATATAATTTTTTAACCTAGCATGTATTACAGTTCATAGTTACTGCCACTAACTAATCAAGAACTGAATATAACAGATCCTTAAATATAAAGTGCTTATGCATATGAAGAGGAAGCTCAGGATCTACAAGTACAGATATAGACGTTCCACTAACTGAAACAGTTCTAAATGATTATCAAAGAACTGAACAGCTAGAGTCCAGACCTCATTAGACAACAAAGTGGCTGTGTGAAAACCCTTCTCAAATTTCATGGTGAGCTCACGGACTGAAAGGCGCCGATGCTTATCAAGCAGATCGGTTGCCTCCTTGGCAACAGCCTCCTTAAGAGATGGCATTTCTGGGCTATCCGCCAATTTGATAATAATCCCGTTGGAGCCATTCTTGAAGGTAGGGAATTTGTTTCTGATGATGTTTGCTGGACGCAGTGGCCCTGACCCAAAGAGCTCACCCTGCTTCTTCCGCCCAAAATCAATAGTCGAAGCTCGAGTCATCTACAAGAGATCTTCAACCCTGATTGCAGAAAGACGAGCATCAGTGCACCAAAGTAGTAATTGACCACAGTTAAAAGTATCGTTTATATGGAATGGCTAAAAACTTACCGCAGACTAAAAATTACAATGCCGAACTCTTTTTTGACGCCTACAACGCGGAACTTGAGAGACAAAAGGAAGATAAAGCTTTTTTTTGTTGGAAATAAAAGGCGGAGAAAGCTGGAAGCATAGTTACTGGGTACAAAGCTGAATGCTTGTGCTAGCAGGCACCAACTCTTATGCGATGCAATTGCACTGAATCACATGAACCAGTAGTATTGCCCCAATGCCCACAAAACAGGAGTACAAATCTGCACTAGAAGCAACTAAATTCAGGAGAAGCAAAAAGTGTTCACAGCATGTGCCTTGAATTCCACTCAAAAGGACAGTTAGATAGCACGGAGTGCAAACTTGTCCACGCAATAGGTAGAATGATTTCCCTGTATGGCTGTATCTACGTACAGTTGAGTTGGCAGTGGTGATGCTGTGGTTTGTTAATGAAAAACGGACTGATAAGATGACTGAAAGCGAAATTTTAGCGTACAAGAGCTATTGTGCTAGCGCATTTGAAGCAACCAGGACAAGGAAGAAATCGCATACTAGGCCCTCACACATTTACAAAGAAAACCCAAAGATGACGACGAGAAAGCTATTAGTGAAGCGCATTACCCTTTGTTTAATTACCAACAATAAAACTACCGAGATTGGCTCGAGGAAAAAAAAGTAGAACAACCACGAAAATCCTAGCAAACTTAAAATCCACCAGCAATGGACTTCCGCCACCTAATCGATTCGTAGCTTCATACAAAATTCTACATGGTACTCCTGAGGCAACCAGCACTGACCCAAGTACAGCCGTATCACTCCGTTCGAAACTATTTCCCTTTTTTTCTCTGTATCTATCCATCTATCTATACGCGGCGTTGCTAGCTAACCAGCCAACGACTCCATGGGAATGCCGAATGCGAGCGCAACGCAACTAGGCAGCACTCGCTAGCAGGGAGGAGGGCAAAGGCGGCGAGCAAATCACGGCGAAGGGACGGATTGGAGGACGAAATGGAAGAGGGGAGCAAAACTAGGGGCTCGCAGAACTGACGGGAATGGGGGTCCACCCAAGCAAGCTAGGTCTTCCTTACCGGCGCGAGAGAGGAACCCAGTCGGAGTCCCGGTGGATCCGCGCTTCCGGCGCCGGCGGAGCGCAGGAGATGAAGCCTGGCGGGGCGGTGGTGCGGGGCGAGCTTTGGAATGGGAAGGCGGGAGGAGCGCAGGGCAGGAGAAGAAGAAGCAGCAGGCTGGAGCAGAAGATCCGGCTCGCAGGGCCGGACTGGGCAGTTGGTCAGGTCGGGCGCGGGTGCGATCCGGACCGGAACGGGACAGGCGGGCCTCAGGACAGGATGCAGCCGACGACGCCACGACGGCCGGAGCCAGTCCCCCCACGGCCCGCGGAGCGGACACAGCACCAGGGGGCCGTGATTCCCTCCGGGTGCGGCGTCCTCCGTCCGATCACGATCGGACGGAGGGGAGTGGCTGGGGGAGCGTCGGGGGAGGAGGGTTCGTGGGCTCGTGCCGGTGCCCGGAGATGGCGGGCGGCAACGTGGAGTGGGGCCGGCGATCGCGATGTTGTCAGTTGTCACGCTCCCGTTTGAACTCTTTTTTTATGGCTCGGAAGCCGTTGGAACTTTTGCGTGCCCTTATCTAGTAATAGTGGTACTAGTGATTGGCGCGCGGCCCGCCGCGCGTTGTGCTGCACAATTCTTTGCTTTTACAATCAATAGAAAGTAGAAACCGACAAAAGTACGTTAGATAAATATATATTCACATATAATACATAACATTTGTTCCATTTAAATAATTTAGCAAGGATAGAGAGTTCTATGGTACCTTTGTATGAACGGGCACAACTGCAGTCAGTTACAACACAACTAATAATGGGAGTGGTGCTATTGACTACAGGATGTCATTATACTGCTATGTTGTTGCTTGCCTAATTACAAGATGGAAAACAATTTGTAAGATGATTGGCTACTATATGTAATAAAATGAAGAAAATCTAAATGTAAACAATTGACAGAGATGTTATATTTTGTAGCAAGTAATAACACAAAATTTTACTTTCTATTTTCAAATGTTTTCAACCAACGCAGGTGCATCGATAGGACTTAAATATATCTCAATCAGGTTAAAGAAACCTATACTTCCCTTAACGGTTAGGTTTTACTATTGTATAAGACTCTATAGCAGTCTACATTTAATTGACTGATATCTTTGAAATTAGAGAAACCAAGGGATAAACGTAGGAATGAACCTTTCATCAACAAACAATTCAAGTAGCCTAAATGTGTCTTCTTATTTTCAGCAAGTAGGTCTCCTTGTCATCTGCATATGTAGTCGATTTTTATCCTTAATTGTGCAAAATCGGAGCATGGTTATCAAAGATAGGGATGGAAACGGATCGAATACGCATGGAAACGGATTCGGATAGCACTTTTTANTCCCTGCTCCGGCCGGTGGGGTAGGGAGGCCCGCGCCCGCGCGCGGAGCAGAGTGAGAGAGGGGGCGGCGGAGGGAGCAGAATGAGAGAGGGGGCGGCGGAGGAAGAGGGCGAGATAGGAGAAGCCGAGAAGGATCGAGAGGGGCAGTGGAAAAAATAGAGAGGAAAAAAAGAACGGAAAATAAAAGGAAAAAAAGAAAAGGAAAAAAAAGAAAAAGAAAAAGAGGAAAAAGAAAAAAGATAGTAAAAGAGAAGGAAAAAAAGAAAGAAAGAAAAGTGGGAGGAGATGGAAAAAAGAAAAAGAAAAGGTGGGGAGTGAGAAGATGGTAGTTGAGATGGTTGAATAAAATATAGGGTGGTTGGGATAGAGTATAGAATTTAGAGTATGACGGCTGCGGGAGAAGTTGATTTGGAGTATGGAATATGGATGACCAGGACGAAATATTCCTTTTAGAGGATGCATTTAGGGGACGACCAGTGCGGACAGCCTTAATGTCCTGGCTTCCTGGCCCCCCTACATAGATGAGAGAGAGCTCATGGCTTCCAGGTCGCTGGGGCACGGCAGCAGGATGGCCTAGTTGGGCATCAGTGCGTGCGACTCATATACGCCGGAGGAAACGAAAAGAAAACGATGGCAATATTAAAGCTTCCCCGAGATCAGGCAGAGAAACAAAGCCACAACAGAGTTCTGGGTACTGTTAGTTCAGGGGTAGAAATACACACCGCTGGAGCCTGCAAGTACAATGCAGCTTGTAGCTACTAAACAGAAATGTATGTTGGTGCCGTGCCGATGCCAGGCGCTATGCTGCTAAACTGAATTCAACTACTCAGAGATCAGATCCGATATCTAACTACAGCATGTGCAGGGATGTACATTCCGGGAAGGTGTCAGGCTTCAGAGTGGCTTCTCGTTACCACGGAGTTTTGTCCCCTGGGCCAGCAAGAATGATCTGCATATATTCAGCCAGCAAAATTGGTCAGGATCTGACAATCGCCGATTCACAATACAAGGTGCAGCAGCCCACCCTTGAGCTCGGCCACTTACATTGCAATCCATGGCAAATCTCCGTGCAAGCATGAGTGCCGAGTTGCGTTCCCTGGTTGTTTGAAAGGCGAGCACAAAGCTGAGTTCCTTCCTGGGCTGCCAAAAGATTGCTTGCGGGGCGGCATCTCCACCGCCTCTAACACCGCACAGCTGAAAACAGATAGCATAAATTAGATCGTACAATGGTCTGATGAGTTAAGGACACCAGCTGACTACGATGAGCCTGTGCTTAAGGACACCAGTTGCCTACGATGAGTGATCCGGAAGCAAGCTCCTATATACACTTCAAGTGCTGAAAGTGGTTCCTACAGAATACCTGCATCGACGAGGAATAGTATTCCTTTGCAACTACCGACGTTCCTCTAGCGAGTCTCATCCGCAGTCTCCCAATGCAAAGAACATGAAGAGAATCTGTAGGTTGGGCAACTCCATTCACTTGAACAACAACGACCTACCATGAGGGACAAAACGGTAAGGAAACATATGATGGCATCGTGTGTTTGCATTCTTTTCAGCCAAGCTTTAGTAGAGATTAGAACATGGTAAAAAAAAAGGGATGCCGAATCATACATTATACTCGGTTTCAGGATTCCTCATAAGAGCCTCTACATAATCGGCCAATCCAGCAGCTGCTTTACAAAAGTAATGTTAACAAAGTTAAAAATTCACAAATATGAAAGCAACTAAATATATTATACCAGGGTCTACTGGACCAGCAGTCTTTGCGATTGAGATTTGGCCACCAAGATTGATTTCAGCTTGCATGTACCGCCCAACATCATGTGGTTCTGGAGCATACGCTGGCTTTGTGGCACCTAAAAGTTAGTCACGACAAGTGTGAAAAATCTATGATATCTAGAAAATAAAGTATTTTGTAGGATGAAAATAGTTTGACCTGAAATAATTTCTTTCTTGCTTCCTTCAGGTTGTATGCGAAACCACTGGATTGAACCATTTGAAAAATCTACAGATGCATTGTCCCGAACAACTATGTGCAACATTGAACCTAAGGTTTCAAGACCCTCTACCTGATACAAGGGCATATCATTTTCCTCAAATCGTCGGTGCAGCTCCAACTGATATAAAAAGCATAACTAGAAATCAGTTTGAAAACAGCACTCAAGTAAAATTTGAAAAAGTAAAACGACAATGGAACTCCACAAGTTTGCCAAACACAAACACAGAATAACAAGAGCCATTTGATTTTAAATGGGTCTAAGATGTATACCTCTTTCAACAGGTGAACAGAATCTGAAGATTTTTCAGCAAGTTGATCACGTAGAACTTGAATCTCGTTTTCAATGTCCATTGCCTAGACACATATTCAGAGACTTGATATATATTTGGTACTCTATAAAATCCATATGTAATCAAAAAAATGTGCCAGATGTGGCGAATACAGCTTGCAATTTCAACTGTAGCATATTGCAGCAGGCATTTAGATTCTACCTTGCTAGGGCAATGAAGCATTTTCACTCTTCGTGCTTCTTGAACTTCCTCCTTCAGTACATCCACGTCCTTGAGAAATTGCAAACAGGATATGGTTATCATGTATGCACATTTTAGCTGGAAACTTTTTTTTTACAGACAGCTGGAGAACTGTTAGATAAACCATTGGAGACTAAATGAACTGCAAATTAGAAATTAAATCAACTCTTAACACCTATGGACCGATACAGATCAGGGGTTTAAGGCTAGCAATTTCAGCTAAGATAAACATAAAAAACAAAAAAAAGGTGTCGGAAAGAAGAAATGTGTGTATGTAAATGATTATGGTAAACACCAAAATCAAATTAAGTGGTCAATGCTGTAGGTCGCCATCTGAGTTATATCAATACTCAATAGCAAATTTAGTTTGCCAAAAGTGGATACATGTCTCTGGATAGTTAAGCTCTAATGAAAGGTTGGACTATCAGAGACCAAATTAGACATGAGCATGAATGAGTAAATAGGGTGAAGTGGAATCCATGTGTTCAAAGTAAATATGCAAGGATCTAAAAGTAGTAATGATGGCAACGCAGTATTTCTATCTTTAGATATCACAAACCTGCTTCCCAGTTCTTCGCGATACTTTTTCCTGCTCTTTAAGTGCGAGTTCAACTCTTTGTGCAGCACCTTTAGCACTTTCTGTTTCCAACCGAGCATTAGCTCTTTCTTCATCAACGATTTTCTTGGCATCTTCAGAAGCCTACGTGCAAGACAGAAAAAGGAGTGTTGCTTAAAATAATAAACAAAATGTGGTGTATGATGGTGATGAGCATAGTCCGAGACTCCGAGTATGCTTCTATATAGGCAGATGATATCAGAAAAATAGAACATCAAAACTGATATTTAGTTATAAATTACAAACAGCTGACACTGGATGGACCATAATACTAAAATAAACTTCTCATGGTTTCAGTAGTCCTTAAATAATCTCAGTTTACAGGTATCCTAATGATAACATCTCCTGTTAACATGCAGGTGCTTGCCGGCCAAGCTAGCAATTTTAAACTCACCAGTTTCAAGGAGGCTGCTATTTTTGTGACCTCTGCTTTTTGCTGAAGTAATTCATCTTCTCTTTTGGACAGCTGAACTGCTAAAACGTCCACCTACGGAAAGTACAGAACTATTAAGGTGTCCGCAAAAGGATATCGTTTTAGAATATAATAACTTGAAATTTATTCGAAGAAGGAGAAGGGGAAGTTAGACCGGCCATCAAATAAGAAAGTAAATAAACATTGAGGGACAAAAAAAATCTTGGGCGAGAACCTAAATATGTTTAGAATAAGAAACCAACCATAGATAGAGATTCCTCAATTTCATCCCTATTTTTGCCTGCTACTCGACCTCTCAGTGACTCCAAGACACTTTTTAGATTCTTCAAAAGGATGTCACGCTCCAATAAAGCCGCATGTCTCCATTTCACCTGAGAGTTAAAAGCAATTAATATGGGGAATATAATTTTTTTAACCTAGCATGTATTACAGGTCATAGTTACTGCCACTAACTAATCAAGAACTGAATATTAACAGATCCTTAAATATAAAATGCGTATGCATATGAAGAGGAAGCTCAGGATCTACAGCTACAAATATAAACGTTCCACTAACTGAAACAGTTCTAAATGATTATCAAAGAACTGAACAGCTAGAGTCCAGACCTCATTAGACAACAAAGTGGCTGTGTGAAAACCCTTCTCAAATTTCATGGTGAGCTCACGGACTGAAAGGCGCTGATGCTTATCAAGCAGATCGGTTGCCTCCTTGGCAACAGCCTCCTTAAGAGATGGCATTTCTGGGCTATCCACCAATTTGATAATAATCCCATTGGAGCCATTCTTGAAGGTAGGGAATTTGTTTCTGATGATGTTTGCTGGACGCAGTGGCCCTGACCCAAAGAGCTCACCCTGCTTCTTCCGTCCAAAATCAATAGTCGAAGCTCGAGTCATCTACAAGAGATCTTCAGCCCTGATTGCAGAAAGGCGAGCATCAGTGCACCAAAGTAGTAATTGGCCACAGTTAAAAGTATCGTTTATATGGAATGGCTAAAAACTAACCGCAGACTAAAAATCACAATGCCAGACTCTTCTTTGACGCCTTGAGAGAAATAAAAGGCGGAGAAAGCTCTCTTTTTTGGAAATAAAGGCAGAGAAAGCTGGAAGCGCAGTTACAGGGTACAAAGCTGAATGCTTGTGCTAGCTAGCAGGCACCAACTCTTATGCGATGCAAGTGCACTGAATCACATGAACCAGTAGAGTACAAATCTGCACTAGAAGCAACTAAATTCAGGAGAAGCAAGAAGTGTTCACAGCATGTGC
This sequence comes from Alloteropsis semialata, assembly GCA_004135705.1. Lineage (NCBI taxonomy): Eukaryota > Viridiplantae > Streptophyta > Magnoliopsida > Poales > Poaceae > Alloteropsis > Alloteropsis semialata. The sequence continues at coordinate 4,252,459 of CM014271.1, read as the reverse complement.
CTTGAATTCCACTCAAAAGGACAGTTAGATAGCACGGAGTGCAAACTTGTCCACGCAATAGGTAGAATGATTTCCCTGTATGGCTGTATCTACGTACAGTTGAGTTGGCAGTGGTGATGCTGTGGTTTGTTAATGAAAAACGGACTGATAAGATGACTGAAAGCGAAATTTTAGCGTACAAGAGCTATTGTGCTAGCGCATTTGAAGCAACCAGGACAAGGAAGAAATCGCATACTAGGCCCTCACACATTTACAAAGAAAACCCAAAGATGACGACGAGAAAGCTATTAGTGAAGCGCATTACCCTTTGTTTAATTACCAACAATAAAACTACCGAGATTGGCTCGAGGAAAAAAAAGTAGAACAACCACGAAAATCCTAGCAAACTTAAAATCCACCAGCAATGGACTTCCGCCACCTAATCGATTCGTAGCTTCATACAAAATTCTACATGGTACTCCTGAGGCAACCAGCACTGACCCAAGTACAGCCGTATCACTCCGTTCGAAACTATTTCCCTTTTTTTCTCTGTATCTATCCATCTATCTATACGCGGCGTTGCTAGCTAACCAGCCAACGACTCCATGGGAATGCCGAATGCGAGCGCAACGCAACTAGGCAGCACTCGCTAGCAGGGAGGAGGGCAAAGGCGGCGAGCAAATCACGGCGAAGGGACGGATTGGAGGACGAAATGGAAGAGGGGAGCAAAACTAGGGGCTCGCAGAACTGACGGGAATGGGGGTCCACCCAAGCAAGCTAGGTCTTCCTTACCGGCGCGAGAGAGGAACCCAGTCGGAGTCCCGGTGGATCCGCGCTTCCGGCGCCGGCGGAGCGCAGGAGATGAAGCCTGGCGGGGCGGTGGTGCGGGGCGAGCTTTGGAATGGGAAGGCGGGAGGAGCGCAGGGCAGGAGAAGAAGAAGCAGCAGGCTGGAGCAGAAGATCCGGCTCGCAGGGCCGGACTGGGCAGTTGGTCAGGTCGGGCGCGGGTGCGATCCGGACCGGAACGGGACAGGCGGGCCTCAGGACAGGATGCAGCCGACGACGCCACGACGGCCGGAGCCAGTCCCCCCACGGCCCGCGGAGCGGACACAGCACCAGGGGGCCGAGATTCCCTCCGGGTGCGGCGTCCTCCGTCCGATCACGATCGGACGGAGGGGAGTGGCTGGGGGAGCGTCGGGGGAGGAGGGTTCGTGGGCTCGTGCCGGTGCCCGGAGATGGCGGGCGGCAACGTGGAGTGGGGCCGGCGATCGCGATGTTGTCAGTTGTCACGCTCCCGTTTGAACTCTTTTTTTATGGCTCGGAAGCCGTTGGAACTTTTGCGTGCCCTTATCTAGTAATAGTGGTATACGTGCACGTCACTGATCTTTTGCGTGCTTCCTTTTGAATTTTGGCCGCGAGATCTAATTCTTTCGTTTTCTCTTTTTCTGACCGTGACAAAAAGAAATTGCCATACTATTTATCGTTTCCGTTCCCCGTTAAAATTATAGGATCTGAAGGAAATAAATACATAAGGAACAATCAAGGGGGTGTTTAGTTCATGGCATTTTGCAAAATGGGGGTGTATTGGGCCGCGTGCATAGAGAGAAAAAGTGCATTGAACCGCGTGCATTATGCAAAATTTTGGAGAATGGGGGTGAACTAAACACCCCCCAAGTGGTGAAGCTAAAGCATAGCCAACGGCGCACATGGTTTACATTACTGCTTTGCTTTCCCGGTTTCAATGGAAAATGACACTGACTCTCGTCCATTGATTTTGCTATACTTCCTAGCGTAACGTGCATGTGCTTGGTTTGACTTCGAAGGCCATCATGTTTATATTTATCCTGTTTCTTTTTGTTGTTTGCGTGAGATTCTTATATTAGAATGGGTTCTCCCGGAACAACGGGACATGTGGAATGTTATATGCAAATCAGCAAGCTTAAACATGTCCACGAATGAGCTTAAACTATCCCTACCACGCCACAATCCATTCATGTCACGTCCGTATCACGCGCTACAAAAAAGCATGATTGCAAGGAGAAAGATAAGCTAGTTTAAGCGCCTCTAACCCGACCAACATGGTGCATTCCTATCAGCTACCGTAGCCTTTGTTAGCGCACCAGCCGGGCATGTTACTCGAGTTGAATGATTTGTCATTTGGGAGTAGTCCATGTCTAGACCGGGCCATCATCATGTATGAGGCCAAAACTGACGGGGAAATACTTTGTTGGGTTCGGTTCAGATCGAGGAGAGGAAATGATGTGGAAAAGGATTGGATTGGTGGCATCATTAAGGATCTCTTGCACGGGAAGACATGCAAAACTGCATCATCACGATGCTGCTGAACTCACACTCACACCCAATGCATGGTTATGGTCCAAAGTCCAAACAAACATCAAGCTCCAACAGACTCTTCCCTCACGCTTAGCTAGTCGGTCCTTTTCGTAAACTTGTGCTGAGTGGGTTGGCGTTTCAGAAATCATGTGCACCGCACAGCACACCTGGAAAAACGTGAAATTTTTTTCTTTTGATAAATTTTTAAACGAACATATTAGAGTTTTTTTTCCACTGAATTTGGCCATTATTCTACATGAATGTAAATTTCGTCTTCAGTTCTCTGCGATATGCTGCCAGAGGAGATGGACCTTCAAGCTGACGGACGGCAAATTGCTCAGTATGCTAGTGCGAGTTGTCGTACACAGTGGAGCCACAGGGGGGCTGAGGAGGC
>CM014271.1:4234805-4245119 GCA_004135705.1 Alloteropsis semialata | reverse complement strand
GCGCGCCGGCGTCGCGCCACGGATGGCACGGACGCGCGCCGCGAACGCGCACACGCAAGACCACACACGCACGTAGCCGCACCAGCCGCACTGGATCCGGGCCGACGTGGCGTGCCACGTCAGCGCCACGCAGGCGCCACGCGTACGCCACGTCAGCGCCACGCGGACGCCCAGTCAGCACAACGGTGAGTCAGTGACAGGTGGGACCCGCTGCTGACATGTGGGGCCCACTGGTCAGGTCTGACCGTTGACCGTTGACCGGTCAACGATGACGTCAGCAGGGCCCACGCTGACGTCATCATTCCGGGACCCACACGATGACGTCATGCTGACGTCATCCTGACACGTGGCACAATCACAGGCTGCCACGTGGCATCACCAGAAGCTGACACGTGTCCTGGCCTGGTTTAATAATTTCAGAAATGATTAAAAATGGCTGAAAACTTCAAAAATTCATAACTAATTCATTTCAGCTCAGAAAAATATGAAACAAGTTTCATATTTTTCTATAAATCGAGCTCTTGCTGTTTGTAGATAGTTTGGAGTTATTTGGATCTTATTTGGTTCTGTTTTGGATCTTTTTGCATTGTATGTTAGGCCGTTTATTTACTGTTCTTATATTTTGTGGATCTCTAGACCCCAGCTTGGACTACACCAACTACGACGACCCCAACTACACTGAGGAAGAGTGGATCGACGAACCAGGTGTCTAGTCACTCTCCATCATATAGAATCCTATTAGGCTTGCAGTAGAGCTAGTGCTTTGATGAATGAATTGCATGTCTTGAATTGCATAACCTGTTTAATAAAGCCTTGCCTTGATAATTTAAAACTTGATTCCTTGAAATTACCTAATCGGAACTAGCTACTCACCCATAGCTAGTTCCTTGCTATTTAATCACATGATATTTGTGTAATGATTGGGCATGTTTATGCCATGGATTGGTGATGGGATCCTTGACCACTCTCGGCGTGAGTTTTGGGTGAGTATACTCCTTGATGTGTTTTAGCGGGGAGCGAGCCAGGACGGTACTATGGAAGTGCCTTGCCGGGAAGGAGGTTTCGGGACCTTCCCATACTTTGTACCTGTGGCGGGTACTTGTTTGCGACTTCGATTGAGGTGTTTGGTGGCTGGTCTGTGATGGACTAGCAGTTGTACTGCGGTACATTTTGAGGAGGAGAGTGCTCGCTCTCTGCACCCTAGGACCCGAGTCGGTATACCACCAGATACAGTACTTTTAGTACAGACCACTCGCCTTGTATGGGCGGGGAACGGTTTTGGGACTGGAGGGAAGACAGCACCTGCCTGTAGGCGGATTGGCGGATCGTGTACGAGTTGATGGACTCAGAGGGACTTAGCCCACACTGGCCCGTGGGCGGTCGTCACAGCTTCGAGGTCTACAGTTAGCGACGGTGTGCCCTGTAACTGAAGACATCCCCGGACTCGGAGAGGCAGGACGGTGCTGGCTTCCCACTAGCGCTCGGGCCGTTGGGTATAGTTGGATGGCTGATCCCCAGCCAGCTGTATCACGGGTGGGTACAGTTGTACACCCTCTGCAGAGGTATAATCTATACGTATAGCCGCGTCCTCGGTTATGGACGGTACTGTTATCTACTGCTACCTCCGACTAGACTTTTCTTGTGCTTCTACCTTCCCTCTTCTTGATATTCCGGTCTTGGGGACCGCTGAGATGTGCAGGGGAGGGAGCTCTCACATCGAACTGTGTTGGGCCGGAACATGGGAGATGTTCCGGGTGTTGGTGCAGACTTCCTTGGTTGGGGCGAGGCCCCGCAGATATAATAATATAATCCTTGATTGCTTGCTGCTGCCTAGGAAATCCACAGCCAAATACATAGAATTCTTGCATATAGTTAATTCCCCCGTTTCCTTGGCTTGCTGCTATGGAGAGTGACTCGGCCTACCCGCTTCCCGGGTAGATGGTGGTGTTTCAGGAACAGATCCAGAGTACCACACTGAAGACGAGGATTGGGAGGAGTAGGGCTCCGCCTATGCTCAAGCTGGACTGAGGGATGGGAGTTCCCCTCGCTTCTACTTCGCTGCTCTTCGTAGATGTTTTACATTTCATGATTCAGTCCTGTCGGACTTGTACCGGCTAGAATGCCGAAATGATGTAATAAACATAACTGCTTTATCTATCTATAAACCTTGCTATTATCTCTTTTGTGTGTTATGCATGGTTTGTAACAGCTTAAACAGGGATTGCACGCGGTAGCCACTTCCTGGGACTATCGCAGAGGTGCAGAGATTCGGATTCTCAGTTTTGGGAATTCGGGTCGTTTCAGCTGGTATCAGAGCCGTGCTTGACCGTAGGACGAGCCCTAGGAAATGGAATTAGCATTAGGAGGACTATAACTAATCTATTGTTATATATACTCCTTGAACTACTCGCTTTATACGAAGACGCCTTGATTGACTCTCCCTTATCCTTGAAATTATAATATTGACTTATATCCTTGTTCTAACTGCTACTGACTTACTAACAACCCACTAACACTAACTGCAGGACAATGGAAGACCTTGACTGGAAGCCAATCAAGACCGACGGGCTGCACTACGGGGGTTTTGCCACGCTGCTGGCAGACACCCTGGCCTGCGCTGGAGTCGACCCCTCTCCCTTGTACTACGAGGGATGGGTGTACGGAGAGGGTGATGCAGTGCCCACGAAGATGAAGCTGACCATCCCCTACAACTCCTCCGTACCCGACTTCGCCGGACTCACGGTCCACGCTCTGGAGTTCAGCACTCGCGAGGCGGTGCAGACCGTGGCCAGACGGGCTCTACGTCAGGCTCACGCCCAGCTGCGCCCACGGTTGGCAGGGACTCCGTACCGGGTGCTTCCACGAGCACTTCGCGGTATGGGGAACTTGGGTCAGGAGGCCTTGCAGATCATGAAGGACTACGGCAAGGAGTCGGACGAGGCGCTGCGAGTAGCTGGACGCTGCATCGTCGCTCAGGACATGGCCATCTTTCAGATGGACATGGACATTGAGCACCTACGACAGGGGTGGGACCGCAGCATAACCAGCCTCACCGGCATGGGAGAGAAGATCGCCACTCTGGAAGCAATTAAGCTGAGCAAGGAGATACAAATCAAGAGACTGGAGACAGAGTCGGCTACCACCAAGCGACAGATGGAGAACCTTGAACAGCTTCTGGCCAGTTCCACCGCCAGGGAGCAGAAGCTCAGGGACGAGCTCGAGATGAAGGAGTCCATCCTCCACCACAAGGACCTGATTCTGACTGAGAAGATCGAGGAGATGGACGACCTGGACCGACGCTTGGTGGAGAGCCAGAGGGAGGTGCGCCAGCTGCAGAGCAACCGCGCCCCATAACATCAAGAATATGATGTATATGGGTATTCAGCACGTCACCTACAAGGACGAGGCAGAGCGGACGCTTGAGGCTTGGAAGAAGTCCGACCGGAAGAGGCAGGCAGAGCTGTCCGAGCTCAACTGCAGGCTGAAGATGAGCGACCGCAAGAAGCCCCACGTTGCAGACTTCACCTTACCTCCCAGCAGACTTGGGCCTGCTCCCAGTATCCCGGGTATCCGGATACTGACGCCCGAGATGACGCTGGTGGCAGGACGACTGGCTCAGATGTACGAGTCGCCACCACGTGACGACCCCAGTCCCGAGACAGAGCCTCCACACGTGGGAGACCCCAGCAGCTTCCTTGACTCTCCTCCGCACGAGTGGGGACCCGAGGAGTAGCTTTCACTGAGTAGTATGTCTTCATGAGTCATAATGTAGTAGTGGGATGGAGCTGCGACTCTCCCGGATGATGTTCTAGTAGTTGACCACCATGATGTAGTAGTTCTTATGATGTATCTCGCGCAGTAGTACTGCCCATGATGTTGTCGTGTATCTCCAAGGTCTTAGGAGTCGGCCTTGAGATGCACCCCTTTTGATTGGTGATCTTGTATGAGTGATTTGGATGTTATGGATCTTATGGATGTTATGCTTCTCATGTATGAGTGAAATAATTGCTTGTGTGCTCCTGTTCAGACTCCATTATATTATGCAATTAGTTAAATTATGGCCTGGTTTCAGCACTCATGACAACATGGATTAAGCTTTGTACCTCCTGGCTAACCTCAATCTTTGGAAAACAGATGTCGGCGATCAGAAGGTCGGGACGGCTGCTTAACCGTTTCAACGATGCCGAACAAGAGGAGCCTGCCAGAGGCCGGCGGGGTCGCCGAGGTGCCCCAGCCAACCGGGGCGGCCGTGGAGCTCAGGGAGGCCGCGGAGGTCACGGAGCCGGTCAGGATGGGCAGGAAGAAGAGGAGGTACAGGGACAGCAGGAAGAGCAGGAAGGGCAAGGAGGTCAGGGCAACCAAGGCCTGCCGCAGCCACCGCAGGCGCCCAACTTGGCAGAGATGATGGCCACGCAGACCCGACTAATGGAACTTATGGCTCAGGCTCTGGCACAAAACAACCAACGTGGTCAGGGTGGACAGAACCAAAACAGGGAACCACCAGTGGAGACACTTCAGAGGAAGATTGAGGGGTTCCTGAAGCTGCGCCCGCCTACCTTTGACAACTCAGACAACCCGCTGGATGCGGATGACTGGCTACGGGAAGTGACCAAGAAGCTGGACCTTACCACTTGTACTGACGAGGAGTGTGTGGCAGTTGCGACTCACCAGCTAGTGGGTACTGCTAGGGCCTGGTGGGACAGTTTCCAGGATTCTCACGCAGACCCGGCTCGCATCACTTGGGACGAGTTCACTGAAGCCTTTAAAGCTCACCATATCCCAGAAGCAGTGATGGATAACAAGGCTGACGAGTTCCGCAGTCTAAAGATGGGGACCATGAAAGTACAGGAGTATGCCAACAAGTTTCAGGAGCTGATGAGGTATGCGCCGGACGACACTCGCACTGAGAAGAAGAAACAGCACTGGTTCTTGAAAGGCCTTCACCCCGGGTTGAAGCGACAGTTGGTGGCTCACGACTACCCCACTCTTCGCCACCTTGTGAGTAAGGCAATTCTTGTGGAAAAGGAAACTCTGGCACTGGACGGGCTACGCAGAGACAAGAGGAAGCGGACTGACTTCACTGGCCGTGCAGGGCCATCACAGGGGCCGAGGCAGACAGCACCTCCTCAGAAGCCTCGCCACTTCACTACACAGACTCAGCAGCCCAGGCAGTACAGCAGTGGGGGTGGCAACAACAACTGGAAGCCGAAGCCACAGCCAGCCGCCACCGGAGGCAACAGTCAGGTTGTCTGTTTCAACTGCCGCCAGACGGGCCACAAGTCCTACGAGTGCCCGCAGAAGAACAAGCAGGGGGAGCAGAACCGGGGCGGGCAGTACCAGACTCCGGCCAAGGGGCCAGCGCCAGGGGCACCAGCACCGAGGACTCAGACGAGGTCGGCACCACCTGCTACCAGAGGCCGCCTCAACCACATGACTGCAGAGGACGCCGCAGCTGCTCCAGACGTGGTCCTTGGTGAGTTCCTCGTTGACTCTGCTAAAGCGACAGTACTGTTCGACTCTGGTGCTACTTACTCCTACATATCCACCAAGTTTACTAAGGAAAGGTCATTACCAACTATGCCTAGACCATGGCCAATTACTACAGTATCTCCTCTAGGAGAAATTCAGTGCCCGCTAATCTGCAAGGGGGTCAAGGTAATGCTAGAGGGACACCAATTCCTGGCTGATCTTACAGTACTCAGGTCAGAAGGGATTGACGTGATCCTAGGGATGGATTGGCTAACCAAGCACAAGGGTTTGATCTCCTGCAACCCAAGGTACGTGGAGGTGGAGCACGAGAGTGGCCATCGAGTACGATGTGTACCCCGATGCCACAGAGTCACACCCGTACTATGCAACTTGGAGGCGAAAACTTTGGAGGAAGTGCCCGTGGTCTGTGAGTATCCAGACGTGTTTCCAGAAGAGCTACCGGGGTTACCTCCAGACCGCGATGTGGAGTTTGTAATAGAGTTGCAACCAGGAGCAGGACCGGTGGCCAAGCGGCCGTATCGAATGGCTGCCGATGAGTTGGAGGAGCTAAAGAAGCAACTGAAAGAACTTTTGGACCAGGGGTATATTCGGCCCAGTGCCTCCCCTTGGGGATCTCCAGTGCTATTTGTGAAGAAGAAGGATGGGTCGATGAGGATGTGTGTGGATTATCGCACCCTTAACTCGGTCACCATCAAAAACAAATATCCACTTCCTCGCATCGACGACCTTCTGGATCAGCTAAGAAAGGCTAAGTACTTCTCAAAAATAGATCTGAGGTCGGGATACCATCAGATGAAGATCCGGGAGGCAGATATTCCTAAGACCGCCTTCGTGACTCGCTATGGTCAATACGAGTTCACGGTGGTCTCCTTTGGTCTCACCAACGCTCCAGCCTACTTCATGAACATGATGAACAAGGTCTTTATGGATGAGCTGGACAAGTTTGTGGTGGTGTTCATTGATGATATACTCGTCTATTCAGAAACCGCAGAAGAACATGAAGAACACTTGCGGATTGTGCTGGAAAGGTTAAGGCAACACCAACTTTACGGCAAATTCAGTAAGTGTGAGTTCTGGATGGAGAAGGTGGCATTCCTTGGACACGTTCTGACGGCTGAAGGGGTAGCCGTGGATCCCGCAAAAATTGAAGCGGTGACTGAATGGCAGCAACCACAGAACGTGACCGAGATAAGGAGCTTCTTGGGCTTAGCAGGTTACTACCGCCGCTTCATTGAGAACTTCTCAAAGATTGCTAAACCCATGACAGAACTACTCAAGAACAACGTCAGATTTGAGTGGACAGAGGCATGTGAGAAGAGCTTCCAGACGCTCAAGACCAAACTCACCACCACCCCAGTTCTGACCCTACCCGACATTCGGAAGGACTTTGTGGTGTATTGTGATGCGTCCAAGCAAGGATTGGGATGCGTGTTAATGCAAGACGGCAAGGTCGTGGCCTATGCTTCTCGACAGTTGAAAAAGCATGAAGAGAACTACCCTACTCACGACCTTGAGTTGGCCGCAGTGGTTCACGCTTTGAAGATTTGGAGGCATTACTTGATCGGGAACAAGTGTGATATTTACACTGATCACAAGAGCCTAAAATATTTCTTCACTCAGTCAGAGCTCAACATGAGGCAGAGGAGATGGCTCGAATTAATCAAGGATTATCAGCTCGAAATCCACTACCACCCCGGGAAGGCAAACGTAGTGGCAGATGCTCTGAGCAGAAAGGTCTACTGCAACACTCTCATGGTAAAAGAAGAGCAACCCGAGTTATATTTGGAGATGGAGCGACTGAAGTTGGAAATTGTGGAACAAGGTCAATTGAATGCGCTGCAAGTGACCTATGACCTAGAAGGAAGGATTCGGGAAGCTCAAAAGGAATGCCCTGAAATAAAAGGATTACTGCAAGGAATGAAGGATGGCAACTTGGTGAACCATCGAGTGGACGAACAAGGCACTGTGTGGCTTAAAGACCGGATTTGTGTACCACAAAAGCAAGAGTTGAGGAACCTCATTCTGAGCGAGGCTCACAACTCTAAGTACTCGATCCACCCCGGTTGCACAAAGATGTACCAAGATTTAAAGGATAGATTCTGGTGGAAGGATATGAAACGCTCCATAGCGGATTATGTCGCCCATTGCGACACCTGCAGGAGAGTGAAAGCTGAACACCAACGCCCTGCCGGATTGCTTAAACCAATTGAAATACCCCAATGGAAGTGGGATGATATCTCCATGGATTTCATAGTGGGACTGCCCCGCACACAGCAAGGAAATGACTCCATCATGGTTATAGTGGACAGACTCACTAAGGTGGCTCACTTCATACCTGTCAGGACAACCTTCAGGACCGACAGATTGGCAGAGCTGTACGTGGAGCATATACTTAAGCTACACGGAGCCCCGCGAAGCATCATATCGGATCGGGGACCCCAATTTGTATCTAGGTTCTGGAAGAGCCTACACAAGTCCATTGGAACTGAACTTAACTACAGCACAGCCTTCCACCCACAGACGGATGGTCAGACAGAAAGGGTGAACCAGATCTTGGAGGACATGCTACGGGCATGCGTCCTAAACTACGGGGCAGACTGGGAGAAGAGTCTGTCATTTGCTGAGTTCTCTTACAACAACGGCTATCAGGCCAGTCTAAAGATGTCACCATTTGAGGCACTTTATGGGAGAAAGTGCCGCACCCCACTCATGTGGTCAGAAGTTGGAGAACGAAGTGTGTTCGGGCCTGATGCTATAAGACAGGCTGAAGAGAATGTGGCGAAGGTCAGGGAAAACTTGAAAGTGGCCCAAAGTCGCCAGAAAAGCTACGCTGACAAGAGAAGGAGGGATCTACACTTTGAAGTGGGAGATCACGTGTACCTCAAGGTGTCACCCCTACGAGGTACCAAAAGATTCCAGGTGAAAGGGAAGTTGGCACCAAGATTTGTGGGACCCTATAAGGTGATCAAAAGGATTGGAAACTTGGCTTACAAGCTGGAATTACCACCATCACTAGCAGGAGTACACCCAGTATTCCACGTTTCCCAACTCAGGAAGTGTCTAAGGGTTCCAGAAGAGGAAGTACCCACGGAGGCACTAGACCTACAGGACACTTTGGAGTACATGGAATGGCCCATCCAAATTCTCGACAAAGCTGAGAAGAGTACTCGGAAGACAAGCGTCCCTTATTGCAAGGTGCTCTGGAGAAACCATACAGAGAGAGAAGCCACATGGGAGAAGGAAGAAGACCTCAGAAAGGAGTATCCACATTTATTCGAAGATATGATCAGTGCTTAAATCTCGAGGACGAGATTCTCGTAAGGGGGGTAGTCTGTAATAATCCAAGATTATTAATATAAGTATTACATTGTATGATGGTTGGTTTTTACCAAAAATTTAAAACTTTTGTATGGTGTTGTGGTAATCATGCAAACAAAGTCAAACATAGGACCAACCTTCCAAATTCTTCCCCATTCATAATTAGATATCATGAAAAATCCTATTAATTAAATTCAAACATGCATTGCATTGTGATTTGGATCTTCATGGTTTATTTGGATTTCAAATGTGCGTTTGAATTTTGGATTCGTATTCAAAATTCAAACTTAAACTAAACTAAAAACCAAAAACTAAAAAGAATAAAACATCACCCACAGCCGGGCCGGCCACAGGCCAACCGGCCCAGCCCTCCACTCTCCCTCGCGCGCAGGCCGGCCCAGCAGCGGCCCAGGACCGAAGCCGAAGCCGACCGAGCGCGAGCCCATCTCTCCCCGAGCCGCTGACGAGTGGGACCGCCGGATCCCGACGTCATCTCCTACCTCCCGCTCTCCTTTTCCTCTTCCCCGCGCCGCGCCTCTGCTTTTCCTCCGCCGCGGCTTGACCGGCCCGAGACCGGAGGACGCATCGCGCCAAGGCCGCCGCGCCTTGCGCTGACGCCACCGCAACCACCTTACCTTATCCCCGTACGGAGATTCCTCCCCGAGGGAGCGTGGATGGCGCCCGGGCGAAATCCGCCTTCGCGGATGAGCGCCACGCCCCCAGGCCCGCACGCCGAGAATCACCGGCCGCCCGATGCCCACCGCCTCCGGAACCTTCCCGCGCCGCTCACCCAAACCCTAGCCCCTACTTGCCCTCTACAAAAACCCCAATTCGGCCGCCGCCGCTCCCCAAACCGCTCGGGCGAAAGCCCTGCCCTTTGTTCCCCAATCCACCGAAGGAGAAGGAGAAGTGAGAAGGGGGAGAAGAGAAGGAGGAGGGCCGCGAGGAGGAGGAGCCGACCGAGCTCGGGCCGAGGAGGAGACGCGCCGCCGTCGCCCCGAGCTGCTGCTCTGCTTCGACTACACCAAGCCGCCATCGCCGCCGACGACCGGAATCGGAGAAGAGGACCGCGAGCCTCCAACGAGCCGGCTACCCACTACTTCTCCGCCCCTCGGTGAGCCACACGCACAGACCTATCCTCCCTCTCTTCTTCTTCTCTGTTGGCCGGACGAACACCTCCATGGTTATGCTGAGCCGGACTTCGCCGCCGGTCTACCTTGTGTGCACGGGCCCGTTGATCGGCCTTCGAGCCGCGCCCCTTTTCTCCTTGCAGGGCACGATCACCGGCCAAAGGCCGTGGCTTGCGAGCCGCCCACGCACGCGCGTGCGCCGAACCATGGCCACGACGCGGGCGACACGGGTCGCCGCCGCCGCACGCACGAGGCTGAGCCTCCTCACGTCGGACCGCCGCCGTGGCGCTCCTGGCCCTGTCATGGCCTCGACGCGCCACGGGACTGCGCGTGCTCCGCTCGCCGGACGTTTCTACGTCGCGGCCACACCACACAC
>CM014271.1:4143500-4234488 GCA_004135705.1 Alloteropsis semialata | reverse complement strand
ACCAGAAGCCGCCACGTGTCCTGGCGGATTTATTAATTTCTGAAATGAATAAAAATGGCTGAAAACTTCAAAAATTCATAACTAATTCATTTCAGCTCAGAAAAATATGAAACAAGTTTCATATTTTTCTATAAATCGAGCTCTTGCTGTTTGTAGATAGTTTGGAGTTATTTGGATCTTATTTGGTTCTGTTTTGGATCTTTTTGCATTGTATGTTAGGCCGTTTATTTACTGTTCTTATATTTTGTGGATCTCTAGACCCCAGCTTGGACTACACCAACTACGACGACCCCAACTACACTGAGGAAGAGTGGATCGACGAACCAGGTGTCTAGTCACTCTCCATCATATAGAATCCTATTAGGCTTGCAGTAGAGCTAGTGCTTTGATGAATGAATTGCATGTCTTGAATTGCATAACCTGTTTAATTAAGCCATGCCTTGATAATTTAAAACTTGATTCCTTGAAATTACCTAATCGGAACTAGCTACTTACCCATAGCTAGTTCCTTACTATTTAATCACATGCTATTTGTGTGATGATTGGGCATGTTTATGCCATGGATTGGTGATGGGATCCTTGACCACTCTCGGCGTGAGTTTTGGGTGAGTATACTCCTTGATGTGTTTTAGCGGGGAGCGAGCCAGGACGGTACTATGGAAGTGCCTTGCCGGGAAGGAGGTTTCGGGACCTTCCCATACTTTGTACCTGTGGCGGGTACTTGTTTGCGACTTCGATCAAGGTGTTTGGTGGCTGGTCTGTGATGGACTAGCAGTTGTACTGCGGTACATTTTGAGGAGGAGAGTGCTCGCTCTCTGCACCCTAGGACCCGAGTCGGTATACCACCAGATACAGTACTTTTAGTACAGACCACTCGCCTTGTATGGGCGGGGAACGGTTTTGGGACTGGAGGGAAGACAGCACCTGCCTGTAGGCGGATTGGCGGATCGTGTACGAGTTGATGGACTCAGAGGGACTTAGCCCACACTGGCCCGTGGGCGGTCGTCACAGCTTCGAGGTCTACAGTTAGCGACGGTGTGCCCTGTAACTGAAGACATCCCCGGACTCGGAGAGGCAGGACGGTGCTGGCTTCCCACTAGCGCTCGGGCCGTTGGGTATAGTTGGATGGCTGATCCCCAGCCAGCTGTATCACGGGTGGGTACAGTTGTACACCCTCTGCAGAGGTATAATCTATACGTATAGCCGCGTCCTCGGTTATGGACGGTACTGTTATCTACTGCTACCTCCGACTAGACTTTTCTTGTGCTTCTACCTTCCCTCTTCTTGATTTCCGGTCTTGGGGACCGCTGAGATGTGCAGGGGAGGGAGCTCTCACATCGAACTGTGTTGGGCCGGAACATGGGAGATGTTCCGGGTGTTGGTGCAGACTTCCTTGGTTGGGGCGAGGCCCCGCAGATGAAATAATATAATCCTTGAATGCTTGCTGCTGCTTAGGAAATCCACAGCCAAATATATAGAATCCATGCATATAGTTAATTCCCCCGTTTCCTTGGCTTGCTGCTATGGAGAGTGACTCGGCCTACCCGCTTCCCGGGTAGATGGTGGTGTTTCAGGAACAGATCCGGAGTACCACACTGAAGACGAGGATTGGGAGGAGTAGGGCTCCGCCTATGCTCAAGCTGGACTGAGGGATGGGAGTTCCCCTCGCTTCTACTTCGCTGCTCTTCGTAGATGTTTTACATTTCATGATTCAGTCCTGTCGGACTTGTACCGGCTAGAATGCCGAAATGATGTAATAAACATAACTGCTTTATCTATCTATAAACCTTGCTATTATCTCTTTTGTGTGTTATGCATGGTTTGTAACAGCTTAAACAGGGATTGCACGCGGTAGCCACTTTCTGGGACTATCGCAGAGGTGCAGAGATTCGGATTCTCAGTTTTGGGAATTCGGGTCGTTTCACGCTGTTCCTGGTCGGCCAGATCGGCGTGGACGACTACAACCAGCCCTTCCTGCAGAACAAGACCCTGGATTTCATCCGGCCCCTGGTGCCCCTCGTCATCCGGTCAATCGGGCTGTCCATAGAGGCCCTCATCCAGCTCGGCGCCAAGACGGTGTACGTGCCGGGCCTCGTCCCTCTCGGCTGCGTCCCTCACTACCTGTTCATGTTCCACAGCAGCAGCGCCGGCGACTACGACCCGGGCACCGGCTGCCTCCGGTGGCTCAACCGCCTCGCGGCGCGCCACAACGCCCTCCTCGGGAAGAGGCTCGCCGCGCTCCGCCGCGCCCATCCGGACGCCTCCGTCGTCTACGTCGACTACTACGGCGAGACCCTCGGCGTGCTCGCCTCGCTGGCGAGAAGCGGGTTCGACGCGGGCACGGCTCTGGACGCGTGCTGCGGCGGCGGCGGGCCGCACAACAGCGCCGGTGACGTGTCCTGCAGCGAGCCGGGCTTCCTGCTGTGCCCCGACCCGTCCAGGTTCGTGTCGTGGGATGGCCGGCACAACACCGAGGCGATGCACAAGATCATGGCGCGCGGGATGCTCCACGGCCTGTCCGCTGCGCCTGCCATCATGTCCGCCGGACGCTGGACAGAGTAGAACGAAGAGGCTGCCAAATATACGTTCATGTTGTCGCTTTATCTATCGAGTTTGGAATATTTTGAGTTTGGAATAAATCAAATGAAACCAATCTTTTTTCTTCATAAATAAAAACAAGACGAACTGCTGTAACCTGATCTATTGGACGCTGTTACATGTATTGAGTTTGCACTAGCCAATATGTCCCGCGTTACCACAGCGGGGGATATTCGACATCTCATGTATATATATATTTTTTTTGAAATGCCAAGATTGCTAAGCGACACCATTGTATATATGTATGTACGGCTTCGTCATTTCGCTGGGGGCGGCCCGGTTGGCCCAGCACGGCCCAGTGTCCCGCCGTCGTTTGTGTGGCTGTACGTTGAGCCACGTTGCTCAGCGTCGGCGGAGCCATCTAGGTCTTTCCCGTTGTAGCCGCCTTGCGTTTCCTCTGTGCGTGCGTTCTTCTGCTCCTTCCTCGGCGCCGCCGCCGGTTCTCCTTGCCTGCGTTGCCCTCTTCCCCTGCCGCCGTCGCGTCTCCGGCCTCGATGCCGTTTTGGTGGGGGACTGGCTGCTCCCTGCAGGCCTCGCGCTCCTGACCGCGGCGGGCTCTGGGTGCGTCGCGCCCGTCGCGCCACCGCCGCCTGGTTGCCCATGTTCGACAGCGCCGCCGCCGCTTGCACCCACCACATCAGCCACGCGCCGCCGAGGAGCTTCGCGAGTTCCGCGAAGTAGCCGTCGCTCCACTGCGACCTGTCGAGCGACACCGCGCCGGTGCCGGCGAGGAGCGGGTACAGGTAGCCCATGGCCACGAAGATGACCGCGTACAACAGCGCCTTGGGCAGCGTCTTGCCGGGATTGTCCACCTCGCCGGACAGTGTGATTCTCTCCCGGCGGCCGCCGCTCCCTCGGAGCCGTCGCCACACGCAAGCTACGGAGCCGCCCTCTGCCTCGCCGTTGCGCCCCGCGAGGTCGCCCTCTTCCTCTCGCGCTTGCTTTTTTCGTGGATTTTGGCGTTCTCTCTGTGTGATGGCCTTTCCGTTTCGATCTGCAGCGAGCCTTGTGCTTTCTTCGTCCTGGCAGCCGCGGATCTGTGCTCGAAGTTTCGGCTGCGTCGGCGCCGCGGCGGCTAAATTCCTCTACTTCGTCGTCTCTCTTCGTATTCCTCGGCAAGTTTACTCTTGCCTAGATATGTATTTGTGCACGCTGGAGTCCGATCTCGGGCTTGAGGTATATGCGGTGCTTTTGGTTCTCTTGGGTTGGTCGTACTGCCCTTCGATTGGAGGGTTTTTTTTTGCCTTCCTGTACTGGGCCTGTGTGGTTAGGGTTCCATGTTCCGTCAATAGTTTGTTTTCGATTTCGATACTTTCTTTATATGTGCTCTATTCCATTATGTAATCCTCACAGTCGTGTGGTCTTCTATTTGTTCATAGGGTGATTTCTATGGGTTCCTTACTTCCTTTCTTAGCTTTCCCTTTTTGTTCAGGTTCTATGGTGGGCTTCTACTGCTCTCGTGGAGGGGCCTTCGTTTTGGCCTTCCTGTCTCTGGAGAGGTGAGTCCTCTGCTCCTCTTTACTTAATTTATTTTCATGCTTTGTTAGCTACAAGGTTTCAATCAAGTGGACCTTTTTTCTGAAATAGCAAGTGGTGAAAGGTATTAGTAGGAGACGGCAGAGATTAGCTGCTGATACTGTGACAGGCTGACAGCGACACTCGACAAGCTACTGTTAATAAAGCTGGTGTTCCGGCCTGCAGCTTTCAACAGCGCAGCCAATTAAACTTTGGCCCACTCTAATCATAAATTAGCAGGCGGGATGATATTGAGGTTATTAAGTTTAATCCAATTCGACTATCGGCTCATCACATGATCCCTGTTCATTCATTCATAGATGCCACATGGTCCAGGGCTCACCTCAATTTGAATTTTGAAATTCTTTTTAACTCCATTTGCATTCTAGGCTGCTGTACTCTTTGGAAACATAGAAACTTTTGTGTCTTTGATGGAGAGCTGCCTAACCTGACAATGATTATGTATTTGCCTCTACCATGACTTCCTACTGGAGTTCTGGTAATCTATGCATGATTTTTAAAAAATATACTTTTTGTGTGTACGTGATTATAACTGCAATGGTGTTCTCCTTGCCTTTTGTGAGGGATTGACAAGAGGCCCTTTGACTGATAGGTAGAGCCTTGGACTGACATAAATCTTGCAGTCTGACGATGGCTAATGATGTTACATCATATCTCTCTTCAAACCTTCCCTCAAATCAGGGCTATGACCCTAGAAAAATTCCAATAAAAAAACATGCTAAGAAATGCCGCGGAAAAGTTCCACAGGTCAGAGAATTAAGGGTTATCTTTATGCTTAGCAAGCTCTCTCCAATCGAAAGCTGAATGGGAGGCTGCCATTCAAACCAGAGAAAAGCGGACATCTTTAAGATTGAGATTTGAGGGCTGGTCTGCAACTTTATTTGTAAATAGTTTGGCATGTTCTATTATGATCAGCATGTTACCTCTTTGTGCAGCCTATTATCTTTTCCAGCTTTGTTCAGTTTTCTTTCTTGTGGATTCTGTTTCAGATTACGATTAGATTGAAGGCTTACATGGCGGATGCTCAATTTTATTGTTCCTTTGCAAGGTAGGATTCCTGGACTACAAACACTGCCATTTTAATGTGTTAGGATCTTTATTTAAGACATATAGATCTTGGTTCATGACTAAAAACAGTTATGTTCATGGTGAACTTCTAGGTTCACTACTTCAAATGGAGTTCTCAGGATTTGCTATACGCTATGAAAATCTTTCCCATTCTTTCTTTTTACTTCCCTTCCTTTTCCCGCATTTCTTCAGGGCATGATTAGATTTACTAAAGCTTAGTTAATTTGCCATACTTCATGTTCCTTTATATATCGACCTCCTTGGTTGCATAGCTGGTCCAAAGTTATTCTCATATTAGATGCATATAAAGTTATTTACAGTTTGGTCTTCCTTTGACTTTGTAGTACAAAACATATGCATTACTTCTGACTGGAGCCTGAAAACATGCCTAAATGCTCAGATGTGGATTGGTTTCGTGCTTAGCAAATAGCAAATCATATAGCGATCAATACAAAATGATGCAATAGTTTGAGTTAGTAAATTATGTCGCGGTTCAAGTTAATAACATTAAAAAATAATACACCTTTTATCCGAGTAGTCTTTGTTTTTGGTTTTATCATGGTTCTTGGTGGGAGCTGATGTGTGTGATTATGAAGAGCCTGGACCAAGCCACCTGGATTAGCCCAATACTTGAGACTTGCAACCTCTTCTCAACATGAAACATAATGACATGAGGTCAGACACCTATTTGCCTTTCGCTGCCAAATTGTCGATAAAAATATTAGTGGCTTCATTTCTTTTCATGCTTGATCAGTCTTTCCATCTTTTCTAAAAAATACCAAGGTAGAACATTATATAGAGGTTTTTGAACAATACAGTTCTTAGTGCACATTTCTCCTTCGCCTTGGCACAAAGAACAAAACTGGCTGTGACTAAGTAGTTCGAGTTATATCATTGTGAGATGGTTGTTTGCATTGGTAAGAACATTTCAGGTTAGCTGGATGAAAGGTCCTTTACTCCTTTCAATAATGATCTCAAGTAATTTGAAGGTATACACATTTGTCAGAATACACATTTGTCAGAATAGATTCCTTTTGGGGAGTCCATCTGAGCATTGGTTTCATTGGAGAAAGAGTTTGAAAGCTTGATTGACAGGATTAGGTATTTCTTACATTATGGAGCAAATAGAGAATCACAAGGTCTTTTATATTGTTATCATGTTCCCCTTTTCTGAGTTCATTACAAATTTTCAGTAGTGCGGGATATTGCAACATTCAAGGATGCTAGATGTTACCACCAACTCCAGTGCTTCATACAAATTGTTCGACCTCAGCAGTGTCCCACGTGTTAGTCACCCATGTTACTTTCCCTATATTGAGAAACCACATGGCGGAGGCTATATATATGGGATTGTGCATAGGCATCTTATTCTTGGTGCCGTATTCGTATCCACACTTCGCCAATCCGCATTGCAGACACTGACATGAACAATTAGACATCATGTTCCTGCAACCATATTTGTGTTAATGCTTTGCTGATCCACGTTGCAAATGCTAAGTTGGAGAAGTCACAAACATGCATCACTGCTCTGATTGTTGTGAAACAGCTTATTGAAGGTATATTGTTGTTATAATGTGGTCCCTCTTCAAAAGTATCTACCCATTTTCATGTTTGGTTGGTTGGAGTTGTCCAATGCATCTGCTAATCTGCATGCGAGAACGGAGTATGGCTTGCATACTATTGCCCATATATGGTTCACAGCAACATGTTTATTGTATATATTCTCCTATATCGACATTATTGCATACCATTGCCCATATATGTTTCATACCTAAGCATGCTATTATTTTTTTAATCAACATTTTTTTTGTCATCTTATTTTAAGTGCCGCTTCCCATATGCCCTAACCAGTTTTCCCTTCTATTATGTTGGGCAGCCTCCCATGCATTTGAAATGATTTCATTTCCATAAAGAAGTGACACTGCAGTTGGAGTTTGAGATTTGCCCATGTACTGGTATTGCTATTGTCAATCTCAACCAAAAAAGGGGATAGGAAAACAGGGCACGATTACATTATTTTTCTGTCATTCCATTACCTGTATTTTGGCCTTATGTACATATATGTACATTCATTCTGCATGTACTCCTTTGTTCACTTTATTCTTTTACAGCTGATGATTACTGTATTCCATAGATCATTGTATCTTATGAATGTATTTGTGGCTGCGTATGGTTGCATAGTGTTTCTTAGTTTTGTGATTAGTAATGCCAATAGCAAGTGATCTGCAAGACTGCCGACAAACAAAAGGAACTAAAGCAGCACAGACAAGTGAAAGTATACGGGCGCGGCGTAGCGCGCCATCCGTCCTAGTTGTATTGATGGTAGAAGCAACATCAGGCTGGACACCGCTATCGAGCCCACCGATCGGTTATTGGGCTTTGGGCCAGAATACTCGTCGACTCACAAGCAGTGGGCCCAATTGAAGTATAAACGGCTTCCGCTGTTGACACACCGCAAAAAGTGCAGCAGAGGCAGAGGCGTAATCGTTCCGGGGGTCGTTGCAAGCTGGCTCATCATCGATCGGGATACTCCCTCCGTCCCGAGACAAACGTCGTTCTGGTTTGTCCTAAGTCAAATTTTTTACTATTTGATCAAATTTATAGAGAAAAATATTAATATTTAGTAAATCAAATAAGTAAAATATAAAAATATATTTCACAACGAGTCCATTGATACTCAATGGGTGTCATAAATATTATTATTCACTTCTAGAGAGTTGGTCAAAGTTTATTTAGTTTGACTTAAGACAAAACTAGAATGCCTTATATTTCAGGACGGAGGGAGTATGTCACGACGTGCCTCGGCCAGTGCTCAGCAATCCGCATGCATCCCCTCCGTGCTCGCGGCGTACTCAAGAGCTGCTGCTGCAATCGAATCAGGGGGGTGTTTAATTCCAGTGAATTAGTGAAAAATGGTGAAAAATTTTGCATTAGAAAGCGTGTTCTGTGAGAGGGGACACAGTTGTCAGTGTGAAAATTTTTTGATGACTTTGGATAGTTGAGGGATTAAACAGGCCCAAAACACTGCATTTCTCGTCGTTCTTTTTTTTTTCACCCGATAACGATCTCACTTTATGCGTGCAAAACAGTTGACTCTGCGACGCGTGCACAGCTAGCTCCTCACCAACCGGCCAGGTCCCAATCTCACACATGGATCATCCATCCTCTCGCCGCCCTCGCTGCCCACTCGACGGCGCCAACAAATCTCCCAAACCATCCCCCTTACTTTTATTAGTAATCTAATCATCATTATAGTTATTAGTAATCTAATCATCATTATAGTACGATTTCCTGCAGGCGAGTTGACGTGATGCAGTCGCGACAACGCAACTTCAGATGGTTGGTGGGGCAAATTTTTTGCACCCTAATTTAATCACTAATTAGGGGTATTAAATAAAGTCAGTTTACAAAACTACCTCCATAACCCTCTGGCAAATTCGCGAGACGAATCTAATGAGGCCTTTGACCGCACGATTAGAGGATGATTACTGTAGCATTACTATAACAAATCATGGATTAATTAGGCTCGTTAGATTCATCGCGCAAAGTTACACTCATCTGTGAAAAGGTTTTATAATAGACTTAGGGCTCGTTCGTTTTGCCAAGGAACGAGCTCCTGGAACCATTCCAGTTGGAATGCTTCACTAATTTGTATACACTAGTGTAGATGCACGTGCCACAGGCACGTGTTTATCTCTCTCCTTCTCTCTCTTATAACTTGATCCATATGTTATTTAATCAGCCTCTCTTTCTGAACTTGATTCACCTGTTATTTCTCTGTCCCCCCTCTATTCTCTCCTAACTTGATTTACCTATGATCTCTCTTTCTCCTAACTCATCCCACCTATGATTTCTCTCCCTTTCTCTCATCTCTCATTTAACTCGATCTATCTAAAATCTCTCTTTGATTTAATTCAATCTACATATAATCTCTCTCTCTCCTAATTCAGTCTATGTGTATGTGTGATTTCTCTTTCTCTACCTGTGATTTTAATTAGAGACAACATACGTAGAGAAAATAAATTAGTAAAATACTTAACATAATTATGAGTGTTTACCATAATATTGTAGATGCACGTGCCTAGGTTTGTTTTAAAAACTCTACTAAATAATATTTTTATATCTAATGAAAACTTTATATTACATATGTATCTTAACTCATAAGTAGTCACCAGGGTTTTTATCATAAATGGTTATAACAATTCCAGCATAGAAAGTGTTTAAGATTCCATAAATCAAATAATTGGTTTTTTGTAATTTCTTAACACAAAAATATACTTTCTTAGTGTTCACAATTACTAATCACACTCCCCTTGCCAACAACGACTAACCATTATAAAATGGAAAATACATTCCAAATGATTTAAGATTCCACTTCAGGCTTAAATCAAATAATTGATTTTTTTTGTAATTCGCCAACATGATAAATACTTTATCAGTGTTCACAATTACTAATCACACTCCCTTGCTAACAATGACTAACCATTATAAAATGGAAAATACATTCCAAAGGATTTCACGATTTCCTGTGAATTTAGTGAAACAATGCCCGCACGGGAGATTGTCATACATGCATACCCCACACACATGTTCTGAACAAAACCAACTATTCACGTGCCTGATCAAACCAACGTAGCAATGTATGATCCATTTCCTTTTATGGACACAGAAAAATGCATGCATTTGTCAGAGATATTGTAAGAAAAAACACATCCCAGAAGCATCAAATGTCACTTTTTTCAGCACACGGTAAGAGTACTAACCAGGTACAAATGTCACTTTTTTTCAGCACGCGGTAAGAGTATTAACCAGGTATACGCCTTCTCCACCAAAAATGTTTCACATGTTTCATTCAATAACAAAATTGAAATTTTACAAATAATAAATTCACAGCTACTCTGTTTAACCATTCAAATGGCTAAACATCTGGTAAACCTTAACTGATATCCAATGTAAGCATCAAGAAATAGTGAAGGGGCAAGCCGCTGAACAATGCAACATAGTACCAGTTCAGGTCCCGCGTCATTGGTGGACGAACATTATCTTCTGCTCGGCGCTTCTCTCTACTGCTCTGGATTGAATTTTTCGCTATCTGTTCTGTCTTCAGCTCATCTATCCATATCATTCTCTCCTCTTCTCTATGAGAGTTTGCTCATACCAGAATCTGTCAGAGAACTGAAACAACGCACAAGGGTTCAGCACTGTAATGTCTTGGGCAAACGAAAATGGAGAGCACATTTACAGACCAATATTCAGTTAGTCACTTGAGTAAAAAATGACACTATGATACTCTACAGACCCAGAAATCCAATGTCACATTAAATTTAAAATTAGTTCAGGCCACTCTCAGAATTCTACATTTAAGCTAAAACAAAAAAAAGACATCATTTAGTGGCAGAACAAAATATTCTCACATTAAAATCATTATTTTTGTTTCAGTTTCTCTGAAACCGATGTCTTCATTTTTTTTATTTCTTTGATAGACTTGAGGTCAAACATACTTCTTTCGTTTGACCTAAGCAAGTAAAACCCGAATACCTCTAGTCTTTGGCAAAAAAGAACCTATCATCAAGCGGTATGAAGTTTATTAATCAATTTATATTTAGAACTGCCAACTCCAAAGATAAAAAATCTGGAAACATATCTTGGCTCATGCAAATTTCAAACTTGATATTCTGACATCTACAAAATGTTGACCATCGATCTTCACATTTGAACATTAAATTAATTACTCAAGCATATGGAAGGCTATAAATATTAGAGTTTAGCCTTAAAACTTATATTGGAAAACTTCACAAGACAACCACCCAAAGGGTATTATAGAGGAACATACCGGGCTAGGACTCCCCAAATGCCTCTGATTCAAATTGTTTGAATCCCCTATCAAATACTTGATCTTGAAATTTCCTGCACAAAATGAAGTTTATTATTTTCCATCCCCTGCACAATGCAGTCAATCTATTAAGCAACACAGACATGGTACAGTAGACAGTGCTAATCAGACCAATCTACAAAATGCTCCTAAAAACAACAAAAGATAATTGAGAATTTCCAAGCAATAAACAAATCCTGCATACTCTATATAAAACCATGCGGGCTTGCTTGGAGTTCCCTTTTCACATATACCCTAGCAAGTAGAGCCTGCAAAAATTAGGGATATCTCACAAGCAGATACGCATATAAGAAGTCTGATGAAAGGCCCACTAAAATAAATTTGCACACCTTACCAGTCAAGGGCTAGAGCATCATTCAGCAGAGAAATTGTTAACCACACTTGCAAGCATATATCATAGCCACCCATTGGAATATGCCCTTCTCTTGCAGCCAAGGGATGTTGATAGTGTCAGTGTTAGGAGAACTGCAATTGTTCTGATTATCAGTCCACCTGAAAATTGTGCATTTTGGTTCAGCTTGTCTGCACAGCTATCAACCAAACTTCGATTAAAGATTGTGGACTCACAGTACTGGCGCTCGTAGCCCTCGAAGACCTCGCTCATGGTGTCTCGATTAGAGTCCCCGACCCGGCTAAACCCCTTGAAACCTTCTCTTGTGAGGTGTAGGAGGGGATGCCGACCTGTGCCGACCTGAACCCGCCGTAATGGAACACAGGAGGAACTCGACGACGGCGCGGTCGATGCCGGAGTTCCGCCAGTACCCCGCTACGCCGGCGTCGGACGACCTGAACCCGCCGCCGCCAACCCGTATGGCCCCGACGACTCCGCGGCGCTACGCTTGCAGTGCTAGGCGCCCGACCTCCTCGACCATCCGCCGCTTGCCGGCCGCCCCTTCGTCCCTACAGCCGTTGCCTGCGATGTGCATTTTCTTGTATGCGTCTGCGACGCCCATGCCCCCGTCCCATCGCCGACGCCATGTGCCTCTATACTACGGGACGGGCAGTGCTATGGACGGTAGGGTGTGGTGGTGCAGATAAGGGGGATCGACAGGGCAGCACCAGCAAGATTAGTGGGGGATGGCAGCACCGGCGAGATTAGTGGGGGATTCGCGTGGCGAGATCAGGAACGGGATCAGGGGAAAGGCAAAGAGCCACCAACGAGATTGGCGGCGGGGATGACGCCCGCGGTGTCAAGGGAGGGAGACCGACGGTGGTACGACGGGTGCAGTGGGACCGGCGGGTACGCTCCTCGTCCTTGGTGACAAAAAATCGGAAGGAATCGCTGATTTTCACGGAGAAACAACGCCAAAACTGTTCTCCCCCCTCCCGTTTTCGTCTTCGTCCTACCTGTGGGTGGGCCCAACACGGGAATTAGTGAGACGAGGGTTAGATTAAGGTTGTGTAGAAATACATTTCAATTCTCTCACTCTTTATAGTATAGATTTGATAACCTGGAATGGTTCCAAGTCCAATCCTGGGCAAAACGAACGCCCCCTTAATTTAGTACTCTATGCATACAAAATTGCTTGAATTGTCCCCACAATCTGGACACGGGCACATATCACGCAACTTCCGCACTGCACATGGCACGGTGTCCTGCACTGCACCATGCCCTGGCTGCAGATCGGCCAGCGACGGGGTAGTGTTCCGGACTTCCGGTCTTGGCTCCGCTATCGTGCACGACCCTGGTGTGGTGCCCAAAGTCCTGTGCCGCCGACACCCAGCGCCGATCAGTGGCGCGGCACCCCGACCGTTCGGCCCTATGCTCCGACACGACACGTCGCCATCCAATCCGAACCTCTCCGCACCACCACCACTGGACAAGAAATACACCGATCGAGTAGCAACTTGTTGTGCTGCCTTCTAGCACATGGGCCGAGAGAAGAGAGCACTACGCACAGAAGCGAGCAGCAGCCACTTCTTGTGCTCTGCACGTCCGTCGGTCGAGTTCCAGCGGAATGGCGAAGCGGCCGCTGGTGCTGCCTCTGCTGCTCGCGTCTGCCTGCTTCTTCATGGCGGCCGCGGGGTCATCGTCGCCGGTGCCTGAGGCTGCTACGAATACTCCGGCGAGCCGCGGCTGCTACGCCCGCTTCTTCGCGTTCGGCGACTCGATCATCGACACCGGCAACCTCATCCACTACTCCGCCGCACCGGGCCCCGTCGCGCGCTCGCCCTACGGCGAGACCTTCTTCCACCGCCCCACCGGCCGGTGGTCCGACGGCCGCCTCGCCGTCGACTTCATCGGTACTCGCACGAATGTGTTGCCTTTTGTGTAGCGGCCTTGTTGACGAGCCACTGATGACTGTGTCGGTCTGCTCTGTGTGCGCAGTGGAGAGGCTGGGGTTCCCGTACTGGACGCCGTACCTGGCCGGCAAGACCACGGAGGACTTCCGGTACGGCGCCAACTTCGCCGTGGCGAGCGGCACCGCGCTGAGCCAGCTGCTCTTCAAGAAGAAGCACCTCAGCGTCAGCGGCATCACGCCCTATTCCCTCGGCGTGCAGATCGGCTGGTTCAAGAAAGTCTTGGCCATGATCGCCTCCGCAGACCGCGGTACGTATGTAGTATGCCAGTAATTGCCAAAAAAATCCCAAAAAAATTACCGACTATTATTTGAAAAATAGGAATTCTACCTTCTAAAATTGGCCATTGGTATACGCTCAAGGCATTGATAGCACCCGCGGACGTGCGTGCGTCTCTAGCCTATCGTGATTAGGACATATCCTATGTCGCCATCGTTTCCTGTTCTGTGGAAACTGACACAGTGACACTTGTCACCAAGTGAGGACACAAACAACACGCACGCGTCCACTCATTTATTCAGTGATTTCGACCAGATGCTCGACAGCGACGGCCTACGGCTACTTCGTCGTGCATAGTGCCTACTCTTTAGTCCCGGTTGACAACTGGATCTCAACTGGGACTAAGAGTCCGGGACTAAAAGGGGGAGAGCTTTAGTCCCGGGTATTTACCCGGGACTAAAGGTGTTTTTTTTAATAAAAAAATACGCTCGCTGGCCGGTCCGACCAGCGCCTATTTCCGTTCCCCTCGCCACCCGATCCCGTTCCCCACTGATGCATCCATTCCCCTCGCCTCCCGATCCCATTCCCCACTGATGCATGAACAAATCACGAGTATTGAATGCAAAATCAACACATCTCTCGAATGATTCAAAGAAATCAATCACAACATATATACAATCTTCCACGTACAGATCCATTTCAGAAAGAAATCATTCAAAGAAATCAATCACACCATACAATCACAACTAACAAACTCCGGCGGCCGGGCCACACGCTGCGCGCCAGCAGCGGCTGCGGCCGAGCCCCGCACGNGCGGCGGCCGGCCCCGCGTGCCTGCTCCGGCGGCGGCGCCACCAGTGGTTCTCCGATCCGTTTCTTCACAGGATAAGGGAGGGAGAGAGGATAAGAGAGAGAGAAATGAGACGAGGGAGAGACGAGAGGTCACGGGACTTAGAAATATCGGGACAGGCCACAGTTTTTGTCCCGGGCGGTTGTTTTCACCGGGACTAAAAACTCACCTTTAGTCCCGGTGCATGCTACCACCCGGGACTAAAACTTTTAGTCCCAGGTGGTAGCACCCACCGGGACTAAAACTCGTTTTTACCCGGGACTAAAAGGGTCTCTAACTACTGTATATTGGACCCGGGACTAAAGCACCTATTAGTCTTGGATCCAAAATTCACCGGGACTAATGTCTTGAACGGAAAGTGTCGGATACCAATATTAGGGGTACCCAATGGCAGCGGATTAAAAATAAAAAGCCCCGGCAGCTATCCCTTTCTCTCTGATTTACCTCCACCCGAACAAATCAGTAGCAACAATCAATTTTTCCTCTCTCACCCTACACTCCGGCAAGTGCATGCATGCATTTATCCATGGGCATGACTCGGACATGCATGCACCAGAACCCAGCATGCCTAAGTAAATGCTTATCTCTCTCTCTAATTCTCCACTAAACAATACATGCCTCTCTCGCCCAGGTCCTTCACCCTCGGGTATTGAAGTATTTGGAATGGCATTTCTGTCTTTATTTCTGTGAAGGAAAACGGCCAAAAAACAAGGCCATGATGGCATACGACATCACGCCAAGAAGGGCCGAGTAGTTGGCCCCGGACGCAAGCCAGTCCGAGCAGACTCCGGTTCGCCCGACAGGTCTCCGTCTCGCCCGAGTAGTTTCCATCCTGCTCGCTCGACTGGTCTCCATCCCACCGCGCCGGAGTAGTTTCCGATTCGCCCGAGTAGTCTCCGTGACCGACGAGCTGCTCCCTCGCCCGACAAGCTGCGTCTCGCCCGACGAGCCTCCGATTCGCCCGACAGGTTTCCGTCTCCGACTAGTTCAACTCTTCGCAACCAAGCAACCACCGGGAAGACCGAAGCACCCGGAGTCGAGCTACTACACTGTGCCAACCACTCCCTGACGCAACTGACACCAGCAGGACATGGCTACAGTGCTCGAGAAGGACGACGGGCCCCACCGCATGGGCAGGCACTCCTCCTTTTTTCCCCGTTTTACCCTTTGACTGTACTTCTTCTACAGCCTTCCCTTGAAGTATAAAAGGGAAGTCTGGGCCTCCTGCGCGAGGCGATCGACTCTTTTCCTCCTCTCTCTTGGGCCTCCTACGGGAGGCAGGGAGCCTCTTTTCTTTCCCGAGGAGTACTCTCCCTCGACCTTCTTCTTCCTTCAGCCGGTCGCTGGGCTGAGCTCGTTTCACGCACCAGAGACTTGGGAAACTCTCCCTCTCTCGCCCATTTGTACCCCCTATTACAAACCAGTGCAAATAACACGAGCAGCACGAACTGGACGTAGGGTATTACACCCCATGGGTGGCCCGAACCAGTATAAACCCCCGTGTCCTTTTGCACTACCACCCGAGGCCCGACGCGCGCTCCACGATTTTATTATTTGCCGGCGGTAAAGAACCCCGACAGAAAGTGTTTTTTGTAGTAGTGTCATGTCCCAGTTCACAGTGTGCACGAATTACTGCTACACCTATAGTAAGTATTCACCACAGATATGAAGTTATACTAACCATGGTATCCATGGTGGTGTACATGACTGCACAGAGCGGAAGGAGATCATGGCGAGCTCGCTGTTCCTGGTGGGGGAGATCGGCGTCAACGACTACAACCACCCCTTCTTCCAGAACAAGACGCTCGACTGGGTGAAGCCCCTGGTGCCCCGCGTCATCCGCGCCATTGAGCTCTCTCTGAAAGCTCTCATCCAGCTCGGCGCCAAGAACCTGTACGTGCCGGGCATCTTCCCGCTGGGCTGCGTCCCGCGCTACCTCTTCCTCTTCCGCAACAGCACCGCCGCCGGCGACCTCGACCCGGCCACCGGCTGCCTCCGCTGGCTCAACGACCTCGTGGCCCACCACAACGCGCTCCTCCAGGCGAAGCTCGCCGAGCTCCGCCGCGCCCATCCAAGCGTCTCCATCGTCTACGTCGACTACTACGGCGAGGTCGTCGACATCATCAGGGCTCCGGCGGGGAACGGGTTCGCCCCGGCCACGGCGCTCGACGCGTGCTGCGGCGGCGGCGGGTTCCACAACGCCAACTTCACCATCCACTGCACCGAGCCGGGCGCCGTGCAGTGCGCCGACCCGTCCAAGTACGTGTCGTGGGACGGCCTGCACATGACGGAGGCGGTGTATAGGATCATGGCGCGCGGGATCCTCGACGGCCCGTTTGCCATGCCACCCATCATGTCCAGATGCAAGAAATACTAGAGGCCTAGAGGGGCTGCCAAAATATTATGTCTTTGTTCAACGGCGTGGAGTGTCAAAGAATGCCGTCTAGATAGTTCAAAATAAGTTGTGTCTTCGGAATATTCTTGATATTATTCCACTATAAACTTCATCTGTTGACATTCTTGCAAATGTATGTGTTGTCTATGACAATGACACCCTAACAAAAGTCTTGAAAATGCAAGTCAATGGTAATACGGCTATAGTAGTGCTCCATCTAATTGCAGTTATAAGAGCAACTCCAGTGGAGGACCCTAAATGGACCCCTACTCTAAATTTTAGGGTCTTCCTCCAAAAAATCAACTCCAGCAGGGCCCCTAAATGAAAATGCATTTTTCATGCCTTGACCAAAATGTTATTAAAAATAAAAATGACCTTTTTTTTTTGCTATTGATGGTTAAAGCCGAAGAGTTTGACTTAGGACGCATATAAAATTATTCCGTCTAGTCACAAATATTTGACACGTGGTCTTCGAATTCGACATTGGCCACTACATTTTCCTCATAACGTATAGTGATAATATCTGTTAGGTACCAGATGGATATTTGAGTTACCTGTGTGCATCCGGTAATATTGAAATGCATGGTAGCAGGCAGAATTGAACTAGTGGCGAAGCAAATTGATCATGTATTTTTTGGGGTAAATCTATATGTCACCCAGGTGTTTTTTGGGCTCCCGTCACTCGGCTCGGTGACCGTCGCATCTCCCTCTCATTTCATTTTCCTTCATCCGATCTGCTCTCTCCTTTGTGTGTTTTTTTTCTGTGGCTGATTTGTGGGTCCCACATGTCATTGGCTGATTTGTGGGTCCCACATGTCCCACATGAAGACATAACATTTACAATGTTTGTTGTGTCAACGTGTGAGCATTTCCATGGTAATGATGTCAACGTCATTTCTGCTGAGCCATGGTTAGTTATTGTACAATTACACCATTTCATTGTTAAACTTACTCTTCTTACAACATTGTAAATGTTATGTCTTCATTATGTAATTTTTTGTTCTGTGCTGGTTGTGATTTATTTGAACCGCAATCATTTGTTTGTTCCTGTGTTTGAGCTGCACTCATAGTGCTATTTGGCTCAACATTTGATCTATAAGAATATGTATTTTTTTGAGGTCATGCACTCACTGCCAAACCATCAATCTGGCTAATTTGCTCATTTGAAATTTAAATCTTTAATTTTTCTATGATAATATGCTTTTTTTGGGGGGGTCTTTAACTCACTGCCAAACAAATTTGTTAGTTTGGCATTCATAGCAATCTATCTGGATTTTTTTTATTTTGCATTATACTTTGTTTTTTCATAAAACTATGATTCAATGTTAATATTTTTTGTGTAGTTTATGCTATCTAAAGTGTTTTATGTAACATTAGATCTGGATCTAATGGTCTTAAATTCGAGTGTATGGTGTATGTGTAATACTTGAAATCTCTTGTTTGTTCCAACCGGGTGTTTTATGGGGATCTGTCACCCGGGTGACAAAACCCAAAAAAACACCCGGGTGTCAAGTAGACAGACCCATTTTTTGTTTGTGGTGGGGGAGGGGGGCATGGCCCCTACTAGCGCCCNCCCCCCCCCCTGATTCTGCACACAACAAAGCAAAATCATCAATTTGATGACCTTCGTAAAGTGACAGAAAATGTATATCCTATATATCTAGAGAAAATTTTCTATTTGACACTCATATAATGAGTGGCTTCTTTTTTGGCCCTCATTTTTTTCCTTTTTGACATCGAGTTAAACTTTCGTTCTCTTTTCGACACGGTCGTACATTCCATCAGTTGATTGACATGAACAGTGACCCGTCACCCGTCCAATCCCTAACAATCCTGGTATGTTATAGCTCAAAAAAAAAACTTTGAATCCAACAAGAAGGCCAAAATTTGTTTATATTCCATGGTTTATAATATCATATTTTTTGGGCCGAAATTGGACTCCGGCACAGTTCGATGATCAAAGTAGACTTATTACATATATTTATGATTTTCGCAAAAAAAAACCGTATATGTATGGTTGGGGGGAAATAAAAACAAATGTATTGTCAAAACAAAACTGCATTCGATGAGCGTGCGATACTCAGAATTCAAAATGTCACTTCGAGCAATTGGAGATCCGAAAGGCCGAAAAGGTGCAAGGAAATACCAAAATTCGATGATTATGATGAGCAACTCATTGGATACTTCGCCTGCACTGCAGTCATACAAATACAACAGCAGCCCCGATCATTTGCAGAGTTGTGATGCGGAACGGCAATTCTGCTCGTGAGCCCTGCCCGGCAGTGTGCCATGCCCTGCTCTGAAAATGACCCGGCATCCTCCTCTGCCGAGCAAGGTCTCTGCTGCTGCAAACACCCGCATCTTTTTTTTTTTGAAATTAAAGCAGGAGCACTGCTATGTCATTTAAGAAGGCAGCAATTGTACATAACGCGCCGAAGCGAACACCACCACCACACTAACAACGCACGCAAACAACGCACACAACAAAACACTACACCACCACCAACTAGGAGAGGAGCCACAAGAAGCCACCACCAACTGCGCCGTCGTCGCCGACGCTGTGCCACAACGAAAGCCGCGGCCCGCTGCAAGTTTGAACGACAACCCAAGACTCCTCCACCATGGAAATATCACCCTCAAGCCACACACAGGATCGTCGATCTCCCAGCCCCAGTGAATCTTCAGCGTAAACCCTCCCGTCGCAGCGCCGAAGAAAAACACTGATCCTGGCCACTCTGCGTGGGGGCCACGCCACATCCACCACCTCGCACTCCTCTGCCAAGGACTCAGATATCAGAAACCGCTAGGAGAGCGACACCACCGATCAACCGTCACCGGGATCACCACAGCACCAAGCGCGTGAGCTCAAGACCTCCAGCACCCAAGGGTCCTCTGCACCATCCAGCCAACACGGACCAAGCGCACCTCCGCTGCCGTAACGCGCGGTTGGCACCACCAGCCCCCCGCCACTGCCTAGCCAAGACGGGTCTCAGATGCGGCGCCTCCAAGAAGGGAACGACGCCAAAGACGCCGCCGTCGCACGTCCAGAGATGGACAGGGTTTACACCCTAGAGAACCCCGCACATAGGAACATGGTGCGTCGCAATGGTGCCCCCAGCGGGGAGTACGGCGCCACAAGGGCGCCGCCACCATCGCCACCGACCAAAAGTCGGTGAAGGCTTTCGCCTGACTCAGCACCACGCCCGCCGCACGTTCTTGGCCGAGCCAGCAAGCCAGCTCCCCGCCCCTTCCGCATCACCTCAACCGGAAGAAACCCGGCACAGCCCAAAGCACAACCACAGCGCCACAAGCATGCGCCCGCCAGCTTCCCAGCCCCACCACCACGGCGGTGCCGACCCGGAAACGTCGACGAGGAAGAGGAAGAAACGCAGCAGCCAACACACCACAGATCAAGCCGCCCGTGCAGTCCACCTCCGGCTCCACCCTCACCAGGCCCACAAGGCCCACGAAGGGCGCCGCCAGCGGTAACCGGCCGCGGCCACCGCCGACGCCGATGTTCCTATGGTATTTCCCTGCAGATAGCAAACGCATCTCGCCCTGCTGACCACCCCATCTCACCATTCGTGACTGGAGATTAAGAAACGTCGAGCTATATAAAGCACTACCTTCAAATCTTCAGATATTGACAGCTAATTTGGAACAGGCACCATGCCACCATGTTGCCTCTGTTCTGTATGGACCCACATTTGGCACCGGTTCACTGAGCCTTGTTCCTGATCACTGCAGTTTCCAGTTTCCACCATATACAGACGCATCATCTACTGTGCTTTGGTAGAGAGTTTTATGTTGGTCCATATTCTTTGATCCTCAGTAACTCTGTCAAATGATGCAGTACCATTTTACATCAGTAAGCTGAATCTTTGATCCTCTGTAACTCTGATGCTACTGCCCAGATCATTGTCATGTTCCAGACGAAACGTCACCTGAACCACGCAGCTTGTGTGGACCAACTGAAGGCGTGGTTTAATCGAACAACTACTAATCTCAAAACCGGCCCATTACCCCCTCCGCAAATGGAATCCATGAATGCAGATGCAGCAGGGACTGCATGAGTTTATGCTGCACCAGCCGGAATTCCATCGGCCAGGCTGCAACAACTTCCGCGTCCTATAAATGGATACGCAATAATTCAGAAGGGAATTCGCGCACTGAGACAGGGAAGCCAACCCTTGGCGTTCTTGCCTCAGACGATCGATGGCGACGCCGGCTTCTCGCGTTCTCGTCGCGGTGCAGCTCCTCGTCGCCGCCTGTGCGGTCCTCGGCGGCGGCGCAGAGCAGCGGCGGCGCGGCCACGGCGGCTGCTTCACGAGGCTCTTCAGCTTCGGCGACTCCATCACCGACAACGGCAACTGGATGCGCTACGCGCGCTCGCCGGGCGCCGTGGCGAGGCTGCCGTACGGGGAGACGTTCTTCCACCGCCCCAACGGCCGCTTCTGCGACGGCCGGATCATCATCGACCACATCGGTCTCGCCATCGCTCGCCTCGTCTTTTTTCTGGCCGGCGAGCAACGCGCTTACTTGCACTGCTGTCACTGTGATCGTGCAGCTGACGCGTTGGGTATACCGTTCCTGACGCCCTACCTCGCCGGCAACTCGAGCGAGGACTACGCGCACGGCGCTAACTTCGCCGTCGGCGGCGCCACGGCGCTCGGCCACGACTACTTCAGGGGGAAGAAGCTCGTCGCCGGTTTCACGCCCTACTCACTGCATTGGCAGATAGGTTGGCTCAAGAAAGTTCTTCGTATGCTTTCTCCAGAACATGGTGATCACGCTTGCTCTGCCCTTGGAGCACACTCTACAGTCTTTCATTTCGCATGTCTGAATTCTGAACTGACGATCTGAATTTTTGACTCGCTCGCCAACTGCAATTTGCCCCAATTATACTCCAGGTCCAGGATGGCGTGAACTTATGGCGAGCTCGCTGTTCCTCGTCGGAGAGATCGGCGGAAACGACTATAACCAGGCATTGTTCCAGGGCAGGTCCGTCGACGAGGTCAAGACCTACGTCCCTGACGTCGTCGCCGGCATCAGTGCTTCAGTCACTGTACGTCATGATCCCAACAAAAGCGATACAGAATTTCGCAGACAAAAACTTGTATCCCATGCCGATTTTTCAGGAACTGATCGAGCTAGGCGCCAGGACAGTAGTGGTGCCCGGGAACTTCCCGATCGGGTGCAACCCGGGGTACCTGACCAAATTCCAGACCAACGACACGGCGCAATACGACTCCATGGGCTGCCTCAGGTGGCCGAACCACCTCACCGAGCTCCACAACCGCGCGCTCAGGGCGGAGCTGGCCGAGCTCGGCCGGCGCCACCATGGCGTCGCCGTCGTCTACGCCGACTACTTCGCCGCCGCCATGGACCTCACCGCCAACCCTCGCAAGCACGGTACTTACATTCGTCGTGCACTTAATTAGTTTCGTTCTTGGTTTCACATCAGATCATGAACAGTGGCGAAATGTTCAGCCTTCCTGGATCTGATGATTGGCAGGGTTCGGCGGCGAGCCGCTGGTGTCTTGCTGCGGCGGCGGGGGGACCTACAACACAAACTTTGCGGTGCACTGCGGCATGAAGACGGCGACGACGTGCCGCGACCCCTACGCCGCGGTGTCGTGGGACGGGTTCCACTTCACGGACCATGCCTACAAGGTCATCTCCGACGGCGTGCTCCGGGGCCTGCACGCCGTGCCGCCCATACTGGCGAGATGTCGGCGGCGCCGGCTGTGACCGTCATTGTTTAGCATTGTCAGTTTGTCACACATCAGACGAACGATTGTATTCAGCATCTTTCCTGCGTGAGATGCACCGTGGCAACAACAATCACTGTTCAGTTTCAGTTCGCAACTCTGTGCCAATGGTCATCAGTATCATCCAGAAGACAAACCGAGGATCCAGAAGAGAAACTTTTTTAAAAATAAAAGTTTGCAGGAGCACTTTACTGTCATTTGAGTAGGGGAGGGAGCAGATAGTTTAGTACTCCCTTCATTTTTTTATTAGATGTCTTATATCAGGTTAAGTCAAACTCGTCTAAATTTGATCAAGTTTTTATAAAAAAAAATAACGACAGCTGCAATACCAAATTTGTTTAATTGGATTCACTATGGAATATATTTTGATGGTACATATATTTGGTAGTACAGATGTTGTTATATTTTTATATAAACTTGGTCAAAATTTTACAGGTTGAGCTTTGAACAAATCTAATATGATATTTAATAAAAGGAGAGGAGTACATGTTACAATTACGTGACTCAAAGCAGCTGCAGAAACAGCTAGCTAACATAAGAAACTAGTTTACTTATAGGCTGAGGGTAAGAACAGAGCGAATTAAGGCTGTCCGCACTTGTGGTCCTCTATATCCATCCTTTAAAGGGAATAATTCGTCCTGGTCATCGAGATTCTCTCCTCTATACCACTTTCTCCCGCACCCGTCATACTCTATATCTCATACTCTATACTAACTTCCAACGGCGGCCCCACTTGTCATCCTCTATAAATTTTATCAAAATATATCCATCTGAGATCTTGTTTTGAAGGATTTATTGCAACGAATTTAATGGTGCAATCGGAATTTAATTTAGTTTTTTGGTTTGTGAGTTATAACATTTTTTAGTTAGTTGAAAACGTGGGGCCCGCCACTCACTCTCTCCCCTCTCTCCCGCGCATGCTCTGGCGACGGCGTCCTCTCTCTCCTTCCGAGCTGCGGCGCGAGGCGTTGGACCGCGCGGGCCCCGCGCGGACGTGGCACATAGCGTGCCTCCGCTTCCTCCGCTGGCTGTCCTGTTCTCGGGACCTTCCGCGTCCGTGGCGGACGGGATACAGTCCCCCGCTGCAGCGAATTCCGCCTCCCCGTTTCCTTCAGACACCACTGCGGACAGACTAAGGTACCATTCTCATTCGAGGTTCAGATACTGTTATTACATCCACAGGTTCCATTGAGTTACAGCCGCGGGCCGCCACTTGGGCCGAACTCGGACGCACACGTGGCCATCATAGGCCAGGCCTTATACTACAAGCCCATAGGCCCAGTGATCTCGCCCTACCATACGCTTTGCGTCACATGCTTCTTCTTTCATCACTCATCACTTCATCACTCATCAGGGTCGCAATTAACAAGCTCCGCCTCTGTTCCATCTTGGCATGTTCTGTTCTAGACGAAACGTCACCTGAACCACGCGGCTCGTGGCGTCGTTTAATCCAACCACTAAGCTCGAAACTCATTACCACGTCTGCATATGGAATCCATGAATGCAGCGGGGAACGCCAGCCGGATTTCGATCGGCCAGGCTGCACTTGCAACCATGCACAAGAGACCCCCTTGGCGACGATCGATGGCGGTGGCGGTTTCTCGCCTCGTCGTCGCGATGCAGCTCCTCGTCGCCGCTTGCACGGTCCTCGGCGGCGGCGGCGGCACAGCAGAGCCGGGGCGCGGCTGCTTCACGAGGCTCTTCAGCTTCGGCGACTCCATCACCGACAACGGCAACTGGATGCGCTACGCCCGCTCGCCGGGAGAGCTGGCGAGGCTGCCGTACGGGGAGACGTTCTTCCACCGCCCCAACGGCCGCTTCTGCGACGGCCGGATCATCATCGACCACATCGGTCTCGCTCGCCTCGTCTTTTTTCTGGCCGGCGACGGCGAGCGACGCGCTTACTTGCACTGCTGTGTGATCTTGCAGCTGACGCGTTGGGGATACCGTTTCTGACGCCCTACCTCGCCGGCAACTCCAGCAAGGACTACGCGCAAGGCGCCAACTTCGCCGTCGGCGGCGCGACGGTTCTCGGCCACGACTACTTCAGGGGGAAGAAGCTCGCCACTTATTTCACGCCCTACTCGCTGCGTGCGCAGATGGATTGGCTCAAGAAAGTGCTCCACATGCTTTCTCCAGAGCAAGGTGATCACAAGTTCACAACGCTCTGCTCTCGCCTTACAGTACACACACAGTACAGTATACACAACGAGAATACAGTATTCGTTATCTAGAAAACAAGAATACGGTGCTAGAAATAAAGAAATACGGTGCCTGCATAAGCAATAAAAAATAAAAACGACCTATATCGGGTAAAATACCTCTTTGAAGAAAATTTGTCAAAATATGATTGATGTAGTTTGTCTTGATTGCTGAGGCACCTGAGCTGAACTACAGCGCAATGTACAGTACTGCAGTAGTACTGTACAATCATATTTTTGTTCAGTTCAGAGGGGGATATATTTTGTCAAAATACCACTCTCGCCTTACAGTACAATGTACAGACTACAGTGTGCACGACAAGAATACAGTACTTGTTATACCTAAAAAAGAATAAAGTACCAGAAATGTTTTCCCTTTTGTTTAGAAAATCAAGAAATACGGTACCTCCATAATAAGCAGCATGAAACGATTATATCGGGTAAAATATTATTTTGATAAATTGTCAAAATTCTTGATGTAGTTTGTCTTCATTGATTGCCGGTGCACCCGAACTGAACCGATCTGCACCGGACTGACGATCTGAATTTTCATTTTCCTCTGAATTGGGGATTCTGAACTGACAGTCTGAATTTTTGACTCGCTCGTCAACTGCAATCTGCCCCTATTCTCTCCAGGTCCAGAATGGAGTGATCTGATGGCGAGCTCGCTATTCCTCGTTGGAGAGATCGGCGGAAACGACTATACCCAGCCCTTGTTCCAGGGCAGATCCCTCAACGAGGTCAAGACCTTCGTACCCGACGTCGTCGCCGGCATGAGCGCTTCAGTCACTGTTCGTCATGACCCCAGCAAAGCCACACAAAATTCCTCAGGCATCAACCAGTAGCAGCTAGTATAAATCCAGCATCTGTTGATTCATGTCCATGCCGATCTGCAGGAACTGATTGGATTAGGCGCCAAGACTGTAGTGGTGCCCGGGAACTTCCCGGTTGGTTGCAACCCGGGGTACCTGACCAAGTTCCAGACCAAAGACAAGGCGCAGTACGACTCCATCGGCTGCCTCCGGTGGCCGAACGAGCTCGCAGAGCTCCACAACCGCGCGCTCAAGGCGGAGCTGGCCGAGCTCGGCCGGCGCCACCCCGACGTCGCCATCATCTACGCCGACTACTACGCCGCCGCCATGGACCTCACCGCCGACCCCGGCAAGCACGGTACTCTCATTCCTCGCGCATTTTAGTTTTGTCATTGGCTTGACATCAGATCATCGACAGACGCGGTAAAGTTTGCCCTTTTCATTTCTGGATCCGATGACCGGCCGGCAGGGTTCGGCGGCTCGCCGCTGGTTTCGTGCTGCGGCGGCGGCGGGCCTTACAACACCAACTTCGCGGTGCAGTGCGGCATGAAGACGTCGACGACGTGCCGCGACCCCTACGCGGCGGTGTCGTGGGACGGGTTCCACTTCACGGACCACGCGTACAAGGTCATCGCCGACGGCGTGCTCTGGGGGCCGCACGCCGTGCCGCCCGTAATGGAGAAATGTGGCCGTGGCCGCCGCCGGCCGTACGCGGCCGTGGCCGCCTCCTAAAACCAT
This sequence comes from Alloteropsis semialata, assembly GCA_004135705.1. Classification (NCBI taxonomy): domain Eukaryota; kingdom Viridiplantae; phylum Streptophyta; class Magnoliopsida; order Poales; family Poaceae; genus Alloteropsis; species Alloteropsis semialata. Next base: position 4,208,106 of record CM014271.1, on the reverse strand, counting down.
CACCGTGGCACCTCGCCTTACTGCATGTTTAGTATTGTCACACATCCGTGTTCAGCATCTCTTCCAGCGTGAGAGGCACCATGGCAACACCATTCACTGTTCAGTTCGTAACTTGGTGGGCCGTTGTAACTTGTAACCAGCTAGGATCCAGTGTCGTAATCAGCTCACAAAAGTATCTGAATTCTGAGCTAGCCAAGATACATGTCCAAAGATTTAGACATGCATGGTGAGATTGAGATTCGACCATAGGCTAACCTACGCGGATGTCAGGACTCAGGACGATGCGTGTGCTTATACATCCGCGTAGGAACTAGTTGCGTTGCTTATACATGGCCAAATGGGCCGGCCAGCCGAGCCCGACTCGGGTTGGATTGATGGGTTCTCTTTGCTGGTCTAAGTTAACTCAGGCCAGATGACAAGGCGGGTTGGTATGGGCCAAATGTTAGCGTACGGCCCACGGGTGCTTCACCATCATCGCCCCCCTGCACACACACCCCGATCTCCATCGGCCGCTCTCCGCTTCTCCCCAAGCACTTCGTCTCAGCCTCGTCGCCTGCTAGTGACCTAGCCGGCGCGATCACGACTGCGCTCGTCGTCTCCGCTACCGTCGGCGGCCGCTCGCGATGCCGCCTCTCACGCCCCCAAAGTCGGGCGACGCCCTCTTCGCCAGCGTCGATCGCGTCGTAAGCTGCTCCACCGTTGGCGTTTGGGAAACCCAGGAGGACCCTGGCGCTGGATCTGGCGCTCGTCTGATCGCTTATGGTTCTTCGTTGGTCGCAGAATGCGGAGCTGTTCACGCTCACCTATGGCGCCATCGTGCGGCAGCTACTCACGGATCTGGAGGAGGTCGAGGAGGTCAACAAACAGCTAGATCAGATGTATGTGGCTCTCCTTTTCCTATTTATATCTGTCTTATTTACCTAGTCAATTTGAAGAACTTTGAGTGGATGATGGAGCCAGTTAGATGTTGCATACAGTAGTGATCCTAGAGTAGTAGTTCAAATTACAGTTGTGAATTGTGATGCCTGAGTAGGAGAAGCTCCCAATGGCTTGAACTATGGAATTTCGTTCTGAGATCACCAACGTGTTGGTATCGTGTGAATAAATGACAAACTGTTCCTGATGATGTTGGTGTAACTCCTTAATTGAGAATAATTGGTAGGGAGCCTTGAGAATTATAAAGTCTCCCTGCCTGGATTTATATGGCTTTCGTGGTCCAGCTCACGGTAGATATTTCATGATGTTGGTTACATTAGTGTGGCAACACGGCATCCATATAACCTTATGCCACCATTCTACTAAGACAGGTGAACTGATAGTGTGGTTGGTGACAGAAATCTTGTTATGTAGCTTATCTCATGGAAGAAAGAAATGTCTCTTGTTTCTTAGCTGCGCTTCTCATTGTTTTCTGTATTCAGCATTTGCATTTTCCTTTGGACCCTTTCCAATATGTGTTATTTGTTTTCTATAAAACGTTTCACTTCCAGGGGTTACAACATTGGAACACGACTGGTTGATGAGTTCTTAGCAAAGTCAAATGTATCAAGGTGTGTCGACTTCAAGGAGACTGCTGATGTTATCGCCAAGGTCTTTGCTAAACTCGCTATTATTTGGTAGTTTAGCCGAAATATAATTTGTTCACAGCAATGCATAGCTGCTGAGCCTTCTGTTCTTCTTCCTAATTACTATACACATATGGGAGATCTGTCAGTGCGTTCTGTGTATGTTAATATCCTAAAAAGTATTTCTCCAGGATTAGCTAAGGTCCAGTGGTAGTCAACGTAGTTTCTTTTGTTTGAATTGTTAATTTAGCTTGTATGTACACTTTTAGTGTTCTTTGTGTCTTTAAACCAAAAGCAAATGAACTGAAGGGGCACAAATTAGAGTGAGATATTGTATTGTGTATATGCTGTGATTGGACAAACCCTCGACTGTGGCACAATTGGTTCAAATTCTTTCAGAAACAAATATTTGAAATTATTCATTCTTGTAGCACCCACCATTACTGTACCTGCTGCTTTGCAATTTCTGGCCCCACCACTCAGTATTAGTTAAAACAATTCATCACCATGACTTATATATTTCACTGCATGTTGTGTATTCAATTGTGCTAAGCCTTTTATTTTGTATACCTTTTGTTTCTTGGCTTACTGAAGTCCAGTGACTTTTTACCATAATTCTATTTGGTTTGATACTTACATTTGCTACATCAAGACATGGAAGTTGTTGGCCATCAAATGTTTTTACTTCCTCTTCCAACCTTGCTTGTATTTTGTGCACTCTATGGCTTTATGGTCTGACGGCTTCCTTTGTTTCATTCTACAAATCAGCTTGGATTCAAGATGTTCTTGGGTGTGACTGCAACTGTTACCAATTGGGATGCTGAGGGTACAAGCTGCAGCTTTATATTGGAGGACAATCCTCTAGTTGATTTTGTTGAGCTCCCTGACACTTGCCAAGGCCTTCAGTATTGTAATGTGTTAAGTGGAGTAATCAGGGGAGCACTGGAAATGGTTAGTTCTTCTGTTACATCTCTTTTTTTTTTGTATCTTTTACTCATCTTCTGAGCCATACTATCTCGTAATGTTACAAAATATTTGTTCTGGGATCTGTGCATCCAATTTGTTAATACTTCAACCACCAAGATATCTACAATTATTAAGAATCGTTGCGTGTAATTGGTACTAGTATATAGATTGCTATTAACTGACATCTAATGTCTAGCTCACCTGACATGGAGTATTTGTGTACCAGTGTTCTATGTACTTACTGCATTATTATTTAGTTACCTTTTATCAGACTATTGTACTTTTAGACTTAGTTTCTTACTAGTGCTTTGATTGCCCTGATTGATTGCAATTGTGGTTTAGGTGTCTATGAAGACAGAGGTGACATGGGTCCGTGACATGCTCCGTGGGGATGATGCCTACGAGATGCGGGTGAAGCTTATCAAGCAAGTCCCGGAGGAATACCCCTACAAGGATGATGACTAGTTTGATTTCAGGCGAAGGTCTTGCAGCGGGGTGCCAATTTGCTTGTCGGGGTGCTCATTTTGCTGTACTTCACTGTGTATCTAGTTCTGGTATTACATGATGTCACATGAGTAAACTGTTGATTAACATTTACACTTGCCGTTGTGTGTTGCTGATGTATTGCAGAAATGTTACATATCTTCCATGCCTTGTGGCTTTGAATGAGTCCGGTGAACTAAGGGCGCATTTGTGATGCTCGCGATAGTCCCTGCTGTGTTATCCTGAAAATAAAGTTTTCCTTTCCGTTCGGCTGGTAGAATGAATAGTGCTCGGCTGGTAGAATGAATAGTATTGTGTGAGAGAAAATAAGCCGAAACATGCCAGCCGAGCACTGTTCATCTGCCAGCCGAACAGGGCCTAGTTAACAGGCGGAATCTTCTGGAAACAGTTTGACAACACACATCAGTTTTGTCTGCCTGCTTTCTTGCGAAGTGTTATTCCTTAGTCGTGATGGTTAATTTTCATTAGCTAATAGCTAAACATGTGTTTTGTTGTAGATATCACACCACATTTGATGTACTTCCACAGATCACAGGAAATACAAACTTATAACAAGTTAATGACCATTGGTTTGGTAAGGGAAAATTGTGAGCGTTCCCCTGCTCGCCAACGGTAAAAGCAGAAAGGCAGCCGTAAAAATCCCCAAATCTTCATCCACATCCACCCCCCAAATCAAAGGCCGCAACGCAGGGCAACCGCCTCCCTTCCGCCGCTCCGCCGCCTATTCAAACACCGTCCCCCAGCCCAAACCCTTCCCCGTTCCCTCCCCTTCTTCCACCACCACCATGGCCGCCTCCTCCTCCTCCCTCGGCGGCGCGGGCGACGACAACGAGCCCTATCTCCTGGGCTTCATCGTCTCCAAGATCGTCGGCAGGAAGTACTACCCCACCGCCAGGGTCGCCGGCCGCGAGACCGTCGGCCTGGTCCGGCAGCCGATGAACAAGTACGACGGGAACGCCATCGCCGTCCTCAACGCCCGTAACCAGCAGGTGGGCCACCTCCCCGCCCCCCTCGCCAAGGTGCTCGCCCCGCTCCTCGACTCCCACCTCATCACCGCGGCGCATGGCATCGTGCCCCGCTCGGACTCCAAGATCAACGGCAACTCCTACAGCCTCCCCTGCCAGGTCCACCTCTTCGCGAGCCCCGCCGCCGGCGTCGTCGTCGAGGCCGAGCTCCACGAGGCCGGCTTCGATCTCATCCACGCCGACCACCCCGAGTTCGCTCTCTCCCAGTCCGCCGCGGTCATGGAGCAGACCAAGAAGGCCGACCGCGACGTCGATAAGCTCTTCTCGCTAGTGGGGGGAAAGGAAGGGAAGGCCCGGATTGAGCCGATGGAGGCGCCGGGGGATGTCGTGCTGTCTGAGCTCTTCGGCCACCAGAAGGAGGCGTTGGGGTGGATGGTGCACCGGGAGGAAACAGACGACCTGCCGCCATTTTGGGAAGAAACTGAATATGGGAGATTCGAGAACGTGCTTACCAATCAGACGGCAGAGGAGCGGCCGCCGCCACTGAAGGGTGGGATTTTCGCAGATGATATGGGGCTAGGGAAGACACTCACGCTGTTGTCGTTGATTGGAAGAACTAAAGTTCGCAATGTGGGTGTGAAGAAGGGTAAAGGGGCGAAGAGGAGGAAAATTGAGGATGCAGGGGAGGAACCACGGCCGACACTTGTGGTGTGCCCGCCCTTGGTGTTCTCATCTTGGGTGACGCAACTGGAGGAGCACTTAGAACCAGGCAGCCTGAAAGTGTATATGTACCATGGCGAGCGAACAAGAGATAGGAAGGAGCTGTTGAAGTATGATCTCGTTCTTACCACTTACAGCATCTTGGGGACAGAATTTGAGCAGGAGGACTCACCAGTGAAGCATATTGAGTGGTTCCGCGTGATTCTAGATGAAGCCCATGTGATCAAGAACTCTACAGCAAGGCAGACAAAGGCAGTGATTGCTCTGAATGCAGAGCGGCGGTGGGTGGTCACTGGAACGCCAATTCAGAACAACTCATTTGATTTATACCCCCTCATGGCATTCTTAAAGTTCCAGCCTTTCTCAATCAAGAGCTACTGGCAAAACTTGATCCAGCGCCCCTTGGAGAAAGGGAATGAGACTGGGTTGTCACGGTTGCAAGTAAGTTGGCATTTTTCTCTTCTTAATTCTCACTGCCTAGGTAATTTTTATCCTTGGACCACTGGTAAGAGCTAGGAACTAGAAAGTATGGGCATCTGAATCAAATGCCTTCAATGGTAACTGAAGATGACTTGCAAACCTGCTCAGTTATCTTATCTATGTAACTACTCATTCTATTTGAGTGGTAGGCGGTCCAGCAGTTTGTACATGTTGTTGCGTGGCGTGATGTATGCTCTGAACTCTCATATTGCTTGGCAGTTGCCATCACCATTGGCTTGCATTACTTAGCATTATGTTATCTCTATAATTCCAACATGACACTACATGTAGTAAAAAAAGAACATGGTACAATGTGCTACTTTAGATGCTAAAATTGGAGTTTGGGAAAATGCACTTTCAAGCTTATCTCAAGTATTGCCTACCTCTCACTCTCTAACTGAATTGCTCCTGTCTGCTTATCCCAGAACCTCCTAGGTGCAATCTCACTGCGCAGAATCAAAGAGGCAGGCATTGGAACCAAGAGTATGATTGACCTTCCCCCCAAAACTGTTTTAGAATGCTACATTGATCTTTCTGCAGAGGAGCGTGAGTACTATGATCAGATGGAATTGGAAGGGAAAAACAAAATGCAGGAATTTGGTGACAGAGATTCAATTTTGCGCAATTATTCCACTGTGCTTTATTTCATTCTGAGGCTCCGCCAGCTGTGTGATGATGTTGCACTGTGTCCTTTAGATGTGAAATCCTGGCTTCCCTCCAATTCCCTTGAAGGTATGCCATGCCCGTATCTTCTTTGTTCTGACTATATTACTAGAACAGGTAGCTTTTCATCTGCTCAACATGATAATTAAAACATACCGATTTAAATTTGATGGCCTTGTTGCTTAGTAAATATCACATGTGAAGCAAGTATCAGTGTTTATTTGAAGTTTCATGTTACTTTTCTTTTTCCTTGAATGGAGTCTAATCATCAACTAACAAGCAGAAAGTGTTGTTAGTTTTCCAATTCAGATGAGCAACTGCTAGTAAGTGGTTTTATGCTTTTGTATCGTAAACTTGTTACCTTCCTTTGGAGGGGATGGTTGATGTGCACATAGTGACAGGGAAATCTTAGAGAAGGAAACATTTTTTTTTCACCAACATTGGTCTGTGAGATTGTTACTGAAGTGCTCAATATTGTGTTTGTTTGTCCAAGAAACCTAAAATAATTTCATAGCCCGTAAAAGCTTATTCTTTCAGATTGTTATCTCCAAAAGCCCAACTGTCCAGGTTACTCTTGTTTGAAGACAGTGCATTGTCCAATCAATCATTTGGATCCCTGCCGGATCACATAAACAGCAGCCTTGTTTTCTGAAAAGTCTTCCATGTTTCTAAGGACACCATAAGTTATAAGTGATGCTTACTAAAGCACATTCATGGTGCAAAGTACTCAGATGGATAATGTGTCATCATCTTGTGTATGAGATGTGATTCAAAATGTTATGAGAAACATGGACAAAGGAATAATATACTTAGCATCAGAATAATACCATTTTTAGACTTCTTGTTGCTAAGTTTATACTTTTACCACTAATTATAATCGTTATCCTTATCTACTAACCTTTTTGTATACTATTACAAGCCTATTTTGTCTACCACTATTCTCATGTCTTTTCACTATGGTGTGCTTTGATACAGATGTGTCTAAGAACCCAGAGCTGTTGAAGAAACTGGCCTCATTGGTTGATGATGGAGATGATTTCGACTGTCCAATCTGCCTTTCTCCGCCTACGAAAACTGTCATAACCAGCTGCACGCACATATATTGCCAAACCTGCATTATGAAAATCCTCAAGAGCTCCAGTTCTCGTTGCCCAATATGCCGACGCGCGTTATCTAAAGAGGACCTCTTCCTTGCTCCAGAGGTTAAACCTTCTGATGAAGATGGATCAGGCAACCTTGGGTCTGACAGACCCCTCTCTTCCAAGGTGCAAACCTTGCTGAAGCTGCTGAAGACTTCTCAGAATGAAGACCCCTCGTCGAAGTCTGTTGTTTTTTCTCAGTTCAAGCAGATGTTGATCTTGCTGGAAGCGCCCTTAAAAAATGCAGGCTTCAACATACTGCGTCTTGATGGCTCAATGAGCATGAAGAAGAGGTTGCAAGTCATCAAGCAATTCGGTCAAGTTGGCCCTGATGCTCCAACTGTGCTACTAGCCAGCCTGAAAGCTGCGGGAGCTGGCATAAACCTGACGGCTGCCTCAACAGTGTACCTCTTCGATCCCTGGTGGAACCCTGGGGTGGAGGAGCAGGCCATGGACAGGGTACACCGGATCGGTCAGAAGAAAGAAGTGAAGGTGATACGGCTCATCGCGAAGGGCAGCATCGAGGAGAGGATACTGTCGCTGCAGGAGAGGAAGAAGCGGTTGATCAGCAATGCGTTCGGTAAGAAGGGAGGCAAGGATGACAAGGAGATGCGCGTCGAGGAGCTCCGGATGATGCTGGGCCTAGACCGTAGATGAGCGAAGGCGAGCTGCTGCTGGTATTGGTAGTTGCCCATATCTCTAGGGATGGAAGTTGTAGACTTGTAGCTAGTGCGACGGAGCTGAGAACAAGGAGAGGCTTGTTGGAGTGCTCTGTCTAGCTATGGGAGCATCTGATGTTAGAAGAGCTCCCTTGATATTTTGAAGCGCAGGCACAGGGCTGGAAGAAATTCCTCCTTGTGTGCATGTATGACTCTGATGCTTGACGTTAGTAAGAGATCAGTGCTAAAAATGGATGGTGGGTATCCATTGTTTATGAACTTATGAGTTGTGGTTATAGCTTATTGCAGTTGTTGAACACGATACATGGACATGTTCGATTATGGTCAATTGTAGAGTGCCGCCTGTGTATACGTACCGTGAGTATATTTGTTTTGGGCGCCGTCATAGAACGCATGATGATGCGTTTGGTAGCTTTGCTTTACGAGCGAAATGAACTACGTACACAGCCGCTGCAAGCCTGCGCAGAACATTCAACAGGTATGTTCCGCTGTCCACTACACTGACAGCAATATTTCTAATTACTTTCAGTTGTGTTGAAATGTAAGCTATCATGGCTGATTCCATGGGTAAAACCACAGTGCATCTGCCTTTTTCCTGTCTTCCTACAACTATGAACCTTAATACCCTGACTCAACCACGGCCAAACACACAATTGGCCGTGCGACTTTGATTTTGGAATACACTTTCTGTCTATGACAGAAACACTGGCTGTCTGACAAAAATTTCTGCTGGATGCTCATGCCGAGTCCAGCTTATTTTGTTTCAGAAATTCTAGATCCTTAAGCTGCCTCTGCTGAACTTCCTTGGATACGGTCCTCTCGTTCCGCTTCCTCTCGCCGGAGGCCACCTGCTTGGCCATGGACGCCACCATCCTCTCGATCGCCGGCCTCCCAACGGACGGGAAGACCGCGTTCAGTATCGTGCGGAGAAGCTTCTCGTCCTCTGCCTCAACCATGTCCTGCCCGAAGCAGCACACGTAGATGGCTTCCAGGGCCTTCTCCGCCCGCGTTTCCATGGGTATCTGCGGAGCTGGAGCCTTCAGCTTTGCTCGTTTCTGCAAAGCATACAGTACTTTCTGTGATTCATTCGTATGCCATTTGCCATTGCAGTGCAGATGGGAAGGGATGGTATCAGCCCAGCCGTTCGTGTACCTCCTTTGCCGCCCTCATCATGTCGATGAACGTCTCCTCCTCGAACTCGATGTCGTTGGAAATGCGGAGCCGCGCCACGCCTTCCAAGATCTCCTCTGTTTTGAGCAGGCCGGCGCCGACGGCGGCCAGCCAGCAGCACAGCAGGACGTAGAAGGGATCTCCCGGCTGGCCAGTGCAATGTTGTGGGGTTTAATTTACTTGCAGGTTTTTTTGCGGAGATGTACGCAGCCAGTGACGGCAAGAGAAGTAGTAGGTGGCTGACCTTGCCGCGGCGTTCGTTGAAGTCGTAGAAGGCCTGGGTGTCCATGACGGTGCACTTCTTGCTGACGCGGCGGCGGAACTCGGCGAAGTCGATGATGTCGCCGCCGACGCCGCCCTCGTCGCTCAGGATGCGCGCCACGAGGCCCACCACGGGGAGCGCCCCGACGAGGCGCCCCGCGATGGCCGCCGGCGAGTTCGGGTTCGGCTCCATGTACGCCACCACCGCTCCATGCCGCCGCCGGCGCCGCGCGTGGGCGGCGGGGCGGGGCCGGCCGTGGCGCGGGAGGAAGGGGGAGGTGAGAGCGAGCTGCTTGTGGGCGAAGGGTAGTGCCCCCATGCCCGTCGTCGATGGAGCTTACTTTACTTGGATGCCCGGCGCCGCTGTGCGTGTGTGGTGAGCGCGGCGCGCGCCTTATCTTGTCCTCCCGTTTTTTCCATTCTGCAAGCGTGCGCAACATTGAAGAGGCGGGCCGGCGTCCACTCGACAACAGAAGGAAAGCGGGCTGGAAAAGCTAAGCGGGCCGAGGTGGCCTACCTTCCGGCCCACGTTGTCAGTGCTCTTCTTAGGCCGACCCGACAGTCCTGCCAGGCCGGGAGCGCGGCCCGTCCTCCAATTCGCTTGCCGCTGCGGCGGCATGGGCCCATGTTTCCCTGCACGGCCCACCGGTTCCTGCCAGCTGCCAGCCGCAGATGTCGGCGGATCAGGTTCGCCTGATTGATGGACAGGACTGTTGTGGCCTTGTTTAGTTCCTACAACAAACTTCACTATTCATCCAACTTCACTATTCATCAAAGAGAATCTTACATGCATGGAGTACTAAACGTGAGTTAATGACAAAACCCATTCCATAACCCCCCTAACTTTGCGAGACGAATCTAATGAGCCTAATTTGGCCATGATTAGACAACGTCGTGCTACAGTAAACAATCTCTAATGATGGATTAATTAGGCTTAATAGATTCGTCTCGCGATTTTCCGTCCATCCGTGTATTTAGTTTTATAATTAGATCATGTTTAGTCCTCCTAATCTTAGATTTACAATTGCTACAGTAAAAAATGAATAGTGAGTTGCATGAACTAAACAAGGCCACAGGCAAGCTGCACCTGCAACTGTGCAAGCACTAGCAGCTCATGGGCTCATGGCCGTGGCATTGGCTGGGGTCTTCGGGAAGGGATTAGGTTTATTTAGCCAATGCAGTGCGCTGGGCGGCGGCGGGCCCATCGCGTCACATGCTGTGCATCCACCCGGTCCGGCCCGTCAAATAATGCCGGTGGTGGGTGCGGTGCGGTGCGGCGGCTAAAGCCACAGGCGCCGAATCGACACGCCCACGCCATGCGCTGTTTGTATCTGCATGTTTCGTTCCCTTCGCTGTTGTCTGCTGGCTGAGTGGTCTCTGGTTCAGTGGTCACTTCCTGCCCTGCGACGCCGGGCAGCCGGGGGGCTCCGGGTGCGGGGCACGGCAGGGCACCGAGGTCAAAAGGGGGCAGCATTGCACCTTGGCGCGTTGCAAACACGACTGCGGCACTGGGCCTGGCACTGCTGGTGTTTTCCTCTCTTTTTTTTTTTACTCTGGGCGTGCCTGGGCGTGTTAGTTCCCTCAATTTTGCATAAAGTTTTCATTTTGAGAACCGTTGCCTTGTTTAGTTCCAGCAAGTTTCTGCAATTCAACCAAAAGTAACACATTGAAAAACGTGCCATTCTCTCTGCAACACGCTTCGCAATGCACTTTTTCTACAGGAAATTCAACCAACTTTCATGAACTAAACAAGGCCCATGTCAGTTCATTTCTTCTCTCTGTACATGTGATCCAATGCATAAATTTTTCACCCTTTCAATCAATCTAAACAGCCCTCTATTGCTGCTGGTTGAATTGAACTCCCACAGTTGGTAGCAGGTAGAGCGTCCTGCCAAGAATTCAAGGTTCGAGTACGAGGGCCATCAGAGCGAGTGCCAGTCGGAGGGACGGCACGGATTGAGCCGACCACTCTACTGCCCTCTCCTTGATCAGTACTGATCGATACGGTACCTGAGCTGAGCTGCCACAGACGGACAGAGACAGACCCACTGGTTCTTCAATAATCCAATTGTACGGTGCCTCTCTTTTTTTACAGCAAAACCATTATAGGATGTCCCTTCCTTTCTTTTCAGTTTCAGCAAAGCAAATACTGCGGGGTGTTTAGTTCCTTGCATTTTACAAAATAGATTCGCATTGGACCACGTGCACAGAAAAAAAAGTGCATTGAGAAACATGTATTTTGCAAAATAGGTTGGTGAGGGGGTGAACTAAACACCCCCCCCCCAAATCGACAACAAAAATCGATCCACGTTTTCAGAACGCGAGTATAGGTCGCTGCTGCACCCACTGTACATGTACTGCATCTCACTCGCGCAGCCATGATCTACACTCCAACCATTTCCTCCGCCGCCGTCACATCACCGGAGCCTTGACGCTTCATCAGAGCAGCCGGGCACACTTTACCGGCTACGTGCGCGTCGGCGTCGCTGCCGTGACAGCTTCGTGGGCTGCTGCTGGCTCGCCCGCGATCTGACGTGTGCCGGGAAAGGCAGGCCTCAAGAAGCGGCTGCCATTGCTCGCTCGCTCTGGTCGTGGAGGCACCCACTCACTCACGACAGCGACGGCGGTGGTGGGCCACTGGGCCGCCGGCCGTCATCCAATTCCTGGGCGAGGTCTGTGGTGGCCCGTGATCGTCTCGGAGGGGATGGGGATGGGATGTGGTGGGCTCACTTGGGGTGGCTGGTGGGCCCGCCGGATAGCTGCTCGTGTCCCGTCGTCGCTGCTCGTGGGCTCGTGGCCTCCAGGGTACGGGCCCGTCCGGATTTTCCCATCCATACAAAAATAGTGCTGCCAGTACCTCTCCAAGCAAGAACTGAAAAAAAAAAAAACTGTGTGCGCCCTGGCTGAGCTGGCACTGCCGGCAGTGTCACACGGTGGCAAGAGCAAAAGACTTTGGACTTGTTTCCCTAAAAGTCACCAAAAGTTTGCACACTGACAATCGTGATCTCTCTCATAGGACATGTTTCTCAGTGTCAAAACTTTTCACCAATTTTCATCAATTCACCGGATTTAAACATCCACAAACGTTTGTGGTACCATTTCTTGCGGTGACTCAGTGACTGCTCCGTGTTGCGTCGAGCACTACTCGGGGATTTCCGGTTAGATTTTGCAAGAAAAAGGGCCGTGCAAGTGATAAATGTTGAACATTCTAATAATAAGCATGATACTAGTACTAAACAAATTTTTGATTTCCACCGGAGCCGCCTCAGTCGTCCACAGCATATTGGCAGCCGGCAGCCATGCACCTTACCTTTGCAAGTACTATTTCCATTCAGAGAAACGAACCGACACGCGCTTTCGGAAGGAACCATAATATTCCAGCTTGACCAGGTTACAGCCAGCCGTCCAGACCACAAGGGACCAAAGCATAACATTGTTGACCGAAAAGGAAAAGGATGATCATCAAGGCCGGCGCCGTATATCTCATGGGCACGCACAACCCGCATTCCGCGCTATATATATCACAATTTGTTCCCTACAACTATGAACAAAATAAAATTAACCCAAAACTTTAGTAGTAAGCAACAAGCAAACTTAAATTTTGGTTAATTTTGTAGTTTTGGTACACGACTAACCTGTTAGCAGAGATATGCATGTCCATAAACGAATTTAGCTTGTAAATATAGAGTATCAGTTACAAGCTAAATTGCTTGACAAGCAAATATTTAGTCCTCCTATTTAGAAGAAGATGACTACTAATCCAACATTATACATTTTCAGATAAAACACAACATTGTAGGTCCACGTGGAAAAACCACCGTTTTGTCTGGATCATGTTTACACGCCTTCAGGACATGTCAAGTGTCTCGACCCAAGTCTCAGTCTAAGTTTAACGCACATGTACTGCCCTCGTGCTTGTTTGGTGGCACGTCATAGTCTAACACGTAATTAACGTACTCCGACTACGGGTCGCCAGCAGCTACCGCTACCCTCTCGCCGGTGGTACCACTAGTATAGTACAGAAACCAGGCCCGGCACAGAAGAAACGTGGACACGTGTTCCACGCCCACTATTAGGCTGCATGCCACGGGACATCATCGACGGTGCAGCACGGCAGCTCGGTCCCCAGACCATACCACGTCCGTACGTCACGTCCATCTCCGTAGCCATCCGTGGCAGCTGAAACGTGCGAAACGAAGCTTGGCAAGAAAGATCAGGACGAGACAACGCGTTCTGCCCTGACAAAAAAACACACACACGAGGCTGCACGTAGAGACACGTCGCGGCGTGTCCCAGCCCAGATTTGTATTGTATTTCTGTCCGGATACGCACGAATAACGGACGGAATAAGCTGGGTGACCATGACCACTGACCAGGAGCTGCCCAGCACGGTCGAACCAAACCATTGCCCCGCGCACGCAGCGAGCCAGCGCGTGCCGGGCGCAGCGGAGACGGTGGCGTCAGAGCTGTCGCCGGCGGGAGGCGACATGGCCGGCAGCCACGCCACCGCGGCATGACCGCATGAGTAGGTGTCGCCGTGTCGCCCGAGCCGGCGAGCCAGCCCGATGCGTGCCGGCAAGCGGCGGACCGCAGCGCGCTCGCCGACATGTGTGTCTCTACTCTCTGCCGACCTGAGGCCTAAAAATCTCTTTCTGTTTTTGCTTCCAAGATGCAAATTCCCCTGCAGTACTAGTTTAATCTGTACTACTGCGATCGTGTATCTATTGGTGGCTGATCTTGACAGGAAACCGCAGCTGGTTGATTTGGTGAAGGGGACAGTTGCTTCAGATCCCAGCCTTGCTTTCTTTCTCCGTCCTGTCCAATAATAACGCCTTTAGTTTCACAAGATAAGTTTGTAAAATTCACTGTAGCAAAACTAAATCGAAGATTAGGAGAACTAAACATGATCTAATTATAAAACTAATTACACGGACGGACGGAGAATCGCGAGACAAATCTATTAAGCCTAATTAATCCATCATTAGAGATTGTTTACTGTAGCACGATGTTGTCTAATCATGGGCTAATTAGGCTCATTAGATTCGTCTCGCAAAGTTACCCGGGTTGTGAAATAAGTTTTGTCAGTTATCCACATTTAATACTCCTAATTAGTATCAAACATTTAAATTTACTGTAGCAAAATTTATCTCGTGGAACTAAACAAGGCCTAAATAAAAGAAATTCAGTTGGAGTAGCAGATCGGATTATGATGGCGTATAATAGTTTTGGACGAGCTCTGGACCACCGGGATCAAATGGGAATTATTAATATGTGTATTTCGTCGTTGTTTTTCTACCTGATTTAATTATTTATTAGATGCAGGTTTAGAGTTTGCTTCAATTTAAGATTTTAAGGATGGGATAAAATTTAAAATTTAAATATACTACACGGCTGCGTACCGTTTATGGTAATCAAAGGGCCAGGGGAACCTACGGAGTAATCTTGAAGCGGCGAAAATGCCGAATGCTAGTAGCCGCGTGGAAATCGGCATGCGTCCGCGACTTGTAAAGGTACGGATGAGCATTAGGAAAAGCTGAGCGAGTGACAGCGACTAATGCTGGACGGCGGCAAAGTTTAGCTTTCTGCGTACGAGTAAAATATCCCCGAATATAAAGACCGTACCGGAATTCCACTCGTATCTTAACAGATGCACGAGACGTGTCGTCTCCTTTTGATGCAGCATTTTAACATTTTCTTCCCGTTCAAATCCAACACACCCACTTAATTTTAATTATTAAATATGGTAATACATCTAGCACAAATAACAATTAGTGCCATACTTATTTAAAAACTCTGGCTGGAATTCAAATTTCGATCCACCCAATTTGCATGCATGACGTCCACAAGCTTGGCCACAGAGGATTCGAGCCATAGCGCATCCGTCCCCATCCAACTTTCAACGCCTCCCACCACAAGCGCTTCGAGCTTTGAAGCCAATGTTTTCCATTCCCTCCATATTTAAACGCGCCTCGGTCGGGGGGCACCGGGACCACCGTGGCAGGGCCCGACGCCGACACGCTGACCAGTGGGGCCAGTTGGCCACCGGGCAGCACGGACCCACGCGGCAGCGGGAGGAGCGCGGCCTTGCTCTGTCCCCCACACACGCGACGAGGGAGATGGCGCGATGCTCCTCGCGGCCGAGGCACGAATGATCACGGCCATTGAATGATCTGCTTCGGGCTTGGCAAACCGGCCGCACTGTTGGTTTATGGTGTTCACACAAAGGCTGCCCTTTTGCTTGGGACAAAAAAAGCATGAGCGAATTGACCGATTCTTCTCTTTTTGGTTCAAAACTTCAAGTCTCTAAATAAATTTTGACGTACGAGAAGTGTTTTTTTAATATTTTGCCAAATTTGACCAAAAATTGGATGTAATTGGCCGACATTGACCCACCCAAACCGTAGACCTAATGAGCCCGAGACCTAGGGGGCTGTTTAGTTGCCACCGAAACTTTTGAAACTTTCAAACTTTACTATTCATCAAAGAGAATCTTACATGCATGGAGTATTAAACGTGTGTTAATGACAAAACCTATTTCATAACCCCCGTAACTTTGCGAGACGAATCTAATGAGCCTAATTTGGCCATAATTAGACAACGTCGTGCTACAGTAAACAATCTCTAATGACGGATTAATTAGGCTTAGTAGATTCGTCTCGCGATTTCCCGTCCATCCGTGTATTTAGTTTTATAATTAGATCATGTTTAGTCCTCCTAATCTTCGATTTAAAATTGAAAACTTTCTTTCGCAAACTTACTTTCCAATCTAAATAGGCCCTGGTTCATCGCCGGTCATACAACTTGCGGAGAGGTTCGCGGAAGTTTGCAAGAAATGCTAAGCAAACAGTTCCAATGGCACCTCTCTATACTTGGTAAAAACAATATTCTTGGTAAAAACAATGCTGCCTAGAAGGCAAGAACACAGCACTTGCAGCGACGATTGATACCACTACTCCAGCATACCAATTCCAGTTCAGTTTGTTCCACCAATTCCAGTTCAGTTTGTGCAGGGGACAAGCTACGCTGAATTCAGCGGAAAGACAGGCCCCCAAAAGGCACTTGAGTCTGAAAAGCAGGGCGCAGGGCCAAAGCAAGCAGAGAACATCCTCATTCCGATGACAGCGTAGTAGAAAGCACCCCGCCTCGCGACCGAGGCCAACACACCCATTTCGGAGCTCAAGATCAGAATTGGTATTAGAACTCAGCATCGTATCTTTACAAGTTTGACAAACACTAGGACCAGCCATTGGTGACCAAGGTCAGAGAATGCAGACAAGCAATGCACCTCTGGAGAAGTGTCTGTTGGAGGGCACTGTGAGCAATTCTGAAACAAGCCTTATTGCTGTTGTTTATATACTGGCCTGGACTAAAAATTCTACAGATAAAAAAAGAAAAGGAGAAGAATCAAGTTTTGAAGGGGATTTGATGGTTGCAATCTATGATCACTGCTGCTCAATGGAATTGGTGCCTCATCTTGACCAATTCCTGTTCATGTAGCTGTTATTCCTTGGCTTGCCACTAGGTTGGAAATTACGGTTGGTCCCTTGCTTCGGCAGATTTTGCGGATCCACCACTTGTATGGTTCTCTGCTTTTTAGCTGCATTGGTGAAAAAGTAGAGAATTCATTATCAAAATTCATCACGTAATCACTCAAGTAGCACAATATAGCAATCAGCAAGAAAGGTGCCTAATAAAATTGTTCTTTCACTACCAGAATGCATCAGGATCACCATGATTAACAATGAAAAAAATTCCTATAGGTATGGCAGCATACATACCATTATCAAATTCTTGGTAGCCTTCCTGAAGCTTTCTCTTAGTGGCCTCTAGCTTCGCATTCTTTGCGAGTTCTAGCTTTGCTCGGACAGAGTTTGCATCATGCTGGGCCGCCGGTTTCTACATATCAAGTAAAATTCAGACCAAAGCAAACTTTGTGGCAATCAGTTAAGTATGTACAATTTCTGGACAAACACGAATTGCTCACCTCAGATGGAGTTGATTGCGGCCTGCCTTGCGCTGGTGAGGCCTCCGGACACTGCCTAGGCCTTGCCTGTGGTCTCCCAGGGCCTGACTCTGCGTTTGAGGGTCTTGCAAGCATCTCAGCAACAAATTGCTCTTTCGTCTGCCCATTGCTCAGTTCCTGCGGTCGAGACTGCATCGTGGCAGATTGTTCTTGCCTCCAATATGGCTCTGGATCATACCGCTGGCCCATTGGAGGAGGCCTTCTAGCTGCCTCTTGGTTCGTCGGATACCGCTGGCTGCAGTCCCTACCGGTATTGTTCATGACACCTGAATTGAGACCACAAAAGAGACATGATAAATACAAATGGCTAGCCAAGAACAATCACAGAGGGAAGGAACTGATGAGCGTCCGATCACTCACTTCCATCATCATCCATTCCATCAGAGAACTTGGAACCTTGGTTTTCCTGAGGAATGACGAGATGGAGCAGTGTCAGATCATACCATGAACCATGCAGGTTTCTGCGCACTAAGATGCTAAATTGATTGATTATGTGCAAAATAAATACCTCAGACAGACGGATGGTAGTACTTGGCGTTGCAAAGAGGTTGCTTTCATCCATGGGGGTAGAAGCCAGCCCCCGATCCTCCTGCTCCAAGCTGGAAGGACCCATGGACTGAGGTGTTTGATCTGCGAATTGTTGCAGAAGCATTAAACCAACAACTCAAGTGTAGCACTAGTAATACCTTGTTGGGCGAATACGAATTCAGAGCTTTGAATGATGAGCTAATTTTGCTTGTTACCTACCTACAACAGCATCTCGGCGGCGAGCAATCCACACATCAACTGTATGCTTCCAACCTCTGGAGTCACACAAAACATGTCAACATAGAGAACCAAGCGATAAACGAAACAGGAAAACGCTTTCCGAATGAGACAGATGGAGACATACTCGATGAGCGATCTGACAAGGTTTCGAATCTGCTTGGAGCTGTGCTTCCGGAAGTTGGCCACAGCCTTGCCAATCGCAGTAACCTATCAAACGAGTCGACATCAAAATTAGTTAAACAAACAAACGGATTAAGCATGGAGCAATTCATCAGCGCATGTGGAGGCAGCGGCTCACATCCAAGGTGTCGAACGCTAAGTCCAGCTGCTGCAGTCGCCCGAGCAGCTCCAACAACTCGGCCTCCGGCTGCAACGTGAGAGGCAGAGAAGATTCAGCACTGGATGCCAGTAAGTAACCGGCAATACAAACGGCCGCGGCGACGATATGTGGGGCGGCGAGAGGAAGAGAATGACCTTTTCTTGGTTGTTGAGGAGGATGGCCTTGATGCGCTCAGTCTCGGCGAGGACGGGATCGTCGCAGCGCGGCGCGCCATCGTCGGTGATGGCCTCAGCACGGTCGGAGCTGCAGAGGCTGGGCACGCTGGCGGCGCCCTCGGGGTGGAGCTGCGCCGGCGTGGGCGCCCCCGCCACGGGGGTCCCCGCCGCCGCCGCCGCCGCCGCCCCGGCCGCCGCCGTGGCGCCGGTCACCAGGAGCGCGGTGAAGAGGCGCTCGGCGATGCCGTCGCGGCGCTGGCGGAGGGCGCCCGGGTGGTCGGACGCGGCGACGGTGATGGCCGCGTCGATGGCGTCGAAGATGTTGTCCCCGGCGCCGCGGAAGAAGCCGAGCCAGTAGTCCCTCGACGGCGGCGCCATCGCCGATCAATCGGCTGGCCCGCCTTGCCCCCTGTCAAGACCTCCCGCCCTTCCCCCACCCCTAGCAGATTAAATTTACGTTCTTTTCCAATTCGGTTTGGTTGAGTTCTTCTTCCGTTACACGGCTTCGGAAGAGAGGGGAAAGGATGTAGATTGCCACGCTCGGACGCGATAACTCGCCGGCGGATTCAAGAACAAAGAACCAACAAGACCTCGACCAGGAAAAGAGAAGGCGGCGTGGAGGAAGAAAGGTTTCCTCCGCCCTCTCTGGCTCTCTCCTCCTTCTGGGTGCGTGACTAATTCTGATCTTTGTCCTGTCTACCTGTGCCTATCTGCCTATCCCCTCGCGACTTGCCCACACAAGAAGGAGACGACGGGAGGAGGAGAGAGGAGAGGAGAAGAGGGTGGGCGGGTGGCGTTGCGCTGGCTGTTGCGATTGCTCGCGGATTCGCGAGCGCAGCGCCGCAATCCGGGTGCGTGGGCGTGCGGTGCCGCAGCCAGGGCAGGACAGGGGCAGCTGCGCTGGGAGGAGGAGGAAGGGCCGAAGGGGTAAGCCGCGTGGCTCTGTTTGTTTCCGCCCTGCTCTAGCCCTAGTGGGCACGCTGCGCGCGCGATCGCCCGGGAATAATCTACGCGCACACATGGGTACACGCGCGTAGCCACAGCAGCTTGCAAAATCTTTGTGAAACCAAAAAGTGCGGTAGGTTCGGGCTGTCTTTGTGTGATCTCTCCTAATTTGTTTAGAAAAACAAAATTTGCTCCATATCTACGATACCTAGAAATATACTTGATGCAGCAATTACGGTAACTAGTTTGCTCATTGCATTTTGAATTAATCTTTGCATTTTGAATTAATCTTTTTTTAGTACAGCTTATAGACGTGTGTCTCAGCTCATGCATGTGAAGACATTAGCCAAATGCGGTTACTTTTTAGATACACCTCATACATGTGTATCTTGATGTCAATAGATATGTCCATCTATAACACAAAACATAGCTAACCAAATGCGATCGCTTCTTAAATACATCTCAATACACGTGTTCTTCGATATCAACGGATACGTCCACCTGCACTGAATAAACAATAAATCAAATATGGCCAACTTTTAAATACAGCTCAACACCTGTGCCTCAATGAAAATGGATTTTATTCACCTACAAATGGATTTATTCACCTACGATCGAAGATATAATTAGCCAAATACGTCCACTTATTAAATACACCTCCTACACTGTGCCTCAATGTCAATGGATATGCTCACCTGCAACTGAAGATATAATTAGCCAAATACCACTATTTCTTTAAATACAGCTCATATATATGTGTTGACTTCAGCTACAACCGAATACATTAGCCAAACGCGATCATTTCTTAAATACATCTCAAACATATGTGCCTCGATGTCAACGAATACACCTAAATAAAGAGATGATTAGTCAAATATGACCGCTCTTTTCAAAATAATCTCATACTCTGTGCGCCACGATATCAATGGGCACCGTTCACTTGTAACTGAAGAGATAACTAGCCATAATATCATCCCTCATGCTTGCTATTTTTAGAAATTGATGTGAATTTGATGCAGTTTTACTACCAGTGTCAATGTTCATATCGACGATCCAAATCAACGTTCTTTTATGACTACGGAATTGCTGTTTTTTATTCAAAATAGTTAGGCATCTCCTAAAGCAATTTGTTGTCGCGTAAATTCAGTTGTCGTTTCCTTTATTTCCTTGGACATTCATATGCTGTCCTGTTGGAATATGTTTCTTCCCTCAAGTGCACAAACTTTACCACTTGCTAGAGTCTCCTAGATATGAGTAGTTGGTACGTTGTAATATCTACTGTCGGAATCGATAAATCTTCCTTTTGTGAAGGGAGATCGAGCTAATGGAAGGCAAAGTTGGTTATATGCTGTCGGGTTCTTGGGTTTTATTTTTAAACGGCAATTTATCTTTTTAAGTCTCTCTTACTTCTATTTCCTATGAAATAGCATAATAAAACAATATAGGAAAGTGGTTATTTGAATTTTATGAATTAATTGCTCTCTTGCACATATATCACTCAGGCACACACGCCAATAAAAAATATCTTTTGTCGATATAATAGGAAGCACCTAAACAAAATAGGCACCGGGGTTAACCGAATTGTGCTTGGAGGCTAAGGCCATTACTCACATTGATCCCCATTGTTCACAGTTAAGAGTACGCCACAATGAGAGTTGGCAGAAGAGGGGCACTCGCCAGCTAATCCTATCTCTAATTGTGAGTTTACTAGGAGTACCAGCGAAGATGGTATGGCATCTTGTGTCCGGATTAATGACGATCGCTGGCTGGGAGAAAACGGGGAAAGTGCATGCGGTTGAGTCGTGCAGTGGTACTCACACAAATGGTCCCCATTGGAGAAACGGAGTCAAGGAACACGACTGTAAAATCATGGCGGACCATCTTTTGTTGAATTGACCATAAAATTTGTCCCATGCGGCCTACCAATTTATATACATATATATAGGCCTTGTTTAGTTCGGTCTATTCGACCAAAAGGTAACATATTGAACAACGTGTCCCCCTCTCTGCTTTTACGTTTCTAATGCACTTTTCTACAAAAAATTTGATCGAATTTATCCCAACTAAACAAGGCCTAAGATTCACGTATGTGCATCGCGGACGACCTTGTTAACTCGACCATCTTTTGACTCTGTGTTACCACTGTCCAAGATTGAATGATGAACTCGAGGAAAAAAAGTGGAACGGAAATCTTTGAATTGATGAAAAGAAAATCCGCCGTGCTGACGGAGTAAGGAACTGAGGGGGTGTTTAGTTGGGTAGATTGAAAGTTACCGTTTACTGTAGCAATTGTAAATCAAAGATTAGGAAGACTAAACATGATCTAATTATAAAACTAAATACACGGTTGGACGGGAAATCGCGAGACGAATCTATTAAGTCTAATTAATGCATCATTAGAGATTGTTTACTGTAGCACGATGTTGTCTAATCATGGCCAAATTAGGCTCATTAGATTCGTCTCGAAAAGTTATCTAGGGGTTATAGAATAAGTTTTGTCATTAACACACGTTTAATACTCCATACATGAAAGATTCCCTTTAATAAATAGGTAGATGTGATGTTTTGGCAAATTTATTTTGCGAACTGAACAGGTACAAAATCTTGTGCGGTTCTGTTGGATCAGGCAGATTCAATTGCTGGTTCAGTCGGAGCAGAAGATCCCGCTGATCCATCCCATCAGTCCCAATCCTCCGCACGCGATCTTTCCATTTGCTGGGAGGGCAGGCTGCACAGCTGGTTACGGCAGCCGGTAGATGTGCTCGAAATAGTGACCCCACACCTCTGAAGAATGCAGAGGCCGGCCGCCGGCTGATCCGCTGATCGGCTTCACTGCTCACCCACGATTTATGGACGCCGTCGGTAACAGCAATGCTACAGGCACCTCCCACAGTGTTTGTATAGGAGACTATTGAGGGCCCTCTGGTAATATTTGAACCTTTTTTGGCTCGACGGACGGGACGGAGGGCCAGAAATGGCGCTACCGCGCAGCCAAATCGACGCTGGCGATGGTGGCGCCAAGGGACGGGAATAGCCGATAGGTCCCGTTTGACACAGCTTCTTGCCATTTCAGCTCTTTGCTATCGTGCGCAAGGAGCTAGAGCTGGTGAAGCAAAAAATAGTGGTTTCACTCAGCTCTGTGAGAAGAGGAGAGAGAAAAGAGAAAAACAGCTCTAGTGAACAGTAGCGTGAATAATGCACTATCAGGAGGAGCTAAAACTGGTTGAAACTGTGCCAAACGGGCCAAGCTGGAGCATGATGTCACGGCCTGCAGTCAGTCACGGCAGTTTTTTTAGGTTTTTAGCCGGCACGGCCACGGCGGCGTGCGTCAGCTTTTGATTGTTGGGCGCGCGCGACGCGACGCCATCATTCGTTCGGAGTTTCGGACGTTCCCGCCTGCGGGGGACGCGCGCGCGCACGGCGCCGCAGATGGCTGGATTCAGGGGGCGGGCGGGAAGGAACACAGTGAAAATGGCCGTGATGCCCGTGCGCGCGCTGGGGCGGGCAAAAGCTGCCGCGCGTCGGCGGGGATGGGGGTGGCCTGGTGCTGGTGCCTGGTGGGCGAAAGCCGGGGAGGCTGGTCCGGTCTCCGGTGGTCCCTCTTCCGCAGCCGGCGTTCGTGGTCAGCGGGCGGGGTTGGTCCGCTCGGGTCGTGTACTCGGGTCGGTGGACGGTGGGTGACGGCGAGTCGAGAGACGAGGCTCGAGTGGCCGCCCGGCACACGTGAGTGACGCGACGCCACGTGATGTGGCCACCGAACCGAGGGGAACGTGTAGAGGGGGGACTGGGGGTAGAGATCGATCTCCCGTCAGCTGGCACCACGACCGGGTCGCCAGGACTCCGCAGCGTACTACTGGCGCGTTTCAGGTCAGCTGCGGCCGAGCGGGGGGGCCAGCCTGGGCCTGGGCCTGGGCGCCTGGCTCGCGTATTCCGTCTTGGTCACGTGGTTGGTGTGCAGGACACACGGACGGACGGACGGCATGGTGCTCCGGCCGCGTCCTCAACACCGGTGGCCCGGCCAGGGGCTGCTTCCTTGGCTAGCAGTGGCACTGTAGTAAAATAGTGGATGACGAGGACATCTGGACATGCGCCCCGTGCGTACGTGCTCGGCGGCCACGTGATCCCTGTAGGACCATTGGACTCGGTGCACGCAGCTCAAATATCCATCTGGTGCCAGTCGGGGAATTCCTGCATGCAATTCCCGTCCCATCCCGTTTCCAAACCCAACTCCGCAGCTTCCACATCCTGTGTGCTCAGTTCCGTTCCGTTCCGTGGCTGCTGACAGCATGAACTGAAACGTGTACCAGCCTGAACTGAAACGTGTACCGCTCAAGAATGACAGTAGTGGGCACTGTAGTAAACTAGTGGATGACGAGGATATGCGCCCCGTGCGCGGCGGCCACGTGATCCCCGTGGGACCATCCGCTTCGGTGCACGCAGCTCAATTCCTGCATGTAATTCCAGTCCCATCCCGTTTCCAAACCCAACTCCACCGCTTTCCACGTCCCGTGTGCTCAGTTCCGTTCCTGAACTGAAACGTGTGCCGCTCGGGCCCTGTGGTCAAGCAAAAGCCCTCAAAGCGGCAGCCGGGCAGGCACGGAGCCGCTCTACGCGACGCGATGCGGCTTTGGTAGATGGCCGGTAGTAGGAACAACCAACACCTACTAACGACCCGACGTCGGCACCGCCTCACCCACAACAGAAAGCGAAGCGGTTTCTTCCACGATCCACACATCTCTGAAAGCGACCCGAATACTAATTCGTAGTACCGTGGCGATCGAGCGCCCCCCCATCTTCCAGACACTTCCACTCGCAGCTCCCTTCCCTCGGACCCTTCGCTCGGCCGGCGTTGCACGCGAGATGCTCGTGCTTGCAGGAACACATCGTTGGTTCGTTCAGCACTGTTCGGTTTGGCCCGCAACCACAGGGTCCCCGTGGCGCGCGGGATTGGCTGTCACCTCGCTCGCCCGGCCGCGGTACAAAACGGAAGCGCGCATGCGGGCAGCCCACAAGTTTGTTGGTCCGCCGCCGGTTGGGCGGCGGTGGTGAGAGGTGACTCACTGACGGCGACGCGGCGTGCGACGGGGAATCAACGAAAGCTGCGCCTCCGCCTCTCCTCTCCCTCGGCTCTGCTTGACAGCTGTGCGCGCCGCTGCATGCGGCTGAGAGCGCCTCTCAGTGCTCCGAGATTTTTATTATCCCTCTCCAACCGCCTCTCGCCGCTGCGTGATTCCCCAGCTGGCAACTGTGCGAGAGCAATTGGAACAGTTCTTTTGATGCTGCGTGACTCTGTCCGCTGGAATTGAACGTGTCGTGGACGGAGAGAATTGGAGCAAAGCATCCACAAGGAGTTGATTCTTCTTTTTTCTTCTCTTTGCATATTTTTTTTCCAAACAATGTCAACGTCACGTGTTTGAAATTGCAGCTGCTTCTTGCTTGCGTGCTATGCAAGCAGCACCAAGCAACAGTCCGGTTCATCGCCGTTGACCGTAATATCTTTGCTCCTTTGATTGTTTCCTCAGCGCCTTTTTTTTCTTTCTTTTTTGAGGTATTCGTGCTTTGTTTATTTATTAGAGGATTTGAGAGAAGAATGGGCCGATGGGGGGAATGTACGTACTAGAGGGCTGTGTTATTTGTTTGGCCCAGGAGAGAGAGGATGATTACTAGGACGGGGGAAGTTTACAGGACGTGCAGTCGGTCCGGCCCACAGGCCCAGCCACAACCAGGTAATAGTTTGGGCTAGATTTCTAGTTTGGAGTGCGGCCCACCACCTACATGGGACGGACCAGTAGTTTCGACTTTCGTCTTGTCTCCTTGGAATCAAGCAGCAGACCTGAGAATATAGTCAGTGCCCGGTGTCCACGCTTGGGCACTCGATCAGACAAAGCACATGGTGCCCATCCCACGCAAAAAAATCTTTCTGCCATGGTTTGCGACCAACTGTTGAACGCTGATTGGGTGGTCAGATCACTTGCACGTACGCTGATTGGGCGGTTGCAGCGATCGAGCAACTGGATCTTGATCAAAGTCAACCTCTGTTTTTTTTTGAATCGAGGCGTCCCCGTTTCCATTACGATAACGGAAATACAGATATTCAGATTACAGAAACGGCCTTAGCCTATGAGCCAGAAGCAGAGCGGCTTGACAGAAGCCGGGGGGAAGCAATGACATGTTCAGCAGCCTGAGTCAGGTCGCTACACATGCCATTAACCTCGGAGAGACCAGACAAAGAGTTCAACAACTACTGACCAAGTTCCAAAAGAAAACAGCCCTTACATCAGATTGCCAACAAACAGAAAGACTAATTCCACCAGCTTCTCCGGCACAACGACACCAACCGAAGCTTTTGATGTGCAACTCGCCGAAAGAGATCATTCCTCCTCCTCCTGATCCTGTTCTGGCGCAGGTAGAAGCCTTGCACTCGGGCTCTGTTGTGTATTCAGCATCCTGCACGCCATCGCAAGCAAGATGTTGATCCCTTCCATCATCGATTCCTGGAAGTCCTCCTTGTACAACCCTGTCCAAAACATCATTAAAGAACAAGCATAACACAAAATTTCTGCAGGATTCTTAAGCAACTTTCCTTCAAAGCATGCTTTGTTTCGAGTTTTCCATATAGCCCAGCTGATAGCCGCCAAGCCAAGAGCATGGACCCCCCCACCAGTAGGTAACCACTTTTGTATCCACTTCCAATATTGGCCTAAATTCGAGGGCACATTATTTGCCCCGATACAAATAGCCATCATTCCCCATACTGATCTAGCGACCACACATTGAAAAAGCAGATGATCAACAGTTTCAACACAGTCACAAAATTGACAAGAAGGGTTGCCAGCCCAATTTCTTTTCCTCATATTATCTTTAGTAAGGATTGCATTATGTTCCACCAACCAAAGGAAAATCTTAATTTTATAAGGTAATTTTGCCTTCCAAATTCTCTTAAAGGAATCTCCACACTCATTTATAGTAAGATGATCATAAACTGATTTGACAGTGAAATTTCTTTTTGCATTCCATTTCCAGTATATTTCATCCTCCTCATTACAAAGATTAAAAGCCAAACCTTTTAGTTTTAAAGCAGACCATTGGTCCTGCAGAAAGCTGGGGAGCCATCTTCTAAATGTGATCTCTTCACTGTGATTTCTAAAAAACTCAACAGTCATCTTTTTATTATCACATAGCTCATACAATACAGGATAGAGAGCATATAGGGGTTTGTCCTCACACCAAGGATCACACCAGAAAAAGGGTGTTCTTGCCATTTTTAATTGATACAGCTCGACCCTGTAAATAAATATCTTTCACTTTCATCAGGTCCTTCCAGATGGGTGAGTCACCACATCTGAGCTGAACATTCCTCACATCATTGTTACTCAAATATTTGGCTCTCACTAAGTCTTGCCATATCCCTGATTCATTTTCCAACCTCCACCACCATTTACAAAGTAAACTTATGTTCATTTTCCTGATATCTTTGATCCCCAATCCACCTTTCTTCTTACTTTTGCAGATTACCTCCCACTTAACAAGATGGTATTTCTTTCTCTGACAACCCCCTTGCCAAAAAAAGGATCTTCTCTGCTTGTCTAAAGAAGCAGTAACAGATTTGGGAAGTAAGTAGAGTGACATGTGGTAAATGAATGAGCTTGACAGGGTGGAATTAATCAGTGTGGTCCTCCCTGCAATAGACATTGTTCCTCCAATCCACACATCTAATTTTTTCTTATTCTTGTCTTTCAAGGGTGCCCAATCACTTACATGTAGTCTGCTTGGACTAGCTGGAACCCCCAGGTATTTGATTGGGAAGTGACCAATTTGGCAGTTGAATAGCTCAGAGTATTGAATTGCTTTCTCATGATCACCATTTATCAAGACCACCTCGCTTTTCTCAAAATTTATTTTCAGCCCAGACATAATTTCATACATGTAGAGGAGAAGCTTCAGATTTCTTGCAAAAACAATATTATCCTTGATACATATAATGGTATCATCGGCATATTGAAGAATGGCAACCCCTCTAGGAATCAGGGAATCGGCCAAACCCGTGATAAGATTATTTTGTTGAGCATGTTTAACCATCCTTGTTAAGCAATCAGCAGCAAAGTTGAACAATATTGGGGATAGGGGATCCCCCTGCCTCACTCCCTTATGACTGATAAAATATGGACCAGTTTTGTCATTCAGCTTGACACAAACAGTGCCCCCAGATAAGACTTGATTTATCCATCCGCACTAAGTTTCTCCAAATCCTCGACATCTGAGACAATCAAGGAGGAATGCCCAATTCACTTTATCGTATGCTTTTTCAAAATCCAATTTAAGGATCACCCCTACTACCTTTTTCCTTTTAGTCTCATGAAGGATTTCATGAAGCGCCATAATTCCAGTCATAATGTTTCGCCCTTTCATGAAAGCTGTTTGTTCTTTACTTATTAGCATTTCGGCAAAAGGGGCAATTCTCAAGGTTAACACCTTTGTGATCCATTTGTACAGACAGTTTAGCAGACAAATTGGCCTGAACTGTTGTATTTTGTTAGCATCAGATACCTTGGGTAGGAGAGTAATGATGCCATAATTCAACCTTGCCACTTCTAACTTTCCTTTGTGAAAATCCTCAAACATTTCCATTACATCATATTTAATTATGTCCCAGCATGTCTGATAGAACTCAATAGGAATAGAATCAGGGCCCGCAGCTTTATTTTTTTCCATCTGAAAAAGTGCATTCTTAATCTCGGCCTCAGTGAAAGGCTTTACCAAGTTGGCATTATCCTGATCATTCAGGGACCTCTCCCCATCCCACATATTTCTGTCCAATGGAATAGCGTTTCCCAAAGCAGGACCAAATAGGTTCTTATAATAATCTGTGGCATGTAAGAGTAAATTTGTGTCACCCTCAATGACTGAATCTTCAGTCTGCAGAGAGAAGATTGTGTTTTTCCTTTTCCTCCTGTTTGCTACTCTATGAAAAAATTCAGTGTTGTTATCTCCTTTCAACAACCAGGTTTTATGTGACCTCTTGAACCAATACAATTCCTCTTCTTCAAGAATACTCATTAACTCAGCTCTCAATTTAGTTCTGTGTTCAAATTGAACACTTGATAAAACAGCTTCCTCTTCCAATTCTTCAAGTAACCTCAAGTCCTCCTGAATGTTTCTCTTTTTCTTTCTCATTTCTCCTTGAAGGTTAAAGCCCCAACCTTTGAAAAATTGTTTGAATCTTTTTAACTTCTTCTGAATTCTGTCAAAAGCTGAGTCAGCATGACAGGTCTGATGCCAAATTTTCTCAACATTCTTCATAAATTCTTCATTTTCTAACCAAGACAGCTCAAATCTAAAGCTAAGAAATTTAAGAGGAGGACTGGAATTTGTACTCAAACTGAGGGGATTATGATCAGAAACTTCCCTAGGAAGTTTGTGAACATTTACTCTAGGAAATATATCTTCCCATTGTTTACTCATAAGGTATCTATCTAACTTCACCAGGGTTGGATCAGATTGATTGTTAGACCAAGTAAATTTGCCCCCTGACATATTTATCTCAATTAACTCAAAGGTAGATATGATAGAGTTGAAGATGTTTGAATGCCTGTTATACCCACCAGTATTTTTGTTTTTCTCAGAAGCATATCTGATTACATTGAAATCACCACCAATCAAATAAGGTTCCTTTGATTTATTGCAGACTGATGCAAGCTCAGTCAGGAAAGAATCCTTGTTTTCCTCTTGCGCAGCTCCATATACAGTAATGAGATTCCATTTAGTTTTCATAGTTTTGTCCCAAAGGTTGATTTGGAGCATGTATTCACCTTCAGTGAAGGATCCTACATCCAGCATATCAATCTTGATACCCACCAGAATTCCCCCAGATTTACCCCTAGATGGAATCCATTTCCAGAGATAATCCAGTTGAGGATCAAATTTTTTCAGGACCTTGTCCTCAATGCATTCCTGCATGGTCTCTTGTAATCCAATGAAGTGGAATTTGTTCTCCAGGATGAGATTTTTGAGAAAGGAACAGACACCTTTTTTCTTGATGCCTCTGCAGTTCCACATAAGGCCCTTCATTTTTTTCCTTTCTTTTTAGTAACTTTTTTTGGTGACTTCAAATTCTCATGGAGTCCTTGAGAATTTTTTTTTGTCACCTTTTTTGAAGGCAGGAAGTTCCTTGCCCCTTCTGGTCTTTTTCTTAGGACCAGAGAGTGAGAGTCTTGATACAGATTTACCCTTTCTCTTAGGAGTAATGATCTGAAAGTTTTCAAGATCAGACATTCCATCATCATTATCTTCTTCAGATATATCCTCAAGGATGTTAATACTTAAGTCTTCACAAGCAGTCTCAGAGCTAGTGGAAGTTCCACAAAGCTTCTGAGCCAGGGAGTGCCTAGCCATTTCTAAATCTTTAACAATGTTTATAGGTTCAAAACATTCATCAGAAATAGACACACCCATTCCAGCAGCAAGATCTTGAATAACACAATCATTTAAAGCAGAAAATGAATTTTCAGAAGTCAAGTTAGTACCTTCTAAGTTCCTCTTTTTTCCCATCAGGTTGAGTTTGTCATTTGTAGTCATGGTGATGTCCTTCTGCAATCTTGGGCACCTCCTTCTTTCAACTCTTTTAGTCTCATCTTCTGTTGCTTCGCCCTTTTCTCCCATCTTCCCTGATTCCTCATCCTTGTGCACGGTGGTATCTGAAGTACAAGTCATAGTGTCCTTGAGAGTGATGATATCAGCAGGTATGTTTTCCAGTCCCTTCCTTTCAACCATCTTGTCAAAAGTTTTGTCAATCATTTCTTTTTTCCTTGATAACAGAATTTCTTTCTGCACTATTTCCTGGGCAGGGTCATCACATCTCATAAACCTGACATGAGAACTATCCTCTTGCTGAAGTTTTCTGATAGAATGCTCTTGTAACATAGCTACCTGGATCTCAAAATCATCACTCTCATCACTGTCTACCCATTCTTCTGCAACTGCATCAATTTTTTGTCCAAGGTCCATGTCCTCAGTTTCCACAACTTTCCCTTTATCCTTATCACCACATCCCTTAGCCTCCACTGATAGAGAAATCTTGCTGGGAGCAGAAAAAGAAGAGTTATTTTTGACCTCCTTATGGCTGCCATGCTTGGGTGTATCCTTGCTGGCCAAATTGGCATTTGGATTAGTGTTTATGGTAGCTTGGCCACTTCTTTCCTCTGTCCTCAGTCTTTTTGGACTGGGTTGGGCATTTGAGTCAGATGCCTGGACAGTGATCTTAATAGGGTTACCACCAACCTTCTCCTCCACTTCTCTTTCAAATAGGAAATCATATATCATTAGCCCCAAGGTGCCTTCAGCGACAGCGGGGACCTGAGTCACATCTCTACATGCAAGTTTGAGCCTCACATATTCAGGTTTGTATCTTGTCCTTTCATCAATAGCCAGAACTTTTCCCACCAAGCCTCCCACCTTAGCAATGGTCTTGATAAATCTCTGATCAGAAGGAATGCCTTTGACTCGGAACCAGGCAGTTTGTAGCTCTCCTTTAGCCCCAACAGCAGAAGACCAAGGAGCCACCACAATTTGTGCATCAGCCTCCTTCATACCCAGACTTTTGAAACTGCTATATACTTGCACCATCTTGGCATCAGGGAATCTCATGGTAAATCTCTTATCATCCAATTTCCTAGCAGTCCACCTCCATACTGAATTAGTTGCTGCTTTCTTAAACTCCATCTCAATCTGTTTAGAGGTAGTAGCTCCAGATGTTACAGTGATGATTGCTGTGCTTGACTTCTCTCTGGATACCTTATTGTCGATGTGTTCGTCAATGAAAAAGAAGCTTTGATTCTCCACTTGAGCAGCACAAAGTTCAGGACCAGCATTCCAAAGGGGTTCCCTCTTACACTCATATGTGATGTGATTATTGTATCCACAAATTTCACATGGCTGCCGCCTCAGACATTCCTCAGTTGTATGATTCCTTAACCCACAGAAATTGCAACCTTGAGTATTATGTGTGTCAGAATTTACCTCAGAGTTTGGTTGCCCAGTGCCGAATCCCGCAGTTCTTTGCTCGACACCCTTGTTGGAACCTCTGATTTCACCAGCCTTGCTCGATTCTGGAGCGCTTTTGGCATCCGCCTTCTCTTCCCTTTGGTCCCATTTGGATCTATCATCACCCAGATCACCACCTGTTGCAGCCGCTTTCTCGAGCCTATTGTTTCTTGTTCTGCACATAAGTCGAACTACAAGTCGTGCTTAACAACAACTGATAAACAGGACGAAGTTTGCAAACGTCTGTGGAGCTCTCACTGTGAGTGTATGACAGAGGCGCGCGATTCCAGCACAGCCCACCCGACGACAGAAAGTGCTCGACGCCCTGAATGCCTGTACAGCAATCGACCATGTGCGAATCGTGCTGCGTGTGTGAAACTATGAATACCTGTACAGCAATCGACCATGTGCGAATCGTGCGGATGTCATAATGTTGCTGAAACTCGGTACTCATGGATAATGACATCACGAGGCAGTTTGCCATGGGAAGCATGGGCCATTGGTACAGCTACCACCATGTCTCCCATTTGGGCTTGGGCCCAATTTTGGTTAGAAGGCCACACTATCTTGTTCGAACTCCCGCACATACGACTGGGAACACTATCTCAACCAAAAAAAACATACGGACTGGGAACCAGGCAAATCTGGCAAGTCGCAATGGTTGATCAAGAAATTTAGATTCCTTTTTATACCTTGTCTTTACCCCACTTGTGCATGTTAGAGGGAGCAATCGAGAGAGAAATGAAACGCCTCACTTTGCTTGCAGACACCAGTCCTGAACTTGGGGACAACCACCCCCTAAAGGCGCCAAGCTTGAGTTGAGTGACCTCCAATCCACTCCGAAGAATGTTGGCCAGAATCACGCGATCCTGTCCGCCTAGGCGACGACTGCTACTGCTAGCCATCCGCCCCCTATGTCTAGTAGGTCAAAGCTTTCGAGTTTGAGATCAACCGTTCATCAGTCCACGCCATAAAACTTTCTGGTAGTATCAACTGCTCTTGCTCCTCTGCTGACTGCTGTTGTGTGTGTTTAGTAATTAGTACCCATGTTTCACGTGTTGCTTCATTTTGACCTAACAACCAATAGGATGTAGAGGCGTGTGGACTCTTTTGCTGTGTACACTGTCTACCAGTGTAGAGGCTGGAACCTATTTCCATTATCTAAAAATGTGCTCCTACTCTACCTAATTCTTCACTGGGCTGAACTCGCCATGCACCGTTACCGAGTCCCAATGGGCACTGAAACTGCAGTGCAATTCAGCGAACTCCCACGCCGGAATCATGGTTCACGAGAGCAGGTTGGTGCGTGTGGACACCACCGAGAGGCGAGAGGATGAGCACGGAGCAACCGATGACGCTAGCCCGAGTCCCCAGGGATCACGCATGATCTCCGTCCGACATGGAGATCGCGGTTCTTGCAGGCACCACGCCCACACACACAAGTCCAGGTCGAGGACGGCGGCAGAGAGAGCTGCTCTGCCCCGTTCCAACAGCGCAATCTCACCGCGGATCCTGCGATTTTTTGTGCGTGGGTCTGGCTGGCGCGATCGACGATCCACGCAAGGGAAAGGGGAGAGCCGACCTCCGACGCACGCGGTTCCACAAGTGCAGCTGCGCAGCTCCGTTCATGAGTAAACAAGCATATCTGCACCGTGGTCCTGATGATGAGAACTTTGATCTGCGTTCTTGGCGCGCCATTGTTCCAAGCAACACAGAGCTAAAATCCCTGATTGGTGACTAGTGTCCGAGGTCTGACCGGTCAGACTTATCTGCGCAGTATTCATTCAGGTCAAACCGGTCAAATCCATGGTGTGCTGTGTAGCTAGGGTTGAGAAGGGAATGAGGACACCAGGACTCCAGGAGCACATGCCTGTGTTCATGGGGAGCGATAAACAGTTCTTGATTCAGTAGATCGACGCAAGCAGATAACAATGCAATAAAAGGGAGCCTAGTCGGCATCCCCACGTGTGCACGTACACCTAAGTGGAGGGAAAGATATAGGAGGTGCACAAGCACATGGGATTCTTGTAAGGCTGGCCTGGAGGCATATTAGTCTCTTTGTACATGGCAAACAGATACCGTAGACAAATTTGAGAAATTTCGGAATACTGTTAGTTTTTCCAGAGAACACAATATATACAATAACCCCACCAGTCCGGTTTATAAGGCGTGCACGGTGCACAAACTCTGCAATTTCTGGCCAATAATTTTTAACTACTATAATACAAACTTGTTATTGATATTCGCACTATCAATAATTATAAGTTTATAATCGTAGCAGTTATAAGATAAAATAAATAAATAGTCAAAATATAATTTAGGAGGCCGTGCCATATCAAACTGCGCCTTATAAACTGGACCGGAGGGAGTAGCTATGATGATTGAATCAACCAAATTCAAAATAATGGTGGTGTGTTTCTGTTTATTGTTAGAATTACTAGGATCTATCGCTTTTTCTAACATGTTTCATAAGGATATGAGGACTAAGACTGTCCACAACGTACACGATGCTGAAAAGTTGCATGCCTGCCACCTTTGTATCGATGCTCAGAACCAAATTTTCGCCCAGCGTTCAGCACCGATGCCACTGCACATGTAGGACCAACCAACCACGCACTATGTATGGCACAGAAGCCTAGGTTGCAAGGAGAGGAATTGTACTATGATATTGTTTTTTACTGGCTTAGCACTGATGCAAGAACATGCTTCGCAAGCTCAGTTTTTACTTTCAGCACCGCACCCTGCAGCGGCAAGCATCGATGCTTCAACCCTCTCGCTCCTGTTTCAAGCATCGTTTCCGACCACGCTGTGGGTAGTCTTAACATACATGCTTTAAAAGGAGTCTTTAATTAGCAATAGCAAGATACATCCACAACTAGTCATTGTTGTTGTTGAGTGCTGCCGCCATGCTAGTAGCTTGTCACTTTTTAAGTCAGGTATCTCATTCCATGTGGCATGACAAAACAACTCAGAAATATTTGGTCTATCTGTTTGTCACTCTAGCTCTAAGAATTTCTGGAGCCTTAAGAAGTAGTTTGAGCTAGAGCTGTGGGCATATTAAAGTTATTTGGTTGAATAGTTTTGTTACTATATTCTAAATTAAAGCATATATTTAAATATATTCAGTATCTTTTTTCTTCTCAAATGCTTCATTATATATATATATATGATAAACGCAGCAGGTTTGTTGTAACACCATTGCCTCTCCCCATCGTCAACCCACGGAAACTTGTTCGCTCCCTGCACATCACTAGTCTATAGCACGAAGCACTCCACTGAGCTCGCTTGGTCCCTGGTCCCTGCAATGGATTTACCGATAGCTCAGTGGCATCGACTCCCATAATTCTGTCCCCGACATGCGATCGCCCACCTCTTCGTCTCTCTCTCTCTCTCTCCGGTGCGCCCGACGCGTCGATGGGCTCGTCGCAGCTGCCCCGTGCGTCGCCTCTGGGCCAAGCCAAGGCTCCCTTTCCCGAGCTGGGCCTCCTCTCCCCTTCCTCCGATGCTGCTGCTGTGTTGCGCTTTGGGAACGCAAGGGTCCATGTGGGCCTCGCACTTTCTTTTCTATTTTTTCGCTAAAAAAACGAAGCTTGTTGCGAACGTCTAGGCAGTACGTGTCGAGTATGTACGCGTAAACAGTCGGGTCACGAGGATTAAGAGAGATCCTGTCAACGGATACGTGTAAGAGAATGTCAAGTTGCGACAAGTGGCAGAGTAGCAAAACCATTTTCCAAGTGTTGCGAGGCAGAAATTCCTTGAAGCAATACTTACTTGTGTATGTGATCTTGGAGAGATGCCTAGTTAAAATGCACAACACATCCTCAGATACTGTGATCTTGGCCCAGTGTGAGTGATAGTAATGATATTGCTAGTGGGCACCAGACCAGACCAATCAGCTTCAATTCCCGGATTGGGTACCTCTTGAGGGGCTTTCTTGAGCTTTCATTTCTCAAGCAAGCTCTTTTCCGATCCAGCCTGATACGCGGCGCAACATTGCCAATATATTACTACCCTCTGAATCTCTAATGGACCCATATTGATGCTGCACACTCAATGCATAGCGATCCATCTTTTTTTCACAGCGGATGAGCCAGCGATGCAGAATCAGGCAAGGCAGAGCATGGAGTCCTCGGCACCGAAAGCCCCATGCCCGGGAGCCGGGATCTCTCTCCCCGTCCGTGTCCCGCGCCACGCAGCCGCGGGGCACCGCACCGGGATGGAGCGGCTGGCTCCAGCACGGGCTCATGCTCGCCGCAACTCGTGTCCCATGGCACTCACACAACGAACACTCAGGGGGTGTTTAGTTCACCCATTTTGCAAAATGAAGCCATCTTGGACCGCGTGCACAGAGAGAAAAAAATACATTAGGAATCGCGCATTTTGTAAAATGGAGTCATTGTGCAGAATAGAGCCGGAACTAAACACGGCCTCAATTCACTTCACTTGCTCAGGCATCCAGATGCAGTCATAACGACGTCACGCGCTCGCAGAACATGCCATCATGTGGGCCGCTATGTCTACACCTACACGTATAGTAGTAGGGAAAGACAGACCCCCACCCCCCTATATACACATACAGTATACTAGCTGATGGCTGATAGCCCCACCACTGAATTCTGCTGCCTTCCAGAGAGCTGCACAACAGTTTAATTCCGGGAAACAGGCTTGGATGGGGGCTCATCTTGGGAGCCAAATCCCACATTGCATGGGGGCAATTGTGTGACGCATACACCAAAATGTTCCATTAGGACATTGCTTTGCACAAAGGGATTCTACTTGAGGCAAGAACATGGCTTAATGATCCGTTGCCCTCGTAAAGCAGGGGCACTGCAGCAGGGCGAGGATGAGAACATTTGGAATCTTGACAAATAGTAGTTTTCTCATCACCCTGACCCGGCCCCTAAAAAGGCTTAGCTAGCTAGCAAGGCAGCAGAGCGAGCCTTTCTTCCCTCATCATCGTTGCCGCTCCTCCTTTTTTGCGTTCCCTACTTTAATGATTTCTCTACAGGGCCGTCAAACAGGGCATCTTGCAAGTGCTGGATACACATATATAGACGCATGTGTACGAGCTAGGTTGAAGATTCAATTAGTGAATGCACTTAGTTAGGTGTGAATGTGTGAAGCTGCACATAATGCAAAAGCATGAACGTTAGCTCTAGCTATATACTCGTTCGCTGAGAACCTATTTCTATTTGGATCCATCAGCTAAACTTTAGATGCTCGGGATCCAAGCAGGCCAGCTAAACCCTGATAAAGTTTAGCTGAGGTTAAAAAGTGCACTATTCTTTTAACTAGTTGAATCCAGCTAAAATATGTTTAAGTACGAGATTGCCCCTCCTAAAATTAGTTGGAACATTTTTTCTATTATTTTCATGAGAAGTAGCTTGGTCCATTTTTTTTTAATTAGTTGGAACATTTAAACACTCATAGCTAAAGTTTAGCTAGCTCATCTTTAACTAGCTAAAATTTAGCTCTTCCAATTAGCTAGCTAAACTTTAGTTGTAGTTGGGGTGGATCCAAACATACCTTTACACTAGTTTCTCAACTTTGAATTTAGTCAGGAGTTGAGAATAGACTCCAATGCTGCCTTACCAGACTCAAGGTGAGGTTCCAGATGTGTATTTTGTTGGGCGGGAAAATGTAAGTGGAAAACAAATAAATGATGATCGTCTTGGACAAAAGGGCTTTAAGACAATTTAGGACTTGCGTGGAATTTGAAGGTTACCACCGGTGACAAAAGACGATGAACAATGTGATGGAGGCAGTCAGGCAGAGGATGATTTAGTCGTGGCAAAGGAAAGGCGAGAGGCAGTGTCCGAGTTAGGAGGGAGTAGAAGAATCAAGAGGAAGAACACGAGTGATGATGGCTTTGGCAATGGAAGCTAGGGTTGCGACAGTTGACTTGAGAGTAGAGTCGATGAAACATAGATGCCATAAAGAGGCGACGTATAATTTGTACATCCAAAATTCTAATGGACGAGGCCACTGAACTAAGCTCTCGTGACTAGTATTTGATGTGATTTATAATTTAAAGTGCAGCTAAAACGAAGCTCAAACCCACGATAAACAGCTGTCAGCGTAGTACGCACTCGGCAGGACCACCAGCATAGAAAACCTCCGAGCCCATCTGCCCTGCCCGTGTGTGCCGGCTGCCGAGGAGAGCGGCTGTGGCCAGCCAGCTTTTTGAGGTGCCAAAAGGTTTTCTAACGGTGCGCCACACCAGAGTATATACTAGAACCGTAGGATATTTCCCCCCAACACCAGCCCTTTTCCCGTTCTTTCGTCCATGCGTCGCGCGGCAGGCGATGATGGCCGGGGGCGCGCACGCGGGGACGTGGGGAGCACCGGTGCCGGAGCAGGGAGGGAGGGAGGGAGCCACGCCCACAGGGGCACAGAGCACAGGGCCAGGCCGCCCGCGCCCGGAGGGGAGCCTAGCGAGCGCGGGGGCCGGGTGGGGGCGGACCATTGTTCCCTGGACCCTGGGCACGCACGACACCGCTCCAGAACGCAGAACCCTGCCGTCCTGCGGTTCACCGCCCGCGCTCCTTTTCTTTTCGCCGCCCCTCGTCGTCGGTCCGCGCGCCGCGACGCGACGGCAGCTGCGCGGAGGGCGCAGGAGCGCAGCGCCCGACGCGGCGGGGCAGGCTGCAGCTCAGCTGGGCGCGCTTTGATTATTCGGAAGTCCTTGGAGTTGCTCCGCAGCTTTTTGGTTGCCCTGTCGGCGTTCCGGCGTGGCGTGGGAGCCGTACATGAGTTTTGCTCCTCGACCTGAGATTCTGAGAATTTGTTTTCACCGATCGAATTACTGCGTGGTGCTTGGTTCGCCGTAGGATATTGTACCACTGGTACAGATAAACTAGGGCAGGACAATTTCGCAAAAAAAAAGTCTAGGTGTCATGTTAATACCATTATTTTTCCGATGGCAGGAGATAACTTTATCAATATCAAAATATACATGTTTGTGTAATATTTCACGAACAAAAAAGAATATAAGCAGGTACCAAGGAGACTTAACACATCTCCATTGAGAGATATATCCGTACAACTATTAACACTTGTACTTTCATCGTACCAGTCACTTAGGATGTTAGTACATGGTAAACATCGTGGTTCAAGAACCATGCCAATGTCTAAAACGACTCTAATACGAATAAAATTGAAGTTTAATTTCATGCTAAGTGTCACATTATGTTAGCAATCGGTCCCTAAATTTGCTTAATTTCTATAAACACCCTAACAATTTTCCACGACCCAACAATAGAGATAGCTACCCACAAAAAAAAAGAAAAAAAGATGGCAACATACCCAACCTTCCTAGTTTTACCAGGAAGATATTCGGGTAAATCTCCTTGCCCATACTTTTATTCTATATTTCTATGGGTATGGTTCAAGTCACGGGTATCATCAGGACAAAACTATATTAACATGTGTTTTATAAATTAATACAATAATAATTTAATAGCCACATTGCCATTTAAGCGATAATCATTGTTCGAAGTTTATAAAACTAATACACAAACCATCCACGCAAGTCAATGTCTCAATGATGAGAAGTCAATGATCACACACAACACACTTAACAAGTTACAACGACACTTTAATACTTGATGTTCACAACGATACATACCCTTCGCACTTGAAGTAATATAATTTGTAAAGATTGAAAAACATAAGAAGAATAATAATTACCAAATACTCTTGTATATGAGTTGGACATCCAGTGATTTACTAGGCCCCTTGTGGGTTTGGGTACCCTATAGGTACCGGCAATACCAGTGTCCTACGCGTGGGTGAGATTTTATACCGTATTCTTGTCTGTGGGTGAAATTTTATACCCATATACCCTTGTATAAAGTGTGCCATAGTTGTATTAAACATAAAGTTTTATTAAACTTTTTAGGGCCTCATCTTACATTTTCACACTAATGCCTCCAAATTCCTAAAGACAGCCTTGCCTTACTTCCCCTGCCTTGTCCTCTTCCACCTGCCTACAATGGTGCCTCCTTAATTAGGAAAACTCTACCTTTAAAATTTAGAACATCTAAGAGCATCTCCAAAAGATTCTTTATATCTTTTCTAACTTACAAAAATAGAGACTTTGGTGAAAAAACACTCTCTAATAGCCTCTTCAATTAGATATCTAAATATAGATATCCTCTATTTTGGATTTCTCTCTAGCCAAAGATGGAGAGCGAGGATGACTCTCTAGACTGCGCACAACATATAGAAAAACTGTTGGAGAGTATAAAGATATAGAAAATGATTTTTACTTAAATGACTCTCCAAATGATGATTTAGAGAGCAGATTTTAGAAACGCTCTTGGAAATGCTCTAACAACCATACATTTTTTAAAAAATATTTTACGGCCTCATTTTACATTTGGCACTTTGTCTCCAAATTCCTAGAGATGGCCTTGCCCCCAATTGCACCCTCGCCTTGTCCTCCTTCACCTGCATACAACTACAACGGCGTCTTCTTTGGAAAACCCTACCCTTCAAACTTAGGGCCTGTTTAGTTTGGTGGATTGAAAGTTACCGTTTACTGTAGCAATTGTAAATCGAAGATTAGGAGGACTAAACATGATCTAATTATAAAACTAAATACACGGTTGGACGGGAAATCGCGAGACGAATCTATTAAGCCTAATTAATCCATCATTAGAGATTGTTTACTGTAGCACGACGTTGTCTAATCATGGCCAAATTAGGCTCATTAGATTCGTCTCGAAAAGTTACCTAGGGGTTATGGAATGGGTTTTGTCATTAACACACGTTTAATACTCCATACATAAAAGATTCCTTTTGATGAATAGTTAGATGTGACGTTTTGACAAATTTTTTTGTGAACTGAACAGGCCCTTAGAACCTGAAACAACCCTACACTATCCCAAGTTCTGACCTTGCATAAAACTTCTCGGAGGAGCTAGCCAATGGCAGACAAGGAGGTGCTAGCACGCACCCGCTGGAACAAAAAAAAAAAAGAATTCGAGGCATGGGAAACCTCTAAAATGTTTTGTGTCAAAAAACTGGTCTCCAATTTTACATTCCTCCCCCTCATGTCGGAGTGTGTGCAGTGCCCATCTGATGTGTATAAATAATCACACGCACCTATGCCCACTCCCCCTCCCTCCCCCATTGGCTCCCCCGCCTGCCTCCACTCCACGGCGGCTCTAGGCCTCCACCTACTCATCAGTCTCCCACCGCACCACGCCGCGGCGCCACCGCGCCATCACGCGCGTTCTCGGCCGGACACACGCCGAGGAGCGGCTCGCAAAGCGTCTCTTGGCGTAGCGGCGGCGACACGCGCGGGCAAGATGATCACGGGCACGGACTTCTACCACGTCATGACGGCCATGGTGCCGCTCTACGTCGCCATGATCCTGGCGTACGGCTCCGTCAGGTGGTGGCGCATCTTCTCCCCGGACCAGTGCTCCGGGATCAACCGCTTCGTGGCGCTCTTCGCCGTGCCGCTGCTCTCCTTCCACTTCATCTCCACCAACAACCCCTACACCATGAACCTCCGCTTCATCGCCGCCGACACGCTCCAGAAGCTCATCGTCCTCGCGCTGCTCACCGCCTGGAGCTACCTCTCCCGCCGGGGCTGCCTCGAGTGGACCATCACGCTCTTCTCCCTCTCCACGCTGCCCAACACGCTCGTCATGGGCATCCCGCTGCTCAAGGGCATGTACGGCGACTTCTCCGGCAGCCTCATGGTGCAGATCGTCGTGCTCCAGTGCATCATCTGGTACACGCTCATGCTCTTCATGTTCGAGTACCGCGGCGCCAGGATCCTCATCACCGAGCAGTTCCCCGACACCGCGGGCGCCATCGCCTCCATCGTCGTCGACCCCGACGTCGTGTCGCTCGACGGCCGGAACGACGCCATCGAGACGGAGGCCGAGGTCAAGGAGGACGGCAAGATACACGTCACCGTGCGCCGCTCCAACGCCTCGCGCTCCGACATCTACTCGCGCCGCTCCATGGGGTTCTCCAGCACCACGCCGCGGCCCAGCAACCTGACCAACGCCGAGATCTACTCGCTGCAGTCGTCGCGGAACCCAACGCCACGGGGCTCCAGCTTCAACCACACCGACTTCTACTCCATGGTCGGCCGCAGCTCCAACTTCGCCGCCGGGGACGCCTTCGGCGTGCGCACCGGCGCCACTCCCAGACCGTCCAACTACGAGGAGGACGCGCCGGGCAAGGCCAACAAGTACGGCCAGTACCCGGCGCCCAACCCGGCCATGGCGGCGCAGCCCAAGGGGCCCAAGAAGGCGGCCAACGGGCAGGCCAAGGGCGAGGACGGCAAGGACCTGCACATGTTCGTCTGGAGCTCCAGCGCATCGCCCGTGTCCGACGTGTTCGGCAACGGCAACGCCGAGTACAACGACGCCGCCGCCGTCAAGGAGGTCCGCATGGCCGTCGCCTCCCCACGCAAAGGTAGCGTCGTACTCTTTATTTTTCCACCCACCGCATGCTCCTACTTGCTTGGCGGCGCTGCATGCTCAAACCTCCGTTCTGTGTCAGTTGCAGCGGACGGGAGGAAGGAGAGGGGCGAGGACTTCGCGGAGCGGGAGGACTTCAGCTTCGGGAACAGGGGCGGGGCGGAGAGGGACACGGAGGCTGGCGACGAGAAGGCGGCGGTGGCCGGGCAAGGGAATGGCGGCGTGGCGGCGCCCGCGGCGATGCCGCCGACGAGCGTGATGACGAGGCTCATCCTGATCATGGTGTGGCGCAAGCTGATCCGCAACCCCAACACCTACTCCAGCCTCATCGGCCTCATCTGGTCGCTCGTCTGCTTCCGGTAATTAACCACTCACTCCGCGGGCGAGGTCACCGTTCATCAATGGGGGGCAGTTCGATTCCATCGTTCGCTAATCCGTTCGCCGCCTTGCGGGGGCATGCAGGTGGAACTTCGAGATGCCGGCGATCATCCTCAAGTCCATCTCGATCCTCTCCGACGCCGGCCTCGGCATGGCCATGTTCAGCCTCGGTCCGTGCATCCGCTCTCACCTAGCCCTGCCAGTCTCCACCTATGGAACAGTGAATCAATCTTGTACCGGAGTTACTGACTGACACTGCCGTGACGTCGCTCTCTCCGTGCAGGGCTGTTCATGGCGCTGCAGCCGCGGATCATCGCGTGCGGGAACAAGGTCGCGACGTTCGCCATGGCCGTGCG
Source organism: Alloteropsis semialata (assembly GCA_004135705.1). NCBI lineage: Eukaryota > Viridiplantae > Streptophyta > Magnoliopsida > Poales > Poaceae > Alloteropsis > Alloteropsis semialata. Next base: position 4,165,547 of record CM014271.1, on the reverse strand, counting down.
GTTCCTCACCGGCCCGGCCGTCATGGCCGCCGCATCCTTCGCCGTCGGCCTCCGCGGCACGCTCCTCCACGTCGCCATCGTTCAGGTAAAACCCAAAACCAATCCAATCCACACCCAACCAACCGCACAAACGAACCACAGGCATGCCACTGACAAGAACCGCCTTTTGAAAAAAAGAAAGGAAGAAAGAAATGCAGCAACGGTCAAGTGGCCGGCCGGGCATGCCGATCGGCGATCGATATGCCCCCTGTGCCGGTAAAGCGCGGCACAGCTCGCTTTCGCTTTAGACTTTGCACGCACAGGCACAAGCACAGGCGCCGCTGAAAGTCTGAAACGCCTCCTCGCCTTAATGTTTTTTTTCTCTGATGACTGACGTTGGTTTTGTTTACTGACGACGCGCGCAGGCCGCGCTGCCGCAGGGCATTGTCCCCTTCGTCTTCGCCAAGGAGTACGGCGTGCACCCTGACATCCTCAGCACGGCGTAAGCTCCTGCCCCTGCCTGCACACAGCTTTGCTTTGTGTTCCATCCATGAGAAGATCCGTCGAGATTCCCAGGGGTTTTGTCTCACCTGCCGTTCTTTGTGGTTGCAGAGTCATCTTCGGCATGCTCATCGCGCTGCCCATCACGCTGGTGTACTACATCCTGCTGGGGCTGTGAAAAAGCAAGACAAGGCGGTGTCGTTGCAGGCAGGTCACAGCTCAGCGATGCCGGGTGGATGGGGTAGCGGACAGAGGAGGGGACAAAGGGGGCTGCAGCCACTGCGCGTGCGTGCAGGGGACATGGAGATGGAGGAGAGGTTAATCCGTAGGAGTATTCTTAGGTGTAGAGATCATGGAAGACGATTAGAGCAAAAAGGAAATGTTTAGGACAAGAGTTGGGTTGAAGGAGGGCTAGCTGGCTCCATGGGCGGCCATGTGCAAAGCCTCGGGATGACACGATTTGCAAAGCATCCGGTTGCTCAGGTTATGAGGTCGACTTGGTTCCGTTAGGGGTTGTGATGAGGAGGGTTTTCCATGGATGTTAGGGCTGGCCTTGCCTTGTAAAATGGATGCATGTCACTTTGATGGAATGCTAGAGCTCTTGTTCACCTTAACGTATACTACCTAGAGCTTTTGTTCATCTTAGCGTATACTACATGGAATTGCAGCATGTTTCGGCAATATTCAGTGCTTCAACAACAGTATCTGACATGGAAATGGAGTGGTGGTAATTCCAATAACCATTTTCACAGCATTGGGCATCGGTGATTTTGGTATCTAATCCTTCCTGAATAAAGCCTTGTTTTGCCACTGGATCAGAGGATATGCTAGGGCTTGAGAATAAACTCCAATGGGTGGGGACAAAAATAAAATCTCAGACAATACTCATCCTATAATCAAATCTAGTGACCTAAAGAAGTTCCACGGGAAGTACATGCCAGTATTTTTTCGTAAATAATTCAAAAAAGAAGTAATCCGTTTTTGTGTTATTGTGCCTCAGTTGAGTCTTGTTAGCCATGGTTCGGGTCTGGCTAGCCCTTCCCCATGTTACAATACAAAGGAGATCAAGATGATCTCATCCATCCATCCAATGGACACCATGGAAAGGTGTCCGTACGTAGGGGTGTCGGTTGCTAGAACAGACACCACCAGCGACGTACGGACGTGACGGTTGGTCGCGTCCGTTCCTCGCACCCTTTCATCCCATATATATATGTAATCACCCCATTTGGAATCAATACAAGAAAACATTCTTCTCATTCATTCACTCGTTTCATTCAAGTTTTCGACACGTTATCAGCACTGCTCGCGAGAGAAAGAAGAACGGGAAGAAGATCAAGGAGGCCTCGCTCTTCAGAGACAGAGATGTCTCATGAAGTCAATCCATCAGAAGAGGAATTGTGCCTAGTGGACAGTTGTACCACAAACTCTATACTACGGGAGCTCAAATACTTTCAAACTCTTAAGAAAAGAGATGGCAAAGTTTTGACCATTGCTGGAAGCGATGCAGTGATAGTTGGGTCTGGACGGGCCACTATTACACTCCCTATGGGTACACAGATAATAATTGAGGATGCATTATTGTATCCTGATTCAACTCGTACCCTACTAAGTTATAGAGATATCCGTCAAAACGGGTTTCATGTCGAAACTCATGAGGACAATCGAGAAGAATTTCTTCTCTTGACCAAACAAAATGGATATGGCAAACGCATTTACGAGAAAATTTCTTCTCTCACGTCTGGGTTGTACTATACATACATTAAGCCCATTGCACATGTTGCATATAAGGTAATTTTTCAGAATATCGATGCATTCCAGACATGGCATGATCGACTTGGGCACCCAGGTATTGGAATGATGAGAAAAATTATCGGCAATTCCATTGGTCATGATTTAAACACTGCAAGATTTCCCAAATCTTCTAATTTCATATGCACTGCATGTGCATCTGGGAAATTGATTTTAAGACCTTCTCCACTTAAAATCAGAGCTGAACCACTCAAATTCCTTGAAAGAATTCAAGGTGATATTTGTGGTCCGATTGTACCAACTTCTGGACCGTTCAGGTATTTCATGGTGTTGATTGACGCATCTACTAGATGGTCTCACGTGTGTCTACTTTCGACACGCAACCATGCTTTTGCTAAGATAATGTCCCAAATCATAAGATTGAAGGCACATTACCTTGAACACAGGATTCAATCAATCCGTATGGATAACGCTGCCGAATTCACATCCCATGCTTTCAATGATTATTGCATGGCTTTAGGAATTCAGGTTCAGAACTCTGTTCCATATGTCCATACACAGAATGGTTTGGCAGAATCGTTGATTAAAAGGATCAAACTCATTGCACGACCTTTGTTGTTGAATTGCAACTTGCCTACGTCGTGTTGGGGTCATGCAGTCCTGCACGCTGCCGACCTTGTCCAACTACGACCAACTGCATATCATGAAACTTCCCCAATGCAGTTAATACGTGGAAATCCTCCAAGTATTTCCCATTTGCGTAAATTCGGTTGTGCGGTTTACACACCGATCTCACCACCACAGCGTACAGCTATGGGCCCACACAGGAAAGTGGGGATCTATGTGGGATTTAAATCTCCGTCGATCATAAAGTATTTAGAACCCCTAACGGGAGATCTATTTACTGCCCGGTATGCTGATTCGATTTTTGATGAGGAACATTTCCCGGCATTAGGGGGAGACTTCAAGTACCAGAAGGAATGCCAGGAAATAGATTGGAATGCTCAAGGTATTCCTGCCTCTGATCCACGTACTACAGAAACTGAACTTCAAGTTCAGAAGATTATACATTTGCAAAGACTTGCAAATGAACTGCCAGATGCATTTACCGATTATAAAGGTGTCACTAAATCTTTCAATCCAGCTCAGAATGCGCCAGAAAGAGTGGAGGTACCAAATAAAACCACTCACCTCCCACTTAAGAATAAGAAAGGGAGAAGTACGGCTGCTAAGCAGGATTCTTTGGCTAGCAAGAAAAGAAAGAAGGTAAATGCAAACCAACCTTTAGTTGGTGGATACCAAATGGATACGTTGTATCAAGTGGATTGTGATGATCCGCAACCTAGTTCAGTGGTGCACAGTGCTGAAGCTAGGATTTCGGAAGACCCTATACATATCGTTTCGGGAAGTCATGATAAGTCTTTGAGGGTAGATGAAATTGCCATCAATTATACTGAAACTGGAGAATCTTTTGATAGAAAAGCTACAATTGTCGACACATATTTTTCCGAACAAATTGCTGAATGCCTCCAGGTTGATCCAGATCCTAAATCCATGGTGGAGTGTCGTAAACGCTCTGACTGGAACAAATGGAAGGACGCAATTGAAACGGAATTAGCCTCGCTTTACAAAAGAGATGTATTCTCGGCTGTAATGCCTACCCCTCGTGGTATCTTTCCTGTGGGATACAAGTGGGTTTTCGTTCGGAAAAGGAATGAAAACAATGAGGTGGTGAGATATAAAGCAAGGCTTGTAGCACAGGGTTTTACGCAAAGACCCGGCGTTGATTTCAACGAGACGTATTCTCCGGTTATGAGTGGCATAACTTTCCGATACTTAATATCATTGGCAGTACAAAATCATCTATCTTTGCAGTTGATGGATGTAGTGACAGCATATTTGTATGGGTCACTGGATTCTGATATATACATGAAAGTTCCGGATGGAATTGATGTTCCGAATCCAAAGGCAAATCGCAACATGTATTGTGTTAAGTTGCAGAAGTCATTATATGGCTTAAAACAATCGGGCAGGATGTGGTACAACCGATTGAGTGAATTTCTCTTGGAAAAGGGATACACTAAGAATGATGATTGTTCGTGCGTCTTCATTAAAAAAATCCACTAGAGGATTTTGCATTATCTCTGTTTATGTTGATGACTTGAATATCATTGGAAATAAACAAGATATTGATGAAGCACGTCATCATTTGAAGACGGAGTTTGAAATGAAGGATTTGGGTAAAACCAAATTTTGCTTGGGTCTACAACTTGAGCATTTATCTTCAGGAATCCTTGTGCACCAGAGTGCATATACTCAGAAGATATTGGAGAAATTCAATATGGATAAGTCGTACCCATCTAAGACTCCCATGGTGGTCAGATCTCTAGATGTAGAGAAAGATCCATTTAGACCAAGGGAAGATGGAGAAGAGATATTGGGGCCGGAAGTCCCATATCTTAGTGCTATTGGTGCACTTATGTATCTTGCTAATAGTACCCGGCCGGATATTGCTTTTGCAGTAAACTTGTTGGCAAGATATAGTGCTGCTCCTACCAAACGTCATTGGACAGGAATCAAGAGTGTCTTTAGATATCTCAATGGCACAAGAGATCTTGGACTCTTCTTTAAGAGAAATAATGATCCGACTTTGATTGGGTATACCGATGCTGGCTATTTATCAGATCCCCACAATGCCAGATCGCAAACAGGATTTGTATTTTTACAAGGTGGAACTGCTATTTCATGGAAGTCTTCTAAACAGACTCTGGTAGCTACATCCACTAACCATTCTGAAATTATTGCATTATATGAAGCATCACGTGAATGTGTGTGGCTTCGAAGAATGGTCAACCACATTATGATATCTTGTGGTATTGGTTCTATTGAATCACCTACCATTATCTATGAGGATAATGCTGCTTGTGTTGTTCAGATGGAAACAGGTTATATCAAGAGCAACATCACTAAGCATATTGCTCCTAAATTGTTTTATCCTCATGAGCTTCAACAAAATGGGGAAATAAACATCTTGCAGACTAAGTCATGTGATAATCTTGCTGATTTATTCACAAAGTCTCTACCTTATTCGGCCTTTTCAAAGTGTGTTAAAGGCATTGGTATGAGACGACTTAGAGATTTGCATGATTCAGGGGGAGTGTCACTCTCTAAATAATTAACTTGTTTGGCTATCATATTACACTCTTTTCTTTGTATGAGTTTTGCCTTATTAGGTTTTCTCATCCAAAATTTTTAATGAGGTAATATCAACATAAGCAATATGTCTTATTATTTGTTTTTCCCCAATGGGGTTTTTGGCAAATGATAAAAATAGACATATTTGCTCATTGGACTACACTATGATCCAAATGGAGAGCACAATATATATCATGGTTGTTCTCCTTATTTTTTCCCATTGGGTTTTTGAGGAGTTTACCTGGTATATATATGTATATATTTTCAGATTATCTTAACAGATATCTAGAAGAAATAGAATTGAAGGATGATCAAAGCTGGATTCGATCAAGGGGGAGTGTTACAATACAAAGGAGATCAAGATGATCTCATCCATCCATCCAATGGACACCATGGAAAGGTGTCCGTACGTAGGGGTGTCGGTTGCTAGAACAGACACCACCAGCGACGTACGGACGCGACGGTTGGTCGCGTCCGTTCCTCGCACCCTTTCATCCCATATATATATATATGTAATCACCCCATTTGGAATCAATACAAGAAAACATTCTTCTCATTCATTCACTCGTTTCATTCAAGTTTTCAACACCCCAGTTGAGTCTTGTTAGCACTCTGAGTCTCTGACCACACACATGCCAAATTTCATGTCAATTTTGGAGTACTATTGAATACGACCAGAAATTGGATTCCACTTTATTTTGATTGTACGCCCCTTGTTAACATCATCCAACGCGGACCGAATAAATGGATTCTTCTTCTTCTAAATGGTTCTTCGTAGTACATGGACAATTGATATTAGCCCAGGAATCATGGGACAGATTATCGTAGATTATCTAGCTTGAAGCAGTTAGGTAATCTAGCGTTGTTTACCTTCTTTGCCTACTCTGTGTAATGGGTCTTGTGTTAAAAAGAAGACATTACTGCTTTTAATTTAACTTAAAGAAAAGACACTAGAGAGGCCAAACTGCGGCTGAGTGGTTCACTGATCTGTTGTTGATAAATGTTGTGAAGTGTGAACACAGGAGGGATATGTAGCAATGTGGCAGCATTCTTTGTCAGTCATTCTTTTTCTTATCGTTTTTTTATTAGACAACTTCATCAATTTGTTGAATCACCAAAAGACGCAAGATATATAGCAACATCATAGTCTTTACCTAATGATTGCATATCTTAATAAGAGTCATAGACTAGCAGGTTTCACGAAGAATGTCGCTTACAGTGGTAGTTGTAATGTCTTTCATTATATTCCTTTTGAATCAATGATGCTCGGAAATTAGATATAAGAGCGTGCTGTGGAACTAAGCGTAGCTTAGTTGGTTAGGCTCCTTGTGGTGGAACCTGCCCACCCGATTTCGAGTCTCCGACTCGGCACGCATGTCACACTTTTCTAGATTTATTCCAGGAATTAACCGACGCAATTCTTTCAGTGCAAGGCGCATTGGTGACTTTGTCAATCTTAAGATCGGAACAGTCGGCACAGTCTCTCGGAGGTGCTCATAGGGGTAGGGTTTGTGTACGTGTATTCACAGGGGTGAGTGTGCGTGCGTATGAGTGTCTGCATTTGTACTGTTCTTTCGTAAAAAAAAAATATAAGAGCAAAATACTCATATGGTCTCTAACTTCGACCAATATTATACAAAAATATACTCATAGCGAATTTAGTGAAACAAATTTAATATTGTAGATGCTATTTGTCTATAAGCTTAACCAAAGTTAGAGAACTTTGATTAAGACAAAACTTAGAGGTCTTAAGTTTGGAACACGGGAAGACACACCATACAGATCATCTAACATCCATTGCTTGCCTTTTGTCTATCACACTCACACACAGAACACAGCTGAACATTCAAAGCTACGACGGAAATGAGGACAGTTGGTATAACAAATCGATGCCGGCGCGACTGCTAAGTGCTAACCGATACGTTTTCCTCTCAAGATTGTGCATGCGTTTTCCTTCCTGCTCCGTGTCTAAGTGTAACAACTGCTGCTGGTGCTGCTTAATTGTAGTTTAGGTACGCAGCAATTCATGGGACGCTGCCGGCCGGTACGTACGATGGGGAGACATGTAGGTACGAGACGCACCTTTATTTTATTTATTTATCAGCAACCAACCGGGCCGAATGATGACTTCTCCAAAAAAAAGGGGCAATGGATTCCTCATGAGAACGGGGATGGCTTGGCGCTAGCACGTTGGGGGCAAAAGTGCCCGCAGATTCGTCAGGCCTTCGCACAGAAATGTGTCTGGTGATCAGTGGTCGGTTGGTCACTAGTCTTGAGGCTCTTGCGCTAGCTGATCGCTATAGAATTTTTCATCTCACAAGATGACGGATACACGACACGATGCGCTTTCCTGCCCAAAATGCTTGATGCCTCTTTTCCATCTGGTCTGTATATATGTGGAGCAAGTCAGCAAAGGTTTTCAGAAAGGCTAGTGGTGATTTATTTACGGAGTACTAATTAAGTTTAAAAAGGACAGTAGGTTCGCATTTTAGCAATCATGAACAATGCTAACTCTGTACTTACAATGTTCTAGGAGTTCAGGCCGAGGGATAATTGTTGCAAGTACTACCTGCTAGCTCAAGCCTCCAAATAATGCAAGTAGCAGTGTAGCACCCACTATTTTCCACCTTTTTTTTTTGGCAGCGGTGCACGTATTCATGCGGTTGTAAAAGATCATCGAGTTGGCCACGCAGGCGTCCGGGCGCTCTCTGCTGGCCTCCCCGGCTGCAGGCGCGGCATTGATCACAGTGTCTGACAAGTCCTAGTCGAGCGACCGATCGATCGGGGCGCCAGCGATGATGGCTTGGCCGCTTTGGAGCTCGCGGCGGGCGGCATGCATGGCATGGAAAGGCAGCGGGCGCGCATGATGGTGCGCCCGCGCGGAGGAGCACGGCGGGATGGCCGGCCACTCATCACGCCCACCGCCCGCGCGGGGCCACCACCCCCGCCCGCACAAACCACGGGAGCCGCCGAGCCCGAGCCCGAGCCCGAGCCAATAAACAACGCAAAAGGCACGGGGCCACGCGCGACCCCTCCCCGCTCGCTCGCGCTCGGCTCCCGATCCAAGCATCCAACCAGCCGTGGTACTGACTGCAGCTGCCGTCTGCCCAGGGCGGGGCGGGGCACGGGGCGCCGAGCGGCCGAGCACTAGCCGCGGTTGGGTTGGGCTCGGCACTCGGCAGACGGCAGTTGAGTTCACCCCGCGCGCGCGGACGTGGGGGCCAGCGGCTTTCGGTTGGCACCAGGCTTTGCCTCGCCGCGGGAGCGGGAGTGGGTGCGTGCGCTTGCGCGGTCGCGCCCCCCGCGCGTCGCGTGGTCCAGGCCCGGCGCCCAAAGGCGCCTACACGCCGGGCCGGCACCTGAGTTGGCGCGCTGGCCCCTTGCCTGCCTGCCCGCCCGCCAGTGGCGCGCGTGTGGGGGTGTTCCCGCTCGCGCCGGCCGGCCGCTGCCACGGCACGTCGCAGATGCCGCGCCACGCGCGCTGTGGCTACCGTGTCGGCTCGGCTTGGCTCGGCTCGCAAAAGCTGTGGCTACCGTACTGCACCGTGGTATCGGTTCGGGCTACTCCTACTCATCGTCTTGGAACGGTGAGATTTTCTTGCCACCCGTGTCCTTTCGCATCGTTCCCTCGTCATGGCGACTCGAGGATTGATAGGGCGTGCTAGCTCCACTACCGCTGCTTTTTCATCGTGACACCATGAGGCCGGCTTTGAACGAGCAAGATCCGGACCTGACGCATCAACGGCTTGTTGCCGTGCGTGCCTATCCATCTTTCTGCGGACAACTCGAATCGAACTTGGAGGAATCAGAGCTCGGGCGGTGTGTACACCGTGACAGCGTCGCACGTACCGCTACCGGGAGGCCTAGGCTAAGATCGATCCCACGCTAGTAGTGGACGTCCAAGTCCTAGTCCAACTGGAAAAGCTCAGACATTGGCAGATTTGCAAGCTATCAGATCAGGCATCTCCTAGGCTCGTACTAGCACGATATCCAGTGAAGAAACTGGAGATCACCACTGGACACATCCTCTGAATCTTTATCGGACCCGCCACTAGTCCAAAGAGCATCAACACAGTGACACAGCATGGCAAACCCCAAGTGCCCAATCACCCAATAGCAAGCCAGACAATTACGACAAAAACACACACAAGTGCGATATCCGATAGGGAGTCTGCTAAAGATCCCAGTGCCTGGTGCAAACGCACAAGATCGCCCATCACTTTGTTCCAAGAGGTTGGATCGATGCAACGATGATCGAGCCAATGGGGACGGCGATACATGCACGGCGCCTCCTCTTTTCTATCGCTTGGCAAAAGTGACGCCGCTTTACCATCACCGCATCAAGCTTCAGTGCTTCATATGCCTGCGTTGTGACCTGACCGTCCAGCAATCGAGCACCTGACTGAATCTTTCTCCACTTGCGAGCAGCACTGATCAGTAGTATATGCGAATCGAATCAGGATTCAGGACCAATGCGACCTGCATCCCGTACCTTTATTCTCGCTATGCTAGCCGGCTAAAGCACGCACGCACGTACGAGAAAAAGCTACACGGCATGGCGAGATCGATCGAGGCAAGCCGTTCTTGTGGATACCAGGTGTCGAAGTTCCATGCATGTCCTTCTGAAAATCTTGGATCCGTCGCCATCGGTCTGGAGATTTGACGGACGCTACCCCGGAGTCCGAGGACGGAGCCACTTTGGGAGATGCAGTACTGTTGGGTTTCATGATCAAGAGGAGATACACCGTGCCCGTTGGTTGGTGGCTTGGTGCACATGAAAGGTTGGTTTCCGTTGGGAGCAGTTTTCCTCTCTCTGAGTTGGTAATTGATAGCCAAGTTGAAGAGGAATGACACATGAAGGGAGTAGGATCCAAGAATTCACTTAGAGGCGGTAATGTAGCGTAATGTATGTTTTTGCAACTTATTAGACCAAATCACCAAAGCGAGACATGGTGCAATAGGCTCGAAGAAAAATATTTTCTTAAGCAACTTTTTTCCAACTAAACCTTGAATGTTGGATTGTGCTGGAGCGGTGCAATGGTGGGATGAGCACTAGTTATTTGCAATACACCAAATTCGTTAAAAGTATTGAGATCCAGATTTTTTTTGTTATGTTTAAGTAGTTTGTCATTTTGTTCACTTTGGATTCACTAGATTACGACATCTCTGTTAGATCCAAAAAAGGGCTAAATTGTACAATGTGTTATCTATCTAAAATTTTAGAGATCTCAATCCTGAATTGTAGATGAAGCTTCCCTTAAACCTTAACGAAATCCCCACAAGACATGACCCATGACTGAAACATCTTTGAAAATTAAATGAATAGGTTTTTCTTTTAAAAAAAAGAAACGTGGAAGTGCGAAACTACTACCGACTGCTAGCCTGATCTAACGGATTCGCACATGATTTGCACAGAAACTAGAATACAGCATCCACTAGGTGCGCTGATCCATGATCGTCTGACGATCTGATAATGTGCTGCGTGCAGGGCATGCATGCATCTTTCGATGTCGATCTGCTGCCCGTTTTCTCTTGTCAGCTTCCACTCTGCCAGCATAACCAAACTGTTGGTGGTCAGTGGACAAACATTTAAGCAGCCCTGCGCGTATGGCAGCTTCTCATCACCCGTGCATGAGCTGCCGTAGCATGGGGAAGCCGCCTGGGCGCGGCTCCTGCTGCACCTGTCAGATCGCCGGCGATGGCGAGAGAAGGCAAGCAGATCAAACACTCGAAACACGCCCATCCCCGAGCCGTGCTCCGCGCAAAGGAACGGAGCACTGGTCCGGCCGCCCAATCAGCAGAGATATGAGTCGACGCGCGATCTCGCAAAAGGGCCCTTGGTATCGATCGCGACCCCGCGGAGGTCGGCGGCAAGCGGGTCGATCGCCATGTCGCACGGCAGTGCCGGAATGCGACGCGCCGTCCCGACGCGCTCGGCCCCGTGCGCCGCGGCATCGATCAGCGCGCCCGATCGCGTCCAGAACGTACCCTCCTTGACGTGGACGGGAGACTTTTGTTCCGACGTGACAGGTCCCGGCCGGCATAGCCGGAGGGAGCTCGCAAGCTAGCCCGTGGCGGCTTCCTCCCGCACGACAGGAGGCCATGGGCCGCCCGGTGCGCGACAAGGCGCGCGAGTGCGGCGGCACGGGAGACTGTAAAGAATCGATTAAATGAAAACTGTGATCGGATGAAATGACTGTGTGTTGTATTGATTGGATGAAGGATTCACATATATATACAACCCTGAAAGGGCATGGATGTGCCTGTTCGGAGGGACACGCCCCTCCTGAACGGGCGCCTTTGCTAACCGACGTGCCCCGTCATTAGCATACGCTAATGACGGGATTAACTACTAACTCACATGCTAATCATGTGATTAACTAATTGATCATAAACTAATTATTTCTAACACTCCCCCTTGATCAATTTGTTCCATGTAGTCTTCATGTATGCCTGTCCTTCGTTCTTGAAATACGTACTTCATTGTTGAAAATATATCCTTCATTCCAAAATATGGTGAAATCTCCTCTAAAAACCTTGTTGGAAAATTTTGAGGAGAAACCATGTTGTTTATCCAAAATGTGGGAAAAACTCCAAAAACCCTGTGGGAAAAATTGAGGAGAAACCCTTGTGTATAATGATATGCCCTGAAAAACTCCTATAAACCTTGTAGGAAAATAAGGAGAAAAATGATAGAGCATGTATGTGATATCCTCCCCCTAAAAACCCTTTGGGAAAAAATATGAGAAGGATTAATATATCTTTGATAACTCCTTAAAAACCCCTGTGGGGAAAATTAGAGATAGATATATATACTTGTATTGATATTGTCTCATTAAAAACCTTTATGAGAAATTCTATTAAAACTCATATAGGAAAAGAGTGCAATATGATGTTTGTTTAGGTTAAATTTAAGGTAATTCTCCCCCTGAACTTTGCAAATCTCGAAGTCGTCTCATACCAATTCCATGTACCAATTTCTGAAATATTGATGATGGTAAGGACTTTGTTAATAAATCCGCGAGATTATCACAAGATTTAATTTGCAAAATATCAATTTCTCCACTTTGCTTTAATTGATGAGGGTAGAATAATTTAAGTGCAATATGCTTTGTAATATTGCTTTTTATGTAACCTGTTTCCATCTGTGCAACACAAGCAGTATTATCTTCATAGATAATTGTTGGTGAGTCGATAGCACCAATACCACAAGATTGTTGTATGTGGTTTATCATTCTGCGTAGCCACACGCATTCACGTGAAGCTTCATACAAAGCAATTATTTCAGAATGATTGGTGGAGGTAGCCACTAGTGTTTGTTTGGAAGATTTCCATGATATGGCTGTACCACCATGTAGAAAAACATAACCTGTCTGTGATCTGGCATTGTGGGGATCAGATAAGTAGCCAGCATCAGTATATCCAATCATATTTAATTCCTGATTTTTTCTAAAGAAAAGACCAAAATCTTTTGTACCATTGAGATATCGAAAGATATTCTTAACTCCTGTCCAGTGTCGTTTTGTAGGAGCAGAGCTGTGTCTAGCTAGTAAGTTCACTGCAAAAGCAATATCCGGCCGGGTGCTATTTGCAAGATACATTAATGCTCCAATGGCACTTAGATATGGAACCTCGGGTCCCAATAATTCTTCTCCATCATCCCTTGGTCGAAATGGATCTTTCTTCATATCTAGTGATCGCACAACCATAGGAGTTTTTGATGGATATGATTTGTCCATATTGAATTTTTCCAATATTTTCTGGATATAAGCAGATTGATGTACTAAAATTCCTGTGGGAAGATGTTCGAGTTGTAAACCCAAACAAAATTTGGTTTGACCCAAATCTTTCATCTCGAATTCCGTCGTTAGATGATTCCGTGCTTCATTTATGTCTTGCATATGACCAATTATATTTAAGTCATCAACATAAACTGAAATAATGCAAAATCCCGTGTCGGATTTCTTTATAAAAACACATGGTGAATCATCACTCGTGATGTATCCTTTCTTAAGAAGGAATTCACTTAGTCGATTGTACCACATTCGACCTAATTGTTTTAAGCCATAGAGTGACTTTTTGAGTTTTACACAGTACATGTTGCGATTTGCGTTTGGATTCGGTATTGGGATTCCTTCAGGAACCTTCATATATATGTCGGAATCCAGTGACCCATACAAGTAGGCTGTCACTACATCCATCAACTGCATAGATAGATGATTTTGTATTGCCAATGAAATTAAATATCGGAATGTGATTCCACTCATAATTGGAGAGTAAGTTTCATTGAAATCAATGCCGGGCCTCTGCGTGAACCCTTGTGCTACTAGTCTCGCTTTATATCTCACCACTTCGTTATTTTCATTCCGTTTGCGGACGAAAACCCATTTGTATCCAACAGGAAAGATACTTGGAGGTGTAGTCATTACTGGTGTAAAAACTTCCCTTTTAGTGAGCGAGTCTATTTCCGATTGAATTGCTTCCTCCCATTTATTCCAGTCCGATCGTTTACGACACTGTGCCATGGTCTTTGGATCTGGATCGTTGTTGAGGTTGTTACCAATTTGTTCGGAAAAATATGTGTCGACAACTGTAGTCTTTCTATCAAAAGTTTCTCCAGAATCAATATAGTTTGTTGAAATCTCTTCTATCCTTGATGACTCATCGTGGTTTCCCATCACAATAGAATCTGGATAGTCCGATGTCCTAGTATCAATATTTGGGTGCACCTCTAAACTAGGTTGTGAATGTGTCCCATCCATGGGATTTGAAACATCCTTTAGGTGTTGGTCAACATGAGGTTGACTTGCATTTACTATTTCTGAAGATTTATTCTTCTGTCTCCGGGGACGCTTGCAAGAAGCTTTGTCCTGACTTGTAACCGTACTCCTCCCCCTCTTGTTTTGCTTCGGAGGTTGAGTAGTTTTAGTTGGTATTTCTACTCTTTCCGGTACATTGTGAGCAGGATTATATGATTTAGTAACACCTTTATAATCAGTAAATGCATCTGGCAATTTGGTTGCTATGTGTTGCAAACCAATAATTTTCTGAACTTGAGATTCAGTTTCTTGAGTACGTGGATCAGAGGCCGGAATGCCTTGGACATTCCAATTGATTTCCTGGCAGTCATTTTGGTACTTGAAGTCTCCCCCTAATGCCGGGAAATGGTCCTCGTCAAAAATACAATCAGCGTACCGAGCCGTGAATAAATCCTCTGTAAGGGGCTCGAGATATTTGATGATCGACGGAGATTGGTATCCCACATAGATCCCCATTTTCCTGTGAGGGCCCATGGATGTACGCTGCGGTGGTGATATCGGTACGTACGTAGCGCAACCGAATTTACGCAGATGGGAAATGCTTGGTGGATTCCCACGTACTAATTCTAAGGGGGAATTAGTATGATAAGCAGTTGGACGCAATTGAATAAGATCAGCAGCGTGTAAGACTGCATGACCCCAACACGAAGTTGGTAATTTACAATTCATTAGCATTGGTCTAGCAATAAGTTTTATCCTTTTAATTAGCGATTCTGCTAAACCATTTTGAGTATGGACATACGGGACTGAGTGCTGAACTTCTATGCCTAGAGCCATGCAATAATCATTAAAAGCTCTTGAACTAAATTCAGCAGCATTATCCATGCGAATAGATTGAATCCGATGTTCAGGATGATGTGCTTATAATTTGATAATTTGAGCAATTATCTTAGCAAATGCATGGTTCCGTGTGGATAAAAGACACACATGTGACCATCGTGTAGATGCATCAATTAGAACCATGAAATACCTGAATGGTCCAGACAATGGTAGGATAGGACCACATATATCACCTTGAATGCGTTCAAGGAATTTTAGTGGTTCTATTTTTATCTTCAGATATGAAGGCCTTAAAATTAATTTTCCTGTAGCACATGCAGTGCATAGGAAATCTGAAGATTGAGGGAATTTTGCTTTGTTTAAATTATGACCAATAGAATTATTAATAATTTTCCTCATCATCCCAACACCGGGATGACCAAGACGATCATGCCATATTTTAAATGTATCAATATTATGGAAAATTACTTTATATGCAACATGCTTTACAGGTTTGATGTATGTATAGTACAATTTAGATGGTAAAGAAGAAATTTTTTCAAGAATTTGTTTGCCATATCCTGTATCTTTGGTGAAAATAAGATTTTCTTTATTATTTTCTTCGTATGTTTCAATATGAAACCCGTTTTTTCGGATATCTTTATAACTAATTAAGGTACGAGTTGAATCAGGATACAATAAAGCTTCCTCGATTACTAATTGTGTACCCATAGGGAGAGTGATAGTGGCTTGTCCAGAACCTACTATCATTGCATCGCGTCCAGCGATTGTTAATACATTTCCTTCTCTTTTAGTAAGAGTACGAAAATATTTTAATTCCCTAAGTATAGTGTTTGTGGTGCCACTGTCCACTAGGCATAATTCTTCTTCCATTGGATTGACTCCCGTGAGACTATATATAAAATAAAGAATTTGAAATAAGCAAATCTTTGAGATATATAGAATACATACTTTATTGAATATCAAATGTGCTTGATATAATTATTACAATGGACATTATTTATAAATGTGACAATTTATTATTATTACATCAATCTCGAGGACATAGAATAGTAATTATTCTAGACTATCTAGGAATTTAATCCATGTCTCCAAACATATCGTTTGAAGCAAAATCTATCATTGTGTTGTCGGTGTTCTTTATTGCCGACAGATCATTAGTCTTGTCGTCGCTTGGACTTTGTGCTTGTGGAATTTGCGTGGAGCATCCTATCTCCTTGTTGAAAGAAGGTTGATGACTGAAGTGAGCTTCATATCTTGATTCCTTGTTCTTTCTTCCACGACCCACGGATTGTAGATAGAGGTTTACTAAATGCTTTGGAGTTCGACATTTCTTTGTGGAGTGTTTAAAACAACCACATTTTTGGCATGTCTTTGATCTATCAAATTTAGATTTGAACTTGCCATTACCCTGATTATTGGCATTGTACTTATTCTTTTTGAATTTCCCTTTTCCTTTAAATTCCTTGAATGGGCGAGAAGGGCCACTGAACTTTTTGTTATTCTGAGCATTGTAATGAACTTCAGGTAGAGGTTTTGCTCCTGTAGGAAGCTTGTGATGGTTCTTCAAAAGAAGTTCATCATGTTTTTCTGCCTGAGTTAATATGTGGATAAGTTCAGAATAAACTTGGAAATTCATTGCACGGTATTGGTGTTGTAAGACCCTATCAGCGGGAAGCATGGTAGACAAAGTCTTCTCAATCTTTTCCGCTTCAGTAGGTTCTTTTTCGCAAAAATTTAGTTTGGAGCAAATTTGATGAACGGCTCGATTATATTCTTCAATGGTTTTAAAATCTTGAAGACGTAGATTATTCCATTCATAACTTGCTTCAGGATAAATTATTTGCTTATGCTTTTCATACCGAGCTTTCAATGCATTCCACAATAAACGTGGATTTTCCTCATTTATGTACTGTGCCTTAAGATCGGGGTGTAGAAAATATCGTAGCAAAAGTAAAGTTCCTGATCTTTGTTGATCCGTAATATTAGGGTCACCCGCTGGAGGTTCATTTAAAACTTGAATTAATGCGCGGGATTTCAGATTGATTTTCATGTCCGATGACCATGCAGGATAGTTGTGTCCATCAAGTGCTAGTTCTGTTAACGTTTTGGTGGCCATTGTTCCTACATGGTATAAACCATAGATTTGATTAATTTACACTTTGTTTAAATCAAAAATCATCATGGCAACATGTAATAATAATGATGCAAAATATTTTAGACAAGTTGAGACTTTCATTTGTAGTGTGGACCTCATTTTTGGAAAATTAAAAGTGATGTGTATGAAACATCGATTCTGTAAATATCTAAAGTTATTGTTGGGTACGCACTTTGAAGGTTATGGCTAGCATAGACCTCGCAGTAGTATGTATCACTACCTTGTGGAGTGGCCAACAACAAAAATTGATTAGGTAATCACCTGATAGGTGTAGACCTTTCATATGTGTAATCATCCAAATTTTAGTGTTGGGTACGCACTTTGAGGGTTATAACTATGTCGAAAGCATAGCATAGACCTCACGTAGTATATGTCACTACCTTGTGGAGTGGCCAACAGTAAAAGTGGATTAGGTAATCATCTAAAAAGATGTAGACCTTTGCAATGTACACATATTTTAAATTTGAGTATTTTCCTTTAGATGAGGTTATCACTTGATTTTGCATATGTTTGTATAATCCTTGTGTTGGATTGTTAGTTTAGTTATTTGTTTCATTTAAGCATTCTAAAATAATATAGCTTACTATAAGTAAATAACTAAAAGAAATTGCAAGTAATAAAATGCCATAACTAGTAATGGAAATCGAAAATGTATAAAACAAACACATTGACATTGCATTAGCCTTTCAATTCAAGGGGCAGTTTATAAATGTAGAGATGCACATAGTGCGTTGGAAATGCATTGAAGCCAAAAAGCTAAAACTTGAATAAGTCGCACTTCTCTTTCTCTGTTAATAGACTAAACTGCAATTATAGAAAACCCTGGGACTAATTCATTAGTTAACATTCTGATTATTAATCATCTGCACAGGCAGTTGGTTATGCGTGTATGAGTGACAAGTCATAGACCGAGCAAAATAAAAAGATAGAATAAAATATGGGCCTTGGCCCCAAGACCCAAACGGGTCATGCTTTTGGAGGATAATAATGGCCGGCTGGGAAACGGATAAGGTTCATTGCCCCTATCGCTGGCCGTGCTCTTCGCCGTCGCGTCCTCGCCTCCCCTTCCGCTGTGCTGTACTGCCGGCCTATACCGGTGAGTACTCTTCCGCGTGGGAAGGCTCCTGGTGGTGGAAAGTCACCGGGCCACTTTGCCGTGGGGTACGTTGACCCATGTGCGGGCCTGGCCTCCAGTTCGCCGCTGCTATGGCATCCCATTGAGCGGTGACCATTGCAGGAGTTGAAGGAGTTGCAGATCCGTCTGACGGAAGATGGAAGTCGCCATGGTGCGGACGGGTCCCGCCCGTCGTCAAAGCCCGGGGGAGCCGGGTTCATCTTCTGTGTCGCCACGGTTGGGGCGGTGTGGATCCCGCGAGGACGACGAAGAAGGCAGCATCGAGGTGAGAAGCCAACGTACGGTGAGTTCGTCGGTGGTTCCATTCTTACCTTTGATTTGTGGAAGCCCGATAGCCTCCCCTGTTCGAGTTCTTCGTCGGAATCCACGATGAATCCAAGTCGCCGAGAATGAAATCGCCTAGAGCGAAAGTGCTGATAACGTGTAAAGAATCGATGAAATGAAAACTGTGATTGGATGAAATGACTGTCTGTTGTATTGATTGGACGAAGGATCACACACACACATATATATATATATCTATATACATATATATATATATATCTATATACATATATATATACATATACATATACATATATATATACATATACATATACATATATATATATATATATACATATATATACATATATATAACAAACCCTGAAAGGGGATGTGCCTGTTCGGAGGGGACCGACGTGCCCCGTCATTAGCATACGCTAATGACAGGATTAACTACTAACTCACATGCTAATCACGTGATTAACTAATTGATCATAAACTAATTATTTCTAACAGAGACGACGCGGCCTCGGCGGGCAGGTTGGGGGCGGCAAGCGAGCCGCCCTGGCCGCGCCGTCCCTTGCGTCCATCTCATCGGGCCGGCGGGCCATGCCCCCATCAGCGTCCGGAATTCCCAGCGTCCAACCCTCAGCCGGCACCGTCGCGGAACAGCGGCGCGCCTCCCCCGCGTCGTCGAACGATGGCCGCAAGTGGACGAGCCGGAAGCGCCCGGCATGGAGCTGCGCGGTGCCGAGGGCACTGGTTTTGGTACAGCGTGCCCAACCACGCCCCTAGCTCGTGGCAGTTTGGACGCGCGCGAGTCGGCGTTTGAGGCGGGAGGAGGGGGGCCCGTGCGGGAGCAGCTGTGTGAGGGGGACGCGTGGGGCTGGGGCCGCCGGTGCCCGGCCCTCGGCCGACCGGGCCGCTGTTGATTGGAGGGGAGGGCAGGGCAGACGGGCCCAAGGCCGCAGTGCTAGTGTGCTACTGGTGGTGGTACTTGGGCTGTCTAGTTTCTCTTTCCCTTTGCCTTCCTATTGGCTTGGGATAGATGTGTACTGTCTGGCAGTTGCAGGGAACATATTCAGAAAGGAGAACTAGAATGCTACAGTGTGCTGTGTGCTCGTCGCTTGCAAGGCTCACACACACAAACGCGGCAGACGTGCTTGGCTGCTTGCAATGGCTTCATGGGGGACCCGTCCGGGTGCGTTTCGGGCTTTCGGCCATCGAGGACATTGTTCTACAGTAATGCCACCGCTCGCCCCGTTCCCGATGAACAGCTATCGCCGGCACGGTGATCGGAGGTGTACTTCCACCGTCACTTTGTACGGTCAGGTGACACCGTGACAGCTAGGCGTCGTCGCGGTCAGGAGGCACGGCGGCGACGTGCCTCTGCATCCCCAATGAGCGTGTTGATCTGTTGACCTGCGCGGAGTCGGCCGGCCTCGTGCAACGCCATCACGTCGCGCTGTGTCGCCTTACCCCTACCCGTGGGCCAGCGCATGCGAACAGCGAGCATCCATGTCAAGAAACTTCGGCTGCGGCGGCGCGTTTCGACGAGCTTCTCTTCTCAGCTCCCCCCGCGTTAATGCGGTATGGCGAGCGCCGAGCGCCGGATATGCCAGCCCGTGCGCGAGGTCGCCGCGATCTGCACCGTACTGCACGTCCGTGCCCAAGAAACAGTGGAATTCCGGCCCGAGGGAACAGGAGCACGGCCTCACTGCCAGCGCCAGCGAGGGGAGTCTTGCGACCTGGATACAGTGCCCGAGAGCGCCACAGCCACTGACAATGGAGAATTTCGCTAGCGATCGAGGCACCCCGAGCCATGTGCGCGGGTATCTGTATCTCACGGGAAAGGGGCGCGACGGGAACGGCCTACAGTTGTGCTTGCACAGAACGCGCCCATGCCGATGCCGATGCCGATGGGCAGCCGATCGCCGGGTCGCGCTCACCGGAGCTTTCCTTGAAACGGACGGCATCCGGGACCATGGAGGAGTGAACAGTGGCGGCGGCGGCGGCGCGGCCAGTCGGTCTTCTTCCTGCTGTGCTGTAGCGTCCCACGCTGACTGCAAAAATGCATGGGCCAGCGGGGGCATCAAAGGAAGACGAGCATGGAACATCGTGTGAGCTGCACACTAGTCGCGTTCTCAATCAGCGTCTTTCCGGCCATTATTGAGTATATTTCTTTTTGATGGCAACATGCCATCATGGCGATAGTGTGATGTCGAGAGCACAGTAAGCGTGCTCGATTAATGGAAAATCTCACCGATCAATCCATCGCCTGACGTGACACGTACTGGGTATTGGGGACGCATTTTCACCACCTGCACTGGGTTACTACTAGCGGCAGAGAAAAAGCCGAGATGCCCGGTGATCCAAACGAACAAACGCTTAGAACTAAAAAAGGGCTCCAGACACAAGACATTCATGCATATGCAGAACAGTTTGGCAACTCGAAGTGTTGTGCTCTGCTGGTTGTCAGTGTGGTACACGATGGGAGCACATCCATTGATTTTAACTACTTCCATAACATGCCTGGATGCAACATATATGCAAGCCGGCCCATCATGTGAGCCAAACCCAGCAGAACAAACTAAACGTATATATGCATCATGTGTATTCACGAAAAGGCAGGCGGAATCATTGCACCCAACGAAAGAGGGATATGCAGATGGACTGACGTAAACTGTGCTTCACACCACTCAGAAATGCAATGCAGCTAGTGGAGCGAGACGCACTATCCTCCCAGATGGCCACTACCTCTAGTATCATTGGAGAACATAATTGTGACAAGTGACCAGCGACGACCGACGCATGTCTAAGAGAAAAGAGAAAGAACATAGCAACACCCTTTTGAGATATTATCTTATCTTATATGTGGGTACTCTTTTGGTCGAGGGAATTGAAGGTCGGAGTTGAAAGAAAACGAACCTGCTTACACGGAATGCATATCAGGTTGCCTTTGACGTCAACTCAGTGTAAATCTCAGGCTACTAGTAATAGTCAGATCGGAGAGATATACCCTGTGCAACCAAAAGTGGAGTGGCATGAATAGCCGAGATTCTAGCGGGATATTCGACAATCCACGTATCAAACCTCTGCAGCTATTGTGCTCAGTCTTGCAGTAGAACACACATCACCTACCACGGCCATAAGCATGATGGATGGAACTTCCACGCCTCAATCATTTGCGCTAGATACAAAATTCCTGTCAATCATTGCAAGGAAGTGTTACATAAACATGACGAAAGAGAAGGGGCGCCGAATAATGTGGCAGCTCAGCTTCACACACAGTGATTGCTTCATTAAACACGAACCCTTGGATAAATATATTTGGAGGTTAGTAGCTTCAAATCAGTAGAAAGGTATCTCACTTTTTGTGGGACCTAGGATTAGGATGGACAAATGATTATAACCTTGGCTCTAACATTCAGTGTTCCTGCAATTGCATCCTCAAATCATAACTA